>OU426989.1:127308137-128545488 GCA_911387755.1 Chrysotoxum bicinctum | reverse complement strand
TTTTTAATTATAATCCGAATTGGTCAATAATTCATCTTCGATTCTATTAATTCTTATATGTAGATATTTTACGGACCATCATTATAAGCTGGATTATTTGTACCTTAGTAAATAGATTTCTACGAAGTAGTTACAGTGAATAACACAGTTTTATTATCCCGATTTATTTCAAACATAACTTCAGAAGGACACAAGCCCTTGTTTGTCTTTGCTTGTCACGTTGGCTATGTAGATTACGGATCGACTTTCAACCACCACTATTTGTTACGTAAAATTATATTATAATAACCATGAATCCATGTTTTGAAAAGTGTTACATAATAAGAGATAAAAAATGATTTGTTATCATTTTTTAGTAAGCAGTACTCGTAAATTTCCGACGATGGTGATGGTATAATCAAGCTTGGCAGTATTTAAGTTTATTTAAGCAATCATAAGGAGTTTACACTAGCTTTAAGATGAAGTTCTGAATATCTATTGAAATGAAAATGACAATAAAGCTAGAAAGAGCATTCTACATTCGTTGAGTGCGGCAAGGAAACATAAATTAGAAGCTCAACCTTCTACTAAACAGATTAAGGGATTATATTTCTCAGACCAAAAGGTGTTAATGAATATGAGCAAGAGGACTCAAAGGCAAAGCGGTTAAAAAAGTGTACACTGCTGCTTTTTACTTGTGATATATATGTACATAGGTACTATAGGGTAAGTTTTGCATTTGGAAAAAAAAAACGAACTCGCGATGATAAAGAACACAAAAAAAGTGGGACCCGCAATTCCGTCTGCATGGACGAAGAAGAGGAGGAATCGATCTCTCACCTTCTCTGTACATGGCCTACAACATCTTAAATACGAAGACTCCATCGGAGAGATTTCTCCTACAGTGATCTTAGTGATCTGGCAAATATAGATGTAGGCAATTTCCCTCGCTTCATAACAAGCTCAAATTGGTTTAACGACTCGGAAGAAAGTCTCACAAATTGAATGAGGTATCACAATGGAGCAACTCATGGTCTAAGTGTGTTGGTTACCCTGCTGACAGCCACGTCAAAAATATAGGTATACACTCAGAGAAAAATCGCAACGTAATTTTTAATGCGATTCCTTTCAAATTTACGTTGTGGGCCACTTTGAAAAAACGACCTTAAATGAAAGTAAAACTACTTGGATTTAAATACGAAACCGATTAAACAAAGAGTTTTACTACGAAACGTCTTTGAATTAAAAATAAACGTCTTCAAATCAATGGTTTTTTTTGGTTGAAAATATTTCAAACGAAAAACAACGTTGATTAAAAGACGAAACCACTTTAATTTAAAGTAGAAAATGTTTGTTTCTTATTCAAAGTAGAAGCTTATTTGAATCAAAGTTAAAACGTTGTTGAATCAATGTCGGAAAAAAATTTCGTCTCTTTAAATCAATTGATGAGCACATTGATTCAAATTCGTTTTCTTTTCATCATAACAAAATAAAAAAAAGTAAGACGAAAAAATGTAGTTTCAAATGCGTTACCACTTTAATTTAAAGTAGAAAATGTTTGTTTCTCATTCAAAGTAGAAGCTTATTTGAATCAAAGTTAAAACTTTCTTGAATCAATGTCAGAAAAAAATTTGGTCTCTTTAAATCAATTGATGAGCACATTGATTCAAATTCGTTTTCTTTTCATCATAACAAAATAAAAAAAAAGCAAGACGAAAAAATGTAGTCTCAAATGCGTTACCACTTTAATTTAAAGTAGAAAATGTTTGTTTCTTATTCAAAGTAGAAGCTATTTGAATCAAAGTTTAAACGTTGTTGAATCAATGTCGGAAAAAAAATTGGTCTCTTTAAATCAATTGATGAGCACATTGATCCAAATTCGTTTTTTTTTCAACATAACAAAATAAAAAAAAGTAAGACGAAAAAATGTGGTTTCAAATGCGTTACCACTTTAATTTAAAGTAGAAAATGTTTGTTTCTTATTCAAAGTAGAAGCTATTAAAATCAAAGTTAAAACGTTGTTGAATCAATGTCAGAAATAAATTTGGTCTCTTTAAATCAATTGATGAGCACATTGATTCAAATTCGTTTTTTTTCACCATAACAAAATAAAAAAAAGTAAGACAAAAAAATATGGTTTCAAATGCGTCACCACTTTAATTTAAAGTAGAAAATGTTTGTTTCTTATTCAAAGTAGAAGCTATTTGAATCAAAGTTAAAACGTTGTTGAATCAATATCGGACAAAAATTTGGTCTCTTTAAATCAATTGATGAGCACATTGATTCAAATTCGTTTTTTTTTTTACATCATAACAAAATAAAAAAAGTAAGACAAAAAATGTGGTTTCAAATGCGTTACCACTTTAATTTAAAGTAGAAAATGTTTATTTCTTATTCAAAGTAGAAGCTATTTGAATCAAAGTTAAAACGTTGTTGAATCAATGTCAGAAATAAATTTGGTCTCTTTAAATCAATTGATAAGCACATTGATTCAAATTCGTTTTTTTTTTTCATCATAACAAAATAAAAAAAAATAAGACGAAAAAATGTGGTTTCAAATGCGTTACCACTTTAATTTAAAGTAGAAAATGTTTATTTCTTATTCAAAGTAGAAGCTATTTAAATCAAAGTTAAAACGTTGTTGAATCAATGTCGGACAAAAATTTGGTCTCTTTAAATCAATTGATGAGCACATTGATCCAAATTCGTTTTTTTTTTCAACATAACAAAATAAAAAAAAGTAAGACGAAAAAATGTGGTTTCAAATGCGTTACCACATTAATTTAAAGTAGAAAATGTTTGTTTCTTATTCAAAGTAGAAGCTATTTGAATCAAAGTTAAAACGTTGTTGAATCAATGTCAGAAATAAATTTGGTCTCTTTAAATCAATTGATAAGCACACTGATTCAAATTCGTTTTTTTTTTCATCATAACAAAATAAAAAAAAGTAAGACGAAAAAATGTGGTTTCAAATGCGTTACCACTTTAATTTAAAGTAGAAAATGTTTATTTCTTATTCAAAGTAGAAGCTATTTAAATCAAAGTTAAAACGTTGTTGAATCAATGTCGGACAAAAATTTGGTCTCTTTAAATCAATTGATGAGCACATTGATTCAAATTCGTTTTTTTTTTTACATCATAACAAAATAAAAAAAGCAAGACGAAAAAATGTGGTTTCAAATGCGTTACCACTTTAATTTAAAGTAGTACATTTTTATTTTTGATCCAAAGGTGAAATGATAATATTTAAAGTATTATGAAATCCTTGCATTTAAATTTACAAAACGACATCATTGTTGCTACCTTCTTTGCAATGTGGTTTGGTATTTATTTATTTTTGGCGCCAAATGGAAGACATGATTTGATTTAAACTCTTGTTAACTTTGATTTGAAGTTGCTTTCTCTTTATTTTAAACTCTTTTCTTCCTTGATTTAAAGTTGTTTTCCCTTTACAAGAATATCAAATACGTTTGTACATTGAATCAAAGCATTTTCACTTTAAATCAATGTGGGAATATAAATTTCAACTTTCAATCAAATACGAAACATTTTAAATCAAACACGGAACGTATTAATTTCTCTTTGAATAACTGTAGATACTGTTTTACTTGCGATATAGGTACTATAGGGCAAGTTCTGCATTTGGAAAAAAAATCGAACTCGAGATTTTGATCAAAGTTGACATTACGATGATAGCGAAGACGAAAAAAGTGGGTCCGGCAATTCCGTCTGTCTGTCTGTATGTCTGTATGTCTGTATGTCTGTATGTCTGTATGTCTGTATGTCTGTACCTCCAACTACAGCCTAAACTACCGGAGGTATTTTCTTCAAACTTGGTAGTTAAGGGTCTTCAGTGATTCCCTAGAGGAAAAATTGAAATTTTTTTTTTAGCTCCAAAACTAAGGGTACCCCCCATACACCTGTAATGCAAAATCTTATTTATCTCGAAAACGGCTCTAACGATTTTGATAAAAAAAATTAAGTGTGATATTATGGACATGGACTATATTTTGGTGAAAAAAAAATTTGGGGGGAAATGTTATTAGGGGTACATGTCATAGAACGGTTTTTTTGATTTTCGAATTTCTCACCAACGGCTCTAACGATTTTAACCAAAATTTTTATGCAGGAGCTGCTTTGCATTTGAAAAAATATAAAATAAAATTTTTTTCGAAAAAATAGTTTTTGGATTTTTAAAAAAATAATACAATTTTTTTTTTGAAAATTCAATATCTTGAAAACCGATACACGATGAAATTTTTAAATTACGTTTAAAAATGTATTTTATTAAATAATAACAATTTGCATATCAATTTTTTTTATAAAAATTTTAAGGAAAATTTAGTACACAAAAAACATGTTTCAGTGTGTCTGTATGTCTGTACCTCTCACTACAGCCTAAACCCCTGGACCTATTTCTTTCAATCTCGGTAGTTAAGGGTCTTCGGTGATTCCCTAGAGGAAAAATTGAAATTTTTTTTTTAGCTCCAAAACTAAGGGTACCCCCCATACACCCGTAATGCAAAATCTTATTTATCTCGAAAACGGCTCTAACGATTTTGATAAAAAAAATTAAGTGTGATATTATGGACATGGACTAGATTTTGGTCAAAAAAAATTTTGGGGCAAAATGTTATTAGGGGTACCTGCCATAGACCCCTTTTTTTTAATTTTCGACTTTCTCATTAACGGCTCTAAGGATTTTAACCCAAAATTTTTAGCAGGAGTCCCCTTAAGTTTAAAATAATATTGTATATAAAAATATTCGAAAAAATATTTATTGGGTTTAAAAAAAAAAAAAAAAAAAAATTTAAATCAATATCTTCAAAACCTATGAACGATTATTTTTTGAAATTATTTCCTAAAACCAATATTATTAAATACTTAAAATTCGCATCCTACATTTTTTTCTTGAAAAATTTTAGAGAAATTTCTTATATAAAAAATTTATTTAATAATAAAACGATTTTTTAAGGTTTATTTGCATAAATTCATACTTTTTCGGAAACCAGACGGCAATTTTGAACATTATTATCTCATTGAATCCATGTTTTATATTTATAAAATTTATCTTATATTCCAAAGTACTTTTACATAAGAGCAAGTTCGTGCGATCCAGTCGTGCATTTTATTTTTTTTGTCTAGGCTTTCGAAGTGGCTACTATATACTCGTAGTACCATTTTACTCCTATGTTGAGAAAAACATAAATTGTCTACATATTTTTAAATGTTTTAATTTCAACATAGAATAATGACGGAACCATTATCAAATATCTTTCTGAATAGAATATTACAAATCTTGTTCCCAAACTAAAGTTTCCAAAGCTATCAAACGCAGAAGTTTTGTATACAATTTATATTAAAAAGTATCTCTTAAGATCTCGTGGGTAGAAATTCAAATAAGGTTTTGATAACCCGGCATAAAATCTGATCTCTAATTCAATCAATCTAGGAATTTTCATAAAACGTAAAACCATGTATTGAAATATAAAATTGCTGATTCTTACTTTAGGGAAATAAATAGTTTGGCTTTAGTCATTTTGTTTGCCAAGCCCCAAAATAAATTAAGAAGACATAAATACTTACGTTTATGAATTTTCATTCATCATTTTGTTGTTTTCGAATCATTACAAAATGCTTTACTTGAACTTTACAAAATGACAGCACTGCTGCTAACTTCTTCGTTTTATGTTTCGGCATTTTCATTTCATTCCATTTTGATTTTTAGCGCCAAATATAATTTGATATGAAATATTATCCACTTTGATTTAAAGGTGCTTTTTCCCTACAAAAGTATCAAATACGTTTGCACATTGAATCAAAGCATTTCCATTTTAAATCAATGTGCAAATAAAAATTTTAACTTTGAGTCAAGTACAAAACATTTTAAATCAAAAAGGGAACGTATTTAATTCAAGCATAGAACGTATTCAAAATAACAAAATTATTTTTTGTCTATCGAAATTTCGAAGCTGCTATTATTTAGTACTATTTTACTCCATTTCTGTGAAAAAATATACATAAATCATCATTTATAAATGTTTCAATATAAGCAGACAATTACGATGAAGAATTTCTTAGATTTATTGTTTTACATTAAATTGTCTTAAATAGAAATTTCTACTTTTTAGATTTTGTGGTAAAGAATTTGAATTAGTCTGTGATTATAAGAAATAAAATTCGAATTGTTATTTGTAAATCTAATAAGTAAATACATTTCCACGTTGAATCAAACTATTTCCGCTATAAATCAATGTGGAAATATAAAATTCAAATTTGAATCAAATACGAAACAATTTAAACAAAAGTAGCTACGCATTTAATTCAAACGCTGAACGCATTCATTTCTTTCAAATTCACTGAAAATGCATATACTTGTGCGTTTGTCGAGAAACGATGAAAATTGAAATAATACATGAGTTTTGTTCCATTTCCCCCTTTTTCTCAACCAACTCTATCGATGTGTTGCTTTTTCTACAATGTGTTTCAATATCAATATTTCAGTTTGATTTTTGGCGTCGTGCTTCGCGGTTGTTGTGTGTTGTGTCGTTTTCGTGTGCTACCGATAAAACTATTAAGTGATCTTTTTATAAAGTTCTTTATTTATACCAAAAAAATATAATAATATTTTAAATACTTTTTTAAGTTGGAGGGGAAACAAATTAACATAGGTAAGTGAATTAATTATAATAGGTAAATATAAATTTATATATAAATATGTGTACATATATACGTTTCCGTACAAAGCCGAAATAATGCAATTCTAGAATTACCCGGCAAATCCTTGACTTTCTCAGGATCATTAGTGAAAATTGTTCTTGGATTTACTGGTAAATTCTAGAATTTCATTATTTAAGTTTTATTAAGCAACAAATTATATATCAAATATGGAACGCAGTAGCGTCTGTATTTTTCTCCCTCATCTCAACATCTTTCTTTTTCTACCCAAGTGATAATATACATACAAATACATACGTATTAGTTTACACAACTACTTAAACCATGTTACCAATTTTGTAGTTTTCCTGTTCTGAAATTCAATACCAAATGGCTTCAAATAAAATTTTATTTGCATTTCCGACATTTTTCTATAAGATATATTACCAATTTAAATTTAAACATATTAAATACGATAGCAAATACTTTTGCTAGTAAAATCAATGAAAAATATTCACTTCAAAAAGTTAAAAAAATTTTATTCTACTTTGATCATAAACGATACATTTAACATAAAAGTGGAAACCCTGTCCATTCAAACACGACATTCATGTATTTGTATGTATGCGTGAGCGTAAATTCAACTTTTATATTTTTCAGCGTTCCATTTCCATTTGAACTGTCTGTCTGTATCTCGTGTAATTCTTGGCATCCATATTGTCTGTATATCTTTTCGGGTCGTGTGTCGTGTCGCGTCTTGTTAAAAATAAAATAAAATAAAGTAAATTAAATAATGGCAAACATTTTAGCCGAAGAAACATTAATCAATTCCAAAGAATTTGAAACCACTTCAGATGTAGGTGACAATTTTCCTCCAGAACAAAGCGTTCAGGTTTTGGACGAAAACAAAAAAATCATCCACGTTTTATTCTCGAGCACAGAAGAAGCAGACACCTACAGATTGGAGAACCTACTCAAAAATTTTGACTTGGAAAGTCTTTTCCCTGTTTTCAGAGGTATGTTTTTTAATTTCTTACTAAAGTTTATGCATCAAACATCATTTAAATGCAAACTAATAGAAAAAAGCACTTTATTTTTTGGCAAAAATTGATAGATTTTTGTATGTCGTTTCTTCAATGGTATTTATCATGTGCATAAAATAAATAATTTCCTCAAGGCTTTTAATCTGAAAAGACTTTTTGTCTTTTCAAACGTATGGTTTTCTGCCGAGAGTAAGACTTTCGAATAAAAAAAAATCAATAAATTTAGTAATAATTGAGATTCTCCTTCAAAATATATAAGTATTTTTGAATATGTAAAATAAAATCTATAGAACCTACTCATTTAAGCCGAAAAAACATTAAACAATACAAAAGAATATGTTACTACTTTAGAAGAATGTGAAAATTTTCCTCCAGAACAAAGCGTTCAGGTTTTAGACGAGAACAAAAAATCATCCACGTTTTATTCTCGAGCACAGAAGAAGCAGACGCCTACAGGTTAGGGAAATTTCTCAAAAACTTTGACTTGGAAAATCTTTTCCCAGTTTTAGAAGGAAGCTATGTTTTAAATCTTTTGCTATAGTTTATGAATCAACAACATCATTTAAATGCAAACTAATAGAAAAAAAACACTTTATTTTTTGGCAAAAATTGATAGATTTGTGTATGTCGTTTCTTCAATGACATTTATCATGTGCATAAAATAAAAAATTTACTCAAGCCTTATAATCTGAAGAGACTTTTATTAAAAATAAAATAAAATAAATAAAATTTTATTAAAAATAAAATAAAATAAATTTAATAATGGCAAACATTTTAACTGAAAAAACATTAAACAATTCCAAAGATTTGAAACCACTTCAGATGTAGGTGACAATTTTCCTCCAGAACAAAGCGTTCAGGTTTTGGACGAAAACAAAAAATCATCCACGTTTTATTCTCGAGCACAGAAGAAGCAGACACCTACAGATTGGAGAACCTACTCAAAAATTTTGACTTGGAAAGTCTTTTCCCTGTTTTCAGAGGTATGTTTTTAATTTCTTACTAAAGTTTATGCATCAATCATCATTTAAATGCAAACTAATAGAAAAAAGCACTTTATTTTTTGGCAAAAATTGATAGATTTTTGTATGTCGTTTCTTCAATGGCATTTATCATGTGCATAAAATAAATAATTTACTCAAGGCTTTTAATCTGAAAAGACTTTGTCTTTTCAAACGTATGGTTTTCTGCCGAGAGTAAGACTTTCGAATAAAAAAAATCAATAAATTTAGTAATAATTGAGATTCTCCATCGAAATACATAAGTATTTTTGAATATGTAAAATAAAAGCTATAGTACCTACTCATTTAAGCCGAAAAAACATTGAACAATACAATAGAATATGTTACTACTTTAGAAGAATGTGAAGATTTTCCTCCAAAACAAAGCGTTCAGGTTTTAGACGAGAACAAAAAAATCATCCACGTTTTATTCTCGAGCACAGAAGAAGCAGACGCCTACAAGTTAGGGAAATTTCTCAAAAACTTTGACGGAAGCTATGTTTTAAATTTTTTACTATAGTTTATGAATTAACGTTATTTAAACGCAAGCTTTTTTTACTAGAGCGGGTTGGTGTTGTTGCAGTTCTTGGTTTTGTTGTTTCTGATAGTGAATATTTTGTTGACTTAGCTGCTGATTATGACTAAGGTTTTGTTATTTTAGCGGATGTTTTTGAAACTGATCTTTTCGCACACTGTATGAATAGTCCCAAACTTCAGACATATCATTATTATTATTTGTTTAGTATAGGAAGGTGGTCATGGTGGTGTAGTTAGCAAACAGTTTAAAAACAAAAACTTTATCAATGCACATTCCAATGAAGCTGATGTTTTCAGATTAAAAAAGTTACTTAAAAAATCACCTAATTTTCATTGCCAGTAGTTTGTTAAAAAAAGCAAATTCCTTGTCATGCTTCACTTTATAACATTATATTTCTTGCACATTTACTTTTCTTTTATACTTTTTGTTTATAACTGCTTTTAGCAGATCCATTTTTCATTAATGTTTTGCATCGTACATAAATACAAGTTTTAAATTAACTTTTTTATATTTTATATTTAATTCAAGTAAAATACTAATTAACTTAAGTTCCGATATCACTTGTAACCGAAAATGCTGTCGTACTCGGTGTAGATGGACCCCAGCGCGTGCGGTATCTGGGGGGGAAAGAGGCGTGGGATTATTAATATTAATTTTTAATTATTAATCATTGTGTCTATTATGTGCAAAAGGTTGAATAATTTTAAAAGAAATGAGGTTGTTTTTTTTTAAATAACTCTTAGTTGTTATTAACTTCCCATAGGGAGTTATAGTAATCGGTCCGGTTTGCAATTGAAAATTTCATGACGTTGAAAGGGCGTTTATTAAAATTCAGTGAAGGGTGGTTTTTTACTATAGCAGCTTAAAAAATTTGAAATGTCTAAAATTTTGGTTAGTTTCAAAAATCTCACGAGCAAATGATGCTATTGACTTTAAATAAATTTGTTTGTATACAGTGTGACGTCACACAGATTTGATGTGAATTTGGAAAAAAATCAACAAACCCTAATTTTTTTTAAATTAAAAAAACTCGAATATCCTAGAACGCAAAACGATATTAGCTTCAGAACAGTCTTATTCTACGAAAAATTACTATTTTAACAACTGGTACAAATTTAAAAAAAAATTAATCGATGGTTTTTTTACAAAAAATAAAAACTACTAAAAATTGGTAAAAAATGTTTTGCGATAAAAAATTGTCGAGACCCAATAATGATATTGACTCCTAGTTTAATTGTTAATAACTGGTTAAATGTTGACAAGTATCGAATTGACAGCTTTTTAAGAAAAAATAAAATGCTGTTAAAAAATCTACTAAAGTAGATAGAATTACATTTTACCTCAAATATATTGAGGATGAAAACTGACACTGCCTTCTAAAATATTTTTTTTATACATGATACAATCGTGAACTGACAGTTTTTTAACAAAAAAAAAAAAAAACACTCGTAAAAACTCTACTAAAAAGTGGTAACAAATTATTTTTCGCCTTGAATATCTAGAGAACATTATAACTTAGAAACTTAGATAACTGCAATTTTTCAAAGGTATCAATGGGAAGTTATCAGTGTTGGTCGCACCCAGCATCTTTTTTTCTTTTTACATCAACTTGTGTATAAATATAGGTATGTAATTAGAAATCATGTGAACATATTGAGCTCATATAAATAACAGCTTTTGACTTGAATCTAGTCTTTCATCTTGATGTCAATAATGTAAGAGAACATTGTTGTTATTTAAAAAACGCTCTTTTGTTTCTTTCTTTTTTTAGACACAAGTTATTAGATAGTTAGTTCTTTATTCTTGACCTCTAGCATTTACCATCGCACCGATGAAGCAAATAAAATCCAGAAAGTTTCATCTTTAATTTTGCAAAACCTGCATATGCAGATAAATATTTTATGAGCATCCTCTCTTATTTTTTAAAACTAACAAAACTTTTTATATAACTATCGATTTGAATATATTCTTCCGTTGGAGGTACATTTCTAATATTCTTATATTTTCTCATTAACTCTAGTTTGTTCTTGTTTGAAATAGATTTAATTTTGTGCACTTACAACAAGCATTACCATAAATGATGGCTGTGACAAATTTTTATATTCCAGTATATTAAGGGTTAAGAACTTAAACACTTATAAGTACTCGTACTTGCATTAAGCATAAGTAGTACTGATAGTGAAAAGAAAAATTAAATAATTTTATTATTCAGCAAATAATCAGAATCACAAAAGCAATTAATTTAAAATAATCATTTACGAAATGAGTTATTATCATAATTCGTTTAAACTGTACTGTATAACTCCAAGGTTTTAATATGGAATGACTATCAAATTTTGACAAACATAGGTTTTAGGCCGAGTAAAAATTAAATCTACGAAATTACATAATGACGTATTCTGGATGACTGGCACCAAAGAATATTTGTGTGCGTTTTTTTCGTTATCAGCAAACATTTCCTTTAAAGATACATACGTCTTTCCTCAATTGCAAAAAAAAAAAAATATGTGATAACTGATAAGACAGGATGGCTAAAATAAAAGAGTAGCATCCTATCTTGTCAAAAATTATCAAAAAGGTATTTCAAATAATAATTTTGATTTTTTTGTTTAATTTAGAAAAAAATATAACATTTCGGTCGTTGAGGTATTTGGCGAGAGAAGACATTAACGACATTATTGAAGATATTGGATTACGCGCTGAATTTCGTGAAAAGCTTTTCATTTGGAGAACACAACAGGTTTGACATAACAGCATTAACTTTATTACATTTTATATTTCAAATGAATCTTCTCGCGGGCAATAAAAATAAAAACTTATGTTAAAAGAATTACTTGAATGACGAAAAACATATTTTTAACACTAAACCTACCACGATGGGTCAAATGACCCATTTTAAACTTTTTGTCAGAATTTCTTTGAAATATGTATTCATGTGTTTTTTAAATTTAATAGGTACTATATAAAGCATTTTGAATACATAGATATTTGAAAAAAAAAAAAACAGTTTTAGTCATGTACCAAATTGAGATAATTGATATGTTTTTCGCTAGATATAGTTATATTATGTAACATTTTAAAGACTGGTCATATGATTCGCTTTGGTAGGAACACATAAAGTATCGGTAGGTTTAGTGTTAATATTTTGAAGTTGCATTAACAAAAATATCATTAACTCGACCCAAATATTTAATATTCAAAATTATTTTAGCAGGGAACCGATGAGGACACGCTATCTATTAACTCAAAAATATCATTTTGGCAAAACCTGAATGAGTCTGGGGTGGACACTCCCACTTCCAGCTTTAAATCAAGAAATAGTAAGATTGTGAGTATAATGAAATTTAACGTTTGCTTTGTTGAATGTGCTTTTTTGTAATGTATGTTGTGTTGTTTAGAATTTTTTGCAACTTTTAAATTCTTCGTCTAAAGGAAAGTGTTTGTTGCAATTTTATGCAAATAACAATCACTTGGAAAATGTACATAGGGATGCAATAATACAAATAATAATTGAAGAAGCAAATTGCGAAAACGTTTTTTTAAAGCCAAGTGATTTTTCTGGAATTGTTGATGAAATACTATCTGTTTTTCCAAACGAAAAGGACGCAAAGGTAAGATCAAGCCTTTGCTTTGAAAAAATTACTTTGCAATAATAAAATAAAATGAGACATGTTCCGCATAGAAAAGTGCTGTATTGTGTGTTGCACGAGTAACAACTTTTCCCTGAATTGTCTTAAGTATTCTACATTCTGACAATTGATTTAAATAGAGTTATCCGGTACAGGTAGTACAATAGGCAGCATCTATTTTTGATTTGAGCAAGTGGTGTGTTCTTTTTCATTACTATAGTAAGTAGTTGTCGTATCACTGCTATGATTTTTGAGTATAACCTATACCTACTCTAAAATGCATTCGTTAAAAAAATTGAACGTACAAGTATTCCTGAAAATTTTTGAAAAATCATAAATATTTAATACAAACCGCCACCTTACAATGTCAACAATCTATTTGTTATTATCGAAAGATAACAGTCTTGTCAGTAGTTTAAAGAAGAGAATTACTTCAATTGTAAACTACGAGGAAAATATTAGGATACTGGTAAATAAATATTAGGACAAAAGTAGAGAACTAAAAATTGCTTATTTGTGATCTAGGGTGTACAATTATCCAAATTTACTAAAAGTAACTTTATAAATAAAAAAATGAAGAATGTTAACTTTGGTTAGCTAGTATTACAAAAAAGAAAAAAAACGCACCAAAGTGTGAAAAATGTCACAATGCTGATAAAAGTAAGAGAAAATCAAATAATAAACAACTTAACGCAGTTAAGACCTTTTAATATAAAAAATTAAAAGGAACCAAATATTTTTCAAAAATATTTTTATATTATTTATTTGATGATAATCAAATGACTTTTTCATTATTTCCGTAGTAAAATTTGAATTTAAAAATTTTAATTATACATATGTATATTCTTACTTCGGAACCCAGCTATAGTGATTTTCAGAAAACTTTGTTATTAAAAAGATATGATATAATACCAAGAGATATTTTTGTTCTCAATTCTCTCTAAATTTCTTATTACTGACTTATTACTGACATATTGAAATCCTAACTACTCCACTGCGTAGTATTTAACGATATCACTACATTAGGCGTGTTTTGTTGAGCTTCTTAATGTACACATTAAGAAATGTTACACATTAGGCTTATTTTGCACATGTAAATACAACAACAACAAGTTATATGGTGGAAAAAAATTTTTTTTTGATTTTTTATTGGGACACCCACGCATTATGTTCTACCATATAAGCATAGTATATGGTATTTTTTTCGGATTTTAATATTTAAATTTAGGGGTCGCTACCATTCACTAAACATTTAAGTAAAAAAAATTATCAATTTTAACAAATTTTTTTTAATGATTTAAAATAGGGAAAACAATACAAAATAAGCTAAAAAATAAATTATTAATTGCAAAGATTTTGTAGGAACAGATTTTGTTGAATAAAAGATAAAAACTAATTTAATTTAAAAGTGTACATTTTTTGGAATCAGGGTAATTTTGCCTCTAACTTTTAACAACTAACAATAAATACTCTTTCTGCTCCTCGTTGGTTGTATGTAATTTGTTGTACTCTTTCATCAAAGCAACGCCACGCTCAGCTATGTCATTGACAACTCTTACCGAATTAACAATGTCCTTTGTGGATTTGAACGAATCATCTACTTCCCATGTTTCGACGTCTTTGTTGAGAAAATCATGTGGAGCTCCCAAATTGCGGAAGAATCTTAATGTATTACTCGACACAAAATCTTCTATATTCTTTGAAGAAATAACTTCGGGATCTACTGTAATTTTTTTGGGTGGATATCATTCACTATTCAGTAATTCTAATGCAACATTTCTTTGTGTACATTAAGAAGCTCAACAAAACACGCCTATTACATTGTAATAAATTGAGCTTAATATTCTTATTTTAGGATTACTATTTCATTTCTCGAAAAGGAAAAAAAAACCCTGGTGGTAAATTATATAATAGATTTGGAAATTCGCGGTCAAAGCGTTCGAGGCCCTCCGTTGAAGAAAACGGGAAACTCATAGATTATTCACCATCGCCATCGCCAGCAGACGAAGTTGATGAGTCCATATCGTTAGCTTTAAAAACAGCCTTAAGTCGTGATAGCTCCGACTGGACTTCAGTTTGTGATAAATGGAAAAAAACTTATTCACTTCGTCAACAAGAACTTTCCACTACATCTAATCACTCTTCTTTTTTAAAATCTTGGCCAAAATATGCAGATGCTAGAGCCCCACAACTGGTAATATTTAATTTATAATTATATACATAATGTATATCATTACCATTTTAATGACCCATTTTAATCAACCAAATTTGTAAATAAAACACAAAAGTTTCTGTTTCTCCAGTTTTGATTATTTTTATTTTCTTTAAAGATTGCAATTGATTTTGAAATAATGTACCCTGGAAAACAACACCTGTTACTGAGCAAGTGGGAACATTTCAAAATAATTATTAAAATCTATTACGAAGCTAACATCCACAACCCAAATTGCAAGAAGCAGTTGCGTTTACTTAATTCTAATATAAGCTCTGCCAACACACTAAAAGGTTTGTTTTAAGTGTGAAAGTTTTCACACTTGTTTTTTTTCAGAATTAAAAAAAAATAAATTTTACCAATAAGTTTATGCTTGTATAGAAGTTTAAAATTGTTATTAATAAAAAAACTTTTTGATAAAAAAACTAATATTAATCCTTAACAAACTCTAAAACATTCTTTCCTAGAAAAAAGAATATTATAGTTATATTTAGTAATGCTTTAGGAAAATATAAAAAAATTTAAGATTAGATTAAAATAAGATTTTTTTTACAGATTCTGAAGACTTTGTTCTGGCTATCCTCCTCAACTCGGTCTTACCAGCATCTTCAAGATTCAAAGATAAGAACGGAAGCAACAAAAGGAAAGTGTCAATTGCGGATGCGCAGGAGAGTTTTGCACTGATAATTCCATCAATTCAATCATATGAGGAAAATATTAGCGAACTGGTAAACAAATATTATAACATAGGTTTAACTATTCAGCCATTTATTTTATGCGTTGGTCAAGATGACTACAATATTCATGAATATTATGTTTATTTAGACAAAACATTGTTTAAGTTTGATAGTTTTATAGAAGCCCTCGATCTGTGCTTCAAAACTTTCCAAGTCCTATCTTTAAAATATCCTTTAGCTTGTCAGTCGTGTTGGTTGTTTATCCAAAAATATTTTTTCAATATTGAAAGCAAATTTGATTTTAAATCAAGCAATGTAACATCTTTATTAAACTTTTTTAAAATTCAAACATAATTGATTCAAAACATGTGATGTGCAAGGTATTTCTTTTATCCTGTAGATTATAGTTTTAAGATTTAATTGTTAATCTCTGTCGCTAAACTTATTATTGATCTTCCAAAGCGTTTTAAATCCTTTAGCTATACAGCCATATTGGCTGTTCAAGGAAAAATATGTAGTTTTTATAATCAAAACTAAACTTTATAAAACAATAGAAATTACAAGTATTTTCTTCAAATGTTATACAAATTATTAAAGTCTAGATACCCCCATACGTCATACGTCAAATGTCAATAAAATAGTTTTATGATCGAAAGATGTTATACAGGGATTAGTTATTATTTATCCTTTATACAATCACTCTTAACTCTATTTTACTATTAATTCTTAATCTTGCTTTCCTTAAACTTTTCGTATTATTTGCTTTCTCTTTCTTAGCTTTTTCCCCCTTATAATTGTAAAGTCTTATTTCAATACTTTCATGGTCATATTCCTTAAAGTTTGATAAAATTATAAGTTTATTTAAAAATTTTAAAGTGAATTTTTGTATGTCTTTTATATCCTTCGGCATGGTACCCCTTGGGTTGTGTTATGTAAACATTTCAAATACTTAAAAATTTAATTCTTTATATATTTAAAATAAAATTGTTTGAAAACATTATTGATTTTCAAAACATTCCATATCCTTTCCTTTCTTCACTTTTATCAGAACTGCTTAATGCAAGCGTTTGAAATAATTATTTCTTTTTCTCCGCGGATTTCTTAAGCATCTTTACTTTAAAACTTTAAGTTTATCATTAATTTTATCAAACGTTTTGTTAGTTGTTTCAATTACATGGAAAACTTTTCTTTCAAAACGATAAAATTCCGTTTCCTGGATATCCTTGAGGGTTTCACTATTATTTTTTTTTTATTGAAATTGATTTTGAAATTATGTACCCTGAAAAATAACACATTTGTGGGTTGTACTTTAGTAAAAATCTTTGAAAAACTATGTTTTGATTCTTTTAACAAAGTACATGCATATGTATATTTTAAAAATTTTCGAGTTTATTTCCTTTCTGTTTCTGATTGCATATCGCTGACTTCGTATAATTTCTACCTTGGTACATCTTGGTACATATACATCATTTTATCTTTATTAACTTTATTTTCAAGACTTTTGGCAAATGTGCTGAGAGCAAATAATATTAAAAGAAGAGGAAAATGACTTTAAAACTTCATTCTTAAATAATGTTGTTAATATCTTTTGGTTATTCCTCAAATAGTTACTTTCAATAAAATTCTTACCTTGCTAGGTTATTTCCTTTACCTATATCACTAAGGTTTTCGCCCCTGTTGGTTGTTCAACTGAAATATTTCTTAATCAAAACTGATAACATTTGGATACGTTCTTTTACTTTTATCCTTTATCGTGATAATAATTTATGAAAAAATATTATTTCAATATAACTGACAACTTTTGTTTCCTTTATCCTGTAGGTTGCAAGAGTTTTTGGTTGTTGCTGCAGTATTTCAATAATTTTTAATTGAATGATCTATTAATTACTCAAAGAATAATTACTATAAGAAGTAATTAAACATGTATATTTGTTTCAAATGTTTAAAACATTATCCTAGTTCAGATGCTCTCATACGTCACCTGAAATATGATCATTTAATTAAAAATGGCAACTTACAATGTAAACAAAATGAATGTCATCAAAAATTTTCTAGCTATAGAAATTTACGACGGCATTTAGAAAATTTGCATAAGAACTCAAAAATCATGGTAGATCAGTCTATATCAAGACCTCATGTTACTATCAATTCTTCTCGAGATTTTGAAATATGCGTCAGTCAAGTGGTTGAACCTACTGAAGTACGTAAGAAATATTTTATTGATGATATTATAAACGACCTAAGAATTAAAGCCTTAACTTTATCCCTGAAACTTTATGCTAGAACTTTTATGCCTCGGAAAGAAGTTCTTGAAATCCAAAAGATGATTTCAAGTTTTTTATCCACTATAATTAATTCAATTAAACTTATAACTTTAGGTGAAATTTCTGAAGAAATTACTAAAGAATTTGACACTTTATTATCCTTTTGCAGTGATCCTTACCAAGAAGTAAAAACTGAACACAAAATGTTTAAAGTATTAAGTGAACTTAAAATATTTCAAGCACCAAAATCATTTGTGATAGAAAACAAAATATCTGAGAAAGTAGTTAAGGGAATCCCTACTTTTGATGTTAGATCTATTAATGTTTATATGATGTCACTTCGATTTCAGTTTAAAACACTCTTTGAAATACCAGGAATTTTGAAGCTTACCTTAGAAAATCAAGAAAAGCATTTAAATCAGGATCACATCAAAAACTTTATCAATGGTGAAGTCTTTATGGAAAAAAAAAAGATGTTTCAAACAAATTTCATTATACCCTATACTCTATATTTTGACGATTTTCAAATTAATAATCCCCTAGGTACTCACCCATCTTCGATATGTGCTTGCTATTATACATTTCCAACTCTTCCTCAGTATTTACAATCCAAGTTAGATTTTTTATTCCATGCTGCTTTTATTTCATCAAGTTATTTAAAAAAGTGTGGGAATGAAGTAGCTTTCCATCACTTGATTGAAGAGTTACAGCATTTAGAAAATGGAATAGAATTAGAAACAGATAATGGGAAATTGGTTGTGCATTTTATTTTAGGGTTAATTGTAGGGGACAATTTAGGACTAAACAGTCTTTTTGGATTTGTACAGTCTTTTACAGCAAAACGATACTGTCGTGCTTGTACAAGGACCCGTTCTGAAATGAAAGCCGATAGCAAAGAAATTTTGCTGAACTTGCGTACAAAAGAAAATTATGAAAATGATCTTCTAGAAGATAACTTTTTAGAAACAGGAATAAAAAGCAATTGCATTTTTAATACTTTATTCAGCTTTCACGTGAGTCAGAATTTTTATTTCGATTTGATGCATGACGTCCTGGAAGGGGTTATCGTTTATGATGTTTGTAACATTTTAATGGGCTTAATTGAAGATAAAAAGATATCTTTGCAAATTTTGAATAACAGAAAACAACTTTTTCAATACGGGGAAACCGAAATAGGAAATCTTTCTTCTCCCATCGATATGAAAAGACTAAAATCCTTTAATTTAAAAATGACAGCAAGTGAAGTGTTGTGCTTTCTTCATTTTTTGCCACTAATGGTAGGTGATTTGATTGATCCAAAAAATTCATACTGGATATTGTTGACAAAACTTGTAAAAATGTTTGATTTGTTATTTAAAACTCAGTATAGTGAGAATGACTTGATAAATTTAAGAAAACTGATTACTGAACACCATACACATTATGTTAGATTGTTTGGACCAACTCTAAAACCCAAACACCACTTTTTGGTACATTACCCTACAGCAATAAAAAAAATGTGGGCCTTTAAAATACGTCTGGGTGATGCGGTTCGAAGCTAAACATAAGGAGGGTAAAGCTTACCTTAATAATATTACATCTAGATTAAATGCACCCCATTCACTTGCCATTAAGGCATCACTGCAATTTTCTTATTTTTTAACTAAAAATAAGTTAGGCATTAAACCTCCCTTTGATGAAAGTATTTTTAAAAGCGATGATTTGTTAAGTAAGGAATATTATTCCGAATTAGTTTCTTCCGGTATCATTTTAGACAATGTCAGATTTTCAGGTTGTGTGACGTATGAGGGTATACTGTACAAAAATAATAATTACTTAGCTGTTGCTGATTCCTCCTTTAAACTGTATAAAATAATTGATTTGCTGTTTGAAAACAATAATTTGTTAATACTTTGTTCCGAAATAAAAATTAAAATGTTTAACGAACACTTTCAAGCCTACGAAGTTGGAGAAAAAATTGGGAACTTACTTTCAAAAAATATTAAGTTTTTCACAAGTCCTCCACTCCACTTATATCAAATAAATAATGGAAAAACTTTTATCAGAAATAAATATTTGTAAAAAATTTAAGCAATAAATAAGCCTTCTGCAGACTTTTAATGGAAAACAAATAATTTTATCAAAAAAATGTGTGTAAGAATTATTCTTGTAAGAATTGTAAAATAAATAAATACGAATCTAACAATAAAATCACAATCTTTGTATCCGAAAAACTTTGTTTTGTTTTATTTTTTCTTAAAAGTTTTAAGTAAAGTTTGCATTTCTTCTTATTTAAATTTTTGCCAAAGGTTGTTTGTTCTTTTTCCAATTTTCAGCAATGGTTGTTTGTTCTTTTTTTAATTTTCAGAAAAGGTTGAATACGGAAAATCTCAGGTAATCTTATTATGTAAAACACAATACATTTTTCATTTATTTTTTAATTTAAACTTTAAACTACGTATATTTAATAACGTAATAACAATTATTTCATTGAAAAATGCTAAAAATAATCCTTAAAACATAAGAAAATGTATTATGTTTTTAATTTACATAATTTCACTTTAATGTGTAATATTTTCATTTTCATTTACAGGAGTACCTTATGCTTTTAAAACACCAAATTTAATATTTTTTGTATTACTTTACAATTGAATCCTAAATTAAAAGGGAATTATATTGAAAAGTAATACGAAATACATTAAATTCTACGTTTTTAAGTATTTAATTTAAATTGGCGACATATTTGATTCAAAGTGGCGACATATTTGATTCAAAGTGGCGACATATTTGATTCAAAGTGGCGGCATATTTGATTGAAAGTGGCGTCATATTTGATTCAATGTGGCGATATATTTGATTCAATGTGGCGACATATTTGATTCAAAGTGGCGGCATATTTGATTGAAAGTGGCGTCATATTTGATTCAATGTGGCAATATATTTGATTCAATGTGGCGACATATTTGATTCAAAGTGGCGGCATATTTGATTCAAAGTGGCGTCATATTTGATTCAATGTGGCGACATATTTGATTCAATATGGCGACATATTTGATTCAAAGTGGCGGCATATTTGATTCAAAGTGGCGACATATTTGATTCGAAGTGGCGTCATATTTGATTCAATGTGGTGACATATTTGATTCAAAGTGGCGGCATATTTGAATCAAAGTGACGACATATTTGATTCAAAGTGGCGGCATATTTGATTCGAAGCGGCGACATATTTGATTCAAAGTGGCGGCATATTTGATTCAAAGTGGCGGCATATTTGATTCAAAGTGGCGTCATATTTGATTCAATGTGGTGACATATTTGACTTAAAGTGGCGGTATATTTGATTCAAAGTGGCGACATATTTGATTCAAAGTGGCGGCATATTTGATTCAAAGTGGCGACATATTTGATTCAAAGTGGTGGCATATTTGATTCAAAGTGGCAACATATTTGATTCAAAGTGACGGCATATTTATTTCAAAGTGGCGACATATTTGATTCAAAGTGGCGACATATTTGATTCAAAGTGGCGGCATATTTGATTCAAAGTGTCAACATATTTGATTCAAAGTGACAGCATATTTGATTCAAAGTGACGGCATATTTGATTCAAAGTGTCGACATATTTGTTTCAAAGTGGCGGCATATTTGATTCAAAGTGGCGGCATATTTGATTCAAAGTGACGGCATATTTGATTCAAAGTGGCGGCATATTTGATTCAAAGTGGCGACGTATTTGATTCAAAGTGGCGATACATTTGATTCAAAGTGGCGGCATATTTGATTCAAAGTGGCGACGTATTTGATTCAAAGTGGCAACATATTTGATTCAAAGTGGCGGCATATTTGATTCAAAGTGGCGGCATATTTGATTCAAAGTGGCGACATATTTGATTAAAAGTGACGGCATATTTGATTCAAAGTGGCGGCATATTTGATTCAAAGTGGCGACGTATTTGATTCAAAGTGGCGATGCATTTGGTTCAAAGTGGCGGCATATTTGATTCAAAGTGGTGACATATCTTATTCAAAGTGACGACGTATTTGATTTAAAGTGGCGGCATATTTGATTCAAAGTGGCAACATATTTGATTCAAAGTGGCAACGTATTTAATTCAAATCCGTGTATACTTGATTTTAAGTTGAAACGTAAGGAAAAACGTAAACGTTAATCGGTTACGTAGCCACTCAAATTAAAGTTGAAACAACATTGATTCAATGTATTTCGGCATTAGGCTAAAAACATTGTGATTTTAACTTTGATTCAAAGTAGAACTCATTTGATTTTACTACGATTTCACAACAATCGGAAATCAAAGTGGAACTGCTTTAATTCAATCATTTTCTACTTTAGGCTATAAATGTTGTGATTTTACATTGATTCAAAGTGGTTTCCATTGATTTTACGTTGTTTTTTGGCTCAGTGTACCTGCCATACAGCAAAATCTTACATATCTCGAAAACGGCTCCAACGATTTTGATAAAAATAAAACAAAGGTCTGCTATTTTGGACATGGACTAAGTTTTGATAAGCAAAAATTTAAGAAAAAATGTTATTAACGGTACACAAGAGTAATGAAGCACGTGCGATCCAGTCGGGCATTATATTTTATAGAGGTTTTATTAATCAATATAGGTAGAATAGGTTAAAATAAAGATTTTTAGTATATTGCTTTTGAACCTTTGCGAAGGTAGTCACCTTGATGTGGTGCAAAGGCTTAAGTAGCAAAGACTCACCCGACCTGCCATTCTGGGATAACCCCAAACTGGTAGAGAAGTTGAAGAGCGAAAACCAAGAACTGCCCTCCCTAATCCAGGGTGTTAAGTGACCCGTGCCCATTGGATGGTTTGCAGCCAGGGAGTATACCGGCTGTATTATAACGGAACCTCTTTGAAACCAGGTCGAATCAAAGAGTAACCTAGACCTTACCATATTATGCGGAGCTCTGATATGGCGGAACCCATTATTTCTCTAGCTACTCGTGGGATTAATATGCCGAAAAATTTAAAACAAAAAAATAATAAAAACTTTAAAAAATTCAACACTCCGCGGGATGTTACCGCAAGTGCACTAGCAGATCGTATGGAGAAAGACCTCCGTGGTGAAGATCTGAGACCGGAGATAAGCAAGTACCTGAAGAGGATGCCTCAGGGGAACACTCAGAACCGGGCAGCAGGAGGAGCGTCGACATCTGGTCAAGGGAGAATACCTCCCGATCAGAAAGAAGACGTAACTCAGAATGCAGCGTCAACCTCTTGTCAAGGGAGAATACCTCCTAGGCAAGTGGAAAACGCTACAAAAGAGACAACATCCACTAGAACAGGGTTACCTCCTATGAAAGTGAGCGACCACACTGTGGTCAGACAAGAAGATGATGGGAAGTTACCACCATCAAAATCATCCAGTCCACCCAAAGAACCACATAGCCGAAATGCCCGAAGAAATCAAGTTCTTCCAAAATTGGGTAGTCCAGGAGCCCTGGACGATCCACATAGGAAAGGACTAAGTGGAGCAGGCACCAAATGGTACTTCCGGTTCCTTGCAGAGGGAATGTCCCCGCAGGAAGCCAGAAAGAAGGTGGACTTGAGGAAAGAAGAACAGAAAAATGATAACACAAGCCTAGGACAGGGTAAGAGGAAATGCCACCAACTAACTCCTCCCCAAAGCAAAGAAGCAAAAAAACCTAGGACGACGGCAACTTCATCTACGGGACAAAGCACCGTAAAGGCAATGACCGTTCAACAAAGGCTCTCCTATGCAAGTGCAGCCTTGAGCGTCAGAATTGCTGTTCTGCCTAGGGGATATCCACAAGTCGCCTTGTCTGCCGAGGATCTATCGGCACTCGAGGAGGCAATCATTGAGGAGGTCTCTCTGGGTTGGAAACACAAGCTGAAGTTCAATGGACTGCACTTCAGAACAGGTCTGCTCTTAGTTGATTGCGCTGGACCCGAAACAGCGGAGTGGCTAAGAGAGAGTGCACATAAATTGAGCAGTTGGAAGGGCATCGAATTGTATGCATGCATGGGTGATGATATACCAAAAATGCACAATATAACGCTGTTCCTTCCAAAAAGCATGGGTCAAGAGGACAAAAAGTCATTGGCTCTCTTAAAAGCCCAAAATGAGGGTTTAAACGTGCAGACCTGGAGAATAGTTAAAAGCTCGGCTGAAGGAAAAGGTCAACTACTGGTGATAAGTATTGACGCCGAATCCGTCGAGACAATAGTGAAAGCAAATCACCAGCTTCACTACAAATTCGGGAAAATAAATGTTTTTGGTCTCCGGAAAACAACCTCCAGTTCTGCATCCGCAAAAGAAAAAGAGTCCTCAACCAGGCCAACTCAAAAATCCCAAGAAGCGGAAGCAGTAGGAACTACCCTACCTGCAACAACCATCCCTACTCCCACTCCAAAACCTCCAAACCCACCAGTCCCCCCAACCACTCCAGTCCCCCCAACCCCTCCAGTCCCCCCAACCCCTCCAAACAAGACAACTGAGACATCACTCCCGGAAACAGGAGTGATGCAAAAACCAGACCGGGAGGAAATAACACCGGGTCCATTGGACATTGAGATGGAGGGCATAGACCTCTCTCCAAGTCCAATGGACCAAACAGAACTGCTTCCCACTATAGAGGAGGAAGACCATCTGCTAGCAGATGATGGGGCATTAGCCCCCATCTGCCAATAAAAGAAGATGCCGGCACACGGGATCAGAACCAGGCTAGCCCAAGTAAATATACACCACGCGAAGGCCGCATCAGCTGTTCTGGCGAGGAAGTTCGCTGCGGACAACTTAGGGCTAGCACTGATCCAGGAACCCTGGACTTATAAGGGTCAGGTAAGAGGGTTGACAAGTAGCGACTCTAAACTTATATGGGACACGAGAGAAGACTCGCCCAGAACTTGTATCAAAATAAGAAATAATATACAATTTATATGTCTTTCAGAATTCATGACAAGGGATCTGGTCCCGATACAGGCCCAAATTAACATCGAGGGCGGTATCCAGACAATGGTTGTGGCAGCAGCGTACTTTGCTGGTGATGATGCCAACATTCCACCGTGCGAAGTACAGAGACTGGTGGACTACTGCAACCGGAAAAAACTACCGATACTGATAGGATGTGACGCCAATGCTCACCATACAGTATGGGGTAGCACCGACATAAACCAAAGGGGTGAGTACCTTTTAGACTTTATGATGGTAAAAAATCTAGAAATATTTAACGTAGGGAACACCCCCACTTTTATTACTAGAATAAGAAAAGAAGTCCTAGACATAACTTTCGGAACTCCGAACGTAGCTTATATGGTAAAGGATTGGAGAGTATCCAATGAACCATCAATGTCTGATCACAGAATAATAGTGTTTACCTTAGAAGGACTGCTTACAGAGAATACCTCTGGCAGAAACCCTAAGAAAACAAACTGGAACCTATACCAAAATGTTCTAAAATCAAACCTGGAACAAATAGGTCCAGCAAGTACGACAAAAAGTCACCTTGAGCTAGAATTCGTTGTTAATGAGTTTAATGGAGCAATACACGAGGCATATGAACTCAGTTGCCCCATTAAACCTATAACTAGACAGAAGGATGCCCCTTGGTTGAATAAACATCTTTCTAAACTAAGATTCAAGGTTAGGAAGCTCTTTAATGAAGCAAAAAGAACAAGGGAATGGTGTAATTACTCCGCGTTATTGACAACATATAACAAAGAGATAAGAAAAGCCAAAAGAAATAGTTTCACAAATTTCTGTGAGAATATCTCAACAACCCCTGCAGCGGCAAGACTTCACAAAGCTCTTGCAAAAGAGAAAACCATTACATCATTAGCACTTAGGTATAGTGATGGTAGGTTCACCGAAAATGAAGAGCAAAGATGTAACCTACTGCTCAACACACACTTCCCAGGCAGTTTACCATTAAATGGTAACTTGGTAGAGAGAACACCTCTCAAACCAAACAGACAGGACTGGAAAATAGCCACGACCATTTGCACAGGTAAAAGGATTGATTGGGCAATTAATACCTTTCAACCCTACAAATCACCAGGTGCAGATGGTATCTTCCCAGCTCTTTTGCAGAAGGGAAAAGAATACCTTATGCCTTATCTCATTAATATTCTTCGGAGTAGCATCGCTCTTGGGTATATACCAAGTCTATGGAGAACAGCTAAGGTAATCTTCATCCCCAAAATAGGGAAAAAAGACACAACCCATCCAAAGTCTTTCAGGCCAATAAGCTTAACATCCTTTATACTGAAAACTTTGGAAAAGGTAATTGACAACTTCATAAGATCAGAAGTATTAATAAGTAGGCCTCTCAATCAGCGACAACACGCATATAGGGCGGGCAGATCAACCGAGACCGCCCTGTTCGAACTAACAAACAAGATCCAAAGAGCCTTAGATGTAAAGGAAACAGCATTAGCTGCTTTCTTAGACATAGAAGGAGCATTCGATAACACGTCCCACGAGGCGGTAGGCAAAGCTCTTGTTAGAAAAGGCGTACCCATCACTATAACCAGATGGATAAAAGAAATGTTAGGCACTAGAAATGCAGAGGCACAAGCAGGACAAAACGTAAAAAAAGTAATCACAACGAGGGGATGTCCTCAGGGTGGTGTACTATCACCCTTGTTGTGGAGTCTTGTTGTAGATGAATTGTTAGAAAATCTTACCTCCCAAGGTATATACTGCATTGGCTTTGCCGATGACATCGCTATCATTGCAGTAGGTAAGTTTGAAGAAACTCTTTGCGATATTATCCAAAGAGGACTAACAATTACAAGTAAATGGTGTATGTCTGTAGGGCTTTCAATAAACCCATCCAAGACAACAATCATACCATTTACTAGGAAAAGACTTCTACCACATATGAAATCTATCCGTTTGAATGGTGAAGTAATTGAAACGCAGAGGGAGGTAAAATACCTAGGAATTATACTAGATAGTAAACTCCTCTGGAACAAACACATAAATTATATAGTCGGAAAAGCCACAAAAGCCCTAATGATTTGCAAAAGAATTGCAGGTAAGTCATGGGGATGCAAACCGAGCATCCTCAGGTGGATGTACACTATGATGGTAAGACCCATCATTACCTATGGTGCGGTTGCATGGCACAAGAAAACCGAATTAACAACAACTAGGAAAACCCTAGAAAAAGTCCAAAGGCTCGCATGTATCTGTATTACGGGAGCAATGAGAACCTGCCCTACCGCAGCTATGGAGGTTATCCTCCATTTATCCCCTCTACACGAGGTTATTAGAAGTGCTGGAGTGGGAGGTATCATCAGGTTCTCAAAGGAAGGAACTGGGACCGGCAAAATTATTGGTCTCAGAGAAAGGGACCTAATTGACAGGTCCACAATAACAAACCTTATTGACATCCCAAGAGATGGAATGATCAAAAAACATAATTTCGAGAAAAACTTTCTTACACAGCTCAGTAACAAGAAAGACTGGGTAGGAGAGGATACAAACTACACACTCGAAACAAATACCATCAAGTGGTACACTGATGGATCGAGAACAAGCGAAGGGACTGGTGCAGGAATCTTTGGGCCAAAAACCAAACTTTCTATACCGATGGGGCAGTCCACCAGCATCTTCCAAGCGGAGGTAAACGCCATAGGGAAATGCGTGGATCGCAATCTCGAAAGGAATTATCGTAACAAGAACATTGCCATTATGTCAGATAGTCAAGCAGCACTCAAGGCGCTAAACTCATACACCATCAGCTCTAAGCTAGTGTGGGAGTGCATAAGCAGACTAAATGAACTAGGTAAACAGAACAGAGTCACACTCTACTGGGTACCTGGGCATGTTGGTGTTCTTGGAAACGAAAAGGCAGATTCCCTAGCAAAAATAGGCGCTTCAACCCCCCTAACAGGGCCTGAACCCTATTGCGGAATAGGTGAAAATGTCATCAAGACCAAAATTAAAGAAGAAGAGGAGGCAAACATATCTAAAAACTGGAATGAACTCCCTAGGCTGAGACAGGCGAAACTGCTACTGGGCAACTACAACCGGCAACGCTTCGAAAACTGTATCAACCTTAGTAGGAATAACCTAAGAGTAATAACATGTATTCTAACAGGACACTGCAAACTTAGAAGACACCTTAACCTACTGGGTGTGGTAAGCAGTGTCACTTGCAGATTCTGCAACATGCATGAGGAAACGCCGGAACACATACTGGGAAAGTGTTATCCAATCATGCACCAGAGGAAAACACATCTGGGACAGTACCAGGTGGAAGAGAGCAACCTATCCTCTCTCAAAGTGCTCCAAATACTAAAATTCTTAAAAGCAATAGGTTTGGAGGAGGAACTGTAGGATGAGCCAGCTCGTCATTTTTATAAGAGGGGGCACAATAGATCTACAGGTCGCAGTGCAATAACCCCCAATACAATTCATTCATTCATTCATATTGCTTTTGAAACAATGACAGTTTGTGCAAGGAACCAAGCAAACAGATACTTCTTAACATTTGGAAAAGTTTAAGTATCATATGAAGTTAGCTCGATATCTACTAAAACGATAGGTATAGTAAATATTCAACTATTTTAACTTTAATAGATTGTTAAGAGATAATATGAAAATGAAAAACGATTAAAGATTAGCAAATTGTTTTTATTAACTTAGTCCCAAATAAATCTAACAAACGAGTTTAGTTTTGGTGAATGACGAGAAAGAAACCAGATCCATACAAATTCTGTAACCACTTCAACACAAATTCTTCACATTAAAACTCCTTTTAACTTTAATTTCCCAAAAAGAAAAACGTAGTCCGCCAATGGTTGAACTGCATACCTGATACTCTTTACCAGTTGGCAGCTTGCCACAGTTGCTCTCTAGTTGCCACTGTTGGAATTTTATTTTTGTTCTTTTGAATAGCCCAAGGATTTCTCTATAATTAATTAGTCTTCTGAATACTCAAATAATAATTTGCAGGCAAAATATTTTACCGTTTATTTCCCCAATTACTCGTGTTATTAGCCAGACAGCTTATTTTTTCATATTTCAACTAATTTATCAACGAAGTACTGCAAGTGGAAAAAATGAACTTTATCCTCTCGAGTTTATTTTTTTTATTGCAATCTTAAAAAGGACACCGGGAAAATAAAAAAGAGATAAGCAAAACGAAGCAACGTAGGATTCCGCTGAATTGCAAATAAGTGATGTACAGTGGTTCAGAATTTATTTAAATAGTAAATGAACTAAATCAACCAACAAATTTGACAACTAAATTTGCATTTTGAAACAAAGCAATTTTATGACTGAAATGTAATGCAAATATGAGGTGTATAACGTGTTATTTTTTGGAGTGAATATGATATACATATCTGTTTAAGAGATCTATCTCATTTTAGAGATTTCCGTGCAAGTAATAAGATAAAGCTACCAAAATGTTGAGCCTGGAAATTAGTTATCTCGGGAAGTACAATGGTTGAACACTATATACAAGGAACTATAAAACTCTTCATATGTTTACCCCATCCCATGTTGACGTATTAACAATTTTTTTTTTCAAACTAATGAGGAGTCGGGCAAGTCGATTAAGTATTAAAACAAGAACTATGGTTTTCTTAAGCTTCGTTGGAGATTCTGGTTTCCAAAGTGTAATCGCCGAAGACTTCAGCATCAATCAGAGTTCTGTTTCAAGAGTAATTGTAGAAGTTGCAGACAAAATTGTAAATAAAAGAGAGGATTGGATTAAAATTCAAACAATGCTAGAAAAAGACGTTAAAAAATCAATTAGGTTGAGAAAATATTTTTTTCCTACATGTATTGGAGCAATGGATTGTACTCACGTGCAGGACCGGCCCGAGTTAAATTAGAGCCCTGCGCAAGCTTTATCAGTGGCGCCTCTCATTAGGATTGGATTGGCGGAAGAAGTCATTTCCTCATTACCCAAGGGGTACCCTTTGCAATGCGTTTTTTTAACGAGGGATACCCAAGAGGCCTTTTCCTAGATAATACTTATATTTAATTAAAATAAATATGATTTATATTAAAAACTAAGAAATCAAAAATATATCACAAAAATAATAGTCAAAAAATATATCACAAAAATTTAGGAACTGAAAAAAGTATTTTTTGAAGTAAAAAATATTTAAAAACTAATTCAAAAACATAACAACATATAAATAAATAATGAACTCATTAACTGTTGCTCATGTAGGAAATAATAATAAGATTATTATTTTAATAAAAATAAATAGAACCGAATTTATTGCAATAGATTAACTTTTCTGGCTTCTGTTTTAGCAAACTCAGCTGCCAGATCATCATAATATAATGACTTGACAAGCTCTTTCTCTATAGCCATGATTTACTAGTCAACTTATTTTTCCTGAGTCATTGGGGTTCTAAAGTAGTTTTTTATTAATTTTAGTTTCAAAAAACTGTTATTTGAGGAAACTGTGATGGTATTTATAGATTTAGAGCTATGGCTTCAGCTGATTGCACGTTAGTGAATTGTTCTTCTGATCGCATTTCCACTAAAGAGTTTTTAGTAGCATTTTTAGTAGATAAATTAGCAGACGGAGTTTGTAAATACTTACTAGTTATATTGGCGCAAAATTTTAAACAACCTATTATTAAGGTATTAGTATGATACTACTTAACAATTTGCTAACTTTATAGTAGTTTACTAACTCATTCTTAATTTTAAACATTTTCTAACTAGTATCGTACTAAAAGAATTTCCTTAATAAATTGCTTCTGAACACACCTAAAACAATGACATTTCGTGTAAAAGATTAAGTACACGAACTTTTTTTGATGCCTGCAAATGTCAAAGTGTCATATGAAGCTAGCGCGATACTAAAAAAATAAAGTAGGTATTCGATGATTTTAACTTTAATAAAAGGGTAGAGAAGTATGATGCTATATTCGATTAAAATTATTGTTTTAACCTAGTATCATACTAAAACAGCTTTAGCATCGTACTAATTCAATTAAAATTTTGCGCCATTATTTTTTTTCTAAAATATCAAACTAGACTAATATGCAACATATAAACTTGAAACTAAAATTTTACCTCCTAATGACTGCATGTTTCTATTTCTATTCTCAACGTGTCCAGCCTCAGATATTTCAATAAGAGCTTCATATTATAGCTTCTAAAATTTTTTTGAATGGTTTTAAAGCATTTAGTCTACTCCCATCTGGTTTCAGAAAGGGGTTTTAAGGTCAAACCAGCGAAATTTTTTGTATATATGTATGTCCCAACGCATTGTTGAACCTGATACAAAGTTTTATATGCATTGAGCAATGTCAAAAAACTTAACAGCTTCCAATGAACACCAAGCTGAATCATTAAAACCAACAACAACCAAAGGGAATGTAAGCAGCCTGAACAAAATAAGCTCTTGGTTCAAGACACTTAATTTTGTTGAACACCAGCCTCTTTTCCTTTCATGTTTGAACCATTATCATAATCTTATACATACTCGTATACACTACTAAAATACGAGTAGTAGCTAGTAGCGTATAGCCAGTTTTATTGTCAATATAGATTCCCTATCCTTTCTTTTTGCGAGGAATTGACAAATCCTCCAAGAGTATCTCTTGTCATGGAAAGTGCTGCTCATTAGCCGTTCGGAATCGGCAGAAAATTGTACGTCCCCTCTATTCCTGGGAATGGTTGAGAGTTGTAAGTCACTAGGTCCTGGTTCACTTCGAGCTGTTGCACCACCAAATTTATTTATTTATTTTTATAATCCTTTCTTTTGTTTTGAGTTTTTTCTTACCATAATACATAGACAAATAAAGTAATTATTTCAGTCAAAATATCCCTTTTTTAAATGCAAACAATAACTGGCAAGAACAAAAAAATAGAGAAAAGGAGAAATTGAATAAAACAGATTCACTCATTAACGACAAACCTTCCTCAACATTAGTCATCGCATCATCATCACTCAAGTATTTCCATATTTCAACCCTTTGTCTCATTCTCGACACACGACAGTGATAAAATTTCAATCATAAACAGAGGCCAGTGCCAAACTAAAACATAGTACAAGAAACACTCAACCGAAAGAGTTTAAATTCCTAGACGCAACTTTTAATTCTGCGCACTGACATGTCAATGAGTATGAATTTTGTACCTCAGAATTTCTGTTTGAGTAACATTGCTGACTTCGATTTCATATAGAAGAATTGGCATCGTGCGCATGTTACGAGTTTTATCAACATGCATACTGTTAATTGTCTGTATTTGCTGTTGAAATTCTGTTTTATGTTACACTGCATAGGGGAGGAATATAAAAATAAAATAAATCCTCACGCGATGGTGAGTGTGAAGAATAACGTAACAGTAGATTGATAAAGAGAAAAATAGCAAATATGTATATGTAAAAATTGGTATCTGTTGTTAAGCGAACAAAATTGTGCACTTTTGGGATGTAGTTTTTTTTTACTGTGGGAATGGGGGTGTATATAGGAAATTAAACATCGACTTATTTTTGGAAAAGTAGATATGTATCTATATATATATGTATATCTGTCTTTAAATTCAGAATTAGCTGTTAGTTATATAATAAACAGCAATATTGGAGTGAGCTATAAAAAGAAATGAGACTTAAAAAAGATGGTAGGTAGGTAGTGGTTATGAAGTAGTGGCTTTTTTAACGCTTGCCCAAAGCGCCTTTTGAGTTCAGCGCCCTGCGCATTTCCACAGCTTGCACGTATAGCTTGTCCGGCCCTGCTCACGTGCGTATTAAAAAGCGAATACGTCATAGTGATAAATATATAATCTTCTGTTGTTGTCCTTAAAAGTAATTTCAAAATATCTAAAGGTTAGTATTCAATAAATGTCTAAGCAAGCAGAACTTTTTACCAGCCAGCGTGGACATATCTTGGCCGGGATCAGTGGATGATTCCAGGATACTAAAAAATTACTAAAGCTATTGATATTCTAAGTTTTTTTTTTGGATGAAGATAATTTTCAAATGAATGTTTTTTTTGTTGAGACTGAGATCATACCAAATATAAACACCAAATTGAGATTTGTCTCAATGCAAATGCTTAATCTCACTATCTGGAGCAGGGTTCCGAATTTTTGAATTAAAAAAACCATAAGTCATAAGTCTGTAGATGATTTGTGAATTAAAAAAATTTAATTCATAAGTTAGTTAGTGACTTATGATTTAAAAAAAAATTAATTCATAAGCTACTAAGTGACTTATGAATTAAAAAAAAAATAATTCACAAGCTACTAAGTGACTTATGAATTAAAAAAAAAATAATTCACTACCTATGTATGTATAAGTGACTTATGAATAAAAAAAAAATAATTCATAAGCTAGTTGGTAAATTGGAAATGTTTAAGCTTGTTTTTACATAATTATTGAATTATTAACGAAAGTAGATTTCAAGTTTTTGTGAGTCATAAAATTATCATGCTAGCTTATAAATTTTCCAATTAATAATTTTTTAATCAGAATTTATCCATTAGCTTATGAATTACATTTTTCTTAATTCATAAGTCACCCACTAGCTTGTGAATTAAAGCCAAGCTTAAGCTAAAAAGTGACTTAGGTTAGGTTAGGTTAGGTTAGGTTAGGTTAGGAGGGGCGTGCACAGCCCAAGGGCTGTTGCGTACAAGGGGGCCTATTGGTCCATTGTGATCCCCTATTAATAAAAGCAGAGATGCTCTTAACTAATGTCTTATGTAGACTGGTTCATTTTCGAACCAGCCTGTGCTTGCAATGAATTTTCTCATATTTGCCATTGAGACCTGCGTTAGATCGTCTAGTTCTCCAACAAACCTGTTTCCGAAGTAGCGAAGGCGATTTGTTTGGAAGTTCGGACAGAGTAGGTGTTTAATAGTTTCAATCTCCTCGACATCCTGACAGCTCCTACAGAAATCTAGCGGCCATTGTGCCAATGGCGCAGTGACCCGTTAGTACACCTATCAGGATTCTGATGTTCTTTTTACTCAGCGATAAGATATACCGAGTTTCTTTTTCATTAATTCTAGGCCATAAACTTCTAGAGATAACGCAGTCGTCCCTGGAGGACCAGGAGTTGTTGATTTGCTCTTTCGTTATTAGGTCTATTTTCCTTTTAATCACACCAATCGGGATTTTTGGTCCTAAATTTAAATGGCTACTGCTGTTTTTATTTGATAGTGATCCTTTCCTTGCCAGTTCATCTGCTATTTCATTTCCTTCTATATTACTATGTCCGGGAACCCAGCAGAGGTTGACTTGGTTAGTGTTACAAATATTGTTCAGCATGTCTCGACATTTTGTTACTGACTTGGATCTTATAGTCTCACTGGCTAAAGCATTGATGGCAGCTTGGCTGCCCACGAAAAATGTGATCTCAGACGAGTTCAATCCTTTCGTGCGTACCAATTCTGCCGCCTTTTCAATAGCATAGATCTCAGCCTGAAAGACACTACACTCATCTGGGAGTTTGAATGATTCTTTAATATTTAGAGCTTCACAGAACACCCCAACTCCTGTTCCCTCTTCCATTTTTGACCCATCGGTGTAGAAGGAGATACCTTGTTCACTAATTAGTGAGTTGGATTCCCATCCCTGCCTTTCGGGTATTGTAGTAGAGAATTGTTTGTTAAAATCTATTTTGGGTTGTAAGTAGTCAGTCGTCACATTGAGCCCTGCCACTGTGCCATACCTATGCAGTATTGACCCATGACCATAACTGCTGTGCTTCCAAAAGTTCATTTCTTTAAGCCGAATCGCGCTTTTGGCTGCTGTGCATCTTATGTGCTCGTCCAGGACTGGAAGATTTAATATAATTTCCAGGCCTGCCTGTGGCGTAGAACCCTGTGCCCCCGTTATTCCTAAACAGGCTAGTCTCTGTACCTTATTCAGGTTTTTGAGATAGCTACTATTTTCTACAGCTTTCCACCACACGATCGACCCATAGGTAAGTATGGGACGAACTATCGCCGTGTACATCCACTGGATGACCTGCGGTCGCATGCCCCACCGTGTACCGAAGGTTTTTTTTGCATGTGTAGAGAGCGCATAGTGCTCTTTTCATTCTTTCCTCTGTGTTCCGTTTCCATGATAGCTTGGAATCAAGAATTACTCCAAGATATTTAGCCTCGTTGGAAAGTTTCAGAGGAATGTCGTTGAGCTTTGGAGGAGTAAAGTCCTCCAATTTCCTTTTCTTCGTAAACAGGACTAGTTCGGTTTTGGAAGGGTTAACCCCGAGACCGTTTTGTCTTGCCCAAGAAGATAGTTCTTTAAGTGAAGATTCCATAATATCCTTGATGGTGGTAAGATATTTACCCGATATCAAAATTACTATGTCGTCCGCATATGCTACTATTTTAATGCCCTGATTCTTAAATCTTGTGAGAATTTTGTTAACAACAAAGACCCATAGGAGAGGTGAGATTACTCCTCCTTGTGGAGTGCCTCTTGTAACCGATTTCCCTACATTACTATCACCAAGTTGAGAGCTGATGATTCTGCCATTGAGCATGGTATAAATCCAGTCCACAATAGCAGATTGAACGCCAACTTCTTCTAGAGCAGATTTAATGGACTCCGTTTTTACGTTGTTAAACGCTCCTTCGATGTCCAAAAATGCTACCAGGGTATGTTCTTTGTGCTTGAGACTTTTCTCAATTTGTGAGACGACCTCGTGCAATGCAGTCTCCACTGATTTACCTTTTAGGTAAGCGTGTTGGTAGTTGCACAGGTTGCTTGGTTTGAGAAGGTCTCTAACATGCAGATCAATAATTCTCTCCAGTGTCTTGAGGAGAAACGAAGAGAGGCTTATCGGTCTGTAATCTTTTGCAGTCGAGTGTGTCGGTTTTCCAGCTTTTGGAATAAAGACTACTTTAACTTTCCTCCAACTGATAGGGACGTATCTCCATTTGATACAACTTTTGAAGATTACCCTAAACCATGGGGTGATTATCAGTAGAGCATGTTGAAGAAATGCCGGAATAATCTCATCTGGTCCAGCTGATTTATAGGGTTTGAACGAGTTTATTGCCCACATAATCTTCTGCTCTGTGATAACCTGTTCTAATTCTGGTACTGATTGTAAGATATCTAAGGTTTTTGGTTGTGTAAAACCTGGTCCTGGATGATTCTTACAGCCTAACCTAACCTAACCTTATGAATTACATTTTTCTTAATTCATAAGTCACCCACTAGCTTGTGAATTAAAGCCAAGCTTAAGCTAAAAAGTGACTTAAGCTTTTGTAACCCTGATCTGGAGCTCATTCTCATGGCTTCTGTATACAACTCATAATCTAATCCACAACTAGCGAATATATTTTTTTTAAAAAGAACTCATGCGTAAAAAGGTATTTAATAAGTTACCTTGTAACCAAACTATCTTTAGTCATTTCGAATATGAACGATATGAATTTAATGAAACAAAAAAATAAGAAGTTCTTGTTTAAAAAATATATTTACATATATTCAAAGATATATTTGGAGTAATGTCCCCCTAGTAGAATCAGAAGTCATAGTTTTTTATTTTACAAAATATTTATCCGGCGGTAAATAGGATAATGAAAGTTTTTACGTTCAATCAATGCGTTAAAAAAAATCAGTTTTAATAAAAACACATCCCTAAGCATTTATCAATTTACTAGCAGTTGTTCCGACTAAATTTCAATAAATTTGTGAAAAACTATTGAAAAATATATTAGAATTTCGAAAAAACCTATTTCTGAGTGAGATTATGGCCATTAATATAAAATTTCAGGAGAAATACATTCAGGAGCTTCAAGCTCGCTTCAACACCTCATATAAACGTAGTATAAGTTACATTTAAATTGTTTGTGTTATCTTCTTTAAACTCACGTACATCTTACCGCGACCTATCTACTCCCCGGGTAAAAGAAAGGAGATTGATCGCTAATTTGAAACCAACCCTTATTGACATTGACGCAAAATTTTAAACAGCTTATTATTAAGGTACGATACTACTTAACAATTTGCTAACTTTTTAGTAGATTACTAACTCTCTCTTGATTTTAAACATTTTTTAACTAGCATCATTCTAAGGCAGTTTTTTAACAAATTGCTTCTGAACACACCTAAAGTTATGACAGTTCATGCAAAAAACTAAGTAAACAGACCTGTTTTGATATTTGTAAATGCCAAAAAGTAATATGAAGTTAGCACGATACTAAAAAAATAAAATAGTTATTCGATAAATAATTTTAACAATTTTAAAAATATGGGAAATGGATGTTTTTACTGAAGGTAGAATGGAAAGTTTGATAATAAGTTTGAATGGAGAAAGCAGTAGCAGCAACTATTGTTCGGCATCGGGGTTAGGATGTTATTTGTTTTTACTTAGTTAAATTTTGTCTGTGATTTATTTTTGACCTAGAAATGGATTAGACCTACTGGGGATAATCTTAAAACAAAAAAAAACGCAACTGCTACCTTACCTCTTGGTGGTGCGGAAGAATATAGATTCAATTTATTCCATTTTTATTTGTTTTTGATTATAAAATGTGGGTACATTAATAAACAGTTGGTAACTCTATCGATATTTTTGTGTGATTTGAGGCAATATTTAATGCTCAATACGGCAACCTTGTAACAGCTTTAAAATAAAGATAGCTTATTGAAATCCATAATAGTCAGACTGAAAGGTAAATATCCTATCTTCCCTGTACTGGAAATATAAATTGCACGGAGTACAACAATAGCTTTTGTTATTGTGTCTTCTCTTCAATCACTGACTAAAAGTCAACATCACTGTTTTGACTATATGTAAAAAGGTAAGCAACCACTTCTGTGCTAAAAAATTGTCTGCATATCTAATAAACACGCTTCAAACTACGAGTATGTCCCAACATGGATTTTTTTTCGAAATGAAACCTGATTCTTATTTAGACAAAAAAAGCGCGCGATGGGCCGATTTGGCACTGCAATTAACGGTCCAACTCAAGACACATTCAAGGAGTGTCTATAGGCAGTGAAATGCTTTAAATTGTTGCTAATTGATTTTCGTATTTGAATTTATCACCCTCATCGTGCAGTACGGTCTAGGCTGTTATGCTAGGCAGTGTGTGGGCAGAACCAGCTTTCAACATGTTTAATATCATGTTCTTAAATGTGTTTTTACTTCATTTTTGATTATATTGATATTATTTTTTTTTAACAACTCCATTAATACATGTTCCATTTTGTTGGCATTTAGACGACGAAAGCCAACGCACTATTATTAATTTCTTGCTTGGTACTCGTAGTTGGGCATGCGCATGAAACAAGCATCAGAGACTTATAACTTTGTGCGATTTCATGTATGAAATTTCAGATCAGGGAAAACATTGTTGGGATTTGTTGTTGTCGAATTTGTGTCGAATGTGCTAATGCATTTGAACCACGGTTTTTTTTATATTGGGATTGACATACATATAGGGCCGACCGACGTTGTCCCGCCCGAGGCAAATTTGAAAATGCCTCAGAAAATGTTTGTTTGAAGTACAAAACAAATTTTGATTCGTGCAAGGAACCTAAAAAAGTTTTTTTTTTTTTTTTTTTTAACTAAAATAAAAGGAAATAGCACTGGTATCACCAGAAAGCTCGAACTTAGTTTTCTCCCCAATTCTTACGAGGCGAGCCGTCACCTTGAATCTTAGTAACGACAATATTTCAAACAACTCCTGTTAATTTATCTTTTAATTTTGAATATTTTAAAAAATCTTTCAAAAATTAAAATGTAAGTGCTATCTAGTGACACTCATGTCGTGGTTTCAAATTTATTGTGATTGGAAGACAAATTTAAGACCGCGCATATTGAAAATAACTACGAAGGTCTCTATGAAACTGTGATTCACCACTGATTCTTCTTATTCTTCTGATTCTTACACGGATGTATAGCATTGACGAAAAATTGTTGCTCTGAAGTCCGAAAAAGCCGAGGGTCGGATAGTGTACTAGCATTTGGGATCTTTTGGAGTGGCTGAACCGTTTCCTATTGTATAAGCTCCATGGAATTACTCCTTTTCATAATGGTACGTGCGTTGAACTGTCATGCAGTAGGTCTTGGGTTTGATTCTCAGCCGCTGCAAAAAATAGTTTCTTAGAGTGTACTGCCTCTTGCGAGCAATTGACAAATTCCTCAGAGAATGTCTTGCTACGAAAAGTGCGGCTCAATAGCCGTTCGGACTCGGCAAAAAATTGTGGGTCTTCTCCATTCCTGGTTACACGCACACAGGAATGATTGGGTGTTGTAAAGCACTAGGTTTATTGTTAAAAACGACATTCAGCTTTCTTCCATCGGCAGCGTCACAGTTGCAGTAGACATCGCAATCGTATGTTAAAATTTGGACTACTAGAGTTTTACCTAAGATCATCCGAGCATTCAAGGGCGTGTAATATTGCGATGACCACAATATTCTGAGCGCTCCAGAGGGTTAGGCCTTCGCCTTACCCACGGCCGTATTTATATATGTAGCTGTCCCAAGTCAACATCCTGTTAAACAACATACCTAGATTGGTTTACTAAAAAATACTTGATAAATAATTTAAATTAATAAACTTCTTATAAATCACAATTTTTTGGACTTAAGTGAGTTAAGGAAAAGTCCATTATCCTGTGATCAACCGATAATTTTCGCAAGATCGTTGTTAATTGTTAGCTTGCAATGCACAATTAGTCCGAGAGGACAGCTTTTATATAACTGGATGTCATCAGTATACATTTGAATAGAACAGCTCCACATCTGGTGGAGGTTCATTTATATAAAACGAAAAGAGAAGGGGCCCCAAAATAGAACCCTGGGGAATTCCAATTACTGTGGGAAGGAAGCTTGTAATATTATTATCTACAGAGACCACTTACTCTCTATCAAGCTAATACGATTTCATTAACCGAACCACAGCTGGTGATAAACCATACTGGCTAGAGAGCTTAAAACATGAATTATAATGATCCACCGTGTCGAAGGCTTTGGAAAAGTCAAGCAATACTAAGAAAGTTAGAAGATCATCATCTAACGCCAATCTTATATCTTCAACAACATTTAGACGAAAACCAAATTGCTTTTGGGGAAATGATGTTTTGGGCTTCTTGAGTTGTTTGTACGAGTCTTTCAAAAACTTTAGAATAAATAATTGAGTATAGAGATACGTGGTCGACAAAAGTCTACGTACGACGACTTTTTTAACCATTCTATAAAATCAAAAGCGTTTTATATTAAAATAATGATGCACTATTTTTGTTCAATTTTATTCTTATTAATCTGCATACTCACAAAGTTTCTTTTAGAATTATTACCGAAACAAGATAAGAAAGCTCTGGCAAAAGTCTACATACGATAAGCATGCGTTTTTTTTCTTGCTGAATGCTAATAGGAAAAATTGTTTACTGTTCTGTTTCTTCTAAAAAGCAGTGTTTAGTTGAAATTTAAACAGTTTAAATAAGTTTTCAATTTTAGTAATGGCTTCTCGTAAAGAAATATCAATTGATGTCCGAAATTTGGTTGTAAAACACAGAAATGAATGCAAATCTTTTGGCGAAATAGCAAAGCTTTTGAGTTTAAGCAAGTCTACAGTTCAAATCATATTTAATAACTTCGAAAACAATGGCACAGTTGTAAACAAGATGCGTAGTGGCCATCCAAAGAAGCTTAATCGCAGAGATGTCAGCTTTATTTTAAAGGAAGTTAACAAAGATCCTAAAATTATTGCAACAAAATTGGCCAAAGAACTCAGAACAAGAACAGAAATATTGGTACATCCACGAACAATACAAAGAACCTTAAATAATAATGGCTACCATAGCCGAACTCCTCGCAAAAAACCCCTTATAAGCGAAAAAAATCGAAAACTTCGTTTGGAATTCGCGCAAGAGTATTTTGAAAAGGACATGCACTTTTGGAAGCGAGTTTTGTTTACTGACGAGTCGAAATACAACATATTTGGAAGTGATGGGAGAGAAAAAGTATGGCGAAAAACAAATACAGCGATGGATCCGAAGAACTTAGATGCTACTGTAAAGCATGACGGAGGCAGCGTAATGGTTTGGGGTGCTGTGGCAGCTTCTGGAGTTGATAAGTTGGTGTTTATTGAGGTTATTATGGATCGTTATGAATATAAATCCATTTTGGAAAAAAAAGCAAGATAACGATCCAAAACACACGGCTCGTATTGTCAAAGATTGGCTCCTTTACTACGCTCCACGGCTGTACTCACCGCCCCAAAGCCCGGACCTTAATGGTATTGAGCACGTATAGGAGATTTTGCAACGAAAAATCCGAAAACATACCATTACAAGCGCGACAATGCCAAGAAGAAACCTAGAAGAAGAATGGCAAAGGACTACATCGGCAGAACTGGAAAATTTAGTTTTTTCGACGCTCAGACGATTACAGGCAGTTATAGATGCCCGTGGGGGCCCAACGAAATATTGATTTATAACCCATTATCATGCAAATTTGAGTTCTTATGACTATGCACATTTCGTATGTAGACTTTTGTCAGTATTTTTTTTAGTTTTTTGTTAATAAAGGTTGAAGTTGCTTATTAATGACATTCTATTTTTTGTCTTATACCTATCAATACAATAGATGTTTTAAATATAACTGCATCATTAGTTTTTTTCTTGATTGTTTCAAAGTCTCCAAACTGCAAAAAAAGCGGTCGTATGTAGACTTTTGACAGCCACGGTAGGTCTGTATTCATTTGTGTTTTGTCTCTTTTGAATTTTAGCTTCTTTCCAAACATTTGGAAAAATACCAGTCATTATTGTTGAGTTGAAAACGTGCGGTTAAAGAGGCAGAATATACGGTAAAATAGCCTTGACGAAGACTCGAGGTTTATTATCAATGCCAACCGCATTGGATTTGATGATAAGTAAGCTTTCAACGACATCTGTACTCCAATCCGTAAATGTAGTAGAATATTTTGAGAATTCTTCCTCTGTTAGAGAGAATTTATTGCCCGCTACATCATTTGCAAGCGGAAAAATAAAATATTGAATTTGGTCATGTTTGTTTTCTTTACTACTTTCTTTCTAGCATGGCATTTGTTTGTGATTTGCAATTTCTGAAACTCTCCATGATTTTTTTTTCCAAATTTCGTAGTAGTGTTGGCGAACAAAAACTATTTTGTTTGGCATCAACAGCGAACTAGAATAATAGCTTAGCTCCCGCTCTACACTTATAAGTCATTTTCTCACTTACAATCAAAATTAAATACTTTAATTTTGAATGACCTAATTTATAGTTTATTTAATTAAATACTCCAATCGTGAAGTAGCCAGTATTCCTTTACAAACAACAATCACATAGAGAAATCAATCATCTATCTATGACCACCCCCATGAATACTAATTTATTTTCTAGATCCCAAATGCCTTCATCCTCCCTATATTAGAGATTGGTCTTATGTGTGCTCTTATCAAATAAAATTCGCTCTCCTCCAAAGGAGGACGACCTCATATAAAGTAACTGACACGTGCGTCATTAAACTATCCATTTTATGGCTCACGAACAGAAGGGCCACCCAAAGAAAACTAGTATCACTTCGGGACCACTTTGGGAATTTTTAACTAAGTTTTTAAAGCAGCCAACAAAGTTATTCCCCACATGACATTTGATATGTATGTCGGACGGTTGCCTGTATGGCGTTATTTGATCTCTATAAAAGATATTGTGTATTTTATGAACAAGAGCAACACGAAGAAACCATAATCGCTTAAAACACCAAATGGCCACACTTTAGGTCAAACCAAGATACGTACAAACATAGTTATGTTTTGACATTCATGATCGCTGAGGTGATCAACGGTCTCCTATTTAGTAATATCATGGGTGGGAAGGTTGGCAGCACAAAAGGATTAGAATAAGTCAACGATCGTTGTCCATTCCCGTTTCAGTTCACGTTTTTATAGATCAAAAATTATGGGTTCATTAGCAGGTGCGAGTTATAGTTTTTAGTATTTTTTTTAAGGGAATAAAGATAAAAAATCCGTTAGTTGAGGAGGGTATTTGTAACACGCACAAATTTAACTGATTAGAACCAACAAAAATTCATCATTGGAAAGATACAGAGATTCGTCAATGAACTGCAAAATTTAAATTAGTAGTATTTTCGTAAAACAATTATTATTTTTTAATTCTTTCAAGTTTCAGAGTGAAGGGGTAAAAGGTGCTTTTGAGGCACCTTGGTTGTATTTTGTCTTTTGAAAGTTAAAACTAAACTAAATTCGCAGAGAATGAAATTAAATTAAAATAGAATTTGAATTTAGATTAGTCAAAGAGACAAAAAGCATTTTTATCAAATTTTAATGAAAAAGCATCCTTGCTTACATTTGAAGAAAAATTGAATGCGAAGTCTTGCGAGAGAGTTGCACATTCAACTTTTATTTCTCAGAAGGAAAAATTTATATTTTGGAAAAGATACTAGGTTTTAAAAATGTCTCAAATGGACATGTACCTTTATTGGTGCATATAAGTGAATATACTCGTGTTAAGATTGAATCACAATTTTTGTTTCAATATACATACATATGAATAAATTGAATTTAGTGACAGGGCAGCCATTTCTGTTTGCTATGTGCATGTTATTAGTTAGTCTGTAAAAACTTTGGCGACAGATCTTAAACGGTCTTAGTATGATACTCCTTAACAATTTGCTAACTTTAAAATAGTTTACTAATTTATTCTTTATTTTCAACATTTTCTAATTTTCTTAATAATTTGTTTCTGAAAAACACTAAACAGATGACAGTTCGTGCAAGAAACGAAGTAAACAGACTGTTTTCTGGCGTTTGTAAATGTCAAAGAGTCATATGAAGTTAGCAAGATACTTAAAAAAATAAAATTCCGATTCGATGATTCTAACTTTTATAAAAGGGTAGAGAAAGTACGATTCTATATTCGATTAAAATTTGCAAAATCGTTGTTTTAACCTAGTTTCATACTTAACTAACAGCTAGCAATTTTGTAAAAAGTATTTGACATTTTTAAATACGATTTTTGTTTAGCTTTCTGAGCTGAAGAAAACTTCTTGTAGTTACAACTACTTGATACCATTAACAATAAGAACTTCGCTTTTTACAATGAGGTACATGCAGAGATTTCGAGTTTTTTACAGCAATAAGAACTGTGCAAAATACAGATCTGAAAAGATCCGCTTCAATATGGCCTCCGTAGATGTTTTTCGACGGTTTCATTCTTCTCTTAAGGCAACTTGTATGTTTTTTTTTTAAATAGACACGCACTCAAAAAGTTATGACCATTTTTAATATTGTTATCCTATCGATAGGCAACATATTGAAGGAAACTTAATGGTAAATCTTGTAAGCAATATCAGTCCTGCTTTAATGTTTCCGTTTCGAATCTCAGTTTCGTTTCTTAAGGGTAGGTGTCCATTGAAAAAATAGGTTAGGCTTTTGCGCTAAGCTGTATAACTTTCACAATTTTACGAATATTTCAATGAAATAAACGGTCATCGATTAGAAAAATGTTATTCAAAATACTTTTGCAGTTTTGAAAAAAATATAAAAAAATTGTGTGCCCAGAAACTGCCACACAAGTGGAAAAATCATACATTTTAGTAAGGTCTTTATTCAAATGATAGGGAAATTCCGAAAATATTACTTTTTTATTTTTTTTATATTTTTTTTATAGAAACAACATATTCCCAAATCACGTATCGTTCTTCTTTTTTTATTCTGTTTTATTATTTATTCAAAAAAAAATATACAAAACTATGAAAAACGAAGGAAATTCGCATAGTGGTATGAATGCTCTACTGGATAAAACTTCATAAGTATAAAAGATAACGAAGTAAAATTCACTCTTGTACAAAGCCAATAAGTATGTGCAATTACGTAAATTTTTTTTTTTATTTGTTTTTTTATTTTTACAGTAACTTTTTACTAACAAAATTCAAAAAATATACATTTTTTTACAAATATTTTGTTCTCTACCCTGGGAAATTGAGAGTTATATTTTTTAATTTTTGGAAATAATTTTTTAATCAAAGATTTATATTCCCTGAACAGCGTATCGTTCTTAAAAATTTAATAAAACTCATCTAAAGTTCAAAAAAATGCAATTCAATATGACAGTATTTGTAATGCATTTGCAAGAAACGTATTAATAATACAGTTCTCACATATTTTTTTTATTTTTGTTTGATATTTTATTTACTAAATTCAAAAATACAAAATACTTTTTTCACTGAATATTTATTTAATTTTATTTTTATAAAAGAGGTCTGTTTTGCATTTTTTAACAAAAAGTTCCTTTGCACACGCACACAAGTAAGTTTTCAGTTCACAAGAATGCCACTGCAATATCAGCGCTTTGAAAGAGAAGGTTTCGTATTCTCTGTGCAAAAGAATTTTGTCCGCCCATCCGCTCTCTTGATTCTTTTTTTTTTGTCTGGGCTCATTTAGTTTTTTATTCTTGTTTATGACTTGTCATCTTGCATCTCGTATTACAAGAACAGAAAAAATAAAAAAAAACGTGTGAGAAATGATTGTTTTTAGTAGGTATATCGGTCGGAGGTAGGGCGGAAAATGTTTTTTGTGTATGTAAGTTAACGATGACGACGCCGAAACTGCAGGCGAAACATATTGCACGAGCCGAATACGTGAAAGAGGAATGCAGGTGTCAGCGTCTAGCGCTTCGATGAGAAAAACTATGAAACCTGAATACCTGGATATCTGTGGGAATGAGTTGGCTTGGTGATGTGCAAAAGTTAGTATTTAAGCTTGAGTATTTTAAGTCATTTTGTCATTCTTGTGTTTACAGGCAGAAACGCTGCCCGTTTGGAAATAAATAAATCTTTTTTAAAAAGTGAAAAAAACTTAATAAAGTTTAATTTGTATAAAAAAGAATATAAGTAGGTTATCACACATTCGCTGTCATAAATTTTGTTTTTTTTTGTATTTTTTATTTGCGATCTATCATCATTCTACTGTTTTTTTTTTGTTTCTTCTATGGAAAGCCATTTTAGGTACACACATAGTAATAAATTGCGATGCATAGTGATCTTTATTTTTTTTTGCCAAAGGGTGTGTACATGATGGAAAAAAGGAAATCTGCGATGTTGTGTATAGAATAAGATAAGATAAGATACTATGCATATAAGTATCTACAATAGATTTTCTGTTGTTTTTTCCGATAGGTACATAGGTTCATAGGTAATGTAGAATGCAACGCCTTGTATTGATTTGGTATCGTAAGGAATGTTTTGATTTAATTTTGCGTAGGTAGGTAATGGATGTATCAAAAATATATTAGATTAGTACATGTTCTTCCTGTGAATGAACGCAAATTGCATTTCACTGTAAGCGAATACGCAACAACCAAGGGATATGGCAAGTGGATGGCGCCAAAATATTATGTACAATATTATGCAGGTATCTATTAATCTAAATACCTATGTACATATTTATATAAATAAGTTAAGAAGGAAAATTCGATCACTTTTTGTTTTCGGTGGTGACGTATTCCACTGGTAGAAGAATGGTGAAAGTATGTAGAAAGAATATGGGAAGTGCCCTTCTTTTATGTATTTTTGTTGGTTTTACATAGGAAGAGCTGTCTCCTTTATTTCAATATGTCATGGTGATAGATAATACTCTCGTTACAGTTATTTTCTGTTGTGTTTTTATTGTGCAAATCTATTTTGTACATACCTATAAATATTTTTTTGCAACAACTGCCTCCAAAAACAAACAAAGGAAACAAAAAACTCAAGCAAAAAAAATTGATAAAAAGTTAGCAAATAGAAAAAACATACATATGTAATACATACTTCGTTTTCATTAGGCCACATGATGTAATTTCGTTGAAAATTTCGAAATGTGATAATTTTTAACAAAAGGACAATAGGCAAATCTGGCCTAGTTCTAATAAGAACGACCTTTATATAATATACATACATATGTTTGTTCATATATTCATTATCACTTAGTTTTTAATTTAAAAAAAAAAACAAGTATTAGTTTTCCAATAATGTTGTTGGTGTCAAAATTAAAAAATGATATAAAATAAGAGCACATTTTTTGTTTTTTTTTTTCGATGAAGATTTTGACATGTTTGAAAAACCAATATTAAGTTCGTTTTTATTAAAGCTTAGCCGGTTATCTGTACATATCTGCCCAATAACATTTTTTTTTAACACGTTTTACTTACGACCACCAATTGTTACGTTGGTAGTTGACAAATTGTGAATAATTTCGAAATGACTTAATGAAATTCGTTTTTTTTTTTTAATAAGATCAGTTTTTATATAAAATGCATTTTTAGTTTTTGCTTAATAAAATAGAAGCTTAAAATTAGTATATTAGTATACAAAGTAAAATTAAAATACAATGATGTTATTGGAAATAAAATTGACAAACTTTTTCTACAAAATTTGTTTCAGCTAATGGGAACCAGTGGCACCATTTTACTTCGATTATAGTAGATATAGTTTTTTTTTTTCAATATAGTAGATTTTAATACTTCTTACTTCGCACCATCAGCCAAATACTGAAATCTATCTCATTTTAAAAATCTCTGTTTCAACCTACTTCAATTTTACAAAAAAAGTCCAAATCTACTTCTTTTTCTCTATTTCACTCTAGGTAGTATTTTTTTTATATTAAACGCGCACTCAAGGTCAAGGGGTTATGAATAAAATCAAAATGTTAAACACAGTGCAAGAAATTAGGAAAGTAGGATAGGATGAGAAAGGAAATACCGATACACATTGGTTTTTAATGTCTGCACATTACAATGAGTGGGAAATATTCAGCCGGGTAAAGCATTCCAGATTCGTGTAGTGCGGCTAAAAAAGGAGTCACTGTCCTTGACAGTACGTCAGAAATTGGGCGAAAATAATGAGCAGTCCTAGAAGTACGGGTATTACGGTTGAATTGTTTGAGGGGGAGAACGCAACTGGCTACTTCACTAGAGCGCTGTTTATGAAAATTGCGGCGGTGCTCGAGAGATTCAAATGTTTCAGTTAGACAACGGTCGCCTATAATTTTTAGAGCTCTCTTTTGAATTCTGTGCAAGAGACTAAAGAGGGACCTAGTGGGAATTGCAATCGAGCTTTGGACGAATATAGGCCTTATAGATTACAGCCAGATTAGTAGGTGTAAAAAACTTCTTGCATCGGCGGAGAAAATCTAAACACTTAGCGGCGTTTTTGGTTACGTCAAACATGTTATCACTTCACAAATGACGGTCTGTGATGCACATACCTAGAAGCTGTTCAGTCTCCTCGATGCAAGTGCCAAACAGCATTGAGTTTTCGAAGCTTTGAATGCTATACGTTTTTTGATTCCCCATTGGACAATGCTATCAAGATCAGAATTTAGTGAGCTTATCATACGCTGCCGTTGGTAGTCCACATCCGAAGGACAAGGATGTGAATCTAAAAACGAATATGAAAAGCTGAGGTTACTGTCGTCAGCAAAACAATTAAGCGGAATAATATTCAGAAACTGTCGGAGACAAAACGGACCCCTAGGGCACACCAGCATTTATTTATTTATTTATTCATCAAGCAGAGACGCAGCTCTTAAAGACTCTCTTTAGAACAATAGTAAATTTATATAAATAATAATAAATAAAACAAAACAAAAATAGAATTCACAATTAATATTAACCACCGAAGTTTATTATTAATAACAATTTTTTTTCAAACAGTACCTACTTAAATATAAATTAAAATCAATAGCATTACAAACAGAATAAGCTTGTCCTAAATAGCGAGGTAAGAGTTTATTGATTCCATAATTGACCCTATGAAAGGGTACACAAAATAAACGATTATTACGTAATTCACGACAAGGAACATGAAAGCCAATCAACGAAAGCAAGTAAAGGCAATTGATTTTATAATTTATTAAATCTCTGACAAGCATTACACCGAAATAAATACGTCGTGATTCTAGGGATTGTATGTCCAATATCAGATTTGAAACCGTCCAAAACTACTTTTAGTAAACGGTCCGAAAGGTAATTTCTAATCCAACGAAGAAGAGATTCATCGAATTACAAAAAAAAAAATATCAAAACAATAAAAATACACAAAAAAGTAAGTGTAAAAGCATAGGAACTCAACACACTGATGTGTACACGAATCCTATGTATGAAAATTTCGCTTGTATAGGTATGTGTTTTTAATTTAAAATTAAACTATATTTAAATATAGTAATTTTAATGTTATTTTTTATAAAAGAATGTTTTATTAATTAAATTAAATTAAATTTTTGTACACAATTTTCTTTAAAATTAAAAGAAATGTATTGACAATTTTAAGTATTTAAAAGTATATATTTAAGGAAAACATTTGTCGTATACAATATTATTTCAAAATCAAAGAATCTGCGATGTAAAAATTTTGATCGAAATCGGAAGAGTCGCAAATGAAAAAGTAGAAAATAAAAAGAAGGTTCTATGACAGGTACCGATAATAACATTTATTTTTTACCAGAGTGTGGACTGCATTTTTGGTAGAGTTATCTATACATAATTTAAAAAAAAAAGCATGAGAGCCGTTTTCAAAATAATTATAATATTTCATAATGGCTGTATGGAAGGAACCGAGCTAAAGTAAAACAAATCATTTCAATTTCTCCTCTAGGCTACAGATTGCGGTACAGAGTTGCAGATAGACGGAATCATTACTCTTTTGTGTTGTAATGTCAACTTATGAAAATTCCCGGTTCAAATTTTTCTAAAAGCAAGTAAAAAGTCATTTTAAAATCTACTTCGATTTTTCCCAATTTACTTCACTTTTTTCTTCAAATCTCCTTCCATTTTTTTCGGGAAGTGGTAACGCTGATAGGGATTTCAAGTCTAAGATGTGTAACAAATGCAAAACTATGAAAATTTTTATCATTGTTTTTATTTTGATGATTAGGTAAATAATATTCAGGAACAATAGATAATAAACGAACGGTTTGATCAACCAATTTCAAAATTGATAATCTATTTGTTTAAAAAACAGTTCTCCACTTTTCTTAAATGAACGGTCAATTGTAAAAAATCAATTATGTATCTCCATAAATTGTTTCAAAGAATCCATTATATATAGCGAATTTATTCATGTTTTCAAAACTGCTTAATTTACCTTTTATGTTGTCAATTTTTACATGTAAATTAGTAAGTAGTCAAAGACGGAACCACTTTTTAATCTGAAGCTATAGTTTTTTGCACTTATTAATTTTATTTAATCATAAATAATCTCAAGACAATGAAGCTCTTTAAAAAATAAAAATTTAAAATGTTTAACTATGGATATTTTTTATTTTTAGAAACTCTGAAACAAGAAAAAGGAATATTTAAAACGCTTTTGGTTTCATCCCAATACGACCACTTTTCGCAGAGTTACAGCCCTTTGAAAAAGACTCAAAAGAACATTTATAGGTATAGGTACATAGTTACCATTATTATTTTTGAAAGTGTATTAATTTACTTGGGTTAGGAAATTTAATAATTTTTTTAGTTCAGCAATTTTTGAATTGTGAACTTTTTCCTAAAATTAATTGTCTACATTAAAAATGAATTATAAATATCAGAGCAAATTCCCCGGGTTCCTAATGTCTAAATCTGTGCTCCCTTTTCTTTATTTTTTAAAATATTCTGAAAAGTAAAAGTCCTAGAACCAACAGATTAACCTTGTATAAATACGCAAAGAATAAAAACGCTATCTATACCTAAATGCGAATTCACCTGCAACCAAAAATAAAACAAAAAAGAAACCGTCTATTATTGTGTCTAATTGTGAGCGCTGAATGCAAAAAACTCAATTTGCCTTTCCTAAACCTCAAACAATCACGATTCACGAAAAATTTTTTTTTCTACCCAAAATACAAAAGGAAAAAAAACTTTCATTTATCTTGTGCGCAATCCGAGTCAATTCAAAATCAAATGCTTGTGCGCTGCCTGTGCGGCTTGCCAGCTTGCCACTCGTGCCTTGTTACCGTTTTTTGTTATTTTTTTTTTATGTTCTATTCCATCTTTCTCTATCTCTATGCGTGATGCGAAAAAAGAGGTATCCTGAAGAGACGAGACGAGCTAAATTTATTTTCTTAACACAAAAATTCTTGACTAAGAGAGCCATATTTGTGCACCAATACATGTACACGTTTTTACATGAGATTTGAGTTTGCTTCTGAGGTAGACCTACCCTTAAGTACATATATTCAAAACTGCAAGCTGAATATTTTGTGCCTACAAAATTATTCTCGGTAACCAATAGGAATAAGAATAAATCGTTTGTCAAAGAGAACGCTTTAGGATGTCCAATACTACTTGTAGTGAACGGTCCGAAATGTAATTTCTAATCCAACGAAGAAGAGATTCGTCAATACCAAATACACAAATTTTCGATAAAAGAGCTTGATACCAAAGACTATCAAATGCTTTTGAAATATCAAGTGCAATATTTCACCAAAACGACGTAAAGATTTGTTCCACTGTTCGGTGAGATAAACCATGAGATCACCAGTGGACATATTGCTACGAAAGCCATACTGCCGGTCATTGAGAAGGTTTTCTTTGTTCAAGATATTTCTTAGGCTGAAAATTTAACAGCGTTTCAATTACCCTTAAAAGAAGAGATGTAAGTGCAATTGGATGATAGTTAGAGAGGGAGGAGGATCCACCTTTTTTAGGGACAGGCTAGACAAATGCTGTTTTCCATCCACTGGGAAAGAGACCTGTAGAGTAGGACAAATGGAAAAGCTTACGCGGTGGTTTTGCCAGTGTTGAAGAACACCTTTTCAAAACAATAGGAGGGATACTATCCGGGCCAGCGAATTTGTGAATGTCAGGATCTTTTAGTACTCTAGCAGCAGCACGAGTGCGAAAGAAGATTCATTCCATAAAATGGTTTAATCTCTCAAGTACAGGGGAGTCATTTCTTTAGTCTTTAGTAGTGTCGAATTGACAACAAACTGTGCTGAAAGCAAATTGGCTTTATCTATCGAGCTTACGACAGCAATGTCTTTGAAGACGAGCGTTGGAACTGAGGATTTCGTAGTGTTTCGTACATTTTTTACAAATGACCAGCAATTTTTATTACCCTTGGGACATAATAGTATTTTTTGTCGTAATTTGTGGTCATTTAAAAATTTTGTTCGTCGGATATGAACGTTACAGGTCTTCCTGGCTTGTTTGTACTTGTTCTGGTTTTCCTCAGAAAGAAAGAACAGAAACGTATAACAACGAACTACGGCGACACACACCCTTTTGGTAAAATTAGTCAAAGTCCAAAACTGAGATGACTGTTACATGTACAGGGAATTGATCACTCTGGCTCGGAAAGTGTTCGAATCTAATCTGGTTAGGGACCGAGTTGGCTAGAGAAGCTTGTTCTTTGACCAACACAGATTGTAGTGCTACTTTCTTAAAACTGATACTACGATAAATTACGTATATTTTTCCTTTTTTTTTTTATTTGGGTTGTTCCGTTAGTAATCTTGATTTTTTTTCGAAATATGCAAAAAATTGTATTTTTGTCTAAAAAAAGCGATAACGATATGTCTTCAAATACAGGTGTTTTACATTCGTATAAAATCTGATTACAGCTCGACATTTGCATTTTGTGGAATGACCGCATATTCGACGTTGGGAAAAAATTAATCCTTTATTTGTCCGAAAATTCGTCAAGTAAAATTCTCATATTTGGAAACCACCTTCGGATGGCCTTCCCGTATGGTCTATACATCGGATTGTAACCTGAAGGGATTAAATGATTTTCTTCAAAATTTGGATTGAGCGAATCTTTAGATCAGATATAATTTAACACAACTTGAATAGTAGGTAAAGTTTCATATGTTTCAAATCATTTCAATAAAACTTCTTACCTTTAATTAAGAAATTTATAAAAAGCTGTTAATTAAATAGAGAAAATCGTTTGTTGATGGGTTTTGTAAATACTGCCATGGTTTTTTACTTTTTTTTTTTGAATCGTCATATTCACTTAAAACTATTTCAACTTCTTTTGAATGTATACTTTCAATAATTCTTGCATACTGTTCTTATTAGTTATACTAAAAAAAACAACAACAACAGCAAACGACTTATAGCTTAGAGCAATAAGAGCAAGAACGTGCGACCTAGTATTTGATTGTATATGGTTCGGACCAAAATCATTTTCATTTTTATAGGATCTTTTATTTGTGTATTTATTAAAAAAGATTGCTTAAACACTCACGTCTTTCCAATGCGAACTTGTTGATTGAAGATTAATGATAATCGGCCTGAGAACAAACAAATATATACAGGGTGTCCCACAGTCACCGCCCCAAATGAAAACCATGGATTCCTGAGGTCATTTTAAGTCGAAAAACTTAAGAGGTCATTTTCTCGTTTTCGTCCCGTTTTCGAGTTATAACGGTTTTTATTATTTTTCCCTTAACTGGCTTTATCTTTGCCAAACTGCGTCCGATTCGTAAGATTTTTTTTACAACCAATCAAGAATTTATTACAGTTTTAGTTTGTCCGAAGACTTTTTTTTCTGCGGACAACCGTTTCTCCGCAATTTTGCATCAAACCCAATTTTTTCGTTTTTTAAGTAGTTTTTTCACTTTGATATCAATTTATTCAAAAAAACACGTTAATAAGTATTAATTTTTTTCACTTATTATTAAAGCCCAGTTCATTTTATAAAATTAAATATCTTTTTTTCCTTAAAAAGAATACTAAATGTAATTAACAAAAAATAAACAAACTGAGTGAATTTAAAAAAAAAATAATTTTTAAATACAAAATTAACTTTTTCTGAGCTATTGTGGTTAAGAAAAGGACAAATAGATAAAGTTAATTAGTAAGACCGTTAACTAATGTAAACAGTAAAAATTTGCATTATGATTTGATGGTTGTAAATGTCTTTCTCGCGTGATCTAGTGTCCGCTTCGTGTTCTTTCACTTGATACTCCATTTTGGATTTGTTATTCAAGTTGTAGTTTTTTTTCAATTATTTGCGAACAATGGATTACACTAATCAAGAATATCTGGAAATGTTATTAATATACGCTGAAATGGGACAACTTTATCTATTTGTCCTTTTCTTAACCACAATAGCTCAGAAAAAGTTAATTTTGTATTTAAAAATTATTTTTTTTTTAAATTCACTCAGTTTGTTTATTTGTTGTTAATTACATTTAGTATTCTTTTTAAGGAAAAAAAATATTTTTTTTTAAGAAAATGAACTGGGCTTTAATAATTAACGAAAAAAATTAATACTCATTAACGTGTTTTTTTGAAAAAAATGATATCGAAGTGAAAAAAACAACTTAAAAAACGAAAAAAATTGGGTTTGATGCAAAATTGCGGAGAAACGGTTGCCCACAGAAAAAAAAGTTCTGAGACAAACTAAAACTGTAATAAATTCTTGATTGGTTATAAAAATAATCTTACGAATCGGACGTAGTTTGGCAAAGATAAAGCTAGTTAAGGAAAAAGAGAGCAAAAATCATAAAAACCGTTATAACTCGAAAACGGGACGAAAACGAGAAAATTACCTCATAAGTTTTTCGACTTAAAATGACCTCAGGAATCCATGGTTTTCATTTGGGGCGGTGACTGTGGGACACCCTGTATATCTCTTTAACTTTCTTTCTGCCATCGTTTGCCTTTTTCTGAAAAATTATAGTATGCAGTTCGTACTCGTAGAACACTTAACTGATTGCAATTTACGAGTGTATTGTCTTGTTGAATGTTGACTACTTTCAAACTCTCCCTAAGGTATGTAGGAAACACAAAAGAGCCGAGAAAACTCGCATACGAGGAACTTAATATTAATTTTTCTTCAATATTAATGTTTAACGCTGTGATAGCCCTTACTAAAATAATTTTTTTTAAAGAAAGGTGTTTTTGGGAAAACAAATATTTCTTTTAATTTCATACAAAATTTGCTTGGCAAAACTGGTATTTTTGGTCTTAAAAATCGATTTTATTTAGTTTAGACTATAGCCCATCGGACAGAATTAATGTTTATTTATTTATTTATTTATTTAACTCTAACAAGTACAAAACTTTCTTAGAATATCTTAAAAACTAAATTAAATTAATTCTAATTAATAAATATTATTCAATAGTAAAGCCTTACATTCATTTCTACTATAATGGAAATCTAAAAAATCTTCGAATTGATTGAAATAAGAAGCAGCATTGCATATTGGATTATTCAGACCGTAATTAGTATTATGTCTAGGAATATAAAAGAAGTCGTTATTTCGAGGTCGTAGAGAACGGGCATGAATATATGTATTAAATAATGATAATAGCTTAGGGCTGTCAATATGACCACAAATAATGTCTCTCGCAAATAAAGCAAAGTAGTAGACACGTCTGATATTCAGTGGTTTTAAACCTAATAATTGACACCTTACTTTATATTCAGGCATATCTGAGTTCAAAAAAGTTTTATTTAACGCAATTTTAGTATACCTCTTCTGAATACGTTCAATTCGTAATGAACCTTTATTATATAATGGAGACCAGATCACGCAACAATATTCGAGGTTAGATCTAATTAGTGATATTGATAGATACTTTAAAGATTAAAGTGTGAGGGTCTCTAAATTCTTTAGAGTTTCTAAAAATGAAGCCAAGCATAGCATTTGCTTTCGAAACAAGAAAATCCATATGGAAGTCAAAACAAAGACGAGAATCAAAAATAACTCCCAGATCCTTTAACATCGTTACTCGAGATAGATCGCACCGAGAAATGTTGTAATCGAAAATAATTGGGCTTTTAGATCTTGTAAATGACATTACGGAACATTTACGAATATTCAATTGTAAACAATTAATTTTACACCAGTAAGTAAGCCTATCAATATCTTCTTGAAGTTTCAAACAGTCCGAACGAGATTTGATATCCATATAAAGCTTAAAATCATCAGCAAAAAGTAAACAATTTGAGTGCAAAATGAAATCTGGTAAATCATTAATAAATAAAACGAAAAATAGAGGGCCCAAGTGGCTTCCTTGCGGGACACCCGAATGATTAATTATAACTCGAGATAAAAAAGAGCCTAATTTCACATATTGCTTACGATTTTTTAGGTAACTTATTAACCATCTAAGTAAGACAGAATTAAATCCAAAACTAATTAGCTTACGCTCTAAAACATGAAACTGAACACGATCAAATGCTTTAGCAAAATCAGTGTAAATAGCATCAACCTGAAAGTGTTTTTCCACGTTACATAAGCAAAAGTTTGTAAAAATAGCTAAATTTGTTGTTGTCGATCTACCACTTACAAAACCATGCTGATCTTCAGATATAAAAGAACGTAGAGAAGAGTAAAGTTTCTGTTTGACTATAGCTTCAAATATTTTAGGAATCAACTGTAATTTTGCAATTGGCCTGTAATTTTCAATATTATTTTTAGGTCCTGATTTATGAATTGGGGTGACATAAGAATACTTTCAGCAATCCAAAAACAAACCCTGAGAGAGTGACAAGTTAAAGATTTTTTGAAGAGGATAAAATAAATTAAATCTGCAATTTTTGATAAATATAGGAGGCAAATTATCAGGTGCAACAGTAAAAGAGCTATCGAGAGAGGAAAGTTCATTTAAAATATCACTCTCTGAGAAATTAAGAGATCCCATGTTAAAGGAAGAGTTCTCGAAAGTTGCCTCCTTAACAGATTCAGCCTCATAAACAAAGTTCCATTGGAAAAAGGTCGCAAACATATTACAAATAACTTTCAAGTCACTACTGACACTATCTTTAAACTTCATAGTTAGTGGAAGGCCAATTGATTTCCTTTTATTATTTAGAAAAGCCCAAAAAGCTTTAGGGTTGGTTTTTATCTTAGTTTCAGTGGATAACACATACTGCTGATAAAGAAATCTTTTCAAGAATTCGTATTCTTTCCTTAAACGACAAAATGTTTCACGATAGCATGGATCATGTAAACTCCTTCTATAGACACGTTTCATTTCTTTTTTTAGATTAGATAATCGGTTATTGAACCAAACCGGCTTATTAAAACAATTACGAGATTAACTTTCTTCATGTTGATCGCAATTAAAAATATATGAGAAAATATAATATTGTTGTGAACAGAGCTTTATACTCCTACAGCGCCATTTGTCGCAAAATTGTATATATACTTTATGGAAGAAACAAAAAGCTCTTTTCCAATGTCAAATATATTTCCCCTTATTCCAACCATCTAGAACATTCCAAGATGAGAACCTTCGAGAAGAACTAATTTGAGTATATAAGGGAGTGTTCACGGTGAGCGGAACACAGTTGATTTTTGACTATGAAAGTGTGCGAAAGGTTTGCTTATTGGATTGTGAAAAGTGTTATGAAACAAGTGTGAATTAAATAATAGTATTTGAGTTGATTATAAATTGAGATTTATTGTTTTGATTGGGAAAGAGTAAATAAAGAAGAACTACTAAAAGAGTAATAAGTTTTATTTAACGGACCTAGTAAAAATATTACATTGGTGTCAGAAAAGTGGAATAATGTGCAGTGAAGTGTGCAAAAAAAAAACTAATAATAAAAATGAGCAAGTTACTAAAAGAGCTCAACTGTAATGAGCTGAAAAGTGAATTAGGCAAGCGAGAACTTTCTAGAGCAGGATCGAAAAATGAGCTTGTTCTGCGTTTGGCCGAATATTTGAAAAAACAAAATGAAGACCCGGACATTTTCGTCTTTGAAGCTGACGCTGAGGAAGTAGACGTAAGTAAAAATGTAGATGTTTCAAATATGATTAGTCTTCTGCTTCAACGTTTTGAAGAGCAACGAAATGAACAAAACGAACGTTTCAATGAACAGAAAAACGAACAAAAGAATGTTCTCGAACGTCTCGAAAAGCAACGAAATGAACAGAAAAATGAACAAAAGAATATTCTCGAACGCCTTGACAAACAGCATAACGAACAAAAAGACCTTCTGGAAGAGCAGAGAAACATGCTAAAAGGCAAGCTTGTTAACATCGAGAATAATATGTCTGCACTTGATGAACGTGTTTCATTGCTAGAGAATCAAGTCGACAACAAAATGGAGATGTTTTCAAAAGAGTTAGACCGTATTCGAAATATAAAGATTCGGGAAAGTTCTGGGGAAACTTTGATAAAAAAAAGAGATGCAACCTCCTATCTTTGATGGACAAACTTCTTGGTCAATATACGAGAAGCAATTTGAAGCAGCTTCCACAAAAAATGGCTGGGATGAGGCTGACAAGTGTATAGCTCTAACCCTTGCTCTTAGAGGAGCTGCTGCTGAGTTATTGCTAACCATACCAACAGATAGGAGCGGTGACTTAAATTTCTTGGTTAAAGCTATAGACGAACGCTTTGGCAATAGCCACATGAAAGAAGTCTTCAAGGTCCGACTCTATTCCAGAAATCAGAAGAGGGGCGAAACTCTACAACAGCTACAAGCGGACATTGAAAGGCTTGTTCATCTTGCATATCCAGATGTTGGAGAAGAAATCCGTAACCAGTTTGCAGTTGAGGCATTTGTTCGCGCCATTTCCGACATACCTCTTCAAAGGGCCGTGCGAACTGCTGGAAAACGAACGCTTTCTGAAACATTAGCGTTTGCCTTGACAATGGAAGCAGCTGAGCAAGCTTCTCACGGAGTACATCGACTTAGAGAAGCCATCGTTGAAGAATGCTCATGCCAAAGAACGGATGTCCAAAGGAACCAACGAAACGGACTTACAAAATGCTGGAATTGCAACAAGACCGGACATTTACAGCGTCAATGTCGATTACCACCAAGAAGAGCTTGTCAACATTGTGGACACGGAGTTTCAAACTCAGAATAAGGTAACAAGAACACCAGTGTTACTTCCCGAACAAGTTTCCCAACAGAGAAACGAGTAAGAACCAACTTCGAGGGGCAGAAGCTGGTTTCTGGTATCGATGGCCCTAGAAACACCATCCAGGTTTCTCAGACCAAACGAAACAATAAAAGTCTGACTGTCGAAACAACGTCCAATGGCAACAAACGCATGGTCGCCATCAACACTCTGCGATTAAGGGCTGACCCCATTTGTGGATGGAGCAATGAAGAAATAAGATCTGCTCAACAAGAAGACCCCGACATTGAACCTCTTCTGGCATGGAAGGAACATGAAGAAAAACCCGCATGGAATGACATTTCCGATATGAGTCCAGTTTTAAAGGCCTATTGAGCACAATGGGACTCACTTGATGTGCGAGAAGGTGTTCTTCGGCGAAAATGGGAATCCGCTGATGGTAAATCCTATGTGATGCAGCTTGTGTTACCTCAATCGAAAATCAAAGAGGTTCTTCGAGAGATGCATGATGGACCTTCAGGAGGCCATTTGGGAATGAACAAGATGTTAGAAAAAGTGAGACAACGATTCTACTGGTTGCATGCAAGAGACGACGTTAAAAAGTGGTGCCGAAATTGTGACGCTTGTACAGCAACCAAGGGACCTGGTAGAAAAGTGCAAAGTATTTGAGTTGATTATAAATTGAGATTTATTGTTTTGATTGGGAAAGAGTAAATAAAGAAGAAATACTAAAAGAGTAATAAGTTTTATTTAACGGACTTAGTAAAAATATTACAATATTTAAGATTTTATTTTTTTCAGAAATATCATACTGTTTATTTTAAGTCATTAAGTATGTAGTCAACTACAAAAAAGATTTAAGAAACATTTCTTTGAATTAACTACTTTTAAAACTGTCATTTATAGAAGAAATTAAAAAAATAATATTTATGGAAAACCTAAATCAAACCATAGTTTGTGCTACTGAACATTGGATTTCAAAAAATCTAAACGAAGATTTTATGCATCAAAATTTAATAATCTAACCTCCAAAAAACTTTGGCAAAATATCTAGGCACTTGGTATCTCAACTCAGCAAAAGAGTATACTGATGAAGTATGCGACTTTAATGAGCTGAACAAACTATTTGCGATCTCCTCCTCCTGCACCAATGATGATGCGGAAGTGGATATATGTAGTTTTAAATATTAATACTGATAATTCGACAGGTTTTATATTCAGAAGACTTGATGAAATGCCAGTGGTCAAAGCGATATCTGGTATCAAATCGTAAGATGCATCCCAAATTTGTTAGATAATTCTTCCGTTAATATCGCCATTCATAACGCATATTTTTAACACTATTTTAACCAGTTCCCATTTCCGACATGATACATAATGGATGCATTAATTAATTTTATTTCAAAGAATAGCTGCTTATAGTGTTTGTGTAAGGGCAGCTCCACCTTTTGAAAATTGGCCTGTTTTATAATATAGTTGTAGTGGTTGACAAAGTTAATTTTATGTCAAGCATAATACTGAGTTCAGAAGAAAAGGATAACCTACCTATACATGAAGGAGAAGAATCTATCATATTATTATAAGTTCTTATATTTTGTGTGTGTGTAAAATATATTAGTTTACATTTGTCAATATTCACCAGAAGACGGATTGTATGGCACCATTCACTAAACCTATTAAGATTTAAGATCATCTTGAGGAAGTGAATAGTCATTTATAGCGGATAAAATAATTGAAGTCAAGTCATTTATATATAAAATAAATAATTAGGGATCTAAATGGCTACCTTTTGGAACACCAGAATTGACAATAAAATGATCAGAGTGGGCAATTCGAAAATTAACACTATAACATCTATTCTCCAAATAGGAAGAGATCCACTTTCATTGAATCTTAAAGCCTTCAGTTTATTGGTTCAAGTTTTATGACACTATTTATCAAAAGCTTTAATAAAATCAGTAAGAACACAATAAACTTGTTTTCGATTTTCAAAGGAATCAAGATAAGAGGAAGTAAAATAAAACAGGTTTGTAACAGTTTACAATTGAAAGACACAATATTACAAATAATGAACTCAAACGTTTCGGAACAACAGAAAGAAAAAGGGCGGTGGTTTATGAAAAATGATTTTCAAACCTTTTTTACGAACCGATGTAATTAAAGCTCCTTTCCACAACAAAAAAGGAAAGCTTGAGCATTAAAGGGATTCATTGAAAAGAATATGTAGAGGATAGGACAATTTATTCACACATTTTTTTATTATACAAGATGGTGAACTATCAGGACCTGGACTAAAACAATCGCCGAGCTTAAATGCAACTTTCAAAAAATGTTTGCAATTTCTTCTGAGTCATGACTAGTGGCGTTTTCAAAAGACAGAGTTAGGGAAGCCGTGAACTTTTCTTTTGCTAGACACGAAATTCCAACAGTTTTTGTGTCCAGTTTTAAATCTTTTTCAGTTATTACGATATAATCTAAACATAATATATTGGAATAGTACCTATACATTTATGTATATATTTAAATTAACTTTTAAAATTCTCAATCTATTTGTGTATGTTTTCCATGATCTCAATATCGGTCTCACTTATTGGATTATCGCTTTAAATTATCACATCCCATATCTCATACCTAAAGGTCTTTTATCCATAAGACGCACTTAATATTTATAAGTGCAATCAACTACAAATCACGAGAAATATTATTAAATCATGCCTTAGTCATATCTAACCACCTTCCAGTCTTAAATTAACTCCATTACAATCTTCTTAAGCTAGCAAACTGTCGCTCGAATCACAAGAAAATGGACAAATGTATATTTATAATATTTTTTTCACGATTCCACATTTTAACGATTGAGTGCACTCCACTAATTGAATAAACTACCACTCGTTGCAAGCCATAATCTTAATTAAAAATCTTCCGATTGCGAATTATTAACACTTGCTTCCATTTGAAAACAGTTAGATACATACACATAAATACAAAGTTCAAAATATATATGTATATATGTATTTTACAGTGTTAGTTTTCTTTTCGCATCTATGAATAAGTAAAGGAACAGGAACATTTTGATAGGAAAATACCTAAGTCAGATAAAAGTTTCAAACTTGTTTTCGCCAGAGTGGGTTATTTTTATTTAGTTTCTTTATTTTGTACTATCTGCCACAAGCAGCTCCACCTATTGAAAATTTCTCAAACTACTTTCTTAACCTTTCAACTAGTGCTTCGGATGGTTATCTTCAATCGATGAACTCAATATTAGCTTGTTGGAAGGGCCTAACAAAAATACAAGAAACTAAAAAAAAAACGAGACCGATTGTGTGACAACATCAACACTCCTTGGTACAGAGGTCATTACATGAAATTAAAAAAATTACCTTTGTTAAAAAATAAAAGGTTTTCTGTGTAGATTGTGATATGTTTTTGACATGCTGTAGACGGATGACATTTATCGAGGAAGCCATCTTGATAACTAGCGTTTGACCCCCATTTTCGCCATATGGTATACATGTTGGAAAGGTATTTTTTAACTCGGATCTTAATTAATGTGAAACTAAGAAATAAAATACAGCCTAATCTAGTTTACATTTTTTTCGACAACTTTTCAAAAAATATGTTTTCTAGACTTATTTGAGGTCACTGAACACGAAAATAGCAATTCTTTTTTTTTCGATTTCGAAATATAAACAGAAATAGTGTTTATTGGATCTATTCCCAGAAATTGTAATGAAACTAATTTACGGTTAATTTTCAAAATTAAATTATGCAAGTTTTGTAGTTTTTCTGCAACGACAAAATGTATGAATAGTAGGGTGTGTCACTTTTGTATGGCCGCAAAAAAGTACTCTTATTTCTAAATGTAATAGTGCTCAAAACTTGTATTAGGGTCTGAGGTTTAAGAACATGTAAAAAAAAATAAGATATCGTTCGTCTTTCGCTCGCTCAAATCGGTTGAAGTTGTAAAAAAAAGATTTTACATAAAAAAATGATTTTTCTTCCTTCTTTTATTATTTCATAGCTTCTTTATCAAGTGTTTAATTTAAACAAATATAAGCTTAAAAGTGTTTCCTTGCAATTATCTTTCACTTGAAAGCCTAAAAATATTTTATATATTTTTTTTTGTATCCACACGGCGCAATTAAGAACAACACATATTTCAAAAATCTCGAAAAATCAAATTTTTTTGAATTTCATCCTATTTTTGAGCGAGCCAAAGATATTAATTAAAATGAAAATTGTAAACGTAGGATTTAATTTTGATAAGCAATGCAACTTTTAAAAGCCATTACATTTGAAAATACCATAGTTGAGCACTTTGACACACCCTAATAAATAGGGTGCGTTTTATGTTCCAGGTCGAATTTTATTTGGTTGTTATTTTTGTGTGAATGAAATTTGTCAGTTGGCATTTGACAGTCGTAGACAGTAGTCGGTAACAATTTATTAATCAAACGCAGCAACAACGTTTCAAAATTATTAAAACATTTTGTTTAAATAATTGGTATTTACAATTGTAAATACGCGAAAATTACGGACTTTCTTGGTTTAAGATCAAGTCAAGCATTTATGGTTTTTAATTTTGAAAATTTACATACACTGGGCGACAAAATAAAAACTGGGTGACAAGTAAGCCAACCTACACAGCGAAAGATTGATGCAGTGAGGCAGGGTGTTGTTGAATGTCCGGGTACCTCTTGTGATACTTTTTATTCGAGGCTGAGGTTCTTCGGTGTCCAGATTTAACCCAAAGAAAGCAAAACACTTGGGTAGAAGTTTCCATACTCCAAATTAATCCAATCTTTATTTATTTCCAAATTTGTTCAAAGCGTTTACAATTCTTTATTTCTTTCTTATTATTTACTGGACAAGGTATTTCGTATGATTAACAATGAGTATTCTTACAATAAAATAAGACGATATCTACTCCATGTACGGGTTTGCGGTTCAATCATGCCTCTAGCAAAAGACTAGAAGATAGGTCGGTGCTTCGGTTGCGGCAAAAAGTGTGTCTGTGTGGTATTCTTTGAAGATGGGTGGCCACAGACAAAATCGTTGGGATACGGCACTGCTCCTAGCAAAAAACTAGAAGAAAAATCGATTTAGACTATGACTTGCTCACGCTCCACGCTTCACTTAGAAGAAGTGGAGCGTAGAAATAAGCAAGGACAGACCACCTTCTTGCTTTCAGCAACAAACCAGAAGAATCATTTGGGCTTTGTTCGGGGCAATAATAATCGTAGCCACCGAAAGAATCGTTGGGATACGGCCTTGATCCTTGCAAAAGACTAGAAGGAATATCGGTTTAGGCTAAGCCTTGTCCTTGTCCACTTCAAGCTACACTAAGAAGAATGGGAGCGTAGAAATAAAAGAGGGGAAGGTTGAGCGGGAGATAGGGGTTCAGATCCCAAAATAGTTTTTCGAAACTACTGGTACACTTCGTACCCAGCAGTGTGTTCTTGCTTGCTATCTTGCTAATTCAATAATTTGGTTCTCAAATTGAATTTAATCAGCGTGGCTTTCTTCCTTTGTGTACACCTGATTGGTATAAACATCAGGCAAAGGTAGAAGACGAATTTGTATTCATATTCCACATTTCCATATTAATATTTCAGTTATAAGGCGGTGTGAACTCAGAGAAGTAAGCAAACTAACAACAACGTCATACTCATTTTAGAGAAAATCTGGTTGTTCGTATTCTTCATATTGATTGAGGTTATTTAGTGGTCTCAAGGTTCGGTGTGATGTATGATGAGAATAACAACCCAGTGTTCGATGGCACAGTATAAATATTTATAATATATACCAATTTATTTTTTGTAAGACAGCTCTGTAGGATGGTGCGGCAAAGCGATCTGATAAGTAAACCAAAGCAACACAGGGTTCGGTTGGATGGTACGTTGATGGTGGTTGATTTAAAATGAAAGGTAGCATCGGTTTGGTAATTTAGATCAGGGTTCGAGCGGTGTACAACGCAATAAAAATAATAATTTTAACGTACTGATTCGATGGTTAGGGGGTTTTCGATGGGTAGGAGAAAAGGTTTAACGGTTCGTTACATCCTCATAACATCATGTACAAGAATTGGAAATGTCTTTCTCATGTTTGCTAAAAATTTTCAAAAAAGAATAACATTAATACCCGTATAAAATTCAATTGATACAGCGATACCAGAGAAACCAACAACGTTTCGGAGATTTGAGTGCTCGAGTCTTACAGCTCATTCTAGACGGGCCGCCATTTTTGGCAAGGAAACTTTATGAGCAACGACCACATTCCGACTTGGCGGACTTTGTTAATAAACAGAATTGTCTATTAGGGCACTGAAAACCATCGATTGATACACTAAATACCAAAGGTCCGCCATTTAGGCCCGGCGGTGTCCATTGGGGCTTATGATTGTGGATGCCATAGGCAATGCTTTAGGTATATAGAACATCTGGTTCCCAAGAAAGTGCCACATCACACACAGCTCGTGCTACCATGCAAGTTTTACGAGAAACTTTTCTCGGACGAATATTGTCAAAAAGTGGTGATGAGCCCATGATCCTCTGACTTGATGCCTCCCGATTTCTTCTTATGAGGGTACTTTAAGAAAAAGGTGTACATTAACAAACCAACCAAAACCTCGATGCTTAATGAAAACATTAGAAACGAAATTTTTGAAATTTGAAATTATGACAGAAATATGCGAAAGTTATGGAAAATGTCCTTAAAAGAACTAGCCCTTGAGCCACGGCCAGAGGCACCCACTTAACCGACATAATATTTTCAACATAATGTTAAAGACCATATTATCAATCAATAAAATATAATTTGCAAAATTGTTATTAAAAAAAACATCGAATTAAAAAATAAAATGCACCCTGTATAAATCAGGAAAAAAATTCTTTGATCAACAAACGAGCAAAGTGAGAGCTTCAAAAATTAATTTTTGTAAACATTTGTCTCTAATAAGAGGCATGTTCTTATAGAAACCTACATACAATTTTTAAGATTCTAAGCCACTTAAACATAAGAGCAAGTGATCCAATTAGTGGCGTATTGAGGCCCCTTGCCCCCCCAAGCCTAAAAGATCATATTATTATTTAGGTGATTTCATCATAATGTACATGATTAACTGAAACTTTTTCGTAAATCTTAGACATTTAGAGGGAGCTCAGATTCTCGAGCCTCCCAAGTTCTGAAACCGTTGTTTGTGTTTGTTTGAGTTAGACCCCTAGCTGACGTGAGGGTTGCGGTAACTTCTTTCGGAATTTTTTATTTATCGACGGCTTTTTGAGTCAAACCACATAATTCGATAAATCGTTCGGAAGTCTTTAGATTAATATTATGCATTCAAAATAACAATTATTGTTAATAAAGCGTCTTAAGAAAATAAGCACAAAACTTATACAATGCGTGATTTTAACTAAAAAAAAACATAGCATAACAAAGGTACAAAAACATGAGCATTTTAAATATTCAACAAAAAACAAAAAAAGTTATTCGCAGTTAATAATATTTGTCAGTAAAATACAGCTCGTGCTACCATGCAAGTTTTACGAGAAACTTTTCTCGGACGAATATTGTCAAAAAGTGGTGATGAGCCCATGATCCTCTGACTTGATGCCTCCCGATTTCTTCTTATGAGGGTACTTTAAGAAAAAGGTGTACATTAACAAACCAACCAAAACCTCGATGCTTAATGAAAACATTAGAAACGAAATTTTTGAAATTTGAAATTATGACAGAAATATGCGAAAGTTATGGAAAATGTCCTTAAAAGAACTAGCCCTTGAGCCACGGCCAGAGGCACCCACTTAACCGACATAATATTTTCAACATAATGTTAAAGACCATATTATCAATCAATAAAATATAATTTGCAAAATTGTTATTAAAAAAAACATCGAATTAAAAAATAAAATGCACCCTGTATAAATCAGGAAAAAAATTCTTTGATCAACAAACGAGCAAAGTGAGAGCTTCAAAAATTAATTTTTGTAAACATTTGTCTCTAATAAGAGGCATGTTCTTATAGAAACCTACATACAATTTTTAAGATTCTAAGCCACTTAAACATAAGAGCAAGTGATCCAATTAGTGGCGTATTGAGGCCCCTTGCCCCCCCAAGCCTAAAAGATCATATTATTATTTAGGTGATTTCATCATAATGTACATGATTAACTGAAACTTTTTCGTAAATCTTAGACATTTAGAGGGAGCTCAGATTCTCGAGCCTCCCAAGTTCTGAAACCGTTGTTTGTGTTTGTTTGAGTTAGACCCCTAGCTGACGTGAGGGTTGCGGTAACTTCTTTCGGAATTTTTTATTTATCGACGGCTTTTTGAGTCAAACCACATAATTCGATAAATCGTTCGGAAGTCTTTAGATTAATATTATGCATTCAAAATAACAATTATTGTTAATAAAGCGTCTTAAGAAAATAAGCACAAAACTTATACAATGCGTGATTTTAACTAAAAAAAAACATAGCATAACAAAGGTACAAAAACATGAGCATTTTAAATATTCAACAAAAAACAAAAAAAGTTATTCGCAGTTAATAATATTTGTCAGTAAAATACTGACCAAATATTTCGTTTGAATAATTCATAACTTTCTATAAAATATTAAACGTTGCAGTTGTGCAAGTGTCGTGTAACAAGTCGTATGCACTAGTTATCTGCTACTGTTTTCCATTATGAACATTCATTGTTGCGAGTGTAAGGTTCTGATTTCTGATTGTGATTTGGTTTATTGCGGGTGTTGTGTTTCGGCTTTTCATTCGCAATGTACACAAATGAGTGAATCCGATCAAGCCGCGCTTAAATCAAATGACAATTTAATTTGGAGATGTAATAAATGCAAAAATATTTCTTTATTGAATTGCATGAATAAACTTAAAGACTTCTATTGCTTCTTTGTTGAAAATAAACTTGAGTTTGAAAAGCTCCTCTCAGATCATGCAAGTGCGGTGATACCTCCCCGCGTTACCCGCTCTAAGGCTAAACAAGTGATTACTGATTCTAGCAACAAACATTTACAGCTGATCAAAGAGAAAAATATTTCTTCTCCTCGTCAGTTGTTATCTTCGCCCTTGCTTGCAAAGAGCACTACGAATGCCCCCTCACCATCTTGTGCTCTGAAAAGTGATGGCGCCAAGTCCAAAAGACCGGTTTCTTCATTAAAGCCAAACACAAAAGCAAAAATCAAGCCCAACTCTTCTAAGAAGAACGTGGTAATTGATAATGCCGTGAATGGTAATGTTGCACCCACCAACAAAAAGAGTATGATTATGTCCGGCGTATCGTATGCAGCTATAACCTCATCTTCTCTATCTGCTTGTTCAGACAAGAATGATGAAAATATATGCTCTAACTCTGATACTAATCAACGAAGCACTCATGATGCTATTACGATAAAGGCTTCAGATGTTGATGGACCTGAAGCAACAGGTGGTGATAATGCTGGTGTTGGTGCGCCTGTATCCGATGATGCTGTTGTTGTTGTTAATGTAGCTGACTTTTCTAATAAAAAGGTTGTGCCTGTTGGTGTAACAACTGATTTTATTGCTGGCACCAGTCATACTTACAATGCTTACAACCATGAATCTGCGACTTCTACTTTTGTTGATAAAAACCATGTTGAGATCCAAAATAATAATAGCATTCAAATTTCTAATGCTTACGTTAATCAATATGTTGCCAATGATATTGCTTCTGTTGCTGATGTAGGAGCTGATCTTGCTGCTGATGTACCTGCAGACATTGTTGATGATGTTCCAGATGCGAATGTTGCTGATGTTGCTGCTACTGATGTAAAAACTAAAGGCACTCTAGAATCTACTGCTAAGTTTCATGCTCCATCTGAACTGAATAATTTAAATAATCCAATGAATGTTGAGAATAACTCATCGAATAAGCTTTTGAAAGAATCTTTTCGTAGACCCTCTGGAATTGCTGGTAATAGAGGTCAATGTGATAAATTAAAAGTGATGAGGAAACTTAAATGTTATCACATCTCTAGTTTTCGTTCCGAAACTAAAACTGAAGACATAATAAACTATATTAATTCTAATTTGACTGAATTTACAAATCCGTCAGGTTGTTCTTGTTTTTTGCTCACAAAAGACAATAATAGACGCAATAAAACTGTCAACTTTAAAATTTGTGTCCCAACCGAGTATGTCAGTAGAATTTATGATGCAAATTTTTGGCCAAATGGAGTGACAATACGACCTTTCATATTCGTACCAAAAAACTAAATAGTCCTGGTTCTCAGAGGTCTGAGAACAACATTCCAAAAATCGGTCCGTTTGCTGTTGATGCTGATCTTAACTCTGATTTCGCTGCTATTGCTCGTACTATCCATGAAGATTTAAGTACATCCGATGCTATCTTAGTCTACTATCAGAACGTGGGAGGAATGCGGTCTAAGTTGGATACATTCTATAATGCTGTAATTGATTGTCATTATGCTATCATTGCTCTCACCGAGTCTTGGTTAAGTGACGATATTTCTAATGCGGAAATTTGCAGCAATGATTATGATGTTTATAGAACAGATCGAAATAAAATTTGCACGGAACTTACCAAAGGAGGCGGTGTACTGCTTGCAGTCAAAAGTTACTTAAAGAGCAGGCAAATATCTCTTTTAAACTCCTCAGGTTTGATTGAACAAATATGCGTTCTTGTTAACTTTCCTTATAATTTAAACATAATAAGTATTTATTTTTTTGTTTCTTACATTCCTCCGAAATCCAGTATTGATATTTATAATGCTCATATAATTAATATTAATAATATTGTAAGCAATTTAGATAGTAACTCATACGTGGTAGTCTTAGGTGATTTTAATCTTTGTAATGTAAATTGGATTTATTCTACAGAAGATAAAGCACTTCTACCATATAATATTACAAATGAAATTGAAGCTCTTGTTTTAGACTCTTTGTCAGCCTTAAATTGTGTACAGCTTAATAATGTTGTTAACTCTATTGGAAGAACTTTAGACCTTGTTTTTGTACATGAAGATTTCGAAGCATTTCTATCAGAAGATGATTTTCCTCTTTTAAATAATAGTATTTACCATAAAGCATTGTGTTTAAAGTTAAAATGTATCTCATTTAATAATTTAAATTGTTCAAAAAATGTAATTGGTTATAAATATGACTTTAGCAAGGCCGATTATATCGGCATGAATAATTTTTTGAATACTAAAGATTGGAACACAATTTTGAGTTACCAAAGCATTGAAACAAATTATGAGACTCTTTTAAGTATTATATATGAAACATTTTCTTGCTTTGTTCCTGTTAAACGAATGAAGATAAATGATAAACCCGTTTGGTACACAAAAAGCCTATCACGTTTAAAGAATGCAATGCTTAAAATGCAAAATAAAAGTAGGGTTGAGTTCGGCTTCCGAAGCGAATATTGTCGTCTACGTACACTCAGAGAAAAATCGCAACGTAATTTTTAATGCGATTCCTTTCAAATTTACGTTGTGGGCCACTTTGAAAAAACGACCTTAAATGAAAGTAAAACTACTTGGATTTAAATACGAAACCGATTAAACAAAGAGTTTTACTACGAAACGTCTTTGAATTAAAAATAAACGTCTTCAAATCAATGGTTTTTTTTGGTTGAAAATATTTCAAACGAAAAACAACGTTGATTAAAAGACGAAACCACTTTAATTTAAAGTAGAAAATGTTTGTTTCTTATTCAAAGTAGAAGCTTATTTGAATCAAAGTTAAAACGTTGTTGAATCAATGTCGGAAAAAAATTTCGTCTCTTTAAATCAATTGATGAGCACATTGATTCAAATTCGTTTTCTTTTCATCATAACAAAATAAAAAAAAGTAAGACGAAAAAATGTAGTTTCAAATGCGTTACCACTTTAATTTAAAGTAGAAAATGTTTGTTTCTCATTCAAAGTAGAAGCTTATTTGAATCAAAGTTAAAACTTTCTTGAATCAATGTCAGAAAAAAATTTGGTCTCTTTAAATCAATTGATGAGCACATTGATTCAAATTCGTTTTCTTTTCATCATAACAAAATAAAAAAAAAGCAAGACGAAAAAATGTAGTCTCAAATGCGTTACCACTTTAATTTAAAGTAGAAAATGTTTGTTTCTTATTCAAAGTAGAAGCTATTTGAATCAAAGTTTAAACGTTGTTGAATCAATGTCGGAAAAAAATTTCGTCTCTTTAAATCAATTGATGAGCACATTGATCCAAATTCGTTTTTTTTTTCAACATAACAAAATAAAAAAAAGTAAGACGAAAAAATGTGGTTTCAAATGCGTTACCACTTTAATTTAAAGTAGAAAATGTTTGTTTCTTATTCAAAGTAGAAGCTATTAAAATCAAAGTTAAAACGTTGTTGAATCAATGTCAGAAATAAATTTGGTCTCTTTAAATCAATTGATGAGCACATTGATTCAAATTCGTTTTTTTTCATCATAACAAAATAAAAAAAAGTAAGACAAAAAAATGTGGTTTCAAATGCGTCACCACTTTAATTTAAAGTAGAAAATGTTTGTTTCTTATTCAAAGTAGAAGCTATTTGAATCAAAGTTAAAACGTTGTTGAATCAATATCGGACAAAAATTTGGTCTCTTTAAATCAATTGATGAGCACATTGATTCAAATTCGTTTTTTTTTTTACATCATAACAAAATAAAAAAAAGTAAGACAAAAAATGTGGTTTCAAATGCGTTACCACTTTAATTTAAAGTAGAAAATGTTTATTTCTTATTCAAAGTAGAAGCTATTTGAATCAAAGTTTAAACGTTGTTGAATCAATGTCGGAAAAAAAATTGGTCTCTTTAAATCAATTGATGAGCACATTGATCCAAATTCGTTTTTTTTTTCAACATAACAAAATAAAAAAAAGTAAGACGAAAAAATGTGGTTTCAAATGCGTTACCACTTTAATTTAAAGTAGAAAATGTTTGTTTCTTATTCAAAGTAGAAGCTATTAAAATCAAAGTTAAAACGTTGTTGAATCAATGTCAGAAAAAAAATTGGTCTCTTTAAATCAATTGATGAGCACATTGATCCAAATTCGTTTTTTTTTTCAACATAACAAAATAAAAAAAAGTAAGACGAAAAAATGTGGTTTCAAATGCGTTACCACTTTAATTTAAAGTAGAAAATGTTTGTTTCTTATTCAAAGTAGAAGCTATTTGAATCAAAGTTAAAACGTTGTTGAATCAATATCGGACAAAAATTTGGTCTCTTTAAATCAATTGATGAGCACATTGATTCAAATTCGTTTTTTTTTTACATCATAACAAAATAAAAAAAGTAAGACAAAAAATGTGGTTTCAAATGCGTTACCACTTTAATTTAAAGTAGAAAATGTTTATTTCTTATTCAAAGTAGAAGCTATTTGAATCAAAGTTTAAACGTTGTTGAATCAATGTCGGAAAAAAATTTGGTCTCTTTAAATCAATTGATGAGCACATTGATCCAAATTCGTTTTTTTTTCAACATAAAATAAAAAAAAGTAAGACGAAAAAATGTGGTTTCAAATGCGTTACCACATTAATTTAAAGTAGAAAATGTTTGTTTCTTATTCAAAGTAGAAGCTATTAAAATCAAAGTTAAAACGTTGTTGAATCAATGTCAGAAAAAAATTTGGTCTCTTTAAATCAATTGATGAGCACATTGATCCAAATTCGTTTTTTTTTCAACATAACAAAATAAAAAAAAGTAAGACGAAAAAATGTGGTTTCAAATGCGTTACCACTTTAATTTAAAGTAGAAAATGTTTGTTTCTTATTCAAAGTAGAAGCTATTTGAATCAAAGTTAAAACGTTGTTGAATCAATGTCAGAAATAAATTTGGTCTCTTTAAATCAATTGATAAGCACACTGATTCAAATTCGTTTTTTTTTTCATCATAACAAAATAAAAAAAAGTAAGACGAAAAAATGTGGTTTCAAATGCGTTACCACTTTAATTTAAAGTAGAAAATGTTTATTTCTTATTCAAAGTAGAAGCTATTTAAATCAAAGTTAAAACGTTGTTGAATCAATGTCGGACAAAAATTTGGTCTCTTTAAATCAATTGATGAGCACATTGATTCAAATTCGTTTTTTTTTTTACATCATAACAAAATAAAAAAAGCAAGACGAAAAAATGTGGTTTCAAATGCGTTACCACTTTAATTTAAAGTAGTACATTTTTATTTTTGATCCAAAGGTGAAATGATAATATTTAAAGTATTATGAAATCCTTGCATTTAAATTTACAAAACGACATCATTGTTGCTACCTTCTTTGCAATGTGGTTTGGTATTTATTTATTTTTGGCGCCAAATGGAAGACATGATTTGATTTAAACTCTTGTTAACTTTGATTTGAAGTTGCTTTCTCTTTATTTTAAACTCTTTTCTTCCTTGATTTAAAGTTGTTTTCCCTTTACAAGAATATCAAATACGTTTGTACATTGAATCAAAGCATTTTCACTTTAAATCAATGTGGGAATATAAATTTCAACTTTCAATCAAATACGAAACATTTTAAATCAAACACGGAACGTATTTATTTCTCTTTGAATAACTGTAGATACTGTTTTTTTTTTTTTGTCTAGGCTTTCGAAGTGGCTACTATATACTCGTAGTACCATTTTACTCCTATGTTGAGAAAAACATAAATTGTCTACATATTTTTAAATGTTTTAATTTCAACATAGAATAATGACGGAACCATTATCAAATATCTTTCTGAATAGAATATTACAAATCTTGTTCCCAAACTAAAGTTTCCAAAGCTATCAAACGCAGAAGTTTTGTATACAATTTATATTAAAAAGTATCTCTTAAGATCTCGTGGGTAGAAATTCAAATAAGGTTTTGATAACCCGGCATAAAATCTGATCTCTAATTCAATCAATCTAGGAATTTTCATAAAACGTAAAACCATGTATTGAAATATAAAATTGCTGGTTCTTACTTTAGGGAAATAAATAGTTTGGCTCATTTGCCAAGCCCCAAAATAAATTAAGAAAACATAAAATCTTACGTTTATGAATTTTCATTCATCATTTTGTTGTTTTCGAATCATTATATAATTCTTCCCTTGAACTTTCCAAATTACAGCACTGCTGCTAACTTCTTCGTTTTATGTGTCGGAAATATCCTTATATGTACATTCAAACAATGCACGAAACGTTCTTCTTTTCCAATCAGTTTCTGCTTTCAGTTTGATCCACCGATTGAAAAGTTGGTAGCATTGTACCAAATTCGATACAATTAAGTTTGTTGAAGTACAAAAGTACAATTTGAAATCATGAAATTTTTCGCAAACTAATCATTAATAAAAATTCGTAGGTATTTTGAAAGAAATTCACACGGTAATTTATTAGATTCTTTGTTTGCGCGGTCTGAATACATTCATTCTTATACAAAATTACTTTTTTGTTATCTTATTAATTTTATGTTAACTTTTTTTAAGTTTTTTTCTTCAAATAAAATTTGTGAATTTGTCTTTATTTAGTCCTTTTTTTCAAAACTAGTTTGCGGTACAATTGGTACAATTTTAAGAACAAATTCAATACAATTTAAAAACCTCGAATTCCATCCCTGGCTGTTCGTTGGCGGCTTTGTTTTATTCCCATATTATACCTATGAAGATATACGAGTACCTTGCCTACATCCGAGTAGGTTTATGTATATACCAATACCTACATAATCATTCGCGCGTCACGCTCAATAAGAATTCCACAATTATGGAATATTTGAGAAAAAAAATACGAAAACAATATTATGTATGTACATTTTTTCTGCTGGCAATTGCTTGCTACTTTAGGAGCATTTTTCTTCTTTCAGACATAGATATTATAATACATATTACAATTTTTGCAATGTTTGAACTCTTCTCCTTTGTTTATTCAAGTCGAATCTCTTTTGCAAATTTATATTTCCAAATATCCTAGTTATTGTTCACTCAAATTATGTAATAATGACATGCAGTACCTATGTTCATTTTTTATTGCCAGAGATAAAACCTAAATCGTATACATATTTATTAAAAAGATTAAAAAAACAAGTCGTAAAATTTCGATTTTATTTTACTTTATCATATAGTTTTAACATATTAGGTACGAGTATTTTCCAAGCTTCTAGGTAGTTTTATATTGAAAGTCCATTTCGCAAAAAAATATATTAAAATATAAAATATAGATATAAATAAACCAACTAAGGTATTTTCATCAAACAACCATTGAAAATAATTTTTGAAAGTAGGAAGAAACCCCACATTATAGAGATAAACTTGGAATATACCCTTTCGGCCCATGAATCTTTGCGTCTAAGCATCAAAATTTTGCCCAAAATAAAACTAGATAGTAAGAAACTGTAAAAATACCTGTCCCAAACCATTTGTTTTATCTTAAATGCTTCACAAATTATATGCTTTTTTAACAATTGATCATTCGTTGTGGTAATATTTAAAGTATTATAAAATCCTTCCATTTAAATTTACAAAACGACATCATTGTTGCTACCTTCTTTGCAATGTGGTTTGGTATTTATTTATTTTTGGCGCCAAATGGAAGACATGATTTGATTTAAACTCTTGTTAACTTTGATTTGAAGTTGCTTTCTCTTTATTTTAAACTCTTTTCTACTTTGATTTAAAGTTGTTTTCCCTTTAAAAGATTATCAAATACGTTTGTACATTGAATCAAAGCATTTTCACTTTAAATCAATGTGGGAATATAAATTTCAACTTTCAATCAAATACGAAACATTTTAAATCAAACACGGAACGTATTTATTTCTCTTTGAATAACTGTACTGTTTTTTTGTCTAGGCTTTCGAAGTGGCTACTATATACTCGTAGTACCATTTTACTCCTATGTTGAGAAAAACATAAATTGTCTACATATTTCTAAATGTTTCAATTTCAACAAAGAATAATGACGGAACCAATATCAAATATCTTTCTTAACAGAATATTACAAATCTTGTACCCAAACTAAAGTTTCCAAAGCTATCAAACGCAGAAGTTTTGTTATCTACATATTATGTAGGTACTTAAGCATAATTTTTGTATACAATTTATATTAAAAAGTATCTCTTAAGATCTCGTGGGTAGAAATTCAAATAAGTTTTTGATAACCCGGCATAAAATCTGATCTCTAATTCAATCAATGTAGGAATTTTCATAAAACGTAAAACCATGTATTGAAATATAAAATTGCTGATTCTTACTTTAGGGAAATAAATAGTTTGGCTTTAGTCATTTTGTTTGCCAAGCCCCAAAATAAATTAAGAAGACATAAATACTTACGTTTATGAATTTTCATTCATCATTTTGTTGTTTTCGAATCATTACAAAATGCTTTACTTGAACTTTACAAAATGACAGCACTGCTGCTAACTTCTTCGTTTTATGTTTCGGCATTTTCATTTCATTCCATTTTGATTTTTAGCGCCAAATATAATTTGATATGAAATATTATCCACTTTGATTTAAAGGTGCTTTTTCCCTACAAAAGTATCAAATACGTTTGCACATTGAATCAAAGCATTTCCATTTTAAATCAATGTGCAAATAAAAATTTTAACTTTGAGTCAAGTACAAAACATTTTAAATCAAAAAGGGAACGTATTTAATTCAAGCATAGAACGTATTCAATTCTCAAAATAACAAAATTATTTTTTGTCTATCGAAATTTCGAAGCTGCTATTATTTAGTACTATTTTACTCCATTTCTGTGAAAAAATATACATAAATCATCATTTATAAATGTTTCAATATAAGCAGACAATTACGATGAAGAATTTCTTAGATTTATTGTTTTACATTAAATTGTCTTAAATAGAAATTTCTACTTTTTAGATTTTGTGGTAAAGAATTTGAATTAGTCTGTGATTATAAGAAATAAAATTCGAATTGTTATTTGTAAATCTAATAAGTAAATACGTTTCCACGTTGAATCAAACTATTTCCGCTATAAATCAATGTGGAAATATAAAATTCAAATTTGAATCAAATACGAAACAATTTAAACAAAAGTAGCTACGCATTTAATTCAAACGCTGAACGCATTCATTTCTTTCAAATTCACTGAAAATGCATATACTTGTGCGTTTGTCGAGAAACGATGAAAATTGAAATAATACATGAGTTTTGTTCCATTTCCCCCTTTTTCTCAACCAACTCTATCGATGTGTTGCTTTTTCTACAATGTGTTTCAATATCAATATTTCAGTTTGATTTTTGGCGTCGTGCTTCGCGGTTGTTGTGTGTTGTGTCGTTTTCGTGTGCTACCGATAAAACTATTAAGTGATCTTTTTATAAAGTTCTTTATTTATACCAAAAAAATATAATAATATTTTAAATACTTTTTTAAGTTGGAGGGGAAACAAATTAACATAGGTAAGTGAATTAATTATAATAGGTAAATATAAATTTATATATAAATATGTGTACATATATACGTTTCCGTACAAAGCCGAAATAATGCAATTCTAGAATTACCCGGCAAATCCTTGACTTTCTCAGGATCATTAGTGAAAATTGTTCTTGGATTTACTGGTAAATTCTAGAATTTCATTATTTAAGTTTTATTAAGCAACAAATTATATATCAAATATGGAACGCAGTAGCGTCTGTATTTTTCTCCCTCATCTCAACATCTTTCTTTTTCTACCCAAGTGATAATATACATACAAATACATACGTATTAGTTTACACAACTACTTAAACCATGTTACCAATTTTGTAGTTTTCCTGTTCTGAAATTCAATACCAAATGGCTTCAAATAAAATTTTATTTGCATTTCCGACATTTTTCTATAAGATATATTACCAATTTTAATTTAAACATATTAAATACGATAGCAAATACTTTTGCTAGTAAAATCAATGAAAAATATTCACTTCAAAAAGTTAAAAAAAATTTTATTCTACTTTGATCATAAACGATACATTTAACATAAAAGTGGAAACCCTGTCCATTCAAACACGACATTCATGTATTTGTATGTATGCGTGAGCGTAAATTCAACTTTTATATTTTTCAGCGTTCCATTTCCATTTGAACTGTCTGTCTGTATCTCGTGTAATTCTTGGCATCCATATTGTCTGTATATCTTTTCGGGTCGTGTGTCGTGTCGCGTCTTGTTAAAAATAAAATAAAATAAAATAAAGTAAATTAAATAATGGCAAACATTTTAGCCGAAGAAACATTAATCAATTCCAAAGAATTTGAAACCACTTCAGATGTAGGTGACAATTTTCCTCCAGAACAAAGCGTTCAGGTTTTGGACGAAAACAAAAAAATCATCCACGTTTTATTCTCGAGCACAGAAGAAGCAGACACCTACAGATTGGAGAACCTACTCAAAAATTTTGACTTGGAAAGTCTTTTCCCTGTTTTCAGAGGTATGTTTTTTAATTTCTTACTAAAGTTTATGCATCAAACATCATTTAAATGCAAACTAATAGAAAAAAACACTTTATTTTTTGGCAAAAATTGATAGATTTTTGTATGTCGTTTCTTCAATGGCATTTATCATGTGCATAAAATAAATAATTTACTCAAGGCTTTTAATCTGAAAAGACTTTGTCTTTTCAAACGTATGGTTTTCTGCCGAGAGTAAGACTTTCCAATAAAAAATCAATAAATTTAGTAAAAAGTGAGATTCTCCTTCAAAATAAGTATTTTTGGATATGCAAAATAAAATCTATAGTACTCATTTAAGCCGAAAAAACATTGAACAATACAAAAGAATATGGGCGTTATCCTAAATGCAGTGTTGCAGCGCATCGTGAATTTTGATGCCCTCGAAACGATTTTCTTCACTCTGAAATTCAATATTTAGTTTTACAATTCATTAATAAAAACTCTAAAATTTAGAATTCGTATTTAATAACGTTATTTTAATGAAGCAAGTGAATAAAAAAAAGCATCAAAATTGACGATGCGCTGCAACACTGCATTTAGGAAAACGCCCTATGTTACTACTTTATAAGAATGTGAAAATTTTTCACCAGAACAAAGCGTCCAAGTTTTGGACGAGAACAAAAAAATCATCCACTTTTTATTCCTAACCACAGAAGAAGCAAACGCCTACAGGTTAGGGAAATTTCTCAAAAACATTGACTTGGCAAATCTTTTCCCAGTTTTAGAAGGAAGCTTTGTTTTAAATCTTTTGCTATAGTTTATGAATCAACAACATCATTTAAATGCAAACTAATAGAAAAAAGCACTTTATTTTTTGGCAAAAATTAATAGATTTGTGTATGTCGTTTCTTCAATGACATTTATCATGTGCATAAAATAAAAAATTTACTCAAGCCTTATAATCTGAAGAGACTTTTATTAAAAATAAAATAAAATAAATAAAATTTTATTAAAAATAAAATAAAATAAATTTAATAATGGCAAACATTTTAACTGAAAAAACATTAAACAATTCCAAAGATTTGAAACCACTTCAGATGTAGGTGACAATTTTCCTCCAGAACAAAGCGTTCAGGTTTTGGACGAAAACAAAAAATCATCCACGTTTTATTCTCGAGCACAGAAGAAGCAGACACCTACAGATTGGAGAACCTACTCAAAAATTTTGACTTGGAAAGTCTTTTCCCTGTTTTCAGAGGTATGTTTTTTAATTTCTTACTAAAGTTTATGCATCAAACATCATTTAAATGCAAACTAATAGAAAAAAGCACTTTATTTTTTGGCAAAAATTGATAGATTTTTGTATGTCGTTTCTTCAATGGCATTTATCATGTGCATAAAATAAATAATTTCCTCAAGGCTTTTAATCTGAAAAGACTTTTTGTCTTTTCAAACGTATGGTTTTCTGCCGAGAGTAAGACTTTCGAATAAAAAAAAATCAATAAATTTAGTAATAATTGAGATTCTCATTCAAAATATATAAGTATTTTTGAATATGTAAAATAAAATCTATAGAACCTACTCATTTAAGCCGAAAAAACATTAAACAATACAAAAGAATATGTTACTACTTTAGAAGAATGTGAAAATTTTCCTCCAGAACAAAGCGTTCAGGTTTTAGACGAGAACAAAAAATCATCCACGTTTTATTCTCGAGCACAGAAGAAGCAGACACCTACAGATTGGAGAACCTACTCAAAAATTTTGACTTGGAAAGTCTTTTCCCTGTTTTCAGAGGTATGTTTTTAATTTCTTACTAAAGTTTATGCATCAATCATCATTTAAATGCAAACTAATAGAAAAAAGCACTTTATTTTTTGGCAAAAATTGATAGATTTTTGTATGTCGTTTCTTCAATGGCATTTATCATGTGCATAAAATAAATAATTTACTCAAGGCTTTTAATCTGAAAAGACTTTGTCTTTTCAAACGTATGGTTTTCTGCCGAGAGTAAGACTTTCGAATAAAAAAAATCAATAAATTTAGTAATAATTGAGATTCTCCATCGAAATACATAAGTATTTTTGAATATGTAAAATAAAAGCTATAGTACCTACTCATTTAAGCCGAAAAAACATTGAACAATACAAAAGAATATGTTACTACTTTAGAAGAATGTGAAAATTTTCCTCCAGAATAAAGCGTTCAGGTTTTGGACGAAAACAAAAAAATTATCCACGTTTTATTCTCGAGCACAGAAGAAGCAGACGCCTACAAGTTAGGGAAATTTCTCAAAAACTTTGACGGAAGCTATGTTTTAAATCTTTTACTATAGTTTATGAATTAACGTTATTTAAACGCAAGCTTTTTTTACTAGAGCGGGTTGGTGTTGTTGCAGTTCTTGGTTTTGTTCTTTCTGATAGTGAATATTTTGTTGACTTAGCTGCTGATTATGACTAAGGTTTTGTTATTTTAGCGGATGTTTTTGAAACTGATCTTTTCGCACACTGTATGAATAGTCCCAAACTTCAGACATATCATTATTATTATTTGTTTAGTATAGGAAGGTGGTCATGGTGGTGTAGTTAGCAAACAGTTTAAAAACAAAAACATTATCAATGCACATTCCAATGAAGCTGATGTTTTCAGATTAAAAAAGTTACTTAAAAAATCACCTAATTTTCATTGCCAGTAGTTTGTTAAAAAAAGCAAATTCCTTGTCATGCTTCACTTTATAACATTATATTTCTTGCACATTTACTTTTCTTTTATACTTTTTGTTTATAACTGCTTTTAGCAGATCCATTTTTCATTAATGTTTTGCATCGTACATAAATACAAGTTTTAAATTAACTTTTTTATATTTTATATTTAATTCAAGTAAAATACTAATTAACTTAAGTTCCGATATCACTTGTAACCGAAAATGCTGTCGTACTCGGTGTAGATGGACCCCAGCGCGTGCGGTATCTGGGGGGGAAAGAGGCGTGGGATTATTAATATTAATTTTTAATTATTAATCATTGTGTCTATTATGTGCAAAAGGTTGAATAATTTTAAAAGAAATGAGGTTGTTTTTTTTTAAATAACTCTTAGTTGTTATTAACTTCCCATAGGGAGTTATAGTAATCGGTCCGGTTTGCAATTGAAAATTTCATGACGTTGAAAGGGCGTTTATTAAAATTCAGTGGAGGGTGGTTTTTTACTATAGCAGCTTAAAAAATTTTAAATGTCTAAAATTTTGGTTAGTTTCAAAAATCTCACGAGCAAATGATGCTATTGACTTTAAATAAATTTGTTTGTATACAGTGTGACGTCACACAGATTTGATGTGAATTTGGAAAAAAATCAACAAACCCTTATTTTTTTTAAATTAAAAAAACTCGAATATCCTAGAACGCAAAACGATATTAGCTTCAGAACAGTCTTATTCTACGAAAAATTACTATTTTAACAACTGGTACAAATTTAAAAAAAAATTAATCGATGGTTTTTTTACAAAAAATAAAAACTACTAAAAATTGGTAAAAAATGTTTTGCGATAAAAAATTGTCGAGACCCAATAATGATATTGACTCCTAGTTTAATTGTTAATAACTGGTTAAATGTTGACAAGTATCGAATTGACAGCTTTTTAAGAAAAAATAAAATGCTGTTAAAAAATCTACTAAAGTAGATAGAATTGCATTTTATCTCAAATATATTAAGGATGAAAACTGACACTGCCTTCTAAAATATTTTTTTTATACATGATACAATCGTGAACTGACAGTTTTTTAACAAAAAAAAAAAAAACACTCGTAAAAACTCTACTAAAAAGTGGTAACAAATTATTTTTCGCCTTGAATATCTAGAGAACATTATAACTTAGAAACTTAGATAACTTCGATTTTTCAAAGGTATCAATGGGAAGTTATCAGTGTTGGTCGCACCCAGCATCTTTTTTTCTTTTTACATCAACTTGTGTATAAATATAGGTATGTAATTAGAAATCATGTGAACATATTGAGCTCATATAAATAACAGCTTTTGACTTGAATCTAGTCTTTCATCTTGATGTCAATAATGTAAGAGAACATTGTTGTTATTTAAAAAACGCTCTTTTGTTTCTTTCTTTTTTTAGACACAAGTTATTAGATAGTTAGTTCTTTATTCTTGAGCTCTAGCATTTACCATCGCACCGATGAAGCAAATAAAATCCAGAAAGTTTCATCTTTAATTTTGCAAAACCTGCATATGCAGATAAATATTTTATGAGCATCCTCTCTTATTTTTTAAAACTAACAAAACTTTTTATATAACTATCGATTTGTATATACTTCCGTTGGAGGTACATTTCTAATATTCTTATATTTTCTCATTAACTCTAGTTTGTTCTTGTTTGAAATAGATTTAATTTTGTGCACTTACAACAAGCATTACCATAAATGATGGCTGTGACAAATTTTTATATTCCAGTATATTAAGGGTTAAGAACTTAAACACTTATAAGTACTCGTACTTGCATTAAGCATAAGTAGTACTGATAGTGAAAAGAAAAATTAAATAATTTTATTATTCAGCAAATAATCAGAATCACAAAAGCAATTAATTTAAAATAATCATTTACGAAATGAGTTATTATCATAATTCGTTTAAACTGTACTGTATAACTCCAAGGTTTTAATATGGAATGACTATCAAATTTTGACAAACATAGGTTTTAGGCCGAGTAAAAATTAAATCTACGAAATTACATAATGACGTATTCTGGATGACTGGCACCAAAGAATATTTGTGTGCGTTTTTTTCGTTATCAGCAAACATTTCCTTTAAAGATACATACGTCTTTCCTCAATTGCAAAAAAAAAAAAATATGTGATAACTGATAAGACAGGATGGCTAAAATAAAAGAGTAGCATCCTATCTTGTCAAAAATTATCAAAAAGGTATTTCAAATAATAATTTTGATTTTTTTGTTTAATTTAGAAAAAAATATAACATTTCGGTCGTTGAGGTATTTGGCGAGAGAAGACATTAACGACATTATTGAAGATATTGGATTACGCGCTGAATTTCGTGAAAAGCTTTTCATTTGGAGAACACAACAGGTTTGACATAACAGCATTAACTTTATTACATTTTATATTTCAAATGAATCTTCTCGCGGGCAATAAAAATAAAAACTTATGTTAAAAGAATTACTTGAATGACGAAAAACATATTTTTAACACTAAACCTACCACGATGGGTCAAATGACCCATTTTAAACTTTTTGTCAGAATTTCTTTGAAATATGTATTCATGTTTTTTTAAATTTAATAGGTACTATATAAAGCATTTTGAATACATAGATATTTGAAAAAAAAAAAAACAGTTTTAGTCATGTACCAAATTGAGATAATTGATATGTTTTTCGCTAGATATAGTTATATTATGTAACATTTTAAAGACTGGTCATATGATTCGCTTTGGTAGGAACACATAAAGTATCGGTAGGTTTAGTGTTAATATTTTGACGTTGCATTAACAAAAATATCATTAACTCGACCCAAATATTTAATATTCAAAATTATTTTAGCAGGGAACCGATGAGGACACGCTATCTATTAACTCAAAAATATCATTTTGGCAAAACCTGAATGAGTCTGGGGTGGACACTCCCACTTCCAGCTTTAAATCAAGAAATAGTAAGATTGTGAGTATAATGAAATTTAACGTTTGCTTTGTTGAATGTGCTTTTTTGTAATGTATGTTGTGTTGTTTAGAATTTTTTGCAACTTTTAAATTCTTCGTCTAAAGGAAAGTGTTTGTTGCAATTTTATGCAAATAACAATCACTTGGAAAATGTACATAGGGATGCAATAATACAAATAATAATTGAAGAAGCAAATTGCGAAAACGTTTTTTTAAAGCCAAGTGATTTTTCTGGAATTGTTGATGAAATACTATCTGTTTTTCCAAACGAAAAGGACGCAAAGGTAAGATCAAGCCTTTGCTTTGAAAAAATTACTTTGCAAAAATAAAATAAAATGAGACATGTTCCGCATAGAAAAGTGCTGTATTGTGTGTTGCACGAGTAACAACTTTTCCCTGAATTGTCTTAAGTATTCTACATTCTGACAATTGATTTAAATAGAGTTATCCGGTACAGGTAGTACAATAGGCACACCCAGAGAAAAGTATGTGTAAAATTAGCCTAAATCGGGGGCTAAATTGTCTTAGGACTAAGGCCGTTTTGAGCTTGCTTAGTTCTAACCTATCGTAGCCTATTTTGCTAAGCTAAATGAATTTGGTTTTTAACTTTGCTAAAATTTGCCTAGAACTAAGCATAATTAACCTATATGCCTAGGCTAAATTTTCTAATTATTTTTCCCTAGGAATTATTTTTTACCTTAACATCTAAGCTAAAACGCCTTAGTGCTTAGGTTGATTTACTTTATTTGTTTTACCTATATTAAGGCAATTTAACTTAGTTGATAGGTAGATTTTACCTATATTTTTGCCTTAGGAACGTGTTGACTTACCTTAATATCTAAGGTAAAACGATCTTAGTTTTACCTAAATTTTCGCCTAAATTGCCTTAGTTCCTAGGTTGATTTACCTTATTTTTTTTACCTATAATAAGGCAATTTAACTTAGTTGATAGGTAGATTTTACCTATATTTTTGCCTTAGGAACGTGTTGACTTACCTTAATATCTAAGGTAAAACGATCTTAGTTTTACCTAAATTTGCGCCTAAATTGCCTTAGTTCCTAGGTTGATTTACCTTATTTTTTTTACCTATAATAAGGCAATTTAACTTAGTTGATAGGTAGATTTTACCTATATTTTTGCCTTAGGAACGTGTTGACTTACCTTAATATCTAAGGTAAAACGATCTTAGTTTTACCTAAATTTGCGCCTAAATTACCTTAGTTTCTAGGTTCATTTACCTTATTTTCGTTTACCTATAATGAGGCAATTTAACTTAGTTTGATAGGTAGATTTTTACCTATATTGTTGCCTTAGGAACGTGTTGACTTACCTTAATATCTAAGGTAAAACGATCTTAGTTTTACCTAAATTTGCGCCTAAATTACCTTAGTTTCTAGGTTCATTTACCTTATTTTCGTTTACCTATAATGAGGCAATTTAACTTAGTTGATAGGTAGATTTTACCTATATTTTTGCTTAGTTCTTCTTATTTCTGAAAAATGTCCTCCAAAAAAAGAAGTAATTTTACATCATTTCAAAGGATTTTATTGAATTATTATTAACAGATTTAATGTTATTGATTATTTTCGATTTTTAAAATATAATCTTAATTTCTAAAATCTTACTATCTAAAAAATTAAAAAATGCAATTTACAGCATTACAAATGAGGAAAACTGGATAAATAACAGATATACATATAATTCTTTTACATTTTTTTTTGGAATTTGTTACACATTTGTTTTTATCTTGCTTTATAACCAAGCAAATCAAATTTAGAGTGAAACATACATACATCTATAAGCATAAGACGTACACAAAATTTAAGAAAACATTTCACCTTCGAAGGTTAAGATACATTTTAGAAAATTAAATAAGTTTAAAGAAATTTAAAATCTTCTGCAAAGTATTGAATTTAGAATCAAGTTTTTATACATATCAAAAAAGAAACTTGGTTTGAAAGAATTGGTTTTTTCTACAAAAAAAAAACAGTGTTGTGTATGAAAATACAAAAATCTTTGATAGAGAAATGTTGGATTTAGAAAACGATTTTTTTTGGCAAGTTCAAAGAATTTGAATACTCATTTGTGAAAAATTGAATTAAAAAAAAAAACTGTGCACCTTTTTGAACAACTCAGTACCCATAGGGTAAAACTATACAAAACGCCCCGGTTTACAAAACAACCCAATACAGTGAGTGTAATACGCCCCAGTAAAGTATTTTTTATTTCTTAATTTTGTATAGAAATGTGAAGAAATTAAATTTAGCACGCCACTGCGGGCATCATAATCCGAAAAGGACATGAAAGAAACAATAGAGGAAGGTAAAAATAAAACTAAAGGGGTGAATGAAGAAAGTAGGGAGTATAACATACCTAACATAAAAGACAAGCCCAATAAGTCGCTTGGTCGGTCAAATGCTCTTTGTTTGGAGCAAGAAAAAAGAAATTTACAAAACGCCCCAACACAGTGAGTGTAATAGGCCCCAGTAAAGTATTAAAATATAACACTTATATAAACTTTTTATTTCTTAATTTTGTATAGAAATGTGAAGAAATTACATTAAGGACGCCACTTCGGCCATCATAATCCGAAAAGGACATGAAAGAAGCAATATATAAAGTTAAAAATAATACTAAGGGGGTGAATGAAGCAAGTTGGGAGTATAACATACTATCCATAATATATGTGGTGTTAAATTGTATTTTATTATAATGAAATCAAAATTTTGATTTAAGTTAATTATGTAAGTATTTTAAAAATTAAAAAAAAAGTGAAAAAAAGTGTCGATAAAATGGCCCATCCCATGTGTTGATAATATGGACCAGTAGGCCATATTCGATACTGCATTTTATTCTTTCTTTAAAAAATTCCATCGCAATCGTCCGAAAATTTTCCCATTTTGTAAAATCAAATCCATTAGTTTGTGAAAAATTGAATTAAAAAAAAAAACTGTGCACCTTTTTGAACAACTCAGTACCCATAGGGTAAAACTATACAAAACACCCCGGTTTACAAAACAACCCAATACAGTGAGTGTAATACGCCCCAGTAAAGTATTTTTTATTTCTTAATTTTGTATAGAAATGTGAAGAAATTAAATTTAGCACGCCACTGCGGGCATCATAATCCGAAAAGGACATGAAAGAAACAATAGAGGAAGGTAAAAATAAAACTAAAGGGGTGAATGAAGAAAGTAGGGAGTATAACATACCTAACATAAAAGACAAGCCCAATAAGTCGCTTGGTCGGTCAAATGCTCTTTGTTTGGAGCAAGAAAAAAGAAATTTACAAAACGCCCCAATACAGTGAGTGTAATAGGCCCCAGTAAAGTATTAAAATATAACACTTATATAAACTTTTTATTTCTTAATTTTGTATAGAAATGTGAAGAAATTACATTAAGGACGCCACTTCGGCCATCATAATCCGAAAAGGACATGAAAGAAGCAATATATAAAGTTAAAAATAATACTAAGGGGGTGAATGAAGCAAGTTGGGAGTATAACATACTATCCATAATATATGTGGTGTTAAATTGTATTTTATTATAATGAAATCAAAATTTTGATTTAAGTTAATTATGTAAGTATTTTAAAAATTAAAAAAAAAGTGAAAAAAAGTGTCGATAAAATGGCCCATCCCATGTGTTGATAATATGGACCAGTAGGCCATATTCGATACTGCATTTTATTCTTTCTTTAAAAAATTCCATCGCAATCGTCCGAAAATTTTCCCATTTTGTAAAATCAAATCCATTAGTTTGTGAAAAATTGAATTAAAAAAAAAAACTGTGCACCTTTTTGAACAACTCAGTACCCATAGGGTAAAACTATACAAAACACCCCGGTTTACAAAACAACCCAATACAGTGAGTGTAATACGCCCCAGTAAAGTATTTTTTATTTCTTAATTTTGTATAGAAATGTGAAGAAATTAAATTTAGCACGCCACTGCGGGCATCATAATCCGAAAAGGACATGAAAGAAACAATAGAGGAAGGTAAAAATAAAACTAAAGGGGTGAATGAAGAAAGTAGGGAGTATAACATACCTAACATAAAAGACAAGCCCAATAAGTCGCTTGGTCGGTCAAATGCTCTTTGTTTGGAGCAAGAAAAAAGAAATTTACAAAACGCCCCAATACAGTGAGTGTAATAGGCCCCAGTAAAGTATTAAAATATAACACTCATATAAACTTTTTATTTCTTAATTTTGTATAGAAATGTGAAGAAATTACATTAAGGACGCCACTGCGGCCATCATAATCCGAAAAGGACATGAAAGAAGCAATATATAAAGTTAAAAATAATACTAAGGGGGTGAATGAAGCAAGTTGGGAGTATAACATACTATCCATAATATATGTGGTGTTAAATTGTATTTTATTATAATGAAATCAAAATTTTGATTTAAGTTAATTATGTAAGTATTTTAAAAATTTAAAAAAAAGTGAAAAAAGTGTCGATAAAATGGCCCATCCCATGTGTTGATAATATGGACCAGTAGGCCATATTCGATGCATGATTTTAAGGATTTTAAGTGAGGTTTAATATTTTGTTTTGAGTTATAAAAACCCAAAAACTAACAATAAACGTGGCCGACAGAAGACAAATATGATATGATCAAAGCAATCTTTACATATGTATGTATAAGGAACAACAAATTGGGTTCTAAGTGTCAATAGATTTCAAGGTACCTAAAACCACATTTCGGCGTTTGGACCACCCTGGTCAATATTTGAAACCAAGTGGTCAACTTTTCGAAAAATTGCGGAATTAGGTTTCTATGGTTAAAACTATCAAAGCCTGAAGTAAATATAATTTTAAAGACTGTTAAAAAACATACGACTCCGAGTGAAAAAAGACTGTTATTTTTTATTTAATACAAGAACTCTTATTTTTGTTTTATTGAAGATTCTAAATAAGTGAGGCGTATTGTATTGTCTTACCCTAAGACATAAGCACATAACTTTTAAAAGAATATAATTTGAAATATGAATTAAAGATTTATTATCCGCTGGACTAAATATTGAATTTTCAAAAAAATCGAATTTTCGAAATTTCAAAAAATAGATATATTTTTAAATTTCTTAAAAGGAACAATCCGCAAAGGGTAATTTTTAAAAATTGATACTACCAACGTGTATCTAAGTTATTAAAAAATTCAAATCATTTAAGAAAGTTTGTACTGCAGGGATTTTTGGACCGTCTTGAATGTTAAAGAAAAAATTTTGAATAAATACCCACACACATAAACATTGTGGGGGGTATTGTATATTTAACACATACGTGAGTTTTAAATAAAAATCAATACAATCTATATATGAGTCTAATTTAAATTTTACATTGTCCAAGGATACGTAAAACTGATTATATTTAAAGAGTTCGCCCACAACAATTATAAGAGGCTGAAGCTTGATTTTCAACTTTATACACTCTTCCCTTTTCTTTTTCAGAATGGGTTCTATCTGACTTGCATTGTTAATTTCGATGGTGAAGGCATTCTTAGAATCTTCAATTGTGAATTTTTTGACTTTTCCACAATATTTTTTTGATGACGGTGGCAATACTCCGTGTAATAGGTTTAAATACGCAATATTCAAATTGTCTATTATACAATTTAAAAATCTTTTTAGAATACAAATTATTTTAAAATAAATTTTCGTACCTATGTCAAGGTCTTGAATTTTATCTATTACTTGTGCAAGGTATGTCTTTAGGGTACTGCATTTTATTCTTTCTTTAAAAATTTCCACCGCAATCGTCCGAAAATTTTCCCATTTTGTAAAATCAAATCCATTAGTGGGTTTAAGAAAGTTGTAATCAATGTTTATCTGTTGAAAGATAGAAAAAAATATTTTACATACGATTGAAATAAAATAGTTTTTTATTTGATTTTATTTTATTTTTTCTAAGATATGATCTTAGGTTTTTAATATATATAATATATAATATAAATTGACAACTACAAAAATACTATAAATAACACTTTACCAATACTGGGGCACGAGAATATTTAAATAGAGGCCATTGAAGAAGGATTGTCTGGATGTCAGTATCACTGCTTGAGTCGATCATATTTCTTCTGAATGCTATAGTATCAGTCCAGTGTTTTATTACAGTATCCCAGTTTCTGTTTTGCTTTAATTCATCGCAGATACTCTTTAACTTTTCTTCGTCTAATGATTCTATGAAAAATATGTAAAACCAAAAAGGTATATGAGTTAATATTTTTGTTTTCTTGGTACTAAAATAGAAAAAATGGATTTATTTCATTTTATTTTTTGATATAGAAAATTAATATCACAATGGAACGGTTATTTTTGTTGAAGCAGTAAAACTAGTTTATATGCCAACGCAAATTTGTTCACCACTGATATATCTGTTAAGCCATTGAGCTTATTTCATTAATATAACGTTATAGTTATTCGTTGAGTCAATTTTTAAGCCAACGAATTAACTTCATAGCCGTAAAAAATGCTTATATAATTGAGATTTAATCTAATTTATTCAAACTTTGATCAAACCTTCAATGCAAACATCTGTTAGCTTTGATTTCTTTATTGATGTTGGATCATCACTCTTATACAACTTCGACAGAGATCTTCGTTGGCCCCTATAGCGGTCGTAGAGTTTACCTTTTGGAGGAATTTTGTTTTTACCTGGGACAAAGTACGTACTCTGTTGTAATTATGATACAAAAATCTATTAGAAAATGCTTTATTGGTAACGGCAGTATCAACCTTACCAAACTTTCTGTTGGAAAAATTTTAACGATTTCCTCCGCCAAAATTTCGCACCGCTTGACCGTTATTTTCTTTCTATTCTCTATAAAGTACTGGACAGTTTTATGAACAACATCTGTTCTATCCTGTGGACTTAAGACATTTTTATTGTTATATGATTCTAAAAGTCCTCTTCCTTGATCCGTTTTCATTAATACTTCCAGAACTGTTACCTAAAATTAAATAATTGACTAAATGACAAAATTTTTCCTAACTAAAAAATATTATCCAACTTCATAAACAATTAATATTCATTTCATAAAAACAAAACACTGCAAAAGCAAAACAAATTATATCCTAAGTGCTTGATTTAACTTAACCTGTTAACGGGTTCTATCTGACATGCATTTTCAATTTGGATGGTGAAAGCATTCTTTTTAAGTTTTTGAATCTTCTAAAGATTTAATTTAATGATAGTGGCAATGATCCATTTAAGAGGTTGTAATATTTTTTTTGATTTCAAAATTTTGAAATTGTGAAATTTCAAAAATATTTATTATTAATCAACAAAAAAAAAAACAAGAAAAATGTCCTTGCCAATAAATAAACCGATTTTTAAAACCCTTCTCGAAAATGCATTGTTATGTACATAAATATTACCTAAAAATTGTTTTTACCGATTGTGCGCTAGGTTCGTAGTTATATAAATGATATTTTTAGATATGACTTATGTTTGAACTTACGTCAAAATCTGAGGAGTTACTGTGAGATGGGCTACTCATGCTGTTAAGCCACGTTTCCACTGATACTTGTTGAGTTGATTTTTTGTAAGGTTTTGTATTAAAAATTCCCTGTTTGTATTAAAAAGGAAAATAAAAATGATAATTTAAAAAAATGTAATTAAATTGTTTTTTTTTTTTTTCTGTTTTATATTTAACTTAAAAATAAGTTACAAAAATTAAAACTATTAACATATAAGTTACATATGCTCCAGAAAGACAAAACCCAACCCCGGAAATCGAACATACATATTACGTTCAACAGAAAAAGATAAAATGGACATGAATAACACAATGGCCCTTAGTAATAGACATCCATAGAATCGGTTTTAAAGTCACTTTTTGTTAGATGTAGAAAAGTTGCTTTTAAAATTTCGTAGTAACAGATCAAATTTACAAAACTCTTATTTATACCAATAATTGTGACTCATTTTCATAATTTCGTTATTGTGAACTGATACACAAACAGATTTCTATTAACCAGATTCGTAAAGTTCTATTGTGATTCTATCATTTTAAATTTAACTTAGTTACAGGAAAGCCGCTTTTAAGTATTTATACTTGAAATTTGTTTTATTTCTACGAATGTTTGGTTAAAATCGAACTTAGGCTAGATTCGGATCTATTACTCAGGGCCAATGGCTTTGAATTCTTATAAGGGCCAGCCAGATGCAGCTGTGACCACAAATCGAAGTGCATGAATATATTTCTAAGATGACAACAATGTATTTAACCAGTAAAACAAAATATTGTGTTGGACTTTAATTGGCCATCAAACTGTAAAGTTAATGTAAATAAAGTTTCAATGAATATTTTTTAAAAACATTTTTTTAGCTTTAAATAACAAAATTTGCGCAGTCGGTAGGATACAAATATATTTTTCGTATCCTTTAAGAACCATAATTCCGTTTCTACAAAGTGAAATTATACTCGAGATAACTCGAAAGAGAGTATCTAATATTATTTTAAAATAACGGCTAAAGTAATCGTAACGCGATAGTTAAAAAGTGAATACGATACAAACTTTGGTCTTAAAACTATTAAGCTATTGCAACTGCAATTCAGTAGAAAAAGTGAAGAAATCCTTAGCGAAAATAAAGACTTAAAACAAAATACTTCAGTGAATAAAAAACTTGATCAGTTCGTAGTTCATTTAGCGCATATAATCATACTACGAAGTTCCATAGAGGAGATCCGATCACACACTAACATAAGAATTACAAAAACAAAATATTGTGTTACTACTTTAACTGACCATCAAATTGTAAAGTTATAATAATTAAAGTTTCAATAAATATTTTTAAAAACATTTTGTTAGTTTTTAATAATAAAATTTATATTATATTTTACTTACATTTTCACTTTGCCACAAAAGTAATTTAGCTTCAAAGATCATTTTTGTTTTAAAGTCATTATATTCATAAAAAATTTGATCAATGTGTCGTTCCCTCATGCACTTTAAACCTTCAATATCTATTTGTTTTCCTGTTAATTAAACATTTTTGTAGACAAATATCTAAAATTGTAGATTTAAGGCTATTTTTATCGTGGTTCTGAGACATTTTAATAAAAGAACAATTTTCGGACTTACCGCGATTATTAATTATATTTTAATCAAATTTGTATTTGATTTTTCCCGACGTTTCGACAGGGTTTCACTTGTCGTGCTCACGGGTTTGACTGATGGCTTGTAGGTAGTTGTTGTTTTATTCTTCTCTTGTTCTTGCTCGTAGATTGTACCGGTGCGTTTGTGCTTGCAGTTGAGATGGTACATGTTGTTGCAACTGCATTGATTGTTGTTGTGAATTAATATACTCTTGTGAGCAGGCAAAGCTAACAGCATCAGCTGGCAGATTGTTTTGATTTGTGTGTTTGTTTTTGTTTTTAGCCTGGATTCTATCAAGCTTTAATCTGTGTATCAGAGGATCCCATGTCCCAGAGAGATTAAAACTTTGGTCTCGGTTGAAGTTTGAGTGCATTTTTATTTCGATTGCCTCTCGTACTATCCTGGGGACATAAAATCTTTCTGTGGAGATTGATTTAGCTTTATCGAAACGTATAAAATGATCCTCATTATAAGCTAAATGTTCACATATTGCCGATTTTGTTACTTCGTTCTTTTGTATGGCTCTTATATGTTCGTTCAGTCTTGTAGAGATTGCTCGTTTTGTCTCACCTATATATGATGAGCCACAGCTACACGGAACTGAATAAACTCCTGGATTTTGTAGAGGAATTTTATCTTTTGGGGATTTTAGAAGTTGGCGGATTTTTTTTTCAGGTGGCTTAAATATTGACTTTATGCCATGCTTCGATAAGATTCTTCCAATTGCTTCAGAAACGCCTTTCCTATACGGAAGAAAAGCTCTTTTTTCATTTTGAGGTGTTGAAATTTCTGAAGCTACTCTTTCTTTTGGTTTCCAAGACCGTTGTTTTGAACTGTAACCATTTTTCAAAAGAGCTGCGTCAACGTGTCTTAACTCTTCTTCACGATGATCATTGTCACAGATTGCAATTGCTCTATTAACAAGAGCAGACACCACGGAAGTGAAATTTGATGGATGATGATGGGAAGCGGCATGAAGATATCTGTCGGTGTGAGTAGACTTCCTATATACCGTGTGTCCTATGGTTCCATCTGGTTTTCTAATGACCTTTACATCTAAAAATGCCAATGAATTGTTTTCTTCCACTTCCATTGTGAAATTTATTTTTGGATGCACCGAATTTAAGTGTTTGAGAAATGTATCAACATCATTTTTGTTGAGAATGCAAAATGTGTCGTCAACATATCTCTTCCAAATAATTGGCTTTATTGTAGACGTTTCTATTGCCTGATCTTCAAAATTTCTCATCCAAATATCTGCAATAGCTGGAGCAAGTGGAGAACCCATTGCTACTCCGTCAACTTGCAAATAAAATTTCTTATTGTAAAGAAAATATCCGGATGTAAGGCATATGTGGAGAAGTTCTATAAATTTTAAGTCATCATCAGAAGAAGATAACTTAGTTTTAATAACTTCTAGGCATTCTAATATTGGAACATTGGTGAACAATGATGTTACATCGAAACTAACCATTATTTCATTTGTATTTATGCGTAAGTCTTTTATTATTGAAATGAAATGTTGCGAGTTTCTTACAGAAGAAAAGCAATCAGACACCAACGGTTTAAGTTTCATAGCTAGTTCTTTGGCAACAAGGTAAGTAGGTGAATCAATTTGGCTGACAATTGGCCTCAAGGGGACATTTTCTTTGTGTACTTTTGGAAGGCCATACAGTTTTGGTGGTTGAGTACACGCAGGTATTATATTTGCTTTACTAAAAAGCGATTTACATTTAGCCAATTCTTGTCTCACTTTTCTTGTCACCCTTGCTGTTGGATCATAACTCACTTCTTTGTATGTATCTCTATCACTGAGAAGATTTTCTATTTTTGAACAATAATCTACTGTATCGAGGACTACAGTGCAGTTACCTTTATCCGCAGGAAGAACAATCAAGTCTTTGTCTGTTCTAAGTTTTTTCAAAGCAATTCTTTCATTAACCGTGATGTTTTGTTTTATCGGTTTTGCCCTGCGAATTAAAACTGAAACATCCTGTCTAATGGTCTCAGATGTTAATCTTTCTATTTTATTCCTACGTAGGCATTCTTCTACACATCCTATTATTGACTCCGTAGGAATATTTAACGGCGTAGGTGCAAAATTCATTCCTTTGGAGAGTAAAGATACAGTATTGTCATCAAGCGCTTTGCTAGACAAATTTCTCACTGTATCAGACACACATTGATCTTTTGTTGTTGTTTTTCTTACCTTTGTTGTGAGTTTTTCATATTTCCTTATATGGCTATTGCAACAACTTATTGCTATTCTCTCACTTTGATTATATATAAGTGAGTCACACAAATCAAACATTTCTGCACTCATGCTCTTAGATAACATTAAATGACACTTATATATTTCACTGGTCACATGATTAAGCTCAGAGTAGTTATTTGAAATAACCTTTTTTAATAAAATATCACTGGTTCTTTTTATGATCTTATCAGAACCTTTTATATGCACTTTGTTGCTTATTTTAACACAATTAGGTACAATATTATCTTTACGACACCGTTTTAAGAACACAATAGAGTTTAATAGACGCACACGTTTGGTACGAAGCTTTTCAAACCATCTTAATTGTTTATGCATTGCCTCTCCGTAAAGGCTTACAATTGTAGATTTAAGGCTATTTTTATCGTGGTTCTGAGACATTTTAATAAAAGAACAATTTTCGGACTTACCGCGATTATTAATTATATTTTAATCAAATTTGTATTTGATTTTTCCCGACGTTTCGACAGGGTTTCACTTGTCGTGCTCACGGGTTTGACTGATGGCTTGTAGGTAGTTGTTGTTTTATTCTTCTCTTGTTCTTGCTCGTAGATTGTACCGGTGCGTTTGTGCTTGCAGTTGAGATGGTACATGTTGTTGCAACTGCATTGATTGTTGTTGTGAATTAATATACTCTTGTGAGCAGGCAAAGCTAACAGCATCAGCTGGCAGATTGTTTTGATTTGTGTGTTTGTTTTTGTTTTTAGCCTGGATTCTATCAAGCTTTAATCTGTGTATCAGAGGATCCCATGTCCCAGAGAGATTAAAACTTTGGTCTCGGTTGAAGTTTGAGTGCATTTTTATTTCGATTGCCTCTCGTACTATCCTGGGGACATAAAATCTTTCTGTGGAGATTGATTTAGCTTTATCGAAACGTATAAAATGATCCTCATTATAAGCTAAATGTTCACATATTGCCGATTTTGTTACTTCGTTCTTTTGTATGGCTCTTATATGTTCGTTCAGTCTTGTAGAGATTGCTCGTTTTGTCTCACCTATATATGATGAGCCACAGCTACACGGAACTGAATAAACTCCTGGATTTTGTAGAGGAATTTTATCTTTTGGGGATCTTAGAAGTTGGCGGATTTTTTCAGGTGGCTTAAATATTGACTTTATGCCATGCTTCGATAAGATTCTTCCAATTGCTTCAGAAACGCCTTTCCTATACGGAAGAAAAGCTCTTTTTTCATTTTGAGGTGTTGAAATTTCTGAAGCTACTCTTTCTTTTGGTTTCCAAGACCGTTGTTTTGAACTGTAACCATTTTTCAAAAGAGCTGCGTCAACGTGTCTTAACTCTTCTTCACGATGATCATTGTCACAGATTGCAATTGCTCTATTAACAAGAGCAGACACCACGGAAGTGAAATTTGATGGATGATGATGGGAAGCGGCATGAAGATATCTGTCGGTGTGAGTAGACTTCCTATATACCGTGTGTCCTATGGTTCCATCTGGTTTTCTAATGACCTTTACATCTAAAAATGCCAATGAATTGTTTTCTTCCACTTCCATTGTGAAATTTATTTTTGGATGCACCGAATTTAAGTGTTTGAGAAATGTATCAACATCATTTTTGTTGAGAATGCAAAATGTGTCGTCAACATATCTCTTCCAAATAATTGGCTTTATTGTAGACGTTTCTATTGCCTGATCTTCAAAATTTCTCATCCAAATATCTGCAATAGCTGGAGCAAGTGGAGAACCCATTGCTACTCCGTCAACTTGCAAATAAAATTTCTTATTGTAAAGAAAATATCCGGATGTAAGGCATATGTGGAGAAGTTCTATAAATTTTAAGTCATCATCAGAAGAAGATAACTTAGTTTTAATAACTTCTAGGCATTCTAATATTGGAACATTGGTGAACAATGATGTTACATCGAAACTAACCATTATTTCATTTGTATTTATGCGTAAGTCTTTTATTATTGAAATGAAATGTTGCGAGTTTCTTACAGAAGAAAAGCAATCAGACACCAACGGTTTAAGTTTCATAGCTAGTTCTTTGGCAACAAGGTAAGTAGGTGAATCAATTTGGCTGACATAAAAAGAACCAGTGATATTTTATTAAAAAAGGTTATTTCAAATAACTACTCTGAGCTTAATCATGTGACCAGTGAAATATATAAGTGTCATTTAATGTTATCTAAGAGCATGAGTGCAGAAATGTTTGATTTGTGTGACTCACTTATATATAATCAAAGTGAGAGAATAGCAATAAGTTGTTGCAATAGCCATATAAGGAAATATGAAAAACTCACAACAAAGGTAAGAAAAACAACAACAAAAGATCAATGTGTGTCTGATATAGTGAGAAATTTGTCTAGCAAAGCGCTTGATGACAATACTGTATCTTTACTCTCCAAAGGAATGAATTTTGCACCTACGCCGTTAAATATTCCTACGGAGTCAATAATAGGATGTGTAGAAGAATGCCTACGTAGGAATAAAATAGAAAGATTAACATCTGAGACCATTAGACAGGATGTTTCAGTTTTAATTCGCAGGGCAAAACCGATAAAACAAAACATCACGGTTAATGAAAGAATTGCTTTGAAAAAACTTAGAACAGACAAAGACTTGATTGTTCTTCCTGCGGATAAAGGTAACTGCACTGTAGTCCTCGATACAGTAGATTATTGTTCAAAAATAGAAAATCTTCTCAGTGATAGAGATACATACAAAGAAGTGAGTTATGATCCAACAGCAAGGGTGACAAGAAAAGTGAGACAAGAATTGGCTAAATGTAAATCGCTTTTTAGTAAAGCAAATATAATACCTGCGTGTACTCAACCACCAAAACTGTATGGCCTTCCAAAAGTACACAAAGAAAATGTCCCCTTGAGGCCAATTGTCAGCCAAATTGATTCACCTACTTACCTTGTTGCCAAAGAACTAGCTATGAAACTTAAACCGTTGGTGTCTGATTGCTTTTCTTCTGTAAGAAACTCGCAACATTTCATTTCAATAATAAAAGACTTACGCATAAATACAAATGAAATAATGGTTAGTTTCGATGTAACATCATTGTTCACCAATGTTCCAATATTAGAATGCCTAGAAGTTATTAAAACTAAGTTATCTTCTTCTGATGATGACTTAAAATTTATAGAACTTCTCCACATATGCCTTACATCCGGATATTTTCTTTACAATAAGAAATTTTATTTGCAAGTTGACGGAGTAGCAATGGGTTCTCCACTTGCTCCAGCTATTGCAGATATTTGGATGAGAAATTTTGAAGATCAGGCAATAGAAACGTCTACAATAAAGCCAATTATTTGGAAGAGATATGTTGACGACACATTTTGCATTCTCAACAAAAATGATGTTGATACATTTCTCAAACACTTAAATTCGGTGCATCCAAAAATAAATTTCACAATGGAAGTGGAAGAAAACAATTCATTGGCATTTTTAGATGTAAAGGTCATTAGAAAACCAGATGGAACCATAGGACACACGGTATATAGGAAGTCTACTCACACCGACAGATATCTTCATGCCGCTTCCCATCATCATCCATCAAATTTCACTTCCGTGGTGTCTGCTCTTGTTAATAGAGCAATTGCAATCTGTGACAATGATCATCGTGAAGAAGAGTTAAGACACGTTGACGCAGCTCTTTTGAAAAATGGTTACAGTTCAAAACAACGGTCTTGGAAACCAAAAGAAAGAGTAGCTTCAGAAATTTCAACACCTCAAAATGAAAAAAGAGCTTTTCTTCCGTATAGGAAAGGCGTTTCTGAAGCAATTGGAAGAATCTTATCGAAGCATGGCATAAAGTCAATATTTAAGCCACCTGAAAAAATCCGCCAACTTCTAAGATCCCCAAAAGATAAAATTCCTCTACAAAATCCAGGAGTTTATTCAGTTCCGTGTAGCTGTGGCTCATCATATATAGGTGAGACAAAACGAGCAATCTCTACAAGACTGAACGAACATATAAGAGCCATACAAAAGAACGAAGTAACAAAATCGGCAATATGTGAACATTTAGCTTATAATGAGGATCATTTTATACGTTTCGATAAAGCTAAATCAATCTCCACAGAAAGATTTTATGTCCCCAGGATAGTACGAGAGGCAATCGAAATAAAAATGCACTCAAACTTCAACCGAGACCAAAGTTTTAATCTCTCTGGGACATGGGATCCTCTGATACACAGATTAAAGCTTGATAGAATCCAGGCTAAAAACAAAAACAAACACACAAATCAAAACAATCTGCCAGCTGATGCTGTTAGCTTTGCCTGCTCACAAGAGTATATTAATTCACAACAACAATCAATGCAGTTGCAACAACATGTACCATCTCAACTGCAAGCACAAACGCACCGGTACAATCTACGAGCAAGAACAAGAGAAGAATAAAACAACAACTACCTACAAGCCATCAGTCAAACCCGTGAGCACGACAAGTGAAACCCTGTCGAAACGTCGGGAAAAATCAAATACAAATTTGATTAAAATATAATTAATAATCGCGGTAAGTCCGAAAATTGTTCTTTTATTAAAATATCTAAAATGTTAGAGATTTTACCTTTTAAAAATAGATAAAGTTTATCATACAGATCCCACGCTTTTAGTAAATCAGCTAAGTCATCGTTGGTTTCTTCTTCCTGTGTTTGAAATTGACGTGGAAGGATATTTTCGGAATTTATAATTGTAATGTTTAATTCTTCTTCATCTTCACGTAGCAACGTTAATTCATCTTCTGAATTAAGAACAAAGAATGAAGTAGGATTTGTGTCGATGTTTTTATTTTGAACAGCCGTCATGGAGTTGTTTGGATAAGAACTAGGTTGTTCATGTTCAGTTGTGGAAATATTTAAGTCTTGTGCATTCATTTTGTAATGCTGTTGTGACCTAAGAAAAAAAATGTTTTTTTCGTATATATTCTTTACCGCATAGTTTTTTATGGCAGCTAACGGGTGGGCCATCAAATTCATTTAGGGATTTAACTAAACAAATATCCTCAGTGCATTCTATTTTTTCAAACGACATATAATGATCGCTAAATACTGTTTGTATTTCTTGACAAAGTATATACACAGTTTTATTTTCGCTAATGATCATTCGCATTATTAAAAAAAACTTTACATTCAATTCACTTGTAATAGATAAGTAATGTCCTTTTTTGTAAACTGTGCCATTAAATTCAATTTGTTCGAAGTGTTTTGAATTTACATTTAATACACTTGAATTCAAACAGTTTATGTTCTCAATGGCATTATGTATTTCATCATGATGTGAATACTGAAGTAAATTTTCTCTTTCTTTAATACTTTTATAAGCAAATTTGAACTGTAATTTTGTTGCGATTGAAAGTAAAATGTTTTTGCGACTTGAAGTGACTCTACCATATGATTTTAACTCCTGGTGTTTGGCTTCAAACAAAAAAGACCAATAATATTTTGGAAGCCCAGAGTTCTGTATGATCCGTGGGTAGTGGATAAGGTTGTGATGTTTTGGTTTGAGAGTATCGCCAAATAACTTTTGATATAGCATATTGTGTTTTTCAATAAGATGTTCAAGATCATGCATTATGTAATTATTACAATGTGGCAGAAGTAATATATCAATTATATTTATAAAAATCAGAACGAACTCCCAAACTTTATCATTAACTGAGATCAAGTGGCCGATAATCAAAGGAAAATGGTGAACAAATGTCCACATTTCTCTTGCTGAAGCATTTAATTTTTTTCTTTTCAGATGTAGTGGAGTAATGTCTTTAAAAACATTTCCTTTCTCAGTATCTCCATAGGAAAAAGTGGACTTATATTGGTTCAGTTCGTCTAATGTAAACAATTTGTTTTTGATGTAATGTTCTATAACATGTGTTAAATTATAGTGTGCAATGCCCTCAAATATATCATGCATAAGATCTACTGAAAAATTTTGTACAACATGAAAAGAAGGAATTTTGTTTAAAATTGACGTTTTGTAAATGCCTGTGGTAGAGAAATCGGCAGATAAACTTTCATTATAATTTTCTTCGGTTCTGATAAATTTTGAATTCTCTTTACACATAACTTTGGTTAATTCACTTGGTGCTATACAAAAGCGACAGTAGTGGTTAGAAGAGAATGATTTACTGAATTCAAGAATTTGGTTAAGACCCAAGTTGTCTCCTAAGATAATACCCATTATTAAAGATATGTTCGTTTTCTGGTTATTTAAGGTCAGTTCAATACCTTCAACTTCTAAGGAGATAATTTCTTGTACAAGGTTGTAAATTGTCAGATCATTTCCATAGGTTTTTATATCTTGAGCCTTAATCAAGCCAGCCAGATAAATGTCACTGACCTTGAAATAATTTTCAAATATAGGAATCGAAAAATACACTCCCGTTATTTTATGAACTCCACTATGTGATCCCAGAGGATTATTAACTTCAAAATCGTCTGCGAATAAAAAATATGGAACCAAATTCCTATTTTTATAAAGTGCTTTTTTTGATTGCCATAATTTACCTTTCATAAAATTACTTATATTTGATGACTGGCTCTGTTTCTGTTCTTCCAAAAATGTTTTGAGGATTTCTTGATTTTCAGTTTTTTCAAAAATTTTCCGAAATTGAAATTTCAAATCCATAAGAATACCTTTTTCAACTTTTTCTGTCAAATTGCTCTCTCCGTTTATCATAACATGAGAAATTTCTCTATTAATATCAAACTCTCGAGGTTCTTTATATAGATCTCGACTTTCCAAAAATTTTTGAAGTTTGTACTCAGTGTTTAAATTATTCAAAACATTTTTGTATTCTCTGACAATGTTTTCTATTTTGCTTTTATCACCCTCACACATTTCAACGTTAAAAATTATTTTTAACAGTGGGGATATAATCAAATTTTCAACGTCTTTCTGTATAGTTAATGCGTCTTTTCTATTAAAATGATTGTTGTTGTAAAGGCTTAAGACGAACTGAACTAGGCAATTTTCTATTATGCTTTTATCTGATGGGGTTTCTATCCTTTTTGCACTGCCACTAATAGTTGGTAAATGTTGTTCATTATTATTTAACGAAAAATGGTTGTTTTGCAATTCATTTTCAAATATATTCGTACTGGAAGTGTTACAAGCGTTTGGGTTTAAGTAATTATTCTTGTTAGGTGGTTCCACTATTTTGCTTAAATCCCTTAAATGAATGCCTAAATGTCTTTTGTACGAAGACAATCCATTAAATACTTGTTTGCATGATTCATCAAAGCATTTTAATTTGCTTCTTTTATCACAGCCATGGATAATTTTTAAATGACTGAATAATGTATTCAAACAAATAAATTCTTCAAGACAGATAAAACAATGCATTTTCCTCGTATAAACTGTAATAATGAATTTAACTTTTATGAATTTCTATAAATTTAATTAATAAATATATGTATGTATGTACACTGGATAACTAGTATTACGAAAAATTGTATGATCTAGACTGGACATCCAAAGTACAATATTTTACTTATCACTCAGAGAAGAAATAATTATTTTTGTTTATAATATGAAGGATTATCTTTAATATTACGAGCATATGCTAGTTCAGTGCTTTTTAAAACTATGATAAAGTTAAGAAACTCATTCATCTTGACATCAGTTAAAAAAAAGCTTGAGAATTTAATAACTATTTTTAGAGCTAATACTTTTCAAGATAACTCTTAAGAATTTTCTAAATTTTTCAATTCAAATTTAATTCCAAAATGCTAAATGCCGGTAGTTAGGGGATGAAAAACAGGATTAAGATATGCAAGAAACATTGTAATATAGCTAATACTTTTCGAGAAAACGCTAAGTGTGTTTAAGTATTTTTTTGGTTTTTCAATGAAATTGTATCTATGTACTATCACCAAAGTAGATTTTTTTCAAAAAATTAGTTAATTCCAAAATGCTAAATGCCGGCAGTTAGGGGATGAAAAACAGGATTAAGATATGCAAGAAACATTGTAATATAGCTAATACTTTTCGAGAAAACGCTAAGTGTGTTTAAGTATTTTTTCGGTTTTTCAATGAAATTGTATGTACTATCACCAAAGTAGATTTTTTTCAAAAAATTAGTTAATTCCAAAATGCTAAATGCCGGCAGTTAGGGGATGAAAAACAGGATTAAGATATGCAAGAAACATTGTAATATAGCTAATACTTTTCGAGAAAACGCTTAGTATGCTAAGCATTTCCTTACTTAAAGAAAATAAGAATTATACTCTGCTTTTTTGGGTTTGCTTGCTCACCGAGATTAAGAATCTTGGATTCGGTAAATATTTTATAATGTATATGTATGTAGTTACCTTTTGCATTTTTGTTTGATTAACTTTTCGCTATTTACTTAATAATATGTACTAAAAATCTGACTGTAATACGTAATAAATACAACTTTTTAAGAACTTTTAAGAAAATTTGCTTTGAAAGTGATAATTCTCAATCGAGAGTTGATTCATTTTTAATTTTTCCCGAAATTAGAAATGGTCTTTGCAGTTATCCATTGAATAATCAAATAATACCAGGGTATTCCTATTCTTACTGCTAGACTTGGTTTTGAAAATAGAAAATTATAAATGCACCAAATGCGATCCGCAGCTTTTATTAGAAAATGCCTCCAACGTGGTCAATGTCAACCCCACCCAAAAAAATTGTAAAAGTTGACGTAGACATGCCAGCTTTTGCCAGCGCCCGTGATACCCTCAAAATATGTAATATTGGAGTTACGCAATTTACGTTTCTGGATATTACTGAGACTCTGAGATCTCATTAATTCCACACCCGTTCTTGTAAAAAAGAAAATCAGAATCACATTTTTTTTGGTTTGCTTGCTCAGCGAAATTAAGAAACTTGGGTTGGTTAAATATTTTATAATGTATATGGATGTAGTTACCTTTTGTTTTTTTGTTTGATTAACTTTTCACTATTTACTTAATAATATGTATTAAAAATCTGACTGTTATATGTAATAAAAACAACTTTTTAAGAACTTATAAGAAAATTTTCTTTTAACGCGTTGCAGTTGGTTGACGGTTGACGATGAAAAATGAATGAGAAGGAGAACCACGTGGCATGTGCGCCGCCTTACGGAGTTATGAGTTTTGATAAATGAGTTTGTTCAGTGAAATATTCTTTGGTTTGCAAATAAAAAACATGTTCAGTTGCTTGTGCAACTGGAACTGCGTTTCTTTTCTTTAAAAAAATGCAAATAAGTCCTTTTTAAGACAAATCGGATATATACTAATCGCAGTAATAAAATAATTATTTTGCTCCGAGATTAAAATTATGTTAATGATTATAATAAATTAATAGTATAAAGACACTTACCTTGAAATTATCCCAAATATTTGTTATTAATATTTTAAATATAGAAAGGAAGGTATTTCTTTTTAATATTTGCCGTATTATAATGTTATTTATTAAAGACTTTACGTTTTTTTTTTTTAAATCACTTTTTGGACTGCTCAACACGAAAATTACAAACCAACTAAATAAGTTACGAAAATACTTAGATACACAAATCACAACATAACGGCATCCGAATAATATTTCACGTTAGAACTAGGCTAATATTTCAATTATAACACAAAATTACCTTAAAACTAGGTTAATTACAAATAGTTAATAGAAACTTGGAGGAAAAATCACGTTAAGCACTAGGTAAAATTAGGTAAGACTTAGGTAAATGTTCACAAGTGGATACAATTGGCGCAAAAATTGTGTTAGTGCTTACATAAAATCACTTTATACCTAAGGTAACGTTGCATTGCTTACGGCAATTGGAGGAAAACCATATGTTTGCGTTCTTTTTTCAAGATGTAAAATTTTTTTAGAATAAATTACGTTGTTTTATTCATGAAACGAGAATAACTTTCGATTTATCAAAAGATTATATTTCGCCAGACGTTTACACAATAAAATGAGATATTACTTTTCTTAGTTAAAAGGGTTTATTATTTCATTTTCCGCACCAAATTCATGAGATAAATTTATCTACTCTGCAGAAAAGAACTCAAATATAAATTTTTAAAATTTGTTGCTGCGAAAATAAAACTATCCAGTTTTTCAGGTCTATCCAAATATTCCACTAATGCATAAATATCCCTTAGGGACCAGTTATAACTATCATTGAAATGCATCATTAAATTTTTAATTCGCATTTTTAAGACGAATAAGGCTAGGAACGCACTTGCGATTTCAATCGCGCGGTTTTTTAATCGCAAAAACAGAACACATGAGTTTAAATGAGAATGAACGCAGAAATCGTCACGATTTAAAGGTCGCAATTTGTTTCATTTTTCAGGCGATGCGATTGTCGTAAGTTAAAATGAAACAAATACACTTAAATGGATATGCTCACACTTGCGATTTAAATTACTACGACTTAAAAATCGTAGTAGCAAGAATAAATTGTTATGCACGCACTTGCGATTTTTAATCCACGATTTTTTAGCCGCAAGGAGTAAGAGACATGGCGTTAAATGTAAATGCACGCACATGCGACTTAAAAATCGTATTGATTATAAAAATGAAACAAGCTCCATTTTTCAAGCAATTTTTTTGTCGCTACTTATTTGTAGCAAATGCGCGACTTTTTAATCGCCTCGACGAAAAATCGCAAGTGCGGTCCTAGCCTAAACAAACTGTAATGGCTTTAATTGGTACCAAAATGAAGGCAATGAATATTAATATTTTTTTGACTCTATAAAATACAAAATTCTGATTTAAACTTTCTTGTTAATCCAATATTATTATTTCACTGATGGAAAGCAATTTCAATGAACAGCTGATTTTCGTTTTTTTTTAATATGGAACACAATAATTTCACTGAATGTGTTCAATTCTCTTTTAATTCTCAAATGTCAATTTTCCTTTCAATGATCAACTCTAACCTCAAATGCATAGAATTGGTTGTAATCAGCCACTGACAGCATCTTTTACTGAAACCCATTTTTCAATGATTGGTATAACTGGCTTGTCAAAAGAATAAAGTCAGCATTCCACTAATTTGTCTCAGAGATACATTTTAAGAATGCTATAACTGGGGCCTTAAGCAATATTTCTATATTTTTTGATTATATAAGTAAAAAATGTGGGTAAAAATTTCACAACGCGTATTTTAATTTATTCTTTCATTCAAACATTCTGTGTTAATGTTAGTTTGTCTAATAAATTAATTGATTGATACACTCGTTTTTCATACGAATTAAAAGAAATGTAATGAACTTTTCTTTCAAGAGCCCAACTACCCAAGCGTAAATGATTTTCCGTGCTAACTTTTTGCCGTCTTTAAATTTTTGTGAATAAATATGATATGCTCAACTTTTTACCCATTTTCTTTTGAATAAAAATTTACTTTTCAATCTTACGGAAACACAAAATATGATGTGTACACATATTTTTGTGTATACAGATAAAAATCACGCTTGCGAAATTGAATCCCACTAATGTTCTAATGTTTATTCAAGTGATCAAAGGTTTTCGATAGCTAAAATGAGAGATTAAAATAAGAATCTAATGTTAAAATGTCCTCTGATGCTTTTCTATAAACTTAAATGATTGTTGACAACAATTTAAATGAAATACTACATTTGTTTGTTTTCAAATTGAAAACAAAATTTTGATTTTTCTATTCAAAAATATTGTCTACGCCCATGTTCTAAGTAAATTTTGTCTCTCTGAACAAATTATTGCGGCGCCTTTGTCAAATCTAAGATTTTTGGCGGCAACGTTGCCTTAGTACTAAGGTAAAATCACCTTATACCTGAGGTAAAATTGTACAGGTATTGAATATTGGCGGGAAAACCATGTTAGGCCCTAGGTAAAATTAGCTTAAACTTAGGTAAAAGTTCACTAGTGGATATAAATGGCGGGAAATTGATGCTAGTGCTAACTTAAAATCAGCTTAAACCTAAGGTAATATTGCATAGTTTTAAAAATTGGAGGGAATTCATAGATGTGCGTTCCATTTTTGAGAAATAAACTTAAATATCGTTCTTTTATTCAAGCGCATTCTTGCAACGAGACTAACTTTCGCTTTGCGATTTCGCTTTGCGAAAGGACATAACTTCGTAAAAACATTTGATTAATTGTGGGAATAAATATTTTCGATGTTGTTTGTCTTACGGTTTTTATTTATTTCCTATTTGATGTCCATTTTTTCTTTTATTGATCATTTGTTTTTTGAAATGCCATAATCAAATTAGAAATCACTTTTCTAAGTTTATCGGCTTTATCATTCCATGTTCCGCACCAAATTCGTAAAATAAAATTATAAAGCCTGCATAGAAAAAAATTCCATATTAATTTTGAAAGCTTGTTGCTGTGAAAATAAAATTATCTAGTCTACTATCTAGGTCAATCCAATGCATTATTACACATAACACATTTTTGAGTATATCTACGAGTACATACGAGTATATAATAATAAAAATTAAATGTGTTCAATAACTTCACAATGTATATTTAAAGTTATTCTCTCATTCTATCATTCTGTGTTGATTTAAGATTTGATATATCGGAAAACGAAAACTATTTTTGCTAAAACCAGAAGCATGGTTCGCGTTCTCAAAATTGTTTTACAACTAGTGCACGATTATTTCGATTTTGATCATTTGAAATTTTCGTCATTCGACTTGTCAGTCATGATTGATTTATAATGAAATAATTTGGTGTTCGGTGGTAATGACAAGAAAAAGATTGTGTGTACTGACGTACGCGCGGTTGAAGTAAAACTTCTTTTTCCTCAAGCAAAGCTTCTGTAAGATTATAACCTACGAACAAACATTTTGTATTCTAAAAACATGTCGCTGTCTTTGACGGATAACGTGACGTTTTGACATGTCACTGACAGCTGCATAGAAATTTTTTTACCCCCAATGCAGGAAAAGAAGTTTTACTTCAAAAAAACATCAAAAAGATATGTTTGTTTGTTTTTTTTTTTTTTTAAAGCATAGTGGTTTCTGCTTGTTAAATTGATCGACCACATAATTCACAAACATTTTATATTTTTAAAACATGTCGCTGTCTTTGACTGATAACGTGACGGTTTGACTTGTCACTGACAGCTGCATAGAGAATTTTTTACCACCAACGCCGGAAAAGAAGTTTTACCTCAAAAAATTGAATGTGCGCGCCTAGCCTTAAATGAAATCGAGAAGAAAAGTACAAAACTCCCATGCCACTTGACAAGCAAGTTGCCTCGCTTTGTTTGTATTACCCTAGGGCTGCACGTACAAGTATTGGCAAGCATGTTGTAATCTTGTAATGTACACAAGCATTTCTTATTAACCCGTACAAACCCGAGCAACTAAGTAGTCACCTGGCATTAATTCAGTATCCAGGCAACTTGGAAAGCAAGTACACTGACAGCGGCACTCTTGTAAAATTAATTATTAAAGTATTTGATTGATTAGTCGGGTGACGTTCAAATTTATAAATACCAAAACAAATGTCGGTGGCGTGTGCGATTAAGCGAATAAATATTATTAAAAAGTATAATTTCAAAACTTTCAGGCAACCTGATGGTCATATGGCATGCCGTCTATGACAGCAAGAATACAAATGGTAGTGGATACACCCAACTTTTTGGCCAGTACTTTGTATGCGAGGGTTAGGTGTTGGTAAAATTTATTTGGATTGCAATATGCTTGTCAATAATTATTCGGTTGCATAGCCATTGCGCGTCTGAACCTATAGTTTTATGTTTATCTTTGAATGCAGCCATTTGAAATATGTAAATTCTAAATCGTATTCAACTTCATGTTTTACTTTGCACATGCTAAAAACATGTCGCTGTCTTTGACGGATGGCGTGACGGTTTGACATGTCACTGACAGCTGCATAGAAAATTTTTTACCCCAACGCCGGAAAAGAAGTTCTACTTCAAAAATATGAAAGTTCGAACGCTTGCATGTCGAGACTGCAGCAAAAATGTTAATATAGATACTGTATATCTTCGTCTAATTAAATTTCATAGGCTGTGAAAGTCTATTAGCCATGTTTAAATTACAAGTGAGAAGTGATTTTTGTAATCATGCTTGATAAATTGTGAATGCTAATGGTTTTCATTCACCAAACAGTCATCACGCCGTGTTTATCAACCAAATTTGAGAATGTTAATCCACTTAGTTTTCGCATTCATACATAAAAAAAAGAAAACAAACAAACAGTAATTAATTTTTCTTTCCAGGAACCAAAAAAAAAAAAAACAACCAAAAGCATTTAATTTTTCTGACTTGACAGCACTTATTCAAAATTATTGAGATAAACTCGAAAAAAGCTATTGTATGTTCAATGATGCTTTTTAATTAACTAAAATCAATAATCATATTAGCTTATTTACCTAATGAAATGTGTTGTATCTATTGTAAAACTGTCTACGCCCATGTCTTTGGGTAAAGTTGGCCTCTCTGATAGAATTATTGCGGAGCCCTTGTCAGATCCAAGAAAATATTGCATACACATTATTATCCTATTTCAAATTACCTAGGAGGTACATGTTGCCTTAGTTCTAGGTAAAATTTATACTCGTTAAATAACATTAGGTCAACAAAATTGTACCTTAGTTATATAAGGCAAAACAGCAATATTGTCTTAGTTATCTAAGGCAAATTATTCTATTTCAAACTACCTAGGAGGTACATGTTGCCTTAGTTCTAGGTAAAATTTATGCTCGTCCAATAACATTAAGTCAACAAAATTGTGCCTTAGTTATATAAGGCAAAACAGGAATGTTGCCTTAGTTATCTAAGGCAAATTATTCTATTTCAAATTACCTAGGAGGTACATGTTGCCTTAGTTCTAGGTAAAATTTATGATCGTCCAATAACATTAAGTCAACAAAATTGTGCCTTAGTTATATAAGGCAAAACAGGAATGTTGCCTTAGTTATCTAAGGCAAATGATCTTATTTCAAATTACCTAGGAGGTACATGTTGCCTTAGTTCTAGGTAAAATTTATGCTCGTCCAATAACATTAGGTCAAAAAATTTTACCTTAGTTATATAAGGCAAAACAGCAATGTTGCCTTAGTTATCTAAGGCAAATTATTCTATTTCAAATTACCTAGGAGGTACATGTTGCCTTAGTTCTAGGTAAAATTTATGCTCGTCCAATAACATTAGGTCAAAAAAATTGTACCTTAGTTATATAAGGCAAAACAGCAATGTTGCCTTAGTTACCTAAGGCAAATTATTCTATTTCAAATTACCTAGGAGGTACATGTTGCCTTAGTTCTAGGTAAAATTTATGCTCGTCCAATAACATTAAGTCAACAAAATTGTGCCTTAGTTATATAAGGCAAAACAGCAATGTTGCCTTAGTTATCTAAGGCAAATTATTCTATTTCAAATTACCTAGGAGGTACATGTTGCCTTAGTTCTAGGTAAAATTTATGATCGTCCAATAACATTAAGTCAACAAAATTGTGCCTTAGTTATATAAGGCAAAACAGGAATGTTGCCTTAGTTATCTAAGGCAAATGATCTTATTTCAAATTACCTAGGAGGTACATGTTGCCTTAGTTCTAGGTAAAATTTATGCTCGTCCAATAACATTAGGTCAAAAAATTTTACCTTAGTTATATAAGGCAAAACAGCAATGTTGCCTTAGTTATCTAAGGCAAATTATTCTATTTCAAATTACCTAGGAGGTACATGTTGCCTTAGTTCTAGGTAAAATTTATGCTCGTCCAATAACATTAGGTCAAAAAAATTGTACCTTAGTTATATAAGGCAAAACAGCAATGTTGCCTTAGTTATCTAAGGCAAATTATTCTATTTCAAATTACCTAGGAGGTACATGTTGCCTTAGTTCTAGGTAAAATTTATGCTCGTCCAATAACATTAGGTCAAAAAAATTGTACCTTAGTTATATAAGGCAAAACAGCAATGTTGCCTTAGTTATCTAAGGCAAATGATCCTATTTCAAATTACCTAGGAGGTACATGTTGCCTTAGTTCTAGGTAAAATCATGCTTGTCCAATAATTTTCGTTCAAAAAAAATCTTACCTAAGTTATATAAGGCAAATTAGCCTATTTTACATTGCCTAGAACGTAATATTTTGCCTTAGAACTTAGCAGAGTTATGTACGAAAAATAACATCCATATAAAAAAATTTGCCTTAGTTTTTTAAGGCAAATTAGCTTATTTCAAGTTACTTAGGACGTACATAACTTGCCTTAAAACTGAGCAGAGTTATGTACGAAAAATAACATCCATACAAAAAACTTTACCTAAGGCGTTTAAGGCAATTTTACACAGATTTTTTCTCTGGGTGCAGCATCTATTTTTGATTTGAGCAAGTGGTGTGTTCTTTTTCATTACTATAGTAAGTAGTTGTCGTATCACTGCTATGATTTTTGAGTATAACCTATACCTACTCTAAAATGCATTCGTTAAAAAAATTGAACGTACAAGTATTCCTGAAAATTTTTGAAAAATCATAAATATTTAATACAAACCGCCACCTTACAATGTCAACAATCTATTTGTTATTATCGAAAGATAACAGTCTTGTCAGTAGTTTAAAGAAGAGAATTACTTCAATTGTAAACTACGAGGAAAATATTAGGATACTGGTAAATAAATATTAGGACAAAAGTAGAGAACTAAAAATTGCTTATTTGTGATCTAGGGTGTACAATTATCCAAATTTACTAAAAGTAACTTTATAAATAAAAAAAATGAAGAATGTTAACTTTGGTTAGCTAGTATTACAAAAAAGAAAAAAAACGCACCAAAGTGTGAAAAATGTCACAATGCTGATAAAAGTAAGAGAAAATCAAATAATAAACAACTTAACGCAGTTAAGACCTTTTAATATAAAAAATTAAAAGGAACCAAATATTTTTCAAAAATATTTTTATATTATTTATTTGATGATAATCAAATGACTTTTTCATTATTTCCGTAGTAAAATTTGAATTTAAAAATTTTAATTATACATATGTATATTCTTACTTCGGAACCCAGCTATAGTGATTTTCAGAAAACTTTGTTATTAAAAAGATATGATATAATACCAAGAGATATTTTTGTTCTCAATTCTCTCTAAATTTCTTATTACTGACTTATTACTGACTTATTGAAATCCTAACTACTCCACTGCGTAGTATTTAACGATATCACTACATTAGGCGTGTTTTGTTGAGCTTCTTAATGTACACATTAAGAAATGTTACACATTAGGCTTATTTTGCACATGTAAATACAACAAAAACAAGTTATATGGTGGAAAAAAATTTTTTTTTGATTTTTTATTGGGACACCCACGCATTATGTTCTACCATATAAGCATAGTATATGGTATTTTTTTCGGATTTTAATATTTAAATTTAGGGGTCGCTACCATTCACTAAACATTTAAGTAAAAAAAATTATCAATTTTAACAAATTTTTTTTAATGATTTAAAATAGGGAAAACAATACAAAATAAGCTAAAAAATAAATTATTAATTGCAAAGATTTTGTAGGAACAGATTTTGTTGAATAAAAGATAAAAACTAATTTAATTTAAAAGTGTACATTTTTTGGAATCAGGGTAATTTTGCCTCTAACTTTTAACAACTAACAATAAATACTCTTTCTGCTCCTCGTTGGTTGTATGTAATTTGTTGTACTCTTTCATCAAAGCAACGCCACGCTCAGCTATGTCATTGACAACTCTTACCGAATTAACAATGTCCCTTGTGGATTTGAACGAATCATCTACTTCCCATGTTTCGACGTCTTTGTTGAGAAAATCATGTGGAGCTCCCAAATTGCGGAAGAATCTTAATGTATTACTCGACACAAAATCTTCTATATTCTTTGAAGAAATAACTTCGGGATCTACTGTAATTTTTTTGGGTGGATATCATTCACTATTCAGTAATTCTAATGCAACATTTCTTTGTGTACATTAAGAAGCTCAACAAAACACGCCTATTACATTGTAATAAATTGAGCTTAATATTCTTATTTTAGGATTACTATTTCATTTCTCGAAAAGGAAAAAAAAACCCTGGTGGTAAATTATATAATAGATTTGGAAATTCGCGGTCAAAGCGTTCGAGGCCCTCCGTTGAAGAAAACGGGAAACTCATAGATTATTCACCATCGCCATCGCCAGCAGACGAAGTTGATGAGTCCATATCGTTAGCTTTAAAAACAGCCTTAAGTCGTGATAGCTCCGACTGGACTTCAGTTTGTGATAAATGGAAAAAAACTTATTCACTTCGTCAACAAGAACTTTCCACTACATCTAATCACTCTTCTTTTTTAAAATCTTGGCCAAAATATGCAGATGCTAGAGCCCCACAACTGGTAATATTTAATTTATAATTATATACATAATGTATATCATTACCATTTTAATGACCCATTTTAATCAACCAAATTTGTAAATAAAACACAAAAGTTTCTGTTTCTCCAGTTTTGATTATTTTTATTTTCTTTTAAGATTGAAATTGATTTTGAAATAATGTACCCTGGAAAACAACACCTGTTACTGAGCAAGTGGGAACATTTCAAAATAATTATTAAAATCTATTACGAAGCTAACATCCACAACCCAAATTGCAAGAAGCAGTTGCGTTTACTTAATTCTAATATAAGCTCTGCCAACACACTAAAAGGTTTGTTTTAAGTGTGAAAGTTTTCACACTTGTTTTTTTTTCAGAATTAAAAAAAAATAAATTTTACCAATAAGTTTATGCTTGTATAGAAGTTTAAAATTGTTATTAATAAAAAAACTTTTTGATAAAAAAACTAATATTAATCCTTAACAAACTCTAAAACATTCTTTCCTAGAAAAAAGAATATTATAGTTATATTTAGTAATGCTTTAGGAAAATATAAAAAAATTTAAGATTAGATTAAAATAAGATTTTTTTTACAGATTCTGAAGACTTTGTTCTGGCTATCCTCCTCAACTCGGTCTTACCAGCATCTTCAAGATTCAAAGATAAGAACGGAAGCAACAAAAGGAAAGTGTCAATTGCGGATGCGCAGGAGAGTTTTGCACTGAGGATTCCATCAATTCAATCATATGAGGAAAATATTAGCGAACTGGTAAACAAATATTATAACATAGGTTTAACTATTCAGCCATTTATTTTATGCGTTGGTCAAGATGACTACAATATTCATGAATATTATGTTTATTTAGACAAAACATTGTTTAAGTTTGATAGTTTTATAGAAGCCCTCGATCTGTGCTTCAAAACTTTCCAAGTCCTATCTTTAAAATATCCTTTAGCTTGTCAGTCGTGTTGGTTGTTTATCCAAAAATATTTTTTCAATATTGAAAGCAAATTTGATTTTAAATCAAGCAATGTAACATCTTTATTAAACTTTTTTAAAATTCAAACATAATTGATTCAAAACATGTGATGTGCAAGGTATTTCTTTTATCCTGTAGATTATAGTTTTAAGATTTAATTGTTAATCTCTGTCGTTAAACTTATTATTGATCTTCCAAAGCGTTTTAAATCCTTTAGCTATACAGCCATATTGGCTGTTCAAGGAAAAATATGTAGTTTTTATAATCAAAACTAAACTTTATAAAACAATAGAAATTACAAGTATTTTCTTCAAATGTTATACAAATTATTAAAGTCTAGATACCCCCATACGTCATACGTCAAATGTCAATAAAATAGTTTTATGATCGAAAGATGTTATACAGGGATTAGTTATTATTTATCCTTTATACAATCACTCTTAACTCTATTTTACTATTAATTCTTAATCTTGCTTTCCTTAAACTTTTCGAATTATTTGCTTTCTCTTTCTTAGCTTTTTCCCCCTTATAATTGTAAAGTCTTATTTCAATACTTTCATGGTCATATTCCTTAAAGTTTGATAAAATTATAAGTTTATTTAAAAATTTTAAAGTGAATTTTTGTATGTCTTTTATATCCTTCGGCATGGTACCCCTTGGGTTGTGTTATGTAAACATTTCAAATACTTAAAAATTTAATTCTTTATATATTTAAAATAAAATTGTTTGAAAACATTATTGATTTTCAAAACATTCCATATCCTTTCCTTTCTTCACTTTTATCAGAACTGCTTAATGCAAGCGTTTGAAATGATTATTTCTTTTTCTCCGCGGATTTCTTAAGCATCTTTACTTTAAAACTTTAAGTTTATCATTAATTTTATCAAACGTTTTGTTAGTTGTTTCAATTACATGGAAAACTTTTCTTTCAAAACGATAAAATTCCGTTTCCTGGATATCCTTGAGGGTTTCACTATTATTTTTTTTTTTATTGAAATTGATTTTGAAATTATGTACCCTGAAAAATAACACATTTGTGGGTTGTATTTTAGTAAAAATCTTTGAAAAACTATGTTTTGATTCTTTTAACAAAGTACATGCATATGTATATCTTCAAGATTCAAAGATAGGAACGGAAGCAACAAAAGGAAAGTCTCAATTGCGGATGCGCAGGAGAGTTTTACACTGAGGATTCCATTAATTCAATCATATGAGGAAAATATTAGCGAACTGGTAAACAAATATTATAACATAGGTTTAACTATTCAGCCATTTATTTTATGCGTTGATCAAGATGACTACAATATTCATGAATATTACGTTCATTTAGACAAAACATTGTTTAAGTTTGATAGTTTTATAGAAGCCCTCGATCTGTGCTTCAAAACTTTCCAAGTCCTATCTTTAAAATATCCTTTAGCTTGTCAGTCGTGTTGGTTGTTTATCCAAAAATATTTTTTCAATATTGAAAGCAAATTTGATTTTAAATCAAGCAATGTAACATCTTTATTAAACTTTTTTAAAATTCAAACATAATTGATTCAAAACATGTGATGTGCAAGGTATTTCTTTTATCCTGTAGATTATAGTTTTAAGATTTAATTGTTAATCTCTGTCGTTAAACTTATTATTGATCTTCCAAAGCGTTTTAAATCCTTTAGCTATACAGCCATATTGGCTGTTCAAGGAAAAATATGTAGTTTTTATAATCAAAACTAAACTTTATAAAACAATAGAAATTACAAGTATTTTCTTCAAATGTTATACAAATTATTAAAGTCTAGATACCCCCATACGTCATACGTCAAATGTCAATAAAATAGTTTTATGATCGAAAGATGTTATACAGGGATTAGTTATTATTTATCCTTTATACAATCACTCTTAACTCTATTTTACTATTAATTCTTAATCTTGCTTTCCTTAAACTTTTCGTATTATTTGCTTTCTCTTTCTTAGCTTTTTCCCCCTTATAATTGTAAAGTCTTATTTCAATACTTTCATGGTCATATTCCTTAAAGTTTGATAAAATTATAAGTTTATTTAAAAATTTTAAAGTGAATTTTTGTATGTCTTTTATATCCTTCGGCATGGTACCCCTTGGGTTGTGTTATGTAAACATTTCAAATACTTAAAAATTTAATTCTTTATATATTTAAAATAAAATTGTTTGAAAACATTATTGATTTTCAAAACATTCCATATCCTTTCCTTTCTTCACTTTTATCAGAACTGCTTAATGCAAGCGTTTGAAATAATTATTTCTTTTTCTCCGCGGATTTCTTAAGCATCTTTACTTTAAAACTTTAAGTTTATCATTAATTTTATCAAACGTTTTGTTAGTTGTTTCAATTACATGGAAAACTTTTCTTTCAAAACGATAAAATTCCGTTTCCTGGATATCCTTGAGGGTTTCACTATTATTTTTTTTTTTATTGAAATTGATTTTGAAATTATGTACCCTGAAAAATAACACATTTGTGGGTTGTACTTTAGTAAAAATCTTTGAAAAACTATGTTTTGATTCTTTTAACAAAGTACATGCATATGTATATTTTAAAAATTTTCGAGTTTATTTCCTTTCTGTTTCTGATTGCATATCGCTGACTTCGTATAATTTCTACCTTGGTACATCTTGGTACATATACATCATTTTATCTTTATTAACTTTATTTTCAAGACTTTTGGCAAATGTGCTGAGAGCAAATAATATTAAAAGAAGAGGAAAATGACTTTAAAACTTCATTCTTAAATAATGTTGTTAATATCTTTTGGTTATTCCTCAAATAGTTACTTTCAATATAATTCTTACCTTGCTAGGTTATTTCCTTTACCTATATCACTAAGGTTTTCGCCCCTGTTGGTTGTTCAACTGAAATATTTCTTAATCAAAACTGATAACATTTGGATACGTTCTTTTACTTTTATCCTTTATCGTGATAATAATTTATGAAAAAATATTATTTCAATATAACTGACAACTTTTGTTTCCTTTATCCTGTAGGTTGCAAGAGTTTTTGGTTGTTGCTGCAGTATTTCAATAATTTTTAATTGAATGATCTATTAATTACTCAAAGAATAATTACTATAAGAAGTAATTAAACATGTATATTTGTTTCAAATGTTTAAAACATTATCCTAGTTCAGATGCTCTCATACGTCACCTGAAATATGATCATTTAATTAAAAATGGCAACTTACAATGTAAACAAAATGAATGTCATCAAAAATTTTCTAGCTATAGAAATTTACGACGGCATTTAGAAAATTTGCATAAGAACTCAAAAATCATGGTAGATCAGTCTATATCAAGACCTCATGTTACTATCAATTCTTCTCGAGATTTTGAAATATGCGTCAGTCAAGTGGTTGAACCTACTGAAGTACGTAAGAAATATTTTATTGATGATATTATAAACGACCTAAGAATTAAAGCCTTAACTTTATCCCTGAAACTTTATGCTAGAACTTTTATGCCTCGGAAAGAAGTTCTTGAAATCCAAAAGATGATTTCAAGTTTTTTATCCACTATAATTAATTCAATTAAACTTATAACTTTAGGTGAAATTTCTGAAGAAATTACTAAAGAATTTGACACTTTATTATCCTTTTGCAGTGATCCTTACCAAGAAGTAAAAACTGAACACAAAATGTTTAAAGTATTAAGTGAACTTAAAATATTTCAAGCACCAAAATCATTTGTGATAGAAAACAAAATATCTGAGAAAGTAGTTAAGGGAATCCCTACTTTTGATGTTAGATCTATTAATGTTTATATGATGTCACTTCGATTTCAGTTTAAAACACTCTTTGAAATACCAGGAATTTTGAAGCTTACCTTAGAAAATCAAGAAAAGCATTTAAATCAGGATCACATCAAAAACTTTATCAATGGTGAAGTCTTTATGGAAAAAAAAAAGATGTTTCAAACAAATTTCATTATACCCTATACTCTATATTTTGACGATTTTCAAATTAATAATCCCCTAGGTACTCACCCATCTTCGATATGTGCTTGCTATTATACATTTCCAACTCTTCCTCAGTATTTACAATCCAAGTTAGATTTTTTATTCCATGCTGCTTTTATTTCATCAAGTTATTTAAAAAAGTGTGGGAATGAAGTAGCTTTCCATCACTTGATTGAAGAGTTACAGCATTTAGAAAATGGAATAGAATTAGAAACAGATAATGGGAAATTGGTTGTGCATTTTATTTTAGGGTTAATTGTAGGGGACAATTTAGGACTAAACAGTCTTTTTGGATTTGTACAGTCTTTTACAGCAAAACGATACTGTCGTGCTTGTACAAGGACCCGTTCTGAAATGAAATCCGATAGCAAAGAAATTTTGCTGAACTTGCGTACAAAAGAAAATTATGAAAATGATCTTCTAGAAGATAACTTTTTAGAAACAGGAATAAAAAGCAATTGCATTTTTAATACTTTATTCAGCTTTCACGTGAGTCAGAATTTTTATTTCGATTTGATGCATGACGTCCTGGAAGGGGTTATCGTTTATGATGTTTGTAACATTTTAATGGGCTTAATTGAAGATAAAAAGATATCTTTGCAAATTTTGAATAACAGAAAACAACTTTTTCAATACGGGGAAACCGAAATAGGAAATCTTTCTTCTCCCATCGATATGAAAAGACTAAAATCCTTTAATTTAAAAATGACAGCAAGTGAAGTGTTGTGCTTTCTTCATTTTTTGCCACTAATGGTAGGTGATTTGATTGATCCAAAAAATTCATACTGGATATTGTTGACAAAACTTGTAAAAATGTTTGATTTGTTATTTAAAACTCAGTATAGTGAGAATGACTTGATAAATTTAAGAAAACTGATTACTGAACACCATACACATTATGTTAGATTGTTTGGACCAACTCTAAAACCCAAACACCACTTTTTGGTACATTACCCTACAGCAATAAAAAAATGTGGGCCTTTAAAATACGTCTGGGTGATGCGGTTCGAAGCTAAACATAAGGAGGGTAAAGCTTACCTTAATAATATTACATCTAGATTAAATGCACCCCATTCACTTGCCATTAAGGCATCACTGCAATTTTCTTATTTTTTAACTAAAAATAAGTTAGGCATTAAACCTCCCTTTGATGAAAGTATTTTTAAAAGCGATGATTTGTTAAGTAAGGAATATTATTCCGAATTAGTTTCTTCCGGTATCATTTTAGACAATGTCAGATTTTCAGGTTGTGTGACGTATGAGGGTATACTGTACAAAAATAATAATTACTTAGCTGTTGCTGATTCCTCCTTTAAACTGTATAAAATAATTGATTTGCTGTTTGAAAACAATAATTTGTTAATACTTTGTTCCGAAATAAAAATTAAAATGTTTAACGAACACTTTCAAGCCTACGAAGTTGGAGAAAAAATTGGGAACTTACTTTCAAAAAATATTAAGTTTTTCACAAGTCCTCCACTCCACTTATATCAAATAAATAATGGAAAAACTTTTATCAGAAATAAATATTTGTAAAAAATTTAAGCAATAAATAAGCCTTCTGCAGACTTTTAATGGAAAACAAATAATTTTATCAAAAAAATGTGTGTAAGAATTATTCTTGTAAGAATTGTAAAATAAATAAATACGAATCTAACAATAAAATCACAATCTTTGTATCCGAAAAACTTTGTTTTGTTTTATTTTTTCTTAAAAGTTTTAAGTAAAGTTTGCATTTCTTCTTATTTAAATTTTTGCCAAAGGTTGTTTGTTCTTTTTCCAATTTTCAGCAATGGTTGTTTGTTCTTTTTTTAATTTTCAGAAAAGGTTGAATACGGAAAATCTCAGGTAATCTTATTATGTAAAACACAATACATTTTTCATTTATTTTTTAATTTAAACTTTAAACTACGTATATTTAATAACGTAATAACAATTATTTCATTGAAAAATGCTAAAAATAATCCTTAAAACATAAGAAAATGTATTATGTTTTTAATTTACATAATTTCACTTTAATGTGTAATATTTTCATTTTCATTTACAGGAGTACCTTATGCTTTTAAAACACCAAATTTAATATTTTTTGTATTACTTTACAATTGAATCCTAAATTAAAAGGGAATTATATTGAAAAGTAATACGAAATACATTAAATTCTACGTTTTTAAGTATTTAATTTAAATTGGCGACATATTTGATTCAAAGTGGCGACATATTTGATTCAAAGTGGCGACATATTTGATTCAAAGTGGCGGCATATTTGATTCAAAGTGGCGTCATATTTGATTCAATGTGGCGATATATTTGATTCAATGTGGCGACATATTTGATTCAAAGTGGCGGCATATTTGATTCAAAGTGGCGTCATATTTGATTCAATGTGGCGACATATTTGATTCAATATGGCGACATATTTGATTCAAAGTGGCGGCATATTTGATTCAAAGTGGCGACATATTTGATTCAAAGTGGCGTCATATTTGATTCAATGTGGTGACATATTTGATTCAAAGTGGCGGCATATTTGAATCAAAGTGACGACATATTTGATTCAAAGTGGCGGCATATTTGATTCGAAGCGGCGACATATTTGATTCAAAGTGGCGGCATATTTGATTCAAAGTGGCGGCATATTTGATTCAAAGTGGCGTCATATTTGATTCAATGTGGTGACATATTTGATTTAAAGTGGCGGTATATTTGATTCAAAGTGGCGACATATTTGATTCAAAGTGGCGGCATATTTGATTCAAAGTGGCGACATATTTGATTCAAAGTGGTGGCATATTTGATTCAAAGTGGCAACATATTTGATTCAAAGTGACGGCATATTTATTTCAAAGTGGCGACATATTTGATTCAAAGTGGCGACATATTTGATTCAAAGTGGCGGCATATTTGATTCAAAGTGTCAACATATTTGATTCAAAGTGACAGCATATTTGATTCAAAGTGACGGCATATTTGATTCAAAGTGTCGACATATTTGTTTCAAAGTGGCGGCATATTTGATTCAAAGTGGCGGCATATTTGATTCAAAGTGACGGCATATTTGATTCAAAGTGGCGGCATATTTGATTCAAAGTGGCGACGTATTTGATTCAAAGTGGCGATACATTTGATTCAAAGCGGCGGCATATTTGATTCAAAGTGGCGACGTATTTGATTCAAAGTGGCAACATATTTGATTCAAAGTGGCGGCATATTTGATTCAAAGTGGCGGCATATTTGATTCAAAGTGGCGACATATTTGATTAAAAGTGACGGCATATTTGATTCAAAGTGGCGGCATATTTGATTCAAAGTGGCGACGTATTTGATTCAAAGTGGCGATGCATTTGGTTCAAAGTGGCGGCATATTTGATTCAAAGTGGTGACATATCTTATTCAAAGTGACGTCGTATTTGATTTAAAGTGGCGGCATATTTGATTCAAAGTGGCAACGTATTTAATTCAAATCCGTGTATACTTGATTTTAAGTTGAAACGTAAGGAAAAACGTAAACGTTAATCGGTTACGTAGCCACTCAAATTAAAGTTGAAACAACATTGATTCAATGTATTTCGGCATTAGGCTAAAAACATTATGATTTTAACTTTGATTCAAAGTAGAACTCATTTGATTTTACTACGATTTCACAACAATCGGAAATCAAAGTGGAACTGCTTTAATTCAATCATTTTCTACTTTAGGCTATAAATGTTGTGATTTTACATTGATTCAAAGTGGTTTCCATTGATTTTACGTTGTTTTTTGGCTCAGTGTAGAGAATACGAGTATCTTAAAAAGTTTTTGCATAGGAAGTATGTATGGTCGTTAGAATCAAATATTAAAACTGAATCAAAGTGTTTTTGGCATTATATAAATTCTAAGCGGAAATCTTTGGGAATTCCTGCCTTTATGAGTTATAATGGTGTTGGGAGCAGTGATCTTAAAGAGATTTGTAATCTATTTGCATCGTTCTTTCAATCCAATTTCTTAAGCAATCCAGTTCACTCTGAGATAAACTATGATATCACATCTATTACTGATATTGGAATGATGTCATTATCAGAAGATGAAATTCTTGCTGCACTTGCCAATTTAGACAATAACTTGAGCTTACCTCCTGATAACATACCTGCAATATTTTTAAAAAACTGCAGATTTAACTTATCAAAACCGCTTCAAAAAATTTTCAATTTATCGCTCAGCAACGGTGTTTTTCTAGATGTTTGGAAGTGCTCATACATTACGCCTATTCATAAATCAGGATCTAAGCAAGCAATTGAAAACTATAGGCCAATTGCAAAACTTCAATTGATCCCTAAAGTTTTCGAATCCTTGGTAAAAACTAAAATGTATGATTCAGTTAAAAACTATATCTCACCCTTTCAACATGGATTTGTTAGTGGAAAATCCACTGCTACAAACCTTACTTTGTTTACTAATTTTTGTGTAACCGCAATTGAAAAAAGAAACCAAGTTGATGTCATTTATACTGACTTTTCAAAGGCATTTGATAGGGTTAACCATGAATTATTACTGAATAAACTTAAAATTCTTGGTTTTCATTCTCAGATGTTCGATTGGATTAAGAGCTATCTGCTTAATAGAATTCAGATCATCAAAATCGGTTCCATGAAATCAGTGCCAATTTCAAATTACTCCGGAGTTCCCCAAGGTAGTCACCTGGGTCCTCTTTTGTTTTTACTTTTTGTAAACGACTTGCCGAACTTTATTTTAGATTCACAATGTTTGATTTTTGCTGATGACGTTAAGATATACAGGCTCATAAGTTCCATCTCTGACTGTAAACAGCTCCAAGATGATTTAAAGCAACTTTCCAAATGGTGTCTTTTAAATGATTTCGGAGTGAATATCAAAAAATGCTGTGCTCTTACGTTTACCAGATCTTTCAATCCTATTATCTTTAATTATAGTTTATCTGCGAGTGTCCTGCAAAGAGTTTCTAATCATAAAGATTTGGGAGTCATATTTGATTCCAAATTGGATTTTGAAATGCATGTAGATTACATCGTTTCTAGAGGTAATTCTATGCTTGGATTTCTGTTCAGAAATTCTAGTGAATTTAAATGTGCTTATACAATAAAGTCTCTTTTTATAAGTTTTGTTCGACCTATTTTAGAATATTGTTGTGTAGTTTGGTCTCCCTACTACAAAAACGCTTCGAATAGAATCGAAAGGATCCAAAAAAGGTTCACGAAATATTCGCTTAGGAAACTTCATTGGACCCTACCCTTACCATCATATAAATCTCGATGTGAGTTGATAGATATAAAACCACTTGAGACTAGGAGAATTTATTTCTTGATTTCACTTGCAAGAGACGTCTTAATTGGTCATATTGATTGTACTCAACTAAGTGAGCTATTTATAAGACATACTCCAGCTCGTTGTTTGAGGGTTAATCATTTTTTCTTCACAGCACAACACTCGACCAATTATGGACTTAATGAGCCTATTACAAAAGCTTGTCTACTTTTTAATAAATATGCCGATATAATCGAACTTGAAGTTCCAAAACATGTATTTAAAAAAAATGTTATGAATCATATTATAATTAATTAAATTGATTTGGAAATATCATTATAAGTATTATGTTAATTAATAAGTTTTTTCAACATTATAGTTTGTCTTCTTTTTTATTTTTATCATTAGAGCGATATGTCTAAGAAAGTAGTTTGTACTTATAGACGAATAAATAAATAAATAAATAAATAAATAAATAAATAAAAGTCCTTTCAATTTGAATTTACTTACAACCAAAAATTTATCTTCCATTTTAGTTTGAATTATTGCATTAAGAATTGCAATATTAAAAACATTCATATTTAAAAATCTTGCTTCAATATTTACATTAAATTTAAAAACGAAATAAATTTTGTTTTTAGGTTGACTTTACACCTTGCTGTTTGTGTAAAATGTTTTGGATGCAAGAACTTTGAAAAAATAGTTTTTTGAATGTGAAACGAGGAGACGGTAGTACGAAATTCCCGAGAGCAGTAAAATGCTACTATAGTACTTTCAACAGCACCGCAGCAGGCAGCACTGCGCTTCACTCTCGATCAAAGAGGAGAGAGAGAAAAATGTTTCGTACTTTTCCCTCCAAAACCTGTTTTCCATATTTTTTTTTTAATTTGATTTAATTATTTTACTAAGTTAAAAGGACAGCAAAAAAATAAAAAGTAAAACAAAATGATTGAAAAATTATTCAAAATCCCAAAATTTTTTCTAGATACGCCACTGGATCCAATAGGGCATTTTATTTTGCCTGCAAGCGCAATAAATTTGAGATAATATGGATTTATTTTTTAAGAGAATAGAATAGAATTAAGAGAATCATAGTAAGAAACAGACTCAATTACTTGGTTTTTTGAACAGAATTATACCAATGTAAGAACAAAGAACTTAAAAAATAAAATACTTTACGGAAAAACACTATACACAGGAAAACATGAAGTCCCAGGTTAAGTATTCTTCAGTTTTTGCCAAGGATACAGCCAGAGTTAGTTAACAGAAACGGGATTCGAAATCATAATAAAGACCATAACGATAAAATAGCACCTTAAGTTTTTCGATTTAATTCAGGACACCCTGTATTAAATTTGATATTTTTGAAATTTTTGTTTGAAATAATAATGTTTGTATCCAATAAATCTATGATGAAACCAGCAGAAAATCTTCAAAGTGTAAAGAGCAGTCATTGCAAAAAAATCAGTTAATATAAAGTTTTAATATTTGATTTTTGTTCAATGCTCTTTTGGTACGAGTATTTGAAAGAAAACCTTAATGAAGATCTGACCCTAAATTGAGCTTTTTTCTAACGAACTAATAAATTAAAAACAAATAATGGTGTAAATAGTACGTTTAGGACCATGTACATTATGAAAATATTAGTTTCACCTCAAACGAAAAAAGAGGGATATTTAGCATGTATATTAGTCAATGTTCTCGAATCCGATAAATGGGAGCTCTTCTATAAAACAGAATGAGCCCTAACAATAATTAGCGTCCGCAATCGCTGGTGTCGATGATGGGGCAGTATAATCAACACATCCGAGGTGTTTTGCCTTAAATTGATTGCTTACCTTCAACCATCATCAATCACTCATTGAAAGCGCGGGGCTTAACTATTTAGAAAGGTGGCGATGCAATGGTTGTCGCTGCCGGAGGTACTTCTACTACATAATATAGGTGTTGTTTGATGCGCCAGGGAATTAAGTCAACGTTGGCATCGGAAAGACTTTGTTTTAATTCCAAACCCAACATCATCCACCCAATAACATGGGTAGCACCAGTTGGGTGGCTATAATTATACAGCTGAGGAAACTGGTTCCTTCCGAGTATAATTAGTACCCATCTCTGGTTTACCTACTCTTTTTATGTTACATACACACCTGTACTGCCTGTCAGTTTCTCTGTGGACATAGACGTTATTCCTGGGATCTGGGACAGGTCCACATTGAATTGTCAAACATTTGTAATTGTACTCTGTGCCGAAAGGCATTAAAGGAATATAATTACGGGTGCTGGTGTGTAATTTCAATGTAGGGTAAACCGACCAATCATTGGCACCTTAAGGTTACTCACCACTTATTCGGCTTATATAACTTATGGGAATTAAGAAACGACAGTTTTTTTTAATTTTTTTCTATTTTTAATTATATTTTTGTTTAGTGAAAAACATTAAATACATTATTTTTTGTTAAAATTAATAAATAATTAATAAAAAGTAAAAAAAATGTACTTTTACCAATGATTGGCACCAGTTTCCAATCATTGGCACTGAACAAACCAATGATTGGCACATTGATTTTGTTTAATTTTTAAAGTTTATTAAAACCAATAAAAACAAAATAAACAAATAGTATAAATCAATTATATAATTTAATAAATAAAAGGTAATTTATTTTTATAATTATATTTAAGTCTTTTAAGTTACATTATGTTTAAATTGAGGCCGAGATTAGATAAGATTTTTATTGATTGATAAAAAAGTAAAAGTTAAAATTGATACAAAATTATGAAAATCTATAACTTTTTCATTTACCAATGATTGGCACAGTGCCAATAGCCAATGATTGGCACTTTTTCTAATGATTGGCATGGCATCCAAAGATTGGTATAGTGCCAATCAACCCAGTGATTGGCACCTCATCCAATGATTGGCATGTGCCAATAAATGGAAATTTGATGGATTTACATTCCTATAGTTGACACCCCTTATAAAAACTATATTTTTAATAAAATATTAAAATAAAAAGAACTAACCTCTTTGTTATAGTTAATTTTTTTATAATAACTGCACTTGACAATGGTTTTCCTCTTAAATTTAATATTACATTACACTACAATGTCACCACTTTCCTTACGGTTTTCACAAGTTTCACATTAAATTTGGCGCGAACTTGATTATAAATTTTTAACAGCGTTTTTTTAATTGCTACTAACTTCAGATGCCAAAAGAAATGATGCCAAATCATCAGAAATAGACTAAGGCTAATATTTTTAAAAAGATTTTATTATAAAACTTTTAAATGTAATTAATACGAGTAATTTAATCTGTAAGTGCCAATCATTGGGGGGGTGCCAACAATTGGGCAGTTTACCCTATATTTACGTTTTAATTTGCGGTGGTTGTCAATGTTGGGGTAATGCCATACTTGAAATTAAATGGCAATCACCAACATCAACTGAGTACATATGTACCGATTGGTACATATTGTACCGATTTTAGGTGTGAAACTTAAAAAAAAACATAGATTTAAATTTGGAAGATTGTAAAGTGTAAAGTGTTCATTACTTATGAGTATTTTATAATTCAGTTAAATCGTCAGCATAAAACTGAAGCCATGTTTGCGTTAGTTCGGGTTTTAAATTTTAACGGTTGGTTTGGAAGGTTAGTAGCAGTAACGTTTTCATCGATTTTGTGGCGATACCAACATAAGGAAGCGAAAATAGTCATGGAAAAAGTTTTAGCCTGTTTGATTCACTCTGGATTGCCAAATGACTATTATATTTGTAGCAGTTTTGAAAGAACAATAATCGGCAAAAATAAAATCACTTAGAGTTTTCACTCGGAAATATCTGTGCAAAATGTTTCGTTTTAAATTTAATATTTGAAGTCTAAACGATATTTTAAATAAACCCCTCTTCAGATTTTATTTAAATCGATGCATTTTAATTACTATCGAAGAGTAGTATCCCTTGGCGTTATACTGCCTAGGACTGTGCACGCCCGGAGTCAGTGTTCGACTCCCTCCTTAAAACCAAACAAATTTTTTTGTAAGGTCTTCATCAAAAAGTAGATACAAATATCTCCTCTTAGCCATTCGGACTTCGGACTTTGCATAAAATTGTAAGTTCTCTATATTTCTGCAAACAGCATGCAGCCAGGAATGATGGTTCTCTACTAGCTGTTGCCCATCAAAAAATTGCCAGAAGAAGAGAAAATATTGTCAGTTTACGAAAAAAAAAACTCAAACAGAACGTTTTAACATTTTTTGACATTTGTTGGATTTTGAAGTTTCTTCCTTTGGCCGTACTACACGAATGCGAAATACTTTACCCGGCCAAATATTTTCCCCCCATTACGATATTCAGACATTCAAAACTAACCAACTTTCCTTAACGATCGTCAAATATTTTAAGGATAGCCATAATCTCTTTAAAAATAAAATGCACGACGAACTTGCTATAATGTTATGCTAGCTACACACGAGGCAACCGTTGCAGCAACACAGCCATTTTGAAGCAACCGTTGCTTCGTGTGTAGCTAGCATTATAGACTGAGAATTTTAAAAATGAATATTAGTAGAGAAAATTGTTCATAAGCATAAAATTGATTTTTAAACTCTTTTAGTAATAATAGATAAAACAGAACGCCATGTGATTTCTTAAGCAAATATGAATTTATAAAAGAACACAAGTTATATGTCGTTGTAGTCGTTTAAAAATTAAGAATTTTTATATAAAATTTAAAAAAAAAAAATTTGGCACACAAACTTTAACTTTTTATTTTTGTATGAATAAGTAATTAAATTTCGGAAAAAAATATTGACCCGTTTTTGCGATATCGAATTATCCAAAAAAAAGAATTGATTTTTTTTTTCAAAATTTAAAAAAAAAATATTTTTTTTAGGTTTTGAAATGCTATATTTTTTAAACTTTTAAGTGGCCTTACGGTCGGTCATTAATATCTTAATTTAATTTTTTTTAGTATAGATTTTTAAAATTAATCGAAAGCAAAATAGGTAATTTTATTAAAATTCTAGGCGCCACCGTTTTCTATAATACCATTTCCAAAAACCATTTTTTTACATTTGTATGGTGGGTAGCCGTTATTTTTAGATAAAATACAATTTTTACTCACATATTGTAGATTGTATTAAATAACCTTCAACTGTCAAGATTTGAGAAAATCGAGCACGGGATTTTCCAAACTTCTGGGGACCTTTAACACAAATTTATCAAAATCGGTTATACCTTTATTGAGAAAATCAAAAACAAAAAGAAACAGATTCTGGAGGGGGGGAGGGGTATCATTAATAATTATTCTTCATAATTATTTCAAGCATTACCTAGCTTTAACTAAATACATATTTTTTGTTTTCTTAAAAGATCTGTAAAACAGTTTTCAGAGAAAAAATACTTTACAAAATTTTGCATAGTAGGTACCGCTACTTTTTTAAAAATTCTTTCTACAAAATTTAAAGAAAATCGAACAAACAGACAGCAAGACAGAATTGCGAGACTCACTTTCTTCATCTTATATTAAGTCTGATCAAAGTCTCGTATTCGATTTTTTTATGAATGCATAACTTGCCATATAAATTGAACGTATATTTCGCAAGTATAAAAATATAAAACTTTTTTATTAACTGCTAGAACGATTTAAACTTTTTGGTTTCGCATAGACTCATGTTTGCATAAGAAATCAAAATTACTAAAGGAGTTGTTTAACTGATTTTAAAAATTATATTTAATTGTTCTGAAGATTTTCTATATAAACATCCAATTTATATACAACATTGTTACAAGCTCTAAGTCTCTTAAACGTGGAAGTAAGTTCCTGCCACCCATTCGTGCATTTTATATCTGTACATTTTCGTTTTTAAATTTTGGTTTCGGCAAACGACGCACGACGGCGATAATGGTTTATCTTTATCGTTTTGCACGTCATATTTTTTTGTATTTTCATTTCAGTCTATGAAATTAGTTAAGTTAAAAGAAGGAACATAACTTATTTTTCGGTTCAATTATAGAAAAGTTGCTAGTAGTTGTCAGATGACATAAACTACTGCATCTAAGAAATAGTTGAAAATAACAATAATTGTGTGACTAATGACAAAGGCCTTTCCTGGTAATATTTTCGGAGAAAATGTTAAGTTCACACGGTTGTGAAAGTATTTTGACACATTTGATAATAATTTTCTCTATGCAACCTTTAACACGTGACGTGTATTCACTTTCAAAACTTTATAACAATATTTATACGTATTTCATGTATTGTGAAATATTTGCGTCAATATTTGATTTCCTTTATATTGAAAATTATATAATATTGTGCAGTTATCAGACTGCTTGAATTCTTCAGTAACTTACTTTGCATGTATGAATCACAAATAAACAATAATTTATGCGAATAGAAAAATGAGATTTGATTTCCTAAAATGTCATTTTGAATACCCTTAACCATGACAAGATGTATGTCGGGGTTACGTTGCGTGATGCACTTCTAATTAAATAAAGGGGATGATCTAATTTATTAGTAACGTATAGAGACATCAAGTTGATGAGTCTTGACCGTACAAAACTAGAAAACAAAACCGAAGTGTAAATAAATTCATTAATCATACTATATTTTTAAAAACTGTATAAGCAAAAGATGCAATACGATGTATATGTACGCGGTTACACAGGAGGTTTTCGTGGATTTTCCAGCTGAAGCCATCTTGGGTAATGCTTTGTGAAGATGAATAGTTCTTCAGAATGGCTGATTATATCTGTAATAAGCAGAAAATCTCTACCGATACCGAAGATATATTTACGTATTTAGAAATGAATGACACCAAAGATGATTTAATGACTATAATTTTGCTCTTATTTCAGAGAGCGGAAAGCGCAGTCTATTGTTTTTTTTTTTTTTTTTCAAATCAGTGACTCAATCCAACAGCTTCACCGTAAGGACTGAGATCGCTTGTCAGAACTATTGGTTGAAAAGAATGTAGTGGTATGAGTACAAGTATTCGATTGCTTCATAGTTCGGTTTTCAATTTAAGTCAAAATGACTCACATTTTAAAGACAAGAACCATTTCTGTCCTTTTTTTGAGAAAAAACCCAGGAGTATGAGACATGATTCGATAGTAGTTTGAGGTAGTTAATTCCACAACCGAACCGCGTGTACGAAAAATTGAGGGCTGGAAACAAGGTAGGAGAAGCGTACCGGCATCGATCGGAACTTCTAATGGATCGTAGAAAAAGGTTTTTTTTGTAGAGATATGGTGGTTGTTGTGTTTGCATGACATTGTGGAAATATGATCATATCTCCACAGACCAAAAATATATCTTGGCACACTATTATAAACAACATTAAGTTTCCTTTTGTTTTGGAATTACAATTACTAAAAAGTTCACATCCAAATAGTAAAAGCGGTATAAGTAGCGACTTAGCAAGAATCATTCTTCCTCTGATTGGAGTAATTCTTTGGGTGGTCCATAACATACGTAAACTGCCATATATTATACCTATGATAAATTTAATGTGATTTGTCCAAGTGAGTGTCTTATTGAATACTACTCCAAGATTCTTGATCGAGTCAACAAACTGAAAAGGTTAATTATTGAGTAGAATTGGAGAAAAGCAGGATGTGTCTGTATAGTCTTTTGAAATTTCTAAGCATTTGGTTGGAATTAGTTGGATTTAAACAAAGTCCGTTTGATTGAGACCACACAACAAGAACTTACTTAGAGCTTCGTTTATCTCCTAAATACCATTTTCAATTAACCCCAGTGGACAATACCTAAGCGGTACATCATCTGCATACACGTGGATGGAAGATTTAAAACGTAATAACGGGAGTTCAATAACATACATAGTAAAAAAGTAATGGGACCAAAATAGAACCTTGAGGAACACCTCGGGATAGCGGAAGAAAACTTGAGGTTTGTTTGTTAGCAACTACTGCTTGGTACCTGGAACTAAGATACGTGAAAATGAGCCTCACTGATGATGATTAAAATTTAAATTCATTCCTTAATTTAATGCATAAACTATTATGGTTCACAGTGTCGAAGGCTTTGGGAAAATCCAAGAGAGAAAAGTGACATAGTGGCATGTCGCGCAAAAGTTTGAATTTGGAGAGATAAAAAATAATTTAATGTGTTTTGGAATGTATCTATGGAACGGGTTGTCTTACAAAAGTCAAGAGAAGCATCAGCACCTTTTACATGAAACCAGTTTAAAAAAAAAATCACTTTCGGAATACGGTGGCTGTCAAAATTTGTCCCGCAAAATAATACTTGTATCATTCTTTTTCCTGGCAAAATTTAGTGGAGACATTTTGTACAGCAATGCACAAAAGTATGAATTTTGCGCGCGAACTGCGTACTGCCCGGAAAAAAATCCAAGACAAAATTTGTCCCAAGGAAAAAATTGTATGGGAGACAAAATTTTTCCTGATGTTTGGAGAAAAATGTGAGAGATAAAATTTAGCGCGACCTGCGTACTAGGCTTTAAACTATAATTTTTCTAAGGGATTTTTAAAATAACCTGAGTTAGAGCCAAGAGGCACCTTTATATTTGTCAAGGGTAAAGCCTAGTACACAGATCGAGACAAGACAATTTTAATATCTACAATATAATCTCTACAAAACTTTTTCTAAATCTCGCGCAAAAGGTTGAAGTTGGAGAATTAAAAACTTATTTAATGTGTTTTGTAGTGTATCTCTGGAACGGATTGTCTTACAAAAGTCGTTCATACCTTTTTGGAATCTCCTCTCGATGATTACAAGAGAATCATCAGCAGCTTTTACATAAAACCAGTTTTGACAAAAATCACTTTCGGCTGTCAAAATTTGTCTCGCAAAATAATGCTTGTATCATTCTTTTTCCTGGCAAAATTTAGTGGAGACATTTTGTACATAAAAAAAAAATAAATTTGGTGGTGCAACAGCTCCAAGTAAACCAGGACCTAGTGACTTACAACTGTCAACCATTCCTGTGTGCGTGTTACCAGGAACGGGGGGACCTACAATTTTCTGCCGATTCCGAACGGCTAATGAGCAGCACTTTCCATCATGACAAGAGATACTCTTGGAGAATTTGTCAATTCCTCGCAAGAGACAGTACACCCCTGAAAAAAACTTCTTGCAGCGGCTGAGAATCGAAATCGAGACCTTCCGCATGACAGTCCAACGCACTAACCATTATGCCAAGGGGTACTACTACATTTTGTGCAGCAATGCACAAAAGTATGAATTTTGCGCGCGAACTGCATACTGCTCGGAAAAATATCCAAGACAAAATTTGTCCCAGGAAAAAAAATGTATGGGAGACAAAATTTTTCCCGATCTGCAAACTAGGCTATAGTTAAGGTTTGTAGTACTTCGTTTAATAATGGTAAGTGCGTTGGACTGGATTGCCGGAGGTCTGCGTTCGTTAATCAGCAGCTGCCAACCAAAAACATAAGTGCTTTTCAGAGATACTGTATCTTACAAGGAAGCTGCAAACTCTCACAGAGTATTCCTTGTCATGAAGAATGCTTTACATTTTAACCGTTCAGACGCGGCAGAAAAATGGTTAATTCCGAATAAATTCACTCAAGATAAATTGTATCTGACTATGAATATGCTTGTTGTTTGAACTGCAAATTTTTTTGAGATCAGAATTTAAAACGGAAACTCTCGAATTTTGAAAATCTTTGTTATCGGTTTTTGAAGCTTCGAGGGTTTTTATTCTGAGTAACATAACTGAATTTTTTATTGTTAAACTCCATAGTTTGCTTCCGTTAGCTAATCATTTCTTAGGCCATGCACACATTAAACGCGGAGAAAAATATTGAAAACAGACACCTTCTTCCGACATTGATGTGTGACAGTGAATTCACAATCCACAAATTTCTCTCTTCAATGAAATTAGCAACGGGTTTTTCTGGACCAAGAATTTTAGTAAGTAAAACGGCATATATGAAGTTTATGCCTTTTGGCTTCAACAGTAACATCTATCATACTGCAATAGTTTTGAAATTGCGAAACAATTTAAGAAATTGTCGTTTTTTTATCTTGAAAAAGTTTTGATGACATTGCGATGATAAGAAAGACAAATCAATTTTTATTAAACTTGGAAGATAGCATTTATTAAATTAGTTATTCCTCTGAAACTTTTTTTCAAGAAAAGCATCCCAAGTCATACAGTTAAGGTTTGTACTACTAACTAAACGATTTGCAATTTTTATTTATTGAGTCTTTATTAGAAAATTTCATAAGTTTGGTTTTTCGGAATTTAAAAAAGTAGAATTATGGATTTACAGAATGCCGTAGGCATAATAGAATCACAGGATATTAGAATACTGAATTATAAAGGCAAAAAGAATTTTTGATTAATTTGGAGAATTATTATTATTTTAGTCATTCAGAAATGTTTCCCTTAATGAACTCCATCTTTTATAAGGCGCATTTTTTAAATTCTTTGTTTCTAAAAAAAGAGCAAGTGCGTGCCAACCATGTTGTTGTATGGTAATTGTTTACTATTTACTATCATATAACAAATCGAATGGACGGATTCATTTAATATTACATATTTTCTTTTTCCCGCATAACTAATTTAAAAATATTTCTAGTAAAAATCTAAAAATTAAGAGCCATCATTCTGGTTGCAACTTGAAAGCTGCCATTTATATTAACACAATCCGTCCGAACTAAGAACGTGATTTAAATTAAAGCTTATTTTAACAAAAATTTGGTTTAGGCTGTTTTGCATACTGGTGTGTAGTAATTTAAAGAAATACTTATGATATTATTTATTTTATATACAAAATTGCAACTAATATGAAGCTTAAGTCTCTAAAAAAAAAGAAAAAAATTTGTATCCCTTCTCAAACCCGAAGTGAAAAATGTAATCATGATTATCTCTGATGAAGAAGCTCTCAACAGTTCTTTATACAAAACAAATCTCGTTAGGACAGTAATAACTTAAGTATCGTAAAAATTCAAACTTCGCATATTTCTCATGTGGTACTCATCTGTCAGTCACACTCACCCGCAAAGTTTTGTTATCAATCCTTTCAAATATCACAGATATTACAGGAAGGCTTCAACAGCATGCTTACATCCTACGTAAAGCGAACCAATGTAAAAAGGGAATATTGCGCTCATTAAGAGGGAGGGTCTCAATAAGGGTTTCACCTTTTTTTATACCTCCGTTAAACCAAAGGCAGTTTTTTTTACTGACTGATTGGTCAAGTATTTCGTTGATTTTTGAATACCTCACATTCCTGATATTGAATTGAAGGGTTGTAGTTACGACTGCTTAAATCATTTATTTAGCCCTTGAATTCCACTTGCCAACCAGACATGAATTCCCCATCTTAAATCCTGAATAACTGCTAATTGGAGCTATTTTGCATTCGGCCTTTAAATATCAAGTTGAGGATTGTCGGTGTGTGCTTTTCTTTTCATCCTTTTTCAGTTAAGGGACTCTTTAACCGTCAACACCTTCTTAGCGGTTTTTATTCATTTTTTAGTTTTAAAGTGGGTGTGAATAAAAGCGTCAAGGATTCTACATATTGAGGTGTGGGACTTGGTTGCGATCAAATTATAATGGAGGCAGCAGCGTGTGTACAGCACAGTTCCACATATGTAAAAGTCTTCATTGTGCTTCTTTTTTTTTAATTTCTGCAACCCTAAAGCAGTCTTTAGAGAAAACATTAACTAAGTTTAGTTCTGAAAGACTTTCAAAAGATAAACAATTCAATGGAACTTAATAAAGTTTTACGAACTAATTAGACTGTGGTTTATTTTGTTATTTTATGGCTTAAAAATAAATATACACGACTGAATCGCATAAACTTGCTCTTTGTGTTCAAGGTTGTAAGGTGTTGAGCAATGAAGTTATAAAGTGTTGAGTTAATAAGATCCAAACATTCTTAAAAAAAATATTTCTTCTGTATTTTGTTCATTATAAAAAAGTTTTTATTTGTAGAATTCCATAATGCAAAATGATTAATATGTTCATTTTTAGAAAAGACGATGCAGAGACGCACACACCGAAGGATGATATGACGAAAAGTATTTTGTTTGACTTTTGATCATTGCAGTGTTTAGTTAGATTCAAATATGGATTTTTTTAACCAAAAAACTTTCTGCTATAACGTGAGGGCAGTAGGCGGTAATAATCGTTTATAATACAAACCGACATTCTAGGCATTCACTTTCGATCTTTGTAGACAACTAAGTAGTGAACGCAGCCGTTTCACTAAGCTTTGACAAATCTAGTTTTCGAAGAGCTTAATTTATTTGGATGAACTGATTGAGGGAAGGAATGCAACTGACTACTTCGAGTGAGCATTGCTTGTGGAAGAAGCGATAAAACAAGGAAAGACATCACACATTGAGACGGCGGCCGGCGCGGTGTTCAAGTAATGGAAACAATTCTAAGATAGTTCTGTTTCGTTCTGAAGTAAATGCACCTGAATTTGTTAACAAGTATGAAAAGCTGAGAATAGAGTCATCGGAAAAATAATGAAGTAGATTAAAAGTTTCAGACAAGAGATCAATTTTAAAAATGAGAACGAGAGTCGGAGAATAAACAGAGCCTTGGGGAGCACCAGCATTTATTTTCTGAAAATCATACTTCAAACCGTTCAATACAACAATATTGAACGATCCAGAGGGTAATTTCAAATCCAAAGAATAGGAGTTTCACTGATACCAAATGCATGAATTTTCGATAAGAAAGCATAGGGTCATGCCAAGTCGGAAGGATTTAGCTCAGTGTGAATACCGCCTATAGCAGAAAAAATACATCAAAAGCTTGATTACACGAGTGTGTATAGAAGCTACGTTTTCTATACCTCTCACTTAAACTATCAAAAAAAAAACGAAAGACGAAAAAAATAATCGTAATCAGGATCCAAAAAAGTCAAACTGAAGTATCATATTTTCGTGCACCATTAAGATCGGTCACATTCTCAAATATGTTTGACAAGAACGGCATGATTGACTTGATTTTGATAACTTGAACGCTCCATCTGGTGGCTTGTCAAGCACGCGCTGGATGGATATCAAAATGTGTTGCTATTTTAGCTGCATGACGAGCATATTTGAGAATGTGAACGCATATTTGTCAAGCTTAGAGCAAATTTCATTTTCCAATGAGAAGTGATGTTTGACAGCATGTTTGACGAATGTGAACGCTCCTGCATTTCATCCATCAAATATTCATCATTCCGTGCTTGTTAAGCAGATTTGATAACGTGAGCGCCCCTATTAATGCTCCTAGGAAATAGTTGTAGTATGACTGCTTTTAAACGATTCAATATCACTCTAAAATTTTTAGGCATGTTTGCGAGGTTGAGAAAATGCGGAGTTATCGTTCTTTCCTCTTTATGGTTTCCCTTATTTCTCGAATATGTTTCATTTTTTATTTGGCGTTCGCTCAGTGGAGTAGAGTAAGAAGTGCGAAGAGATAGCTCATTTTGAACAAAGTGAAGTTATAGTAAAAATCGCTGTGTGCACCCATGCAATCGAAAGGAAGCCAAAATAGAAGAAGAGAATAAAAATCGGTTTCGTGTAAAAACAGTATATTTCGTATCACATAACATCTCTGTTTGAATATAAGTGTAAAAATGTATTGTCATCCCTGTTTAAACATATGTCTTACAAACTTTAAATTACTACTTTACGTAGCGGAGTCCAATGGTGCGTTCTTTTTCTTACAATATTTGTTTCTTTACTTCGAAACTCTACTACAGACACGTCAAAATAAGTCTGAGGAGAAAATCCAATTCCACTGCGAACACTGTCTTGAAATCAAAGATTAAAGATGGTCAATAAGTTTAAATTAGTACAGGACATGGTCCAAATATACATATGTGTTTTTGGGGGAACGTTATGTAGAGCTTTGGATTTTAGTATAAGTGAAAGATACAAACTGTGGAAAAAATACTGGCTTGATTTGAACACATACAAAGTCACAAACTAATAGAGAAAATACAGTTGCCATTAATTTATGATTTTCAGTGAAATTCAATGTTTAAAAAACAATGTTGTTGTTACGATTGCATTGTATGTTAATCACACTTTTTTTTTGACGATATTTGTGACAACTTGAGTCAGTATTTCTTTTTATCAAAATTTTACTCAACGGAGATGATTTGGTTATGTTAGCAGATAATTCTTCTTCTTTTCAAGTTAACAAGCTCCAGAGATACTGCAACACCTGGGACATGAATGCTGATGTCTGCAAATGTATCCTTGCGCAGGAAAAATGTTAAAAAGCTAAAATTGCCCCAGTGCTGTTTGACCAAATCTCTTTTCCAACCAAAGTATAGACTTAGGGTCCAAATATTTGATGTTTGAAGCTACCATCAATATGTGTTACAGAGTTCCAGCTTTCGGTTATTCGGAGTGGCCCATTTAGTGGTTTTTTTTTCATAAGTTATTTTGACACTGACAGCTGTTTCTCGCTCGAAATCTTGACAGGAAGTTAGTATCATATCTTCGCGGAACAAATGAGTCGCTTTACGCTTGAACAACGTTGGGAAATATTGAAAACTTATTTCCAAAGCGAGTGCTGTGTAGCCCAAACAGTGTTATTTGAAAAAAAGTTTTAGGCCGAAATGAAGCACACATCGGGCCTGCTGTACCCAAGTTTGTGCAAAAAGTTCGTGAGACTGCCGAATTTGTAAACATTCAAAGAACGTTCCGGTTGGATCTTACGGAACCTGATTTAGGCAGCAGGCGTTTTTGTTAGATATCACTTCAAAATTGTAAAATAGTTTGAGTGTGGCCGTGGCGTGATGGTTGTGTGCTCGCCTGTCAACCTCATGATCACAGGTTCGATCCCTGCCGACGCGTCGTCTATGTCGTCTTTAATTCCATTAAAAACCTTCTTAAAATTGTCATCAATGGGTTACTTTTGAAAAAAGAGTTACAGAGAATTTTTTATTTAATCTTGAATGTAACAATTTTTATTGAGGAATGAAAAATATTTTATAAACATATAAAACTTAAAAGTATGTTTATACAAAAAACTAAGTTTCAATTAAAAGCTCAAGTAGTGAATTACATATTTACAACACTCCACCTTAATTCACAATCAAATATCAAAAAATTAACACTAACATTAATGGTTAAAATAATTCAATTAAAATATTACTAAAAACAAACAAAATATTAAAGAGTTAAGCCCATATTTTCCAAACAAAAAGTATGTTTATCATTAGTAACACCTTTTGTTAAACTATCAGCAACCATATTTTCAGTGTTGAGATATTTTATCTTAACTAAGCCATCTGTTATTTTCTCTTTTATAAAATGATGTCGAATATCAATGTGTTTACTTCTTGGACTGTAAAGTTGATTGTGTGCAATATTTATGGCACTCTTGTTGTCGCAATGAATTTCAACCGAATCGATATTCTCACCAATTTCTTGCAGTAGCTGTTTCAACCAAATAGCTTCTTGTGTAGCCGATGACAAGGCCATGTATTCTGCTTCTGCACTTGATAAAGCAACTGTTGGTTGACGTTTACTAGTCCATGAAATTGCTCCACCTTGAATCTTGAATAAATAGCCAGTACATGATTTTCGACTTTCAATGTCCGATGCCCAATCTGCATCCGAGAATCCAATCATACATTGGTTTCCATCACGCGAAAATTGAAGTTTATAATCTGTTGTACCCTTGAGATATTTGAAAATTCTTTTTACTGCATTCCAGTGACCTTTTCCAAATTCATTGTTGAAACGACTCACATTTCCAACCGCAAACGAAATATCTGGACGAGTACAAACAGATAAATAAAGTAGACTTCCTACTGCTTCTTGATAAGGTATATTTTGCATTTCCTTGGTCTCATCCTATGTATTAGCTGTCATGTCCTTGGTTAATTTTTGATTTAAATCTACTGGGTTCTTCACAGGATAACAATCATTCATCTTAAATTTGTCAATTATTTGTTCCGTGTATTTTTTTTGGTCAAGTGTAATTGTTCCTTGTTTCTTGTCCCGAGTGATTCTCATCCCGATGCAATTACTTGCTTCTCCCAAATCTTTCATGCTAAAATTCTTCGTCAAATTAGCTTTGAGTTGATTTGTCCATCCTTTATTGTTCGAAAAAATTAAAAAATCGTCCACATAGACCGCAACAAAAATCATACTTCTCCCTTGACGACGAAAATAAATGCACGAATCAATTTGCGAACATTTGTATCCACTCTTGATCATCATATCATTCAACTTGATATTCCATTGTCGACTTGCTTGTTTTAAGCCGTAAATAGCCTTTTTCAGCTGGCAAACTCGACCACTTCCGTCATCAAAACCTTCAGGTTGATTCATGTAAATAGTTTCATTGACATCGCCTTGTAAAAATGCTGTTATTGCATCCATCTGTTCGATATCTAAGTCGTATCTAGCTGCTAATGCCATCATTAAACGTATTGAAGAATATCGAACAACTGGTGAAAATGTTTCTTCATAATCGATACCAGCACGTTGACTGCATCCTTTCGCAACTAGTCTCGCCTTGTATCGAAGGATTTTTCCATTTGTATCGGTCTTGATTTTAAATACCCATTTTGAATTTATTGCTCTTCTGTCTGTTGGTAAATCTACCAATTGCCAAGTTTTGTTTCCTAAGAGTGATTGAAATTCTTCATTCATTGCACTCTTCCAATCTTTACTATTTAAACTTGAAATCGCTTCACTAAAAGATGATGGTTCATTAACATTATTTTGTACAAAATATTGAACGTCTTTTCTGTTGATTGCATTTTTTATTCGAGTTGATCTTCTTAAAGTTGTAGTTTCATTTGAATTGTTGATCTGTACTGGATCTGATGTTACCATTTCATTTGGTGGAATTATCTCTTCACTGATTTGATCTTCTTGAAATGGTGGTACTTCCACAGCATCACAGTATTCATCAGATGAATCACTATCACCCAATTCAACAACTATACAACTGTTATCTGAACTTTCATTTGATTTTTTAAATGGCATAACTGGATAACTGATTTTCTCAGATTCTAAAAAAATAACATCTCTGCTTTCAACCACCTTGTTTGTTGTAGGATTTATCAACCTATATCCTTTGTTGCCATTACAATATCCTACGAATATATGTTCAACCGATTTAACTTCAAACTTCTTTCGGTTCTCATCAGGAACATGAATCATAGCCGGTGATCCAAAAATTCTGAAGTGAGATAAATCTGGTTTAAATCCAGACCAAACTTCAATCGGCGACTTGTCCTCCAAAACCCGTGAAGATGAATGATTCTTTATGTATGTTGCAGTAGCAACGGCCTCTGCCCAAAATTTTTTACCTAAATTTGCATCTGTGAACATACATAAAGCTCTTTCCGTCAATGTTCGAACTGTTCTTTCAGCAAGTCCATTTTGTTGTGGAGTATATGGTGTCGACGTTTGTCTTTCGATACCACAAACATTAAACAAATTGTCAAACCTTCTGTTGCAAAATTCAGTTCCATTATCTGAACGAAACTTTTTCAATTTCTTGCCGGTTTGGTTCTCGACATATGCCTTAAACTCGCAGAATTTTTCGAAAGCTTCATCTTTGGTTTTTAAAAAATATGTGAAAGTCATTCTTGAGTGATCATCTACTAAAACAAAGTAGTAACGACTTCCACCAATTGATTTAGTTGGAGTTGGTCCTGCCAAGTCAGCGTGAACAAGTTCCAAAATCTCATTTGCTCTTGTTGCAGCATGCTTAAAGGGAAATCTCGCTTGTTTACCCTGTAAACAGGTAACACATACATCAGTTAATTTTTCTTCATTAAAAGAAACACCGTTCACTGCCCCTTTCTTCATTCTTAACAAATCATTGATGTTAATATGGCCTAATCTACGATGCCATGTCTCAATTTTTTTACTTTTAGATACAGCAACATAACTCTTGCATCTTGCACCATTCAAGCGATATAAACCATCAACTAAATTTGCAGTTGCCATCAACTTACCAAATTTGTTTTTTATATTGCAACCATTTGCGTTAAAATCAACATAGTTATTATTTTTCGTTAATTGACTTACTGATAAAAGATTTGCAGTTAAATTTGGAATGCATAAAACATCACGTACTTCAATCGGATTTGGTGTTCCATTGACATCAGCATATAACTTAACAGTGCCACATGATTCGACCTTCATTTTTGTATCGTTGGCAGCTAATATTTCGGAAATGGTAGATTTCTTTTCATTGAAAATCCAATCACTGTTCATTGTGAGATGCTGTGTTGCACCAGAATCAATATACCAATCATATTTATTGAACTGTCCAGTCAAAAACACTGAACTATACTCAGGCTTCATATTATAAGCTGAATCAGGATTCCTTTTGGAATCCTTTTTTAATTTATTCTTGTCTGGGCAATCAGGTGATTTATGACCTTTCTTATTACATGTATAACAACGAATGCCACCTTTCCTTTGTTTCTGTTTCGCATTATTAAAGAATGCACTATTTTTGCTATCCGATGGAATTTCTTGTAATAATTTTGTCTTGACAGCGTCACTTGAAAGCTGAATTTCGACATTATCTAATGCCATTACCATTGGTCCATGCTTTTCAGATAAGCCTCCTAATAAAAAACACGCCAGCCACTCGTCATCGACTTTGAAATCAATAGCATTCAAACGTTGTGCAGCTGCTACGATTGTGTTAACATAAACTTGCATTGATTCACATTCGTTTAGTTTCGTCTGAGACAATTGACGAATTAAACCTATCCGACGAACCCTACCTTTGTCCTCAAAAACAGTTTGTAGTTTGTCCCAAACTTCTTTTGCCGTTTCAGCTTCTTGAACGTGAATAAAATTAGTCGGATCAATGGACAAAATCAGAGTCGTTCTGCATTTTGAAATTTTCGAAGCATTCTCTTCGGTACCTTCAACAGATTTCCAAAGTCCTTCATGTTCTAAATAAGTTTTTATTACGAACTTCCAACTAGCATAATTATCACGCCCCTTAAGCTTTTCAATCGTCGCCAAAAAATTGCTCGACATAATTATATTTATATGTCTTTTGGTCTTATTCAAGATTAAGCAAAAACAAAGAATATTATAATAAATGAAAAGATATTACTTATTTGTACACAACAAATCTTCGGAGTAATTCTTCGGTATAATTATCCTTCTTAGCGTTTCTCTGGGCCCATAACTTTTTGTAATAAGAGTTACAGAGAATTTTTTATTTAATCTTGAATGTAACAATTTTTATTGAGGAATGAAAAATATTTTATAAACATATAAAACTTAAAAGTATGTTTATACAAAAAACTAAGTTTCAATTAAAAGCTCAAGTAGTGAATTACATATTTACAACAGTTACTGGTTTACTCATTACATGTTGCTTAGGCATAACACTAACAACATGTGATTGAGTTAAACTAGTATGCCCAACAAGGATGAATACGAATAAAATAATGCGAATTATAAGGGACATAGAAATAAGACACGGCAATTCTCCGCTTTAGTTCAGTCGCCATCCCTGGAGATACAAAATCTGAGACAACCACCTTCAGTCTCAGAACATCGTGCCACACATCTTTCCTATCCTTCTTTCCAGGGGCGGCTGGTGGGTTGTTGTACAGGTGGTGCACTTTACTTGCTCACTAAGTAGGTATTAAGATTAGAAATCGCAAAAAAAAAACAAAAATTTACATGTATATGTCGATTTTTTATTATTTTGTATAATTGCTCGAAGAATTTCGACCATGTATAAAACTGACACACTTATTACATTTAGCAAGGAATCATGTTTTTTATTTTTTCACTTAAATGCGTCAAATCGTGGATTCACGTAACTTTATTTAAAAAAAAATTATTACTGTCTTTAATATACCTAATCACTGTTAATTTTTCCCACACCACACACTGTACACAGTACAGAATCGAACCAAAACCAAAATAAAAAACAATTACTAACCTAACACCTACAAACCTACACTATTTAACCAGTCACGGATAGAGCGAAACAACATTACATATTCGCAGGCGCAGCGCATTCTAGTCAAACATCGGTTGCTGTAGTTAATTTTCGGTTCTCGTGCGCTGCACGAGAGCAGGCTAATTCTTCATATATTTCAATGAAATATCTTTTGTCTCACGCGTCAGGGATACTTGCTTGTAACTCATACAAGTTATATTAGCAGTCCTCGTGCGCTCGCTGAAGCGCACGAGAATTTTTACTTGCAGGGAAAGTAAGTCTTAATAGTAAGGCAAAGCGCTTACATTGTTTCGTCATAATTGGAAATTTTACTTGTTTGTGTTCTTGTACGTACATATGTTTAAAAAATAAATATTAATATGGGAATCTAAAAATAAAGATGCAGTAATATTTTGTAATTTTTAAATCTTTTGAAATGGTGGTTCAGCGCACGAGCGCACTTAAGGTACAGCCGCCACTGCTTCTTTCTCTTCCGTAACTTCACGCCCGCGCTATGTTGAAACATTTAAAGGGTAATCATAATCCCTTGAGCGTGAGTAGATTATAAAAAAAAAATATTGTAAAATACTCGTAGTTTATTATTGAAAATATTTTAAAGTTGATATTTTTCTTTGTGTTTAAAATCATTTCAAATTCTCAATATCGTATTTAACAGAATTTTGTGTTTTGACAATGATGTAATGATATTTAAAATAAAGAATAAATCTACCTTATTTGATTTATCTGATCTCGATAGCATTGTAAAATGGGGAACCATAAGCAGCGTAGAATTTAGTGCCTCAAAAACTCAATGGTGCCCTCTGTCGTTAAAGCGTGATAATTATAAACAAATCTACCTAAAAATTGAAAAAAAAAAAATCCAAACAAAAATTGCTGAGACGAAACACAATTTGTTTACAGTTTATATCTTAATATGACATTCTTAATTTTACACTGGTATAGTGTGCTCACATAAGCTCTATGTCACATATTTAAGAACCACTTCGTTCGATTAGAAACCTTGAAAATAAAGCTACCAACCAAAGCTACTCAAATTTTCCATTAAGTTAATTAATTAAAATTTTAAATCCATCTTATAAAAACATCTTTTGGGGATTCTATCTGTTCATGTAGACTTGCTATTGAGTACCTATTGGAATTTTCTCCTTATAATCAAAGTTTGCGGATAAGTTAACTTGGTCTCTGATATACATAAATATATTAACCTTTTTTGAGGCAGTACTGTAAATAGTTTGAAAACAACCTGAGAAATTACTTTTCAGTAGCATTGGGAAGATTCCTTGGTATATTTGGTTCAGGGGCCTTTTGCATTTTTGAAGCAACTTGGCATAACTGGGTCTGTAGAGAGGAATCTCCAGGGAGATGCTCGCTTGCTCGATTGAAAAGTTTATTTTCCAGGTCGGGGTGTGTATTTGAAGGGTAAAGTTTTTACCTAAGCTAATGTCCGGTCTTTGTTTTAATAAAGGATTGATAAATCTTTATGAAATTTTGAGTTATACAATTTTTGTAATCATTCCAAAATCAAATAGTTTGTTGGTATTTTATATGCTTGAATATATCCACTTCTCTTAACGATAAACTGACTTCAAAAAGCAAGCACAACTTAAGAGTATTTTGATCGCTAAGTTCGGTACTGAATTTCGTCTGAAAAATAATGACACAAAAACTAAACACGTACTTATAAGTAATATAAAATGCAAATGATGCAAGAATCCTTAAAATGTTTATAAATACGTCTATGGAAAAAAACACCACCACCAAAACAAAAAAAGACTCAAAACGGCATATAGATGCATACATATGTATGTATGTATGTTGGTACAATTTTTGTTCTATATGGTACAACCCCATGTACATACATACATATTTGTTCTCATTGCTTCCAATTTAAGAAAGTAAATTCGTTACGGAACACGAACTCAGTGCTTTCTATTTCTTGTTTTTCATCATGTTGCTCGTAGGTATATACATACATATAAATATAGATTCTGGAAGCTTGCCAGAAAATACTCCCTGATGTATATTGCATATCCTTTTCGAGCCTTTTTTGCTTATATTGTATTTTTTTTCTTATAAGCAAAAGTGTAGCTATAAGGAAGGACAACCTCTATCTCTATATATTTGTGTATATGAAACCTAAATGAGAGGCACATCTTTTCACAAAAAATAAAAACCCACCATCTCAACCAACCCACTTATCGTTTTGCTTCTTTAAAGCATTAACAAGGAAGAAAAGACTTCCCTCGAAAATATTTTTTTTTGTGCATTTTATGCAATTTCATGGTTACTTATTTTGAGACATTAATTAATTTTTGGTCTATAGAGGTTTTTAAATAGGAACCAGAAAGTAAACACAGAGTGGATCAATAAAACTATTTATGTGTAATTAAGTTTCCTTGCAGTAATGGTTGGACGGTTACGTTGGACCAAAATTCTGACTATCGATTCTCAATTTTTTTCAGGGGTACTACCTCTTGCGAGGAAGAAAATCCTCCCAGAGTATTTTTTCTGAACCGTTCGTATTCGACAGAAAATTTAAGGTCGACGAACACTCATGTTTCACATATTCATGTTTATACGAAGGTGGTCTAATAAGTCCCAAAACTAATAAAGCTACATAGATTTCCCATCTTAACTGATGTGAAATTTTTTCCCACCAATAAATTGTTTGAGGATTTTTAAATGGTAGTGGGCACTGGATGATAAATCTGGTGAATAAGGTAGGTTCCAATCTTAGTTCGTCACAATTTGAGCCATTGCTGACGAATGTGCCGGCGCAATGTCATGGTGAAATAAAATTGATTCACTGTTAAAAGAATGTTTTTTTTTTATAATTTGCACACTCACAAGGAGTTATGTCTACCGTTATAATGTAGTGATGTAACACAGTGCGAGCGTTTGGGAAAGGTGGAGAGGATTTAATAGGAGATGTCGATGTACATTAGTTTTGAAAGCTTGTTTTTTTATAATTCACATGCGCTCAAGGATATGTAAAGAGACCCTTATAATGTTAAATACAGCACGGGTGATGGGGAAATTAGAGGGGGGGGGGGGGGGGACGAGGAAAGGAAGTGTCGATGAACATCGTGTTGTGCGACAAAAAAAATGGGGGTGAACTGATGAGCATTCCTCGCGAAGCGGCTATCATGGGTGTACTGATCAAGGGGAGGAATGCAACTGGCTACTTCGAGTAAGCATTGCTTGTGAAAAAAGCGATAAGAACAAGGAAATACATGAAACATTCCGACGGTGTTCGAGAGATGGGAATGAATCCATGAAAGCTCTGTTTCCTATCAGTTTTAACGTTCTGTTTTGAATTCTTTCCAATAAATGGAGAAAAGATTGTGCTGCGCCTGCTCAAAGGTGTGAGTTATACTCGAGTTTTGGACGTATAAACGTCTTATAAATGGTAGCCAGATCAGATGGGGTGAAAAATTTCTTACATCGATATAGAAATCCTAAGCATTTAGCAGCATTTTTGGCGGTCTCGAGAATGTGATTATTCCAATGAAGATCATCGTTGAAATACATACCGAGTATTGAGAGCTTTTCGGTTTCTTCGATGCAAGTGCTATTCAAGCACAATGGCATAAGGGGGACATTTTGCTTCGACGATAAAAGACAGCATTGAGTTTTCGAAGCAATAAACTCCAAAGGGTTTTTTATACCTCATTTAACAATGCTGTAAAGATTAGAGTTTAGTGAGCTTATCATACGATACCATTGCAATTCCTCTTCTGAAGGAGATGGACGTGATTTGAGAACGAGTATGAGAAGCTGATATACACCTTAGGAAAAACCGAAAAGGGCAAAGTATTCTACATTCTAGCAGTGCGGCTAAAGATAGAACCTCTATGTTTGGCAGTACGTTGGAACTTAGGGTTAAGGGCGAACTGATATGCATTCATAGCTAGTATTATAGTGATTGTTTGAGAGGGGGGAGGAGATGCAACTGGCAATTTCAATTGAGCATTGTTAAAAGAAAAAGCGATGAAATAATGAAAGACAGGAAACATTTCGGTGGTGTTCAAAAGAAACAAAAGTTTCCGTAATTGTTATGTCTTCTATAAATTTCAAAGCACTATTCCGTCAAACAAAGCGAACTTTACTTTGCACATTTCTTTTAGCACTTTGCACTTTCAAATAGCGTCATTAGTTTTCGGAGAACAAGAAATTTTCTGTTTGCTGTGTAGCATGTACATACATACATACGTTAGAATATCTGAAAAATCTGTCTTGATACCACAATGATTTCAAAAATCACCCTTACTCGTTAAACCATTTTGAGCTAATAATGAAGCGTTTGAGACAGTGAATGTCGGAATTATTTAGATCACTAGGATCGTTATAGTAGTAGTCTCCCAAGTGGAGTCTACGTCTTTGCGCTAGGGCAGGGCAAGAACATAGAAAGAAGAAATTGAGGAACTGACTCCTCTTCTTCTGCATCCATGCAGCTTCTGCAAAAATCATTTGCAGGAACTCCAAGACGAAAAGCATGTCTTCCTATTAGGCAGTGTCCAGTAAGGACACCTATAACGGAGCTAATATGCAATCTACCAATAGAAATTAGTTGTTTTGAGCGTTTAGCATCAAACAATGGCCAAATCAGTTTAGTAGACCGGCAAGTTGGGGTGCTGGTCCATCTGTGGTTAGCTCTCTTCATGGTATCATGCTTTGGCATAAGTTTACAAGTAGCTAGGAGTATACCGATGTAAGATTTGCCATCCAACAAAGGTAAGATTGTTCCGTTTTTTGCAAGTTCGTCAGCTTTACAATTTCCTGGAATGTCTCTATGCCCCGGCACCCATGTAAGGTGAATGTTAAACTGTTTTGACATCTCCACCAGAGGTGATTGACAATTTTGGGCTGTTTGTGAGTTAATGGAGACAGAGTCCAGTGACTTTAAGGCAGCTTGACTGTCTGAGAAGATACGTATATCAGTAGTCGATATAACGTTTTCTTTTAACCAAGAGAGGACTTCTTTTATTGCTTGAAGCTCTGCCTGGAACACGCTACAGTAATTGGGAAGACGAAAAGATAGACAGAGATTTAATCTATCGGAGTATACGCCTCCACCGACCCCTTCATCGGTTTTAGATCCATCTGTATAGAAATGAATTGCTTCGTCTATCAAAAACGACTCATTTTCCCAAGAAGACCTGGAAGGGATGGACACTTGAAAGTTTTTATTAAATTTTGGATGAGGGGTGGTGTAATCGACGTTACTAGGTAGGGATCTGAACGAGTTCAGTATAGTGGTGTGGCCATTATCGTTATTGATCCACTGCGAGGAGGCTTTAAGCCGAATAGCTGTGCTAGCAAGAGAATAGAGCTGTGTTGGCTTTGTAGATTCTCTCTTGGATATTGGGCTTCCAGCTTAATTTCTTGTCCAAAATAAGACCCAGATATTTTGCTTTGTCTGAGAATTTGAGCGGTATACCTTTAATGAAGGGAGGGTCTATGTGTGGGATTTTATATTTCCTGGTAAATAGGACAAGTTCAGTTTTGTGGGGGGTTGACACCGAGTCCACATTGATCTGCCCAGGTAGTAAGCTTGCTTATCAGCATATGATTTATATATTTGGGTAAAATTCACTTCCATTTTTTAAAGGAAATATCCTAACTAAAATACATGAATGGGTCACAGATCCTGTATACAAATTTCGATCTAAATATGTAGGTGAAGTGGCTTAGGATGTGGCTCGAGTTACAGTAAATCTTGTTCTTTCTTGCGTAATGTCAAGGTTAAGCAACATTAACGACACTTAAGGCCGAGTTTTCAACCATGAACCTCGTGCGCTTTGGCCACCATCTTGATTTTAACGGATGTCAGGTGGTTGGCAGAGCGTAGAGTTTGTAAAAAAAAAAACAAATATCCGAGGTGTGATAAGATTTATTTTCTACATTATGCCCCAGGCTCCTATTAAATACTATTCCATCGAAATTCTCGAGAGTACGTATGTATGTAGGCTAAAATTTTTCAGCATTTGCTTGCAAAATTCTTGAAACGTCATAAAATAACTATTATTCATTCATTGGTTGGTTTTATGTTTGTGAAACATTTTAATTAGAAACGTTAAAACAAAGCTTGATTGTCGAACAGGACATTCCTCCTCACACTTATATACTCACAACATCAAAGCTGCTGTGTGCTGATGATGCATACATACAAAACTGAATAAATTATAATAGCCAACACCAAACAACGCTCGTCGTCCTGTTGTCCTTGTGCCGTGCAAACAAAATCATACAGGTGCTGCCCTATCTTTCTCTAAAAATGATATCCCGTCCCACCATCATATACGCATTGCCGTATCGATCCCTTTTGCCTTGAACCGTCAGGAACACAAACTTCCTTTGATGTGAATTTTCCATGCTGTTTCACCTATATTTTCTCTCTGTCCTTTTATCTATCCACATTGCTCCCTCGTTCATAAAATGCATTTGTATGCATTCGCTGCCTTGTTGACCTAAATCCACACAAAAAAGCTAATAACACTTTGACCTCTCCTTAAGGCAGGGAATCGAATTCCATTGCAGCGCGCCATCAGTGCTCTAGAAATATGTATGTAAGAGTACTCGTATTATGTATGTAATCAAAATTTACACGCGAGTGCAATCGGAAGGACATTGTTCGTTGCAGTCTGTATTGTTTGTCATTGGACGCTTAACCAGAAAAGGGACTGTTGTTGTTTCATTTTCTCAAACATGAAATTTTCGTTAATTTTAATTAAGGCACTAGTGGCAATATAGTCGTGGCCAAAATAGTTGCGTCGAAAAGATTTTAGTTAAATAAAACGATGTATCCGATATTTGTTTCCTTTTTCGAATTTCCGGGGGACAATTTTTTACCACTACGCATTAACCAGGGGTGGAATCGCGTAAGATGATAGTTGACTGTCCTAACTCTGTGTAAAGTGATCACAAAAAATTGTTGGTTTTTTGGCATTACTCACAATTCTTTCAAGAATGAAATTTCATTTTGACTCTATGTTCAATTTGTTTTCTTTTGAAACTTGTTTTTTAATTTCGTCTGCAAAGCTTTGGATATTTTTATCACAATATGTAAGTATATTATATCTATGAAATAGTAGTTTCGAGCGTCCTTTAAAATAATTTTGTTTTTTCGAAGGTCTCATGCAACAAACAAACAAATCGCTATGCTTTCAACGTTCATGCAAGAACATTCGAGATGGCAAAATCCTTTAATGGTTTCTCAAGCATTGGACGGACAATACCAAGGCAACAATGAGAATAATTAGCTAAACATTACACTTCACTTATTTTTTTGTTTGTTTTACAAAATATACTTTAATTTCAATAAGAAACACTTTTTTAATTTTAACTTTCATTTGTTTAAACCAACAATGCAAAATGTCAATTGAAAATTAAAAAAAATATGAAAAAGACTCCTAAATAGCTGTCAATTAAAATATCGCAGAAAAGTGATAGTCGTTTTGATAATCACCTTACGTGGAGCAAAAGTATCGATTTTAATTGTCAACTATCAACTATCACCTTACGCGATTTCACCCCAGTGCATTATTGTAATAGTCCTGAATGGAATATACATAAAAAGAACATGGAATAAAATGAACAACAGTAAACGCTAGGATTTCAACCAATCTGGAGATTTGCAGCTGATTTTCATAAGGGTGAGCCTAGTCTAAAGAATTGGCTTTTATTTTCATAAAATTTGGTTATGATGGGCAGTAAAATAAATTTGAGCTCAAAACTTAAAGCCTTAGAGACAATTCGTATGCGAAATTATGGGTATGGTCCTAACCATTTAATGTACAGAATTTACCACTTTGAAAATAATAAATGCTTAATTACTATAACTTATAGAATTAACTGCTCTTTAAAAATAAAATGCCAATTTTTTATAGTGTTTAATTTTGTACATAAAAATAAAAAAAAATATTTTGTAAAAGCTAGTTAACGGCTGAAAAAATTTCAAAAAATGCTTATCATTGATACCGTCTATAAAACGGTTTTTTTTTTGTTTAAGATATTCTCAAAAACCGGACAACTGATTTCGATCAATTTTGTTTTTGATAAGTTCCTAGAGAGTTTCAAAACTGTTTTTATTTGGATTACAAAAAGAAATTCATATCCCATGAGTTTATCGAAACTTCTTAAGTGATTTGGAAAAAAGTTTAAAAACTTTTAAGTGTAATTACAATTCAATTGATATTTGATATTTATTTCTTTAACAAACATTTATAAACATTAAAATAATGTATGTATCTACAATGACAAATCCGATCTTAATATGGGATTGATAAAAGGTTATATTTATTTTAAATAAGATTTTTAAAAATTTAAAGTAAATTTAGAATTATAATAATAAAAAAAAGTTAAATAAAAAGAAAAAAGATAAAGATAAAGATAAATAAAAAGATAAGGTAAAGATAAAATTAAGTTCATATTTTAAAGCCGCATCAGCTATAATTGCCAGCCAAGTAAAGAGAGAGTAACAGTAAAACAATCAACAAAACTCTTTTGCTAAGAGGAAGAGAGTTCCACAAGCGAATGGAGTGAAGAAAAAATTGACACTCAGTTGTAATGCAACTAGAACTCGGTAAAAATAAGGTTAGTGTACGCGATGAATTTCAAAAAGTAAGTTTATCATAGAGGCATTCTGGTTTCCCAGCTTTTATTATTTTATGCCGATATTTCAATGTGCAATAGTCTAGATATTTATCTAGTGTCAAGCCTTAGTTTAAGCCTTGGCGCTTCAGACCATTCACATAACACGTAACATTATTGAACACGACATTTAGTTTTCTTCTTGATTCTGCATTACATTATATTGTTATTTCATAACCGAAAGATACAATAGGAACAATTAAATTTAATTTATTCAAATTCCCATAGAAAAATAAAATTTGTAGTATATTACTGCGGTGAAATTTATAAGAGTCAGTAAACACCGACACATAATTATGTCTTACAAGGGTGCGACAGCATCTAAATGATGAGCCCACTGTCGTACCTGAACGAAATGCACTTTGGAGCTCAAACTTTCTATTGAATTAAATTCAATCACTCCACTTAAAATTGAAATAATTTTCTTTTTTTATTTATATCTTCATCAAATAGGAACAATAAAAGATCTAACTACCATTAATCTTGTTGTGACATATAAAGGTTACGAAGCCATCCATATATTTTACCTGTACAGTAGTACGTGCTTGAAGATCCCATTTCAAATTTTTAGCTTTATAAACCGATTCTATTCAGTCAGTTTCTAGATAAATGTTAAGGAAGAACTTACTTTAAAGCTGTTTTTAGATTCAAGCATGAATTTAGTTTTTTGTGGGTTCAAACAAAAAGAGTTTCTCTTGGACCACTGGTAGATGCCTTCAAGATAACTATGAGGCATCCTCAAAAAGACCTTTTTTGTAACTGAGATACATTTGCAAATCATTAGCATGCACATGAACAGAGGTATATGTGGGACTGTGAGGTAGGTCATTTTACAACATTGAGAACAAAAGAGAGCTCAAAATAGACTCCATTACTGTATAGTTAAGATATGACAGTTTGTTACGCGCATTAACTGCTTGATTTTTACCGGAAAGGTAAGAGTTTACTAATAAAGTTGCTGACGAAGAGAATTCAAATTGTGTCTGAATATTTAACAGAAGTACAAGACCTTCATCAATTGATATTATAAAATCATCTAATACTTTTAACAATGCAGAAGTACAACTATGGTGTTTTCGAAAAACGGATTGGTGTCTAGAAAGTAGGAAATTTCGCTGTAGATGGTCTAATATTTAGAATTTGGATATTGAACAATTTTTCGACAGGAACGTTAATATTGAAATTGGACGAAATTCTAAGGCTATTTGAGAAGTTGCTTTATTTTTAGGAATATGAATGAATAAATTGGGGTATAAAAACACTGCGACCTAAAGATCTATTGTGTCCCCTATCTAGAACTGGATGAGGTTGGCTCATTATTACAGTTCTTCCTCCGAATCTGCTCCTCTGAGGATTCGAAGTATTTGGAGTATTTTAAGGGATGATAATTCACTCTCTTTTATGTGGTGCTTGCCCAGATAACTGTGCCTTTGATGCACGAGTGCATCACATTTCCCCAGTATGTGGTCAGGTGTCTCTTCGTGAGTGTTGCAGAATCTGCAAGTCGCGTTGTTCACCAGGCCAAGGATGTTGAGGTGTCTTCTCAACCTACAGTGGCCTGTGAGAAGCCCCGTGATTTTCCTGAGGTTGTTCCTACTTAAGCTAATGCAGGTTAGAAAACGCTCTCGGTTGTAGTCCTCGAGTAGGAGTTTTGCCTGTCTTAGCTTAGGGAGTTCTTTCCAGATTTTTGATCTTTTTGTCTCCTCTTCTGTTTTGATTTTTTTTTTTATCACGTATTCCGCAGTAGGACTTTGGCCCTGTAAGGGGTGTCGATGCACCTATTTTTGCTAAGGAGTCTGCCACTTCATTGCCCTGGACACCAACGTGGCCTGGTACCCAATGAAGCGTGACAGTGTTATTCTTGCCCAGTTTATTAAGCTTAATCACGGATTCCCAAACAAGTTTGGAGCTTATGGCGTAGGAGCTTAGTGCTTTTAGTGCAGCCTGACTGTCTGACATGATGGCAATGTTTTGGTTTTTATATTTCCTATCGAGGTTTCTTCCAGCACATATGCCTATGGCATTTACTTCTGCCTGGAATATGCTAGTGGAACCTTTAGTTCTAGGCCCAAAAACCCCAGCACCAGTCCCTTCAGCCGTCCTCGATCCATCAGTGTACCATTTGATGGTATTTTCTTTAAGACTGTAGTTTATTGTTTCGCCTTGCCTGTCTTTTTTGCAACTTAACTCCGTTCTGAAATGTTTTTCGAAGTTATACCTTTTGATCATACCATCTCTTGGGATGTCAAGAAGGTTTGTTACTGTGCACCGGATTATCGAGTCTTTTTCCCTGTTTCCAATAATTTTACCCGTCCCAGTACCCTCTTAGCAGAATTTTCAATGACCACGTGTAGTGGCGTCAGATGAAGGATGGTTTCTATCGCTGCTGTAGGGCAAGTTCTCATTGCTCCTGTTATGCATATACATGCAAGCCTTTGCATTTGTTGGTTTGCAGCCCCATGATTTACCTGCAAGTCTCTTACATATCATAACGGCTTTTACTGGTAAATGGTACTATCGTTGTTTTGGTAGGGTTGATGTTAAGTCCCACAGATATACACCATTTTCTAGTCATAGACAGCCCTCTCTGGACTATATCACAAAAAGTTTCTTCGTACTTCCCCAGTGCCGTTATAACGATGTCATCAGCAAAGCCAATACATCGAATCCGTTGGGAGGTTAGACTTTATAGTAATTCATCAACTACAAGACTCCACAGCAAGGGTGATAGTACCCCTCCCTGCGGACAGCCTCTTGTTGTGATGACTTTCTGGACGTTTAGTCCTGCGTATGCTTCCGCCGTTCTTGTACTAAGCATTTTACTTATCCATCTGACTATAGTGATAGGAACTCTCTTCCTTTTTAGAGCCGAATGAACTGCTTTGTGAGAGGTGTTGTCGAAGGCCCCCTCAATATCAAGGAAGGCGCATAATGCCGTTTCTTTAATATCTAAAGCTCTCTGTATTATATTAGTTCGTACAGAGCGGTTTCTGTGGATCTACCCGCTCTGTAAGCATGCTGACGGTGATTTAGGGGCATGTTTACTAATACTTCCGATCTAATGAAGTTATCAATTACCTTTTCCAAAGTTTTCAGTAAGAAGGATGTTAGGCTTATTGGCCTGAATGACTTAGGATGTGTGGTATCTTTTTTCCCAACTTTGGGGATGAAAATTACCTTTGCTCTTCTCCATAGACTTGGTATGTACCCAAGTGCAATACTACTTCGAAGCAATCTAATAAGATAGGGTATCAGTTCCTCTTTACCTTTCTGCAAAAGTGCATGAAAGATGTCATCTACGCCCGGTGATTTGAAAGGTTGAAAGGTACTTAACGCCCATTCAATCCTATTGCCTGAACAGATAGTCGAAGCTATCTTCCAGTCTTCCGGGTTAGGCCTTAAAGGTATTCTCTCTATCATATTTCCTACCATTGGCAAGCAGCCTGGAAAATGAGTATTTAGCAGTAGGGTTGACCTTTGCTCCTCGTTTTCAGTGAAGCTACCATCGGCGTAACGAAGTGCCAAAGAGGTTAATGTGTTATCTTTGGCTAGAGCCTTGTGTAATCTTGCTGCTGCAGGTGTCGACGAAATGCCCTCACAGAAATTCGCAAAACTATTTCTCTTAGCTCTCCTTATTTCCCCGTTAAATTTGGTCAACTCTGCAGAGTAGTTATGCCACTCTCCAGTACTCTTTGCTTTATTGCAGAGCTTTCTTACCTTGGATCTTAGTTTTGACAGATTATTGTTCCACCATGGAGTATCCTTCTGTCTTTTAATGGGTTTAAGGGGACAACTGAGTTCATAAGCCTCATTTATAGCCTAGCTAAATTCATTAGCTAAGTTTTTAGGAATAAGTATTAGAAGCTTTCCAGGCACTAGGTGTAACTAGGTGTAACATAACATAACCCAACATGGCAAATACAGTTTTGTTTTAAAATTTAACCAAACTAACGTTCGATGGGAAAAGAAAAAATATTTAATTGATTAAAAATAAATTTGAAAGAAAAGCATAAATACTTTTACATACCACCATTCCCTATATTTAGTTATTTACAAACAATAAAGTGTTTTTGTACTTTTAAGGCCCGACATAAAACACGCATAAGCTAGCCTATGTTCTTAGATTCGAATATCTCGAAAACCTGACTAGATGGGATATAATTGAGGCGACCATTATTTTTTGACAGTTCAGTATATTCCGATCATAGTAGTTAAGATCATTAATTTAGGTAATAACATAAAGTCTTTGAATATGAAACTTGCTTAAATTATGTTTAGATTTAAGCGAAAGTCTATGTTAAATAAGAGAAATTAGAACCAGTTTACTAAATAAATTTAACTAAAATATTCATCATCGTAGTCTGTTTTTTATTTTTTTTTATTTAATCCTCAGTTATTTAGTGACCAATTAAACACGTGACTTCAAATTTTATAGCCAACACCCTAGTAGACACCAAGGTGCCTGTTTTTAAAGCTAACAGAGCAAAATTTCAAACATTGCTTGATTAAGGAATAAAACCGACTTTACTTCACGCTGTCCTTTCATTGCGAGACTTTGTCAAACTTTTTCATAATTTTTAACATGTTAAACAACTCTTCTAGCTAGTGTCAGTTTCGCAACGTTACGTTAGCAAAATTAATGTTGAACAACCATAAATTTAACAGATGATGAACTCAAGCACAACATTAGTTTGTACATGTGAGTAAGAGGTTTATGCAATCCATTATTAGTAGTTACAATGCTGGGGTAAGTTTATTAAGTCAAAAGGTTGTGAGCTGCTCTTCGACAGGTGAAACTAAAAGAATTTAACAAATCAGATGCATTAATAGCGCCAGTTAATAGCTGGTGAAATAATATAACAGTTATTCCTCTTTGTAAAAGCTTGAATATGAGTTAGTTTGATTTGATATTCATAAGGTGGAGGTTAAAAGGATCGGAACCCTTTAAACGCGAAACAAATTAAGTTACGCTGTATTGCTTCAATTTTGTTTTTATGGATATGGTTTTGCAGATGATATATTGCACTTAAATGTGAAACTATCTCACACTAAAAGCTAAAAGTTCAAAAAGCTTCGGAATACAAAAATGTCTAGAGATTTGCCTATAATTAGCTATGTCTGATTTATAACCATTTTAAAAAGTTAGAGATAACTCGAATAAACATACATAAGAAGAAAAGCTTAGATTGAATTGCACCTTTAAAAACCTAAAAGATGGATACCGTCTGTCTGGACATAGTCATAGAGATGGATATTATTGCAGGTAATTCTTTAATTCTTGATAAATTGACAGATACGTGAGATCCAATCATACATTTTTATATTGGAAACTCGCTTTTTTTAGATTTCATGATTTCGAAGGTTTAAAACAATAATATGAGTATAACTGCCACCAGCTCCATATCTGTTGCATGTGCAGTATTTTCCAGCGACCCTATAGAGAAGGGACTATAGTAGAAGTGAACCACCAACCTCAAACTCAAACACATGATATAACTTCTGCACCTACATATAAAGCTATAGCGCTAACCTGCATAAGTGCGAAGGGGAACGCTGGGATGGACGTTTGAAAGTGTTGTCCACGCATACTTTAAAAAACTATTGGAGAGCATTGTGGCAGCTAGGGTTGCTTCTAAAAATAGAATCCATTTAGCAGAGGGTAAAGTTGTGAAATTGCTAAGAGTAGAGTTCATGGTTTATCTATGTAGATATGATAAACATACTAGGAATTGGATTTCATTTTCGGAACAATTGAAGACACTAAACATTTCTTTCATGGAAGATCGATTTGATTGGAGATTAAAAACAATTTTAAAAATCACCTCAATCATTTAATTTTTATAAGAAAAGTTGTTTTCACTCAAAGTAGTGTGATGCGAAAAAACCTTGAAACTTTTGTTACTTAAGAGATTTTGTATTAATTTGAGAGCTGATTTCCGACAGATCTGAATTTTTATGGAGCGCTATATTTGAATAATTTAAGCATTAATTGAAATGGACCCTAAATTGAAAGTAGACCTTCGGTTTCAAGGAGCAGCGTTGACTGGGGTTAGAATCGAAAACGATTCAAACCACACGCAATATATTGGTATTTTGAGAAAAACGTACGAAACGCTCATTTTCTAATTCTCCATTGTTATATCCATTACCATTAGGGCCGAACTATTCAGCCTCGACGCATGGCAACGTCTGCAACTGCAACAACTACATTAAATTTTTTTTAAATGTATAACACCTGATCCGGAGCTGGTGGCATACGTTTTTCAATGGGTTCTTATGTAATTTCGTCAACTGAACTATAGATAAATCTCGAGTTTATAAATGTTAAAAAGCTTTATAATTAGAAATACAATTGTAAAAATATACGTGGCAGTATCGCATGAGCTTGCTGTCTTGGTTTAAGATACGAGTAATAATAGGTGTGTTTTTTTGGGAAAATTATCCGTAGTGAAGTAGGATTTCCCAAAAAAACGTATCCGCAGTTGTGCGATTTTTCTACTTTAAAGTTGGTACCACTGACTTTGACAATTATCACCACAAAAGTCAAGGTATCTGTTCGCAGACTTTAGTTAGTTTTGGATTTCTCAACAGCTTTTTTCATAAGAAGGCGTTGTCGCGTTAGTAACTCTTAAATGTCGCTGTTTAACTAAAGTATAACAGCTGACCACGACATTTCGCTCCTACAAAAACGCGTTAGTTATTAAACAGCTTTCTATAAGAGCTCGACACCAACACGATACAAAATGCAGCGTTTTTCTTATAAAAATGGTTTTCTAAAAAAAAGACTTAAACTCTCAATGGAAAATGCTAAACAACAAACTACTTTTCGTACTCTAAGAACATGCCTTCGAGATACAAAAGAGTTTTCAATTGTACCAACATTTGTATTCGAGACATGAGCAAACGTCAACATTCTATCCGCAGTTGGATTCTACTTCTACTTTTATCGGCAGTGAAGACTTTGTATTTGTAATACGTATAAAATCTTACTTCACTACGGATAGCTTTGCGAAAAAAACACACCTAATGATGCCAACCATTGCAGGCATAAAGTATGTGCGCTTAGGGGACAGTCGGGCTAAAATTAACCCTTTTTCTAAAAACAATGATCCTCCTAAGATTTTGGCTTACAAAAATGTAGCAAAGCTGGCTGAGAAGATGTCAAGACATAGCATTACTAAAAAAAGAAAAAAATGTATTGTCGACTATTATGGGTAAGTTGTAACATAGTCTGGGTTAAAATTAAAATGCACGATCGCATGGATCGCACGTACTTGCACTTATATACAACAGTTATCGAACTTCAAAAATTAAAACATATGCATAAGTACATACATACGAGTATATAAGAGCTTGGATGTAATTAGACAAAAATGTTCAAATGCATAAAATTCATTGTTTAAATTGGTGAAATAAAACCTTATTTTGAGGTAAGGAATTATAATGCCGACTGATTTCTGGAAAAATGAAAGAATGTATGCAAACAAAATTTTTAAAATATTGTTAGAGGAGTCTAATGATTAAATTTGTATGCACGAAACTCCTTAAAAATGTATTTATAAAAAAAATTCGCATGCCAATTTTAAGTATCTAATGGTATTAATTTAAAAACATAATTTAAGAAAAAACAGTTTTCAAAATATTGAATTTAAAAAAAAAAAATTGTTTTTATTTTTTTTATTGAAATCGCCAGAGTCGTTAAGGAGATTATAGAAAACAAAAACAGAACGGTTCTATGACAGGAACCGTCAATAACATGTAACGGGTGATTTTTTTGAGGTTAGGATTTTCATGCATTAGTATTTGACAGATCACGCGGGATTTCAGAAATGGTGTCAAAGAGAAAGATGCTCAGTATGCTTTGACATTTCATCATGAATAGACTTACTAACGCCACAACGTCGAATTTTCAGTGAATGGGCCCTAGAAAAGTTGGCAGAAAATCCGCTTTTTTATCGACAAATTTTGTTCAGCGATGAGGCTCATTTCTGGTTGAATGGCTACGTAAATAAGCAAAATTGCCGCATTTGGAGTGAAGAGCAACCAGAAGCCGTTCAAGAACTGCCCATGCATCCCGAAAAATGCACTGTTTGGTGTGGTTTGTACGCTGGTGGAATCATTGGACCGTATTTTTTCAAAGATGCTGTTGGACGCAACGTTACGGTGAATGGCGATCGCTATCGTTCAATGCTAACAAACTTTTTGTTGCCAAAAATGGAAGAACTGAACTTGGTTGACATGTGGTTTCAACAAGATGGCGCTACATGCTACACAGCTCGCGATTCTATGGCCATTTTGAGGGAAAACTTCGGAGAACAATTCATCTCAAGGAATGGACCGGTAAGTTGGCCACCAAGATCATGCGATTTGACGCCTTTAGACTATTTTTTGTGGGGCTACGTCAAGTCTAAAGTCTACACAAATAAGCCAGCAACTATTCCAGCTTTGGAAGACAACATTTCCGAAGAAATTCGGGCTATTCCGGCCGAAATGCTCGAAAAAGTTACCCAAAATTGGACTTTCCGAATGGACCACCTAAGACGCAGCCGCGGTCAACATTTAAATGAAATTATCTTCAAAAAGTAAATGTCATGGACCAATCTAACGTTTCAAATAAAGAATCGATGAGATTTTGCAAATTTTATGCGTTTTTTTTTTAAAAAAAGTTCTCAAGCTCTTAAAAAATCACCCGTTACATATATCATGGTTACGACAGTACAAAAGTACCTACATATAATTGTTTTATCAAAATATTTTCAGCCGTTTTTAAAATAAATAAGTTTTTCAATAATGTCTCTGCGACAGGTTACCGTTAGTTTTGCAGCTTTACAGATTTAATTTCTATTTTATTTTTTCAATTGCTTCAATGGTTTAGGCTGTAGGTCGATGTACTCACAGACATACGGAATTGCGGAACTCACTTTTTTCGTGTCCTCTATTGTCGTACTGTCAACTTTGATCAAAATCTCGAGTTCGATTTTTTTCCTACGAGAATATAATAAGTTTGTATATCGCACGTCAATATGAGTAATTTCTTTTTTAATTTAATAATTATTTTATTTTTAACAAAAAAACAAACTTTACTCTCTCTCTCTCTCTTTCATTCCAAATTTATTTAAGCAAAGCAATTTAATCTAAAGCAAATAAATTTAACCCAAACGCAAATTGATTTAAACTATTAAAAAATCTAAATTGCTAATAGTTCAAATCTTTTTCCGTTAGGGATTAATTTATTAATTTATTTGCGTTTTGGATAAGTCACTTTGTGTTTGGGTTAAATCTATTTCCGTTAAGGTCAAATTGATTTGCTATTGGTTAATATAGTTTGTGAATGGTACTTTATTTATTATCAAAAGCGCAAGACAACAAAACCCTAATAGAACAGACCATCATCGGCATCAACCTCTTCCAAATTAATAACTAAAATATGTACTCGTATATATGTACATAAGTCGGTAGCTGGGGAGAAGATTCGAATTTTTTCCTCTTTCTTAAAATTTCTTTAGATCGCGGTATCTCCGAAACCAAGTAAGAAGTTGCACTTTTACTTATTAATTTCAATCAAAATGGTTAGAGAAGTTTTTGAGATAATTTGAAAAGTTCAAAATTACTTTATGCTGAAATGAAATCAGAAACCAAACAAAAATTCTCTGTACGAAATTGAGGAAAATCGGTTCCATGTTTAATAAGGCTCTAGCTTTATGTACAGTAGACGAAATGATGAAAAGAGTTTTGTTTGATTTAAAGCTGCATGTATTGTAGTGTAAAGTTTGAATAAAATCTGGACAAGTTTACTCTACAGGGAAAGATTAAATGCTATAAATTTAGGTTAATTTTTTTTAAATTTCGCTTTCACTTCTAAAAACATAGAAAAGCTCCTAATAAAAACAGTTTTAATCTTTATAAATGGAACTTCATTTTTGTAGTCTTGCCGAAATTGAATTTGGTTGGTAGATTGGTTAATTGCACAACTTTTTTAAAACTGGTTAACAATTTGGAAAAAACTTATATTTAATTATGTATACATTTTCCATAGGTTGAGAGTTGTACTTTGCCAGAAATAAGCGATCTCCATTTCATAAGTATCCGAATTTTTTAACCAACGCGTATACGTATACGTTCCGTATCCGTGTAGCTCGTTACGGTTTCACGTTTCGTGTAGCTCGTTACAGTCACACGTTCCGTGTAGCACGATACCTTATGGAAGATGGCATTCAAGACCCTGTTTACATTGGGAATATTGCGTACTTACTACATCGTGTTTACATTGGAACTTTGAGGCGCCTTAAAAAGAGTTCACCTAAGGTGTCATCCATTGACACCTCTCTCTTTCTCTTCTTTTAGTAATTTCCATTGATAGTTAAAACTAAATATCTCCATTACATCAGATCTCACCCAATATGTCAAAAAGACGAATAACTAAACAACTAGTGTCAAATTTCATTGTAGTTTCATTCACTGTTTTAAACAAATCCCCTTTAAGTTAGTGATGGACGATATCATTTTATTTTATGCTCCGGAAAAATGTATTTTCAGAGTTGTCATTTAAAAAATGTTGTTTTTTTCTTCTCCGGAAAATGCTATTTATATTTCGAATTTAATGTTCTATATAAATCAAAGTATAGATCGTTTTCTATCTGTCAAGCCAGCAACTGGATGTTGACTCCGATGCCACTAAATAAAAAAAATGTTTTTTCCACTAATATGTACTTTGACCACTTCCAATACATACGATAAAGTACAGAAACGTCAAAAAAATGCGGAGGATGTAGTTCAGTTTGAACACTGCTTATAGCAGAAAAAAGACGTCAAGAGCTGATTTTTCCGTTGTTTCGTCTTTTTGACATATATGTGATATATTTTGATACGTGAGGTGAAGAAATGTAGTAGAATAAAGCTACATTTCTACACCCGTGACCCAAACTGTCAAAAACACGACAGACGAAAGGAACGAAAAAAAGAATCGTTAAATCAGGCTCCAAGAGTCAAACTGAAGTAGCATATTTTCGTGCACCCTTTTGGGCAAATATATTTCACAAACACGGCATTATTGGCTAGATTTTGATAATGTTAACGCTGCTTGTCAAGCATGCAGGATGAATTTCAAAATGTTTTGATATTTTGGATGGAAGACAAACATATTTGAGAATGTGAACGTATGCCTTTTTTTTTTTTTTTTTTTTATATAATCTACACGCGCTCAAGGGATTGTGATTACCCTTAAAATGTTTGAACACAGCGCGGGCGTGAAGTTGTGTATGTCGCTTATAATTCACATTATTTTATTCGTGTTTATCCTTGTTGGGCATACTAGTTTAACTCAATTACATGTTGTTAGTGTTATGCCTGAACAACATGTAGGTAATGAGTAAACCAGCAACCCATTGATGAACAAAATTTCATTTTCCATGAAGTTCTCGAGTTATGAACATCGTAAAAATAATTTAATTTAGGTGGATTTTATTAGATTAATATAAGTTTTCTGCAGACTTGGAATATAAAAAGCAAGTAAATTTCCTCGTCTAAAATTTCATGATTCTAATGAAAAGTAACGCTAATATCTTTCATCCATCAAATATTCATCATTCCGTGTTTGTCAAACGAATTTGAGAATGTGAATGCTCCTACTAACGCTCCGAGCAAATGGTCTTAGTATTTTGTACCAGATGACATCTCTATTTGAGTATAGGTGGAAGAATTGAATGTTGTATCAAATAACATCCCTGTTTAAGCATAAATCTAGCAAACTTTACGTTACGTAGCGGAGCCTGGTGGTGCGTTTTTTTTTTAATAATATATTACTTTTTAAATAAATAGGTTCGTTTCTTTACTTTGAAACTTTTGTGATTTTCTCTGGATTTCTGTGAATTTTAGCCCAAAGTTCTGCCAAAGTTCATATACAAAAAAAATTGTACTAAAATGCACAGAAAATGTTTTCAATATTAAAGAAAACAATGTTGACATTATATTGTATGTTTATTGGGTACGTTCCATAGCAAGAATTCGTCACCCTGGCGAACGTTGATGTTTACACATCTTAACCGTGAGTCCGGGTACTCACACTTTTTTCGAGTTGTGTCGACTTTTCATGATTTTCATGTCATATTTGATTATGATCCCGGGTTCGATTTTGACGTTGACGTGAAGCTGGTGCCATCTTAGAGTATAAAATGTGACCCAATTTAGGTACGTTCTATTTGTGTTGTTTAACAGAAGTTTGACTGTGACTATCAATTCACATTTCCTATCAAAACAACAATAATTTAAATTAATATCACCACTCTAAAGTTACATCACCATAAGCCAGATGCAAGGCACGATGCAAATTATCGATATAAATTTTCACGCCATCTGTTAGTTCTGCTGCAAGGCATAGGTTATTTAGGCACCATATACGCATAAATGCAAAACATTGCCGAAGGCAGGATCCTTTTTTGGGGGGTTTTCCGTAATACGGATGTGCTTGAGCATGGTTTGATTTTAGGTGGATGTTTGAAGAGTTCTTTTTAGGTCAACTTTATCAACCTGGATTCCCGGATAGATGAATCCTTATTGATTAACATTTTGTCATATTCCTCATTCTTTTGGATACAAAAAATGTAGCAGAGTTATAAATTGTTGAAACAAATTTGAATTAAATTGATATTATTTTTCAAAGAAAAGTTTTATACAATATAAACATAACATACCGAACAACATATATGCAATTGTTTTGTTAACGGTATCCTTTTTTTTAATAAAGTTTACATAAGCTGATGATCCTGATGATGTTATGCACGGTAATCCACGTGTGCGTTTGTGATGGGCTTGTGTTGTTTTTTCTTTTTATTATTTTATTTTATTCCAATGAATATTACAGTAGGGTTGGTTTGATTGCACTAAAAATGTGTCTCTTTTTTTCCTTCAACGAATTTTCTTTTTTATCTCACTTTCTCATACACATCGACACAATCATTATAAAAGGGCTTAAAGGACACACGAAAAATGAAGGAATTTCACTTCCGTTCGATGGAAAATTCTAGAGAAAATCGGCTATTCTCTACACTCTCTATCTTTATCTCAACACTTCTATCCACCTCACCAGTATAGTAGTTGCTTTAGTCCTTTTTCAGGCTATAAGAGAATGACAGATACATGAGGTGGGTGGACAAATAAAGATGATACGAAGGTACTTCAGTGCACCTCGCTGCCTGCTTCCACCATCAAAGCAATGAATAAGAACAAACAAAAAGTAAAAACTATAAGACTTGCAGACAGTTTCACAATTTCTTATTTATTTAAAAATTTAAATCGACCACCATGGAACTATAAGTTCCTCCCAAACTGTGGTATAACCCATCCGCCCGAGCCTTGAAAATTAAATTACCATATCACTTTAGATACTGCGTAGCATCATGACACGTCATTTAGTATACTTTGCATTTAAAACTATAACATTCGCTCGTATTTATCTTTTATTATCTTTTCGTTTTAACAAATTGCGTATCTTTGAGTTCCGAACGCTTCCTATGAATGTAAATTGCGCACTAAAAGTCGATGCAAAAGTTCTATAGCAATCCCGTCTATAGAGAAAAGGTATCTCTCTGTGTGACACCACCAGAGCACAGCACTTTACGATGAGTCAAAGTGTGAGCTATATAACGTGTTATGTGGTGTATAACTTACTCAAAGATACAATCATTATAATGAAGGTTCTTCTTTCCACTACTTCCTGACTGTTTGCTAAAATATAAAATAAAAATACTCAAGCAACGTTTCGGTGGAATTGTAAGTCGCAAAAGGCGGTATGGTACCATTCCATTTAGAGTTGGGTATGCGGCCAATGTTTGGAATTCAAGCGGGAGAACCTAGGATTGGTCTTTTGCCATTGGCAACACTGCTACAATGTGCTACGTGCCTTTTGGCTCACAGCGAAATACACCCGATGAGGGAAAGATTGCAAGTATTTTCAAATTTTAGCAAGCACTAACAAAGCACATCCCTACCCGCCCACCATCACCTAACCTTCTCCAAGCAGCGCAAACTTTTCTTCTTGTTTCCATATCTGAGTATCTGAGGGTGGATTTTTAACTCTCAGATACGAAAACTTCATGCTCCTTCACTACGAGAGGGTTAGAATAGTATGGCTCTTGGCGCACCTAAAAAATGAGAACTCGGGTCATTTGCTCTCTTTCTCTGTCTTTTTTGTTTATCTCTCTCGAAATCGTGTGATAAGGTACAGTGGTACTGGGGGCGTATGAGTATTTATTTTACTTGTTCTATTTTTTTTATTATTAAGTACTTGCCGGCAATGTTGGTATTGTTTTTTTTACATCTGTGTTGGCGAAATCGCTTTTCTGCTGTTGCTTTTGATGGTGTCAAGAGTTGCCGTGGTGTGTTGAAAGTTTGAATAATTTTAAAAAGTACATATTTTTTTAAAAATTGTATTTGTAAAAATTAACTCCAAATAAATTACATTCTAAATAACTGTTATAACCTAAATAAAAGCAAGAAAATTATGAGTGGTGGGGTCCGGTCAAAGGGTGAGAACATCAACATTCGCGCTTGGCGATCTTCATGTACCTAGTGTAGTTCAATTTTTGTGATTTTCTGTTCGTTCGAATGTGAACTCTAAAGGGGTTTTGACTAACGTTCAAATGTTAAACACAGTGGAAGCGTTAGGAAAATAAAATACACGATTGGATCGTACGAACTTGCTCTTATGTAAAAGTACTTTGGAATTTAAAGTACATTTTATAAATATAAAAAAATGGATTTATTGAGATAAAAATGTTCAAATGCAGGGAATTGCCGTTTGATTTCCGTAAAAGTATGAAAACAAAGTTTAAAAACCGTTATATTATTTAAATGATTTCTTATATAACAAATTTCCTTAAGATTTTTCGAGAAAAAAATTTGAGATGCCAATTTTAAGTACATATTTAGTAGTATAGATTTTAGGAAATAGTTGCGATATTTATTATTCGTCTTAAAAGCTACACACTCTATTTAGACTATTTGAATTATGATAAATAACATGATTAAACATAGTTTGAGGATAAAAATAAAATACATAATTTAACATATAGCATTATAACAAATTTAATAATTTATGTTTCAAAACATTTCTATTAATATTAAAATCAATTGCAAAATCATATTCATTAAAATCCATACTGTGGTAAGGAACATTTAAAAAATCACAGTTACGCGGGCGCAAGTTTCGAGAAGGCGCATAAATAAAAAACATAGATAACAAAACCGGACAGTCAATATTACAATTCAAAACATCAAAAGCAAAAAGTATTGAGTTTAATTTTCTTCTCTGAGCAAGAGGTTTTAGATCTTCTAAAATACCGCTCGTCTCATAAGATGGAACATTAGAATAACCAAAAATTTTTCGTAAGGCAAACTTTGTGAACCTTTTTTGAACTTTTTCTATACGACAAATGCTAGACGCGGTAAGGGGGCTCCATATAACAGTACAATATTCTAAATGTGGTCGGACAAGACTAGAATAAAGAGCTTTCAATGTATATGGGTCTTCGAAATCTTTTGAATTTCGAATAACAAACCCTAGCATAGAGTTTGCTTTTGAGATCGCATGGTCTATGTGATTTGAAAAATTCATCTTAGAATCGAAGATTACGCCTAGATCCTTATGGCAATCAAATCTTTGTAAAATGTCGTTTTCGAGTTTATAATTATAATATAATGGACTATGATTTCTAGAAAATGTCACAACGCTACATTTTTTATTGTTAAAATATACTCGTAGCCCATTGATATTACACCATTTAATTAAATTATTTAAATCAATTTGAACGTTCTTTGCATCGTTCAATGAATTTATGGAGCTGAATATTTTCAAATCATCAGCAAATAGATATTTAGAAAAAGTAAGATGTAATGGTAAGTCGTTAATAAAAATGATAAAAAGAAGTGGTCCAAGGTGACTACCTTGAGGAACACCCGAAAAATTTATAATTTCCTTAGACAAGGCATTATCAATTTTCACCACCTGTTTTCTACCTACTAAATAACTCTTTATCCACATTAGGAGCTGAGAGTGGAATCCAAACATCTCTAGTTTTCTTAAGAGAACACTATGTTGAACGCGGTCAAAAGCATTTGAAAAATCAGTGTAAATAGTGTCGACTTGAGAACGCATTTCCATCTGAGATAGACAAAAATTTGAAAATATTGATAAATTTGTAGTGGTGGATCTACCTTTTAAGAAACCATGTTGGTAAACTGAAATATTGTTATGAATAAGATTATACAATTTGTTTTTTTACAACAGCTTCGAAAACCTTAGGAATTAACTGCAGTTTTGCAATTGGTCTGTAATTTTCAACCGAACTTTTTGTACCTGATTTATGAAGGGGAGTTATTATAGAGTATTTCCATTCATCTAAGAACTGACCATTACTTAAAGAAAGGTTAAATATTATACAAAGTGGAGTAGCAAGTATATTAGCACAAGTTTTTAAAAGAATTGGTGGAATATTGTCTGGTGAAATAGAAAAATTATTTTCAAGAGATAAAAGTACTTGTAAAACATTGTCTACAGATAAATGCAAATTACCAAGATCAACCATAGGATCTGAATTTATTGTGTTGGCATAATTTAATTTGAGATCAATAAAATTAGATTGAAAAAACGACGCAAAGTTATTGCAAATTATATTAATATCATCGGACAGCACATTATTATAAGTGATGATAGATGGAATCCCAATTGAGTTTATTTTCGTGTTCATATATGACCAAAAACTCTTAGGGTTATTCTTAATATTCGATTCAAGAGACGAGATGTATTGCTTATATACAAATTTTTTCAAAAACTCATACTCCCTTCTAATTTGTTTGAACTGTTCATTTAAATGAATTGAAGATTTTTTAATTTTATTAAGTTTATTCATGACATTTTTCAGTCTTGATATAATTTTGTTGAACCAAATAGGTTTATTTGAACTTTCGAATAAAGTTTTTTTAGGAACGTAAGAAGAAACCGCTGAATCTAAAATGTTCCGAAACAGAGTAAGAGCTTGTTTAGTATCTTCACCGCTTAAGATATGTTGCCAATCTATTGTGCTCAAATAATTTTTTATGGAATCATAATCAGCTTTTTTAAAATCATACAATTGTGAATTATTATTCGATTTAGATTCATTCAAAATGGAAAAATTAAAAACTATTTCAACTGCATTGTGATGAATGCTATTTTCTAATATTTTATAAGATGGTTCATTACATTGAGCTTCAAGGCAATTATCAATAAAAATTTAATCTAAAATACGACCAATAGAATTAGAAATATTGTTGATTTGATACAAATTTAAGGCTGATAAACTATCAATAACATTATATTCATAATCTTTGACAACATTATAAGGAAACATTTGCTTTTCATCATTTGAGAATTTCCAATTAATATTAGGCAAGTTAAAATCTCCAACAACTACAAAATAACAATTTTCATCTTTATCATTAGCAATATCTAAAATATTTTTAATGTGAGACTCATACAAAGAATTTTGAGATGAAGGTGGGATACATGATACAAAAATATATAAATGAATCATTTTAAAAGATTGAATAAATAGATCTACACAGACACAAATCTGATCAATTTCGAAAGAATGATAAGGTAGTTTAATTTCTCTACTTGTAAAATTTGAGTGTTTCCAAAAATAATTGTTCACACGTTTTAAATATTTGATTTAAAAAAAAAAACTTGGATTTTTTTTTTCAAAAACCCCAAAAATATTTTTGCGAATATTTTTATATACAATATTATTTTAAACTTAAGGCTTCAAATCGTTAGAGCCGTTCATTAGAAAGTCGAAAATCAAAAAACCTCTAGGGAATCACCGAAGACTTTTAACTACCGGGATTGAAGAAAATAGGAACAGTGGCTTAGGCTGTAGGGAGCGGTACAGACATACAGACAGTTGTTTGTGTAATAAATTTCCTTAAAAATTTTATAAATATCACACATAATTTTTTTTTATCAAAATCATTAGAGCCGAGATAAATAAGATTATGCATTACGGGTGTATGGGGGTTACCGTTAGTTTTAGAGCTAAAAACAAATTTCAATTTCCCCTCTAGGGAATTACCGAAGACCCTTAAGTACCCAGTTTGAAGAAAAATCTCAATATCTCGAGTTCGATTACGTCCATGGGAAAAACTAGGAATGCGCATTTTCTGGAAAAAAAATTTACCTCAAAGTCAAAAATTACCATGAGCAAGACAAATGAATAGAAATTGGATATTTAAAGAGTCATACAATATTTCAAATTTATTTAAACGCAGTTCCAAAGACTAGCATTTCTTCTAAACGAAGTTTCTACCATTAGCATCTAGAGACAAATTACCATTATCGTGGGTTAGGGTACACCATGTAAGACTTTTCTTAAATCCCCAAAAAAATTATATCAATGTTGGGGTCCTGCAGAATGATTTTTGTTTTTTTTTAAACAATGAATAAATAAATTAATTTGGTGGTGCAACAGCTTGAAGTGAACCAGGACCTAGTAACTTAAGAGTCTCAACCATTCCTGTGTGCGTGTAACCTGGAACGGAGAGGACCTACAATTTTCTGCCGATTCCGAACTGCTAGTAAGCAGCACTTTCCATGACAAGAGATATACTCTTAGAGGATTTGTCAATTCATCGCAAGAGGCAGTACACCCCTGAAAAACTTTTTTTTGCAGCGGCTGAGAATCGAACTCGAGACCTTCCGAGTTCATTTCCCAAATTATTCTTGACGATTTAGGGAACACCCTGTATAGATTGCGATGAAAAATCACAGTCATAAGCACTTAGTTTGACAGAAGCTTGCATATTATATTACATTATATCTTCTTATTTCTATAAGGCAGGAAGGTATGCAATGTTCGAAGTTCATATGGTACTCAACCTTACTAACATACCTTTAAATACAGAGATTTCTTTTTCAGTGGCACAACACGATTATGGAATAATTTACCCGGCACTGTTTCCCTTGCCATTTCAATTTTCAAACTTTTAAAACCAATGTTCATCGACACCTCCTCTCTTCCTTATTTAACATTACTCAATAAACCTTTCAGCGTCTTTTAATGGTAAACAAAAAACACAGTCCACAGAAGAATAATATCCAATTTGCGTTTTTATAATCTTTAAGTTTGAATCAATCTGATAACAAAATACACGGCTAATTGGAGAAGTTTAGGAAGGGCCAAATCTGACAGGCCTTTTATACCTACTTCCGTATAAGTGTGAAGAGATGTTTATATTAGGAAGCTTACAGTCCACAATCGATATAACTTTTTTATAAATAGTAGCAATCTTTAATATTTTGAATCTGTTGAGTTAGAGAATACGGGTTTCTGATTTTGTTCAAGATTTGATTTTTTCCACTTGAACGAGCATAAATAATAATCTTGTTAAATCTGCAAATTGAATGTTTATTTTTTTATTTATTTTTGTTTCCATCCCACACACATTCGAAATATAAATAAAAGTGGATAAGCAGTATACATTCAGTAAAATACACGACTGGGCGCATGTACTTGCTGTTATGTTCAAGAAGTGTGGAATTTAATTTAAATTTAATTAAGACCTTATATGGGAGTACGCGATCTAGATGAGCTAAAACTACAATGCAAATTTCTGTTCTGGAGATTTAAGAAAAATTGCTCTTTGCCAAATTTGAAACACAAATCCCTCACAGTTCAAGATCGATGTACAACGTACGACACACAGTGGTTTCATTTGCATGGAAAGGGTGGTCAAAACTAAAAATGTAATTTTAAATGATAGAAAATAAAATAAATAGTTATACCAAGAGTTTTTAGTTCAATATTTTTTTTTTAAATAATTAAAGTTTATAGCAAAAAATTCAAAACATCTTTATATAATATACGTTTTTTTAATATCTTTCGTTAGAATTTTAATTTTTAATTTTGGTGGGGGCAATACCCCCCTTTATTTAGCTTAATACAAGCTTCATAACTTAATCTAACTTAAAACTATGAAACTTAGGCTAGCCGCGCACTAGCAATTTTTAGTTGCGAAACTGTTTGGTTACTTATAGAAAACAGATGAACTGTTTGGTTGAATGTCCGTGAATTTGCAGATAATTATATGTTCAATAAAATGGCGAACTTATTTTAGGCAATCGTTTAGTTTGTGTCAAAACACAAACCTTTTAGTTGCTCGAACCAAGCAGTTTCGCAACTAAAAATTGCTAGTGCGCGGCTAGCCTTACAGTTAGGGTTGGGCTAACTTAAAACTATGATTGGATTGTGTTTCGGAGGAGGTGTTTTAGGCAGGGAGTGCTAAGGTTAAAGTCTAAATCGTTTTTATTCGAATTAACCATCCACAGCATAAGCGTAATAGGTTCGTTGGAGCCATAAGAGGTACGGTGGGTAGGGAGATAGAAGAGGCGAGGATTTCTAAGGTTACGAGGGTTTGTGCTGAAAAAGATAGAGTTGTAAAGAGTTTGACAGTCAACGGAGCCTGAGAGAAGCCGATGAATGAAGAGAATCTCTGCTATATCTCTCCGTTCTTGCAGTGTATTTAAGTTAATTAGTTGAAGGCGGTTTTGGTAGAGGGGCAGGATCAAGGGATTATTCCAAGACAGACCGCGAAGGGCAAATCTTAGGAAGCGACGTTGAATGCTCTCGATCCTAGAGATGTGGATTTTTTGATATGCGGGACCAAACTTGGCTGGCGGACTCAAGTAGAGGACGAACAAACGTTATGTAAAGGGTGACGTAGGGGTCGGAGAATTCTTTGGACCACCGTTTAACAAAACTAAGTGATGAGTTGGCTTTTAAAATTATATTATCGATATGTGCCAAGAAGTTGAGCTCTCGGTCGCATAATATTCCTAGGTTGCGGATCGATTCAACAGTTGATATGGGTTGGTTATGTAGAAGGTAGAGACGTGGAGGAGATTTTATGTGTTTACGTGAAAAAGTGATTGATTGGCATTTGGCAATATTTAGCTCTAAGCAGTTTTTAAGGCACCAGACTGAGAAACTGTCGAGATCTTGTTGAATAAGGGAAGAGTCATGTTTTGAAGAAATTGTTTCGAAGATCTTAGTATCGTCAGCGTAGAGTGAGATGTGGGAATGTTTTATGACGTTTTCAATATCGTTAATGGTAAGAATAAAAAGGAGAGGACCGAAGTGGCTGCCTTGTGGGACTCCGGAGGTAGCTAAGAAAGAACTAGACAGGGCAGATCTGAAACGAACACAGTAATAACGGTTTTCTAGATAAGAAGAAATCCATTTCAAGAAATTAGGTTCAAAGCCAAGGGCGGATAATTTGAAAAGTATTAGCTTATGCGAAATTTTGTCAAAAGCTTTGCTAAAGTCAGTAAATATAGCGTCAACTTCCTTTCCGTTCTCTAAGGCAGATAGGGAATACGATACAAATTCGACAAGGTTAGTGGTTGTAGACCTACATTTAAGAAAGCCGTGTTGTCTTGGAGACATCAGAGACTTACAGTGGAAACTTGAAATTTCGTACAAGATACTTTCAAATATTTTAGGGATATGTGAAAGTTTGGCAATGGGACGATAATTTTTAACATCGCTCTTAGGACCCTTTTTGTGTATTGGGGTTATGAAAGAGGTTTTCCATACCTGGGGAATTTCTCCTTGAGATAGCGATAAGCTGATAATTTGAGAGAGGGGAAAAGAGAGGGCTGAAGAGCATTTTTTCAGGAATATTGCAGGGAGGCCATCAGGACCAGGAAGAAATTCGTCATTAAGTTGATTTAGCTTATTTTTGATTAGGCATGGGTCAACGGTAAGTGGAAGAGATGGGCCTAGGGAGAAATTTGGCAAATAATCGAAATAACCAGAATCAGGTACAAAGGAGTCGTCAGTGAAAGATTTCTTGAAAAAGGTGGCAAAAAAGTTGGCAATACCGTGCGAATTATTTGAAGTTTCGGTATTGAAGGAAAGAGAGGTAGGGTAACCATCGGATTTTTTTTTTGAAATTGACGAACTGAAAGAACGACTTAGGATCATTTATAAGGTTGGTTTGTGTTTCAATTAAGTAGAAAGCAACGGATCTGAGGTTAGAAGTATTTTATTAAATAAATCTGCATTTGTTCATAGCCTAGATGTTTTTTCGAGTATTGTTCGATTTGAAAACCTTAACATCTCTTTTGTTTGCCCCATCAGCCTCTAGGCAATATTGCATGTTAAGCAATTTGTCCTGCATTGATAGGCACTTTATGTACGGAAGCTGGCAATGGGTACGAAGGATATTTCTGATCAATTTTACAGTATCTTACGCGGATTTCTCGAGGAGGTCTAGATTAATTGCGAAACAAATTGCCAAAGTTCGATGTTCGACATAAGCTTTCTAAAAATTACTTCTTTGGTTTATATTGATTATTTGATGACTTATTTGTTTCTAGTGGGCTCTGTACAGGCTCAAAGTCCAAGCACTATACGTAGATAAAAAACACGTTTTCTCTTCGCGAACATGAAAATATTAGAATCAAAGGCGGTTTTAAATAAATATGTAGTGTTTTCGAAAAATAAAATTATCTAGAATTTAGCTTAACTCATTGCTTTACTGTTTTCATCACCTTTTCTCTGGAATAAACTTAAAAAAAAAAAACCAAAAATGGTTAAACCGCAATGTCAAATGTTCAGATTTACGTATTTTTAAAATTTGTGACGAAAAGTCCACTTTGTAGGTCAATTATCACAACACAATAATTGCATTAATAAAATGAGTTTTTTTGACCTTTTGGCCAATGGAAGAATCCACTCTGCGGCGGGCGGTCAATTAATTACATTAAAGCTTTTCCAACAAAATGAAGTTTTGCCATAAGAGCAACCAATTTGGATATGCCTATATCATAGTTGTTCTATATTTGACTGATATTTCGAGGTTGATGTTTTTTTACGAATTCATAACTTGACTTTAAAGTATCATTTTTCTACACCCCAAAAAATAATAAAAAACAAAACCTCAAGAAACACTCCCAATGATTTTTAAACAAAAACAAAGTATCGATGATTTGGCGACAGGCACCCAAGCCCGCCGCCGTTACTGTTGATGTATAAATAAACAATTTGGTAAATTGGACTTTTGTTTGTGGATTTTCAATGACAAGGAAATAATGATGGGTAATACAAACAATATACTCGTACATATATGAAGTGGAGATTCGTACGGAATGGACAATTTAATACGCTTTGAACTTAAACAATTTTTTGCATTTTATCCAGAGGGTGTTTTCAATTTAAACTTACCTATTTACTTTTGGAAATAAATCTTTGTCGTGTTCTAGAAAGAACATTTTGAGTGGTGTATCTTTTACGAATCCATCACTTTGTGGAAAGAAAAAATAAAAAATAATTTTTTTTAACTACACTCTGTTCATTGTGTGGAATTCGTGGAGAAAGCAGTATTCAATTTAATTTAATTTATTTATTATAGGCTTAATACAAGCAGAAATTAAAACTAGACATAATATTCTTAAATCTATACTTAAACATAATAAAGGTAGAAATGTTCGAAGTGGGAGAGTATGAGTAAGGGAGTAAAATTTATTATTACATAATTTATTTTATCTGGCTTGATACAAAACTGAGGTTAACGTCGAAAGAATTAGCGTTTTATTAATTATCATATAATTTAGACTTAATAATTGCTTAAAACTAAAATGGGAAGAAGGTTTTTGAAGGGTTTGGGACAGAATTCCTCTAAGGGATGCAGAATTGAGGGAAAAATCAAAAATATCTTGAACAGAGTTGGCTGAACGTAACAATATGGAGATTGGGTTGAAGTGTCCGTAGTTGGTGCGGTATGTAGGGAGGTGGAAAAAGGGGACGGAACGTGAATGACGCGGGTTTGTAGTGATAATTATTAATTCAAGCAGGGCCGGAGAGTCAATGATACCAGTGGGTACCAACCTTCTCGGGGCTTGCTCGAAAGGTTTCCCCCAAAAAACACAATTTCTCGTATCATTTTTTTGGTTTTAAACCACGAGCCGAAGAGAAGCCTCCTTGAAAAGCCACTATACTCTGTCCAACAAAAATTGTCAGTACAGGGAAGATAGGACGTTTGTCTCTCATTCTGGTTGCATTGCCATGCATAAGTGTGTCGTCTTTTAAAGCTCTCACAGGGATTCCGTAGTTTAAATTATAAATCGCCGCAAATGAGAGTAAAAAACGCGTAGGGCTACCGTCTGCCGATTCAAAACGACTGAAAACAATATTCAATTTACCTTTTCCCACAACGCCAAGCGGTAAGATAATAGGCGCGTTTTTTTTTAAGTTGAAAAGCAATACGACAACACTCAACATACTCATCTTCTTAAAATGTGTTCTCAAAAGCTTCAAATCCCAAAAGCTCCTCGACTAAAAAAGCTACTTGCTTGCAATTGAGAATGATAATCATGGTAACTCTGTTTTGATGTAGATAAAGAGCGCACGATCGTATTGAGTGACACTTGACACTCTTGATCTTGACAGTATCTCATCTCATCGATACGACGGTCGTGTTGGGTTGTACAACAACAATTCCTTAAGAAAAGTCAGTGGCTTGCTCTTTTTTTAGTGTCATTTTTCCTAACGCATTGTAGTAAGGGTGCATCAGGCGCCACTGCTTTAGAAAAAGCTCGCCCATAAGGCCTGTATTGACAATTTTTGTTGGACAGAGTATAGAGATCTTTCACAGTGGTCAACAAAGGAAAGAGAACGATTATTAAATCACAGAGTATTATTTTCTTGTGTGAATCGGAAATTGCTATACATATCTATTATAACGCACTTCTGTTCGGCACTATAAAATAGTCGATTTTTGACGTTTATCCATTGGTGCGCTTGGCAGCACCCATAAATTTGTCCTATATAAGTTCCAAGTTTAAATAAAATTGCCTCAGTGGTTTGGAACTTTGAAGTACCGACTTAGATTAATACAGGGTGTCCCTTAATTCCGGCATAATATTTTAGGGTGTGGGTCTAAGGTATATTTTAAGAAAAAAATCTATCATTAATACTAAGAGCGCAATTACCGTTAACATGGGTCAGGGTTCACCAAAATAGACTTTTCTTAAATCTCCGATATATTATATAAAAATTGGAGAAAGGCCCATACCGTAGAACGATTTTTCTTTTAGAATATACCCAAGAACCACGCCTTAAAATATTATGCAAGAATTAAGGGACACCATGTATGTTCACCGATCTGCAAGCGCGTTACTGACCAACTCCAAAAGTACCAATACCTAAACCTTTTCATCGACTCAGTTCATTCGAAGTAGGGAAAGGTATCGGTTATGCTAAGCCGGGTTTCAAAATCAAGTCGGATTAAAATAACGTAAACGTAAACAAAAATCAAATGTTCTGCTTTGCCGGGACGCGAAAAATGCTGACCAGAAGAGTTCTGTTTATTGGAGAGAAAATTTTCAACATCCAGAAAGCTTTTAATAGAACGGCCAGTGGATGCTCATAATTCAAGAGGGCGCCTGAATTCATACCAAGGGTTAAAAAAAGCCAACATCCTGCTAAAATAATACTATGGTGCGGAGTGATTTATTTTGGTCTTGCCGACCTTGATTTTTGTTAGAAAAGATTCAAAACTTTGATGAAAGTTTATCAAACAACTGTTTAAGAGAACATCGTACAGACTCTCAACGGAACTATATTCCCCGAAAAGATTCAGCTCCAGCTCACTATTGGAAAACCACTCAAGAGGGGCTCTAAAACAATTTCATTTTACCAGAATCTTAGCCAGCTGAAAGTCCGGAACTTAACCCAATGAATTATGAGCTATGATCCTTTTTAGAGGGGACAACCTACTCTGCTCGATGCCCTATTATTGAGTCAGTGAAGAAAGCCCTTGTCCGTGCACTGTACAATTTCCCCCTGAATAAGATACGCCCAGTGATTGATGCTTTGCCAGATCCTACATTAAGTCAAATGACAATCATTTCGAATAATTTCTTGTTTGAAATGTAGATTTTGATCTATGTATCAAAAACATAGAATTTAAAATTTTTTTTAAATACCGTCGCGTATTTATGACTACACTAGGTACATTCAAACACAGATTCTAAATTTTTTCAGACATTCATTAGACTTAAAATAATTTTTGGTGCTATATATCCTTGCCTACTTAAAAAAAGTATTAACAAATAAATGCAAAATAAAACTTTTTATCTTACTCTCCATAAATGACAATTCGGGTTAAATTTTATAAAAGAGGACATTTTAATTCTTATTAGAAAAAGAAAACAAAGAGCAATCTAAGGGTTTTAAGACGACATCAAACATTATAGGAATCCAGTTTTTTCTTTATTCCTTAATGGTGTGCTAATTTGAATATATTTTTGCAGAAACAAAATATTATAAAACAAAAAAAAAATCACAACTTCAAAGAAAACTGTGTCAAAAAAATTCTGAAAGACGAAAATCCTCAGTTCCATAAAGAACTCATAAATCAGATGAAATCTCCTTCCGGCCGGAAACATGAGGTTCTTTGCTTTTTGCAAACATTTCTCTTTTTCTAAACGCAGATGCTGCTTGTTCGGTTTTGATATAGGAAAAACTAAACACAACTAAATTATCAAACATTCTTGAAGATTTGGGGCACAGCCATTATTGTCATTCAAACTACATACATACATATGTACATACTACATAATCAGGATAAACTCAAATACTCGTGGCTGTGTTATGATTATAAGATTATGGAATGTAAATTTCGGTAATTGATAGTGATTGCTTATGTTACAGATTTTATTTTATATTTTATGGGAATTTTTTTGATCGGCAATATCTATTATAAAAAATATCCAAGCACGGAAGCAAAATATAATTGGCCAGGGAACGGTAGAAGTGAAATTGACTTTAAGCTTCCTTTACAAGAATATTAATTTGATTCGCTTTGCGACGTACGAACGAATGTTTTTAGAGAAAACATAAAAATCATATAATAAAACGGCAAACATGTTTTTTGTGGTACACTTTTCTCCAAAAGTATTTAACCGATTTCGATAAATTTTATATGGTTGGAAAGCCACAGTTACGGAGATGTGCAGAATATACTTGAGACACGCATTTACACAGTGTGGGTCATTTTTGTTTTTGCACTGTCGAACACTTTGCATATTACATAAAATAAAATTTAATTTAATAAATTTGCTTGAAAATACTGCCAATAATATAAATAATAAATAATAAATAATAAATAAATTGGCACTCGAATTTCGAGAGCTGGGTCGGCTAGTAATTTTTTAAATGACTAAAACAACTTCTTTAGTAGTTGGAGGTAAAAATAGGATGCCACGCGATTCAAGCAAATATTGGTTTATGCAAGTACAAAATTTATAAGTCTTTGTAGTGGTTTCTTAAAAAAATAAGCTTTTATATGTAAAATTTTTAAAACATTCTTAAGAAAAAAAAAATATTTATAAGATTTCGAAAAAAACTCGTATGGCAGGTAACGTTATTTTTGGTCTTAACAAAACAAAGAAAAAAACATCGGGGGTGGGGGGAACTTAAAACCCATATCTACCGAGTTTGAAGAAAATCTGCCTATAGCCGTTTAGCTGTAGTCGAACAGACAGACAGACAGACAGAATTGCGAGACCCACTTTTTTGGTCTTCGCTATCATCGTAATGTCAACTTTGATCAAAATCTCGAGTTCGATCTTTTTTCCGAAAGCATAACTTGCCTTATAGTACAAGTCGCAAGTAAGCTTTTATATACAAAAGTAAGTTTTTATATACAAAATTTTTAAAACATTTTTAAGAAAAAACTTTTTTAAGCCAACTAAGTTTTTATTACTGTACGAATGAAAATTTAATTTCCAATAAAAATATTGAGCCGTATTTGAGATAACGAATTTTCCAAAAACAAAATGACTTTTTTTCAAAAATTCAAAAAAATATTTTTTTTGTAAGTTTTGAAATGCATTTTTATTTATATTTTAAACTTTTTAGAAGCATCTCTATAAGAAATTTCATTAAAATCCGTTATGTCGATAATGAGAAATTCAAAATTTGAAAAAATGGTTCTATGGTAGGTACAAGCTGTAATATCTTAATTTCATTTTTTTTTATTAAATTAAAGATCGTAAAAATTAAATTGTAAGGTAAAAAAATATATCAAAATTCTAAGGCCGTTTTCGAGAAAAATACGATTTTTGAAAACCATTTTTTAACAATTGTATGGTGGTTATTTTTAGGTAAAATATAATATAATATTGACAAGCTTTTATTTGTCAAGTTTAAAAAAAATTGAGCATGGAGTTTTCGAAATATTGAGTTTTGAAAAAAAAAAGGATTTTTTTTAAATCCAAAGAAATTGAATACACAATACTATTCAAATTATTGGGGAGCTTTTTTTAGCAAAAAAAATGATCAAAATCGGTTGTACCGTTTTTAGAAAATCAAAAACAAAAAAAAAATGGTTCCATGGGGGGTACCAAGTATCAAAAAATTTATGGGTTTTTGGGTGCACTTATTAATGAATTTTTTTTTATTATTGTTTTGTTCATCAGGAAAAAATAAGAAAACTTTATGTTTATTACGCATTTTTTGAAAAAAAATTACCTCAGTCAAAATTATGGTCGGGCAAGAAAAATTTAGCACCATTTAAAATTGAATATCTGGCAACCCTAAAAACATATCAGCTCAATTTAAACGTAGTTTTAAAGGTTAATATTTCTACTAAAAAAAAAGTCTAGTCTAAAATGAGGTCTCTATCTCTACCATTAGTACTGACAGAGAAATTGACCTTAAAATGGGTCAGGGTACACCAAAGTTAGCCTTTTTTTAAATCGTCAAAAAGTGATGTCAAAGTTGAAAATCAGACTTTACTGTAAAACTATTTTTTTCTTAGAATATGACCAAGAATTACATCTCAAAGTATGGTAGACGAATTACCGGACACCCTGTCTATCGCAAGTAAAAATGAGGTTCCTTTTAGTTTTTGTTGGTTTTTAAGTCACTTTGAAATCCAACTTACGTCGTCGGGAGCAACACCCTTGTTTCAAATGTTTTCCAGCAAAATACATGCTATGCTTCTGCTCTCTAAGAAAAAGATTATGTGATGCAAGTATAGTAAATAAATTTTAAGCGCAACAGCTTGTGGAGAACCAAAGCCTAGGGACTTGGAATTCCCAACCATTCCTGAATGCGTGATGTTGGCAAAAATGAAAGAGAGATGCAATTTAAGCTGAGTCCTATCGGCTTACATGAGAAGCACTGTTTCATGAGAAGAAGAATTTTTGAAGAATTTTTTCTCTGCTGCGCAAGAGGCAGTAATCCTGAAAAAAATATTTGGTTTTGGTGGCCGCTACTGGAAACTAAAGCTAGACCTCCGGCAGGACAGTTCAACATAATAACCATTACCCTAATGGATAATACTGATAAACTATCTCTAAACCATGGATACAAATATAAATTTGTTACATATCCCTAAAAAAAAATTTAACCTATTTGTATGAACCTATGTCAGCTTAGAACAGCATAATATACAAATTGATATACTTACTTTTCATTATTCTTCTATCTGCCCTTTTAGCACATTTCGCTCTCAAAACAAATTGCTTTATAAAACGCCTATTTGGCTTTTCAACACTAAATAAAACACTCCACTGGAAAATATTGTATATGAAATATTAAACGAATTTATGACCTCAACTTCGATACATCATTGCGTCATGACTACGTCAAAGTGGCAAACAACCCCCTCTGGCATAAAAGTGCAATCAAATAAATCACCTTTTCGTCGGTCGGGGAAATTGAGCCACAATATAAACACAAACATACCCTGACGTCCAACAAAGTCACACAGCAAGACAAACAAGCACGGCATTACGGCCGGCACCATTGGAGTACAACCATATACCTAGTTAGCTTGGTAATATTGACTGGCCTAAGGTAGGCAACGGTAAACTCATTCGAATACATTTAGCAGGCTAGAGTGTTTAAAATTGTCATTACGATGGCCATGGGAGTGGTGCTTTTGCTTGGTGGGCCGTATAAAGGTCAGGGTCGTGCACAACAAGACCACCCTTTTGTGGACAAGAACCTTGCTTGCCTTGCTGTATTTGTTTATAAGCCCCAGATTTTAGACCTATAGCGATACCCATAACCATTTCCACTATCGCCGCACACACATTATAACTCTAGGATACTCTTTACTTCATTTCCCCTTCCTCCGTTCTTTCCGGTACAATTTGGCATTTATATTGAAATTGAATTCTTATTGTAAATCAGAGGAAGGGCAATCGAAATAAAATACGGAACGGAGGTAACAATACACATCATGTGTGAATTTGGGAACACGAACAAGTATCTGTGGAATCTTCAGTACCATTTAATCTGAAGAATAGTTTCTGGGCCTAAGGAAAGAAGCCATTTCACAGCAAATTGAATTAAATCGTAATCTCTAAAATGTTTGAGGGTCTTCAAAATCAATACCCGAAGAAGGAGACTAACTACCGGAAGTAGTGTTTTCGGAAAATTGAACATAGGTACTCATTGGTGTGGGATGATCGTTTATTAAGTTAGAGAGTTCTGAGAAGAAATACAAATGCTGAACATTCCAAATGCACGTAGGTCTATTTGCAGTTTTGAGAAACATTGTGTAATATTTCTGATGTTATATTCAATGCAGTTATGAAGGAGTTGGTGATGGTGTTCGATGGAGATAAGAACCTCTTCGTAGATGGATAATAATTGAAAAGACAACCTAAGCTAAGGGCTGAGGCAAAGCCAAAAGCAATAAGTAGATTTAAAATTAATAACATTTAATATTGGATTGGCACTCATAAAAAGAATCTCATGATCTCATGAGTGGAAACTATTCTAAAATACAATTCAATTCTTTTTAATTATTTTAATGTTTACACAGAAATCACGTGAACTTACCTCTCAAAAATCATGCTTATTGTTAAATTGATAAAACTTACCTGAAAATAAATAAAAAAAGAAACGAATCAAAAATTTGTTATGGCTTGACAAAAAATGTATATGGAAGCGTGCTCCCTGAAAGTAATTGCTCTGTTCCGAACTCTATTGGATATTGATATGTAAAATTAAAGGGAAATTAAACTCAAAATGTTTGATAATAAAAAGCGTAAAAAAGCCAAAATTTTACAACAAAAACTACTTCACATTCAAAACTAAGTGTAAGTTTGCTTTCATTTTTGTAATAAAGTTGTCAGCGCATTATTAATTTGGATTGTTAAAGTCGGTAGATATATGAATTTGTAAATTCTGCATTCCTAAATTGTTTAATCTACAGGCATTTCCTTTAGTAGTTACCAACGGCAGTAGAGACTAAAATAAGTTATTGAGGTCTGACAACTATCAACACAATCAATCAATCTATGTTTAAGATACATATATAGAGCGACCTCGGTAAAAGCAGTTTTCGCAATACCTCGGTTATAGCAATATTTTACCACTAGTACTCCCAGAACGCCATAAATCTGAGCAAAAAATAGAAATTGAAGGATCTTCGCCGCGAAGTCAACAGCGACCCCTGGGGACTAGGTTACCAGATTGTCATGAGAAAACTTGGAGCTAAGATGGCCACCCCTATTCTAAACGATGAAAAGATGAAGCACATAGTGGACACGCTTTTTCCAACTCACTCTGCCCGGCCCCCCGACACCATACTGGCCCAACGACAGGAAATACTACCTTTAAGCGAAGAAGAGTTGTTTCTAGCTGTGAAATCCCTTGAAAACAAAAGGGCCCCTGGACCTGATGGTATTCCTACGGAAGCACTGAAAGTGACTGCCCGAATATACCCTCGGCTCCTGCTAAACATGTACAATAGTTGTCTGGAGGAAGGAGTTTTTCTCAAGAACTGGAAAACACAACGTTTGGTGCTAATCAGCAAGGGAAAAGGAGATCCAGATTCACCATCCGCTTATAGACCGCTGTGTATGCTAGACACGACAGGGAAGACTTATCAGAAAGGCCATACGGCATCAGAAAAGGCCGCTCAACGATCGGAGCCATTGAGGAAGTAATAAAGGCTATCCAAATCGCTCAACATGGGAACCACTACTCAAGACAGATCGTATTGCTAGCAACTTTGGATGTCGAAAACGCCCTTAACTCAGCTAAATGGAGTGATATGCGGAATGCTCTTGAAAACACTTTCAAAATTCTAGTTTATCTCTTAAGAATGGTTAAGAACTATCTTAAGGATCGCGAGCTAATCTATGCGACCACAGGGAAGGATTAAAGTAACTCTGAAGTGTGCAGAGATGTCAACGTATCAAGGACATGTCAAGCTCATGGTTTGTGATGATCAGAGATCGTGTGATCCTCTATCGTAAGGCCCACGAAGGAAGCAAATCACATCCGAAGCAGCGCAGGGTTCAATCCTCTGACCCGATCTCTAGAACATCTCATACGATGGCATCCTTCGCATGGAAATGCCGGAAGATACTTTCCTGGTAGGTTATGCAGATGACATTGCCATGGTAATAACGGCAAGCGACAGTGAAAACGCGCAAAGAAACTGAACCAGGTCATGAGACGAGTAAACTTTTAGATGAAAGAACATTGTTTAAGCCTGGCTACCGAAAAAACGGAGATAGTCCTTCTGACACAGAAGAGGATCCCAACATTAATCGACTTTCAAATCGGCTCTGAAGTCTTAAGTATCTGGGAAAAGCTTTAAATACGAAACTCACTTTCTGGCAACAGACAAAGTCAGCAACAGAAAAAGCGTCAAAATTTACAACGTCACTGAGTAATGGCGAATGTAGGAGGACCAACGGCTAGTAAGCGTAGGCTTCTGATGTCAATCACGCATACCATTCTTCTATGGATGTGATATTTGGACAGATGCACTCGGACAGGAGAAATACTGAAAGCAGATGGCATCTGTTCAAAGACGAAGAGCTCTGCGCGTAGCCAGCTCTTACCGAATCGTGTCGGTACCTATCATTGATCTTCTAGCGTCTGAATGGAAGTACGTATAAGACAAAAAGACGGAAATTGGAACGGAAGCCGTATCTAAGAAAGCAAAGAGCTTACAAACCAGAAGTGACAAGAGCGCTGGAACTCGGAAACCAGAGGAAGATGGACAGCGAGTCTGATCGGGAACGTGGGTGAGTGCAATGACCGGAAACAGGGTGAGGTTAATTACTACATCACCCAGTTACTCACCGGACACGGCTATTTCAATGACTTCCTCTATAAGATCGGCAAAACGGGAAGTCCAGCTTACCAGTACGGGGACTCTGCAGAAGATGACGTAAATCATACTTTCTTTTTCTGCAGTAGATGGGATTCCATTGGCCTAAGCTTGCAGAACACCATGGGTGTTATCACTCAACAAAACTGGCAAAATATCTGGAGATTCGTAGAACACATTCTCAGAAGTAAAAAAATAGAAGAAGAAAATGATCGGGAAACAGTTGAGCCCCTAAGTTGATCCTGAAAGGGAAACATGACAACCCCCCTTAAGTAATGCAAAAAGCGGCCCCGGGGGGGTAGGTCAGACACCAATAAGGGTTTTGGAGGAGTTATAGTCGGTATGTAGTGAGTCCGACACACGGGGATGGTCAACGAATCAACGCCAAGACTTCCTTACGGTTCATTAAGCATTTCTTCTCGTTTTCCCTTAAGGTAAAAAAAACTCCAGTAATTACAAATATTCAAAAGTGCACTCAGAAAAGGGAACTGGGCATTCCACCGATTACACCCTGGAGAACATGAGGACTTAGCCAACAGACGAAGATACTCATGTACAAACAACTCCAAGCCAACTACGGCCAGTTATCAGCTAATGTTTCCAGTTTGGTTCACGATCTCAAAGGAGGCGATGAAGAAACTCAAAATCTTGGAGAGAAAAGTGCTAACAATCTACATCGGACTCTACTTCGACCGGCAGCGAGCAGATCATTACAGGAACGAGGATCTCTACAGAGAAGCAAAGCCAAATATCTGCTAAATTCGGTAAAGAAGCTAGTGCAGAACACCGTCAATCACCCTTATCAGCTAATGAGAAGGATGGCCACCGAGCAACGACATCCTGAGCCGAGGTACTTCGGTGTGATAGAAGCCCTGGACGACAATATTTTGACGGACAACTACGAAGCAGACACAGGGTCAGCCTACCGCCGCGACTAAAGGCCAACAATTTTTACCAAACCAAATCTAAACCACCACTCAACAACCGAGACGGAACACCCAGAGAATAATAAAATCAACCGAATTTAAATTTTAAGTTGACATGTAAAATATAGATAGATTCTAGATAGATAGATAGATAGATTCTTTATTATACCAACAAAAAAAATGTTTAACAATATTTCTTTACTTAAGAATAAAAACATGGCTTTTTGCCGTCTGCCTGATATAACATTTCATTTTAGTGATAAATAATAAAAATAAAAGTTACTAATAATATACTAATATTTAATAATCAATGATTATAATAATTATAAGTTACCAATATACAAAAGTTAAAAGGAAACAAAAAAGATACATTTCTAATAAATGATTATAATTTTCTCTTAATAATTGATAGCGTTAGCACAATTTTAATATGATTTGAAACACAAAAGGTTTTCAATTTTGAATGATTTGAAACACAAAAAGATACCAATTTTGAAATGATTTGAAACATAAAAAGTTTTACAATTTTGAAATGATTTGTAAAAAATAATATATACATATTTATATTTAAAATTATAATAAATAAAATGCACGACTGGATCGCACGAACTTGCTCTTAAGTAAAACTACTTTGGAATTTAAAATACATTTTAGAAATATAAAACATGGATTTAATGAGATAAAATGTCCAAATATATGGAATTGCCGTCTGATTGATCCTTTTACTCGTAATATTAAAATAATTTTTTATATAACAAATTTCCTTAAAATTTTTCGAGAAAAAAATTTGGGATGCCAAATTTTAAGTATTTAGTAGTATAGATTTTAGAAATAGTTTCAAAAAATAATCGTTCACACGTTTTAAAGATATTGGTTTTTCAAAAAAATTTTTGATTTTTTTTTTTCAAAAATCCCAAAAGAAAATTTTTCTAATTTGTTTATATACAATATTATTTTAAACTTAAGGGGGCTGCCAAAATTTTTTGGTTAAAATCGTTAGAGCCGTTGATGAGAAAGTCAAAATCTTTAGAGCCGTTTTCGAGATAAAAAAGATTATGCATTACGGGTGTATGGGGGGGGGGGGGGGGGTACCGTTAGTTTTAGAGCTTAAAAAAAATTTCAATTTCCCCTCTAGGAAATCACCGAAGACTCTTAAGTACCGAGATTGAAGAAAATAGCTCCAGTGGCTTAGGCCCTAGATCAAGGTACAGACATACAGACATAGGGACATACAGACAGACAGACGGAATTGTCGGAACCACTTTATTCGTCTTCGCTATCATCGTAATGTCAACTTTCATCAAAATCTCGAGTTCGATTTTTTTTCCAAATGCAGAACTTGCCCTTTAGTACCTATATCGCAAGTAAACATGTGCACATAAATTGTTCAATAAAAATCGTTAAATCGTTCTATTTTTCGGTGTTATTGGCCACTTATTTTACAGCTGGTTTTAAGAATTTCTTAAACTCGTAGATCTTTGATCCATTGTACATGAAGTTGCTTTAGCTTAGTTGCTTGGGTTTCGAGGAATTATGGAATCGAAAGCAGAAAAAATGTGTTTAACAAAATTGTTTCTCATTTTGAGTCCGGAAAAAAATCGATTTCAGTAAATGACAAAATGACTCTTTAAAAACTGAGTGAGTAAAATAAACAAAAAACCTTAAATATTGCTGATTAATCAAATTGTAACTTTTCTTTTTCCTTTACGACGAACAATATTCTTTTGTTTTCCATAATCTGGCTTGCACATTAAGTTTAAATTCAAGACTCAACTTCTTTGGTGACTCGGTTATTGCAATAACCACAACTAACGCAACTGTTCGAATTTTTATCGGTTGATTTACCGAGGGCGTTCTGTATATATTTGGAGTAGAAATTTACAATGTAAAGGGTTTCTCGGTTGAGACTTGATAACTTTGAACTTTCACTGTGAACGCACCCTTAAAACAAACTGTCAATGTCAAAACATTCAGTAGTAATATCATTTTCGACCTGGTGAAGCTCACGAACGAAGGACTTTTAGAAATAATTAAAATATATAACTAAAAAACAGTCGACAGCAACTTTAAAAGCCTTAACGCCAATTTTTGGTCGTAATTTTCGTCCCAGCAGACAAGCAAGTCAAAGCCTAGTGAACAAATTTGAGTCCAAATTTTCGCTTCTGGTTCTTGTACTCGTGCAAGAAAACGGGTTGGTAGAGGGTCCGTTCAACAAGACTGGCGGCGCGGCGGGCGTCTTGAGAGGAGTTCAGAGCCAATATTGAACGAGAGATAGCGGCCATTTTCGTCGTTTTGGTCGAGTCATCAAAAATTGGTTTTAACGCTTTAATCGACGGTAATATGTTGTGGGCATATGAACAACGTCGAATTTTATACATTAATGTTTTGATTGCGTTTCAAACTAATAATTTCAATTTTCAGATATCTCGAAATGGTTTGCGTATTGTTTTAAATAATAATGCACGGCTGCGTCCCACGATCTTGCTCTTATATAAAAGATCTGAATTTAATCAAATTCCCCTAGTAAATTAAATTCACAGCCTATTAATGCTGTAAATTTTATAAGATTCGGTAAACATCAACTAATATTTGCGTCTTAGAGGAGCACGGCGCACAGTGGGGCGACTTGTATGGGAGAGCGGACAAAAGTCCATAAAAACTGAACCACTTAACCAATTTGGATGAAATTTTCAGAAATGAAAGTAGTTTTGGAAAGAAAGCTCCACAAAAAATTTCCACCCACTGCCACGCCCACTAAAAAAAAAATTCAAAATTGATAAAAATCCAGGTTTTGTTTGAAGTAAAGATGGTGCTCTTTTTGAAGTAAGTTGGCCATTCAAATTTTCCACACCCTCTTTTTGGCGTTTTTTACCTTTTTTTACTTTTTTGTAGTATTTACTTGTTTTGTATGAAGGCGGTCTGTTTTAGTGCGATAAAATCAGAACCACGTAACTGATTTAAATAAAGTTTTCAAATTTTATAAAGGTTAGCTTGAGAAATGAAAACAAAATGTTTCCACCCAATGACACGCCCACATAAAATTTTATCTAAATTCCAAAGTTAAAAAGTTAAATTTTGAGTACATAATTTGAAAAATATATTTTCGCGAAAAAAAAAAAACAAATAAAATGCTTGATTCATGGAATTATTATGTATGTATGTGTCGGCTTATACGTTATTTTTTTTAGAAAGATAATGGAAAGAAGCGATGTTATACTTATTATCGGATAAAAATTATGAAAATTCAGGATTTCGTGTTTATTATAGCAAAATTGAGTGTATCCAAAGAAGTAACTTTTTATGTTGTGGTAAATCATAAAAATAATGTAACCATATTAAAAGCTGACAAGTGTAAATTTACAAACGCATAGTCAATGAATGCATTAAACCAGTAACACGTTATATGTTAAGTGTTAACTACTGAAACTTGCATCAAATAATGGGAAAACTTCAAAGCAGAACTAAAAAACAACGCACAAAATTTTTAAGACATTTTTCTCAATTTTGAAAAAGAGGTTTTTGGAAAGAAGTATACGTTACGAAATAGAACCATAAGTATGTGTGTAAAAAAAAGAAAAAGAGTTAAATTTATATTAATATTAATTCTAAGTCATTAAAAATGGTTATAAGCAGTGCCGGATTAAGCCAGTGCGGGGCCTGTAGCAAATTCTATCAAAGGGCCCTTAGACTGTTTTAGGTTAGGCACTTATCAAGTTTATGGTATTAAATAAAACAAAACTGTTACAAACAAACTTTTCTTGATTTAATTTGGGGAAATTTATAAATAATGCTGTTGATATCGACTTCTTTGAGTAAATCATGTTCAATATTCATTAAAGTGAGGATATTAAGACGTTGTTGGCTCATCGTGTTCCTCAATTCATTTTTAACACGTTTTAATGTTGAGAAAGATCGTTCACCACTGCAGTTGGTGATCATGAGAGACAAATAAATGCGCAAAGCAATTTCAACGTTCGGGAAACAAGATTGTAAAGAATTATTTATCAACAGCTTGTAAACCTGCATTTCCAGAGCCTCATGATTCCTGCTGTCAATAATACCAGCCACATCATAATTGAGCATTGAAGCGAATTGCACTAATTCGTTGCCCAGACTGTCCTCCAAATCATCTACGTAAGCACTTACTATGGTTGCAGATTTTTAATTTCTTCTGGTGGAAGAGATTTTATATGAAGTTTTTTATAATACAAATTCTATATACTACTGAAATAAATCAGCCAAGTAGAAGACTTACCACTATTAATGGACTTGTTGAATTATTGATTCAAAATAGCTTTTATGGCTTTTAGTCCACAGAAATTGGCGATTCATCCGGGTGATCGCACATGGACTCATCAGTTGGCTGTGAGGACCTTGTCAATACGCAATTTTTATTGAATTCAGTTCATCTTACATTGATTTTTTGACAAAAATCCAATGTGAACTATATCCAACCAAGATTAAAATTGTAATCATTAACGTTGAAATATTTTGCTATTTCCAACAAATTCAACAAATCCATTAATAGTGCTTAGTCTTCTACTAGACTGATTTATTTCAGTAGTATCTATATAGAATTTGTATTATAAAAACTTTCATATAGAATCAATGCTCGGCCACGGGCAAAATATTCCAACGTTAATGATTATAATTTTAGTCTTGGTTGGATATAGTTCACATTGGATTTTTGTCAAAAAATCGATGTAAGATGAACTGGACCCATGTTTTGTAACTCAGGCGATAACTTATCACATCGTTAAAAAATGAAACTATTCATTCCCCTCTTATCGCGTCTGGAAAGAAATGGGTTTCTGTAACTCAATGCGATAAGTTCAATTTGGGATATTTTTTGATTGGAAGGCGATAAGACGAACTGTCATGTTGACTTATGGTGGGCTTGTTGACTTGTTAATCATATGTTTTCCTTGAAAGTTAATTTGTGTTTGCTGTGAAATTTGTTTAGATAAATTGTTTTTAAAATGGAAGACCAACAAAATTTAATTGAATGTAGTGTATTTTTAAGAACAGAAAAAGCAAACAAAAATCAAATATTCCATTTAATTTATAAAAAGTGTCAATAAAATGCACACATTTAGTGAAACCGGAGCTGGAGTTCCTGCTTGGGGTTTATATTATTTAGAGACTCAATGCGAGAGCTCTAGTGTCCAGAGTGGATGTGCCGAGTTAAGAACGAATTTGCATAAGTATGTCAATGCATGCATCACAAATACAGCAATCGGTTTGTTCAAAGTGCACACATATCGGCGATGCAAGTTCGGTGTTGGATTGCCGGCTGTTGGCATCGGTAAACTGGCCGCGGGCAAACGGCTTGTCCACGGCTTGTCCTCAGCCATAAAGTCTACCAGTGTTTCCTTCTGGCTTTTGGATATTCTTGCGCATCTCTAAAAATATAATATTTATTAATTAAGTTCTTAATTCAATTATTTATTATTTATGTATTACCTTTTTTGCCTGCGACATTTTTCGTTGCCTTCTCGTTTCGCCTGCTTTTTATGTGGTGATAAATTTTGACATTTGAAGAGAAAAACTTATCGATTTTCAAAGATACAGAAACCCATTTTATCGAATTTTTCCACGATTCCTATTCCGTTTGTTCCAGTCGATAGAATTAACGACTGTCAAAGTTACAGAAACCCGACGATGCGATAAAATGAATTTCGTCCCAATTCTCACCGTTTCTCGACGAGTTTTATCGCTTCGAAAGTTACAGAACATGGGTCCTGAATTCAATAAAAATTGCGTATTGACAATGTCCTCACAGCCAACTGATGAGTCCATGTGCGATCACCCGGATGAAACGCCAGTTTTTGTGGACTAAAGGCCAAAAAAGCTATTTTGAATCAGGAAGAGATTTTAGCTCTCGGAATATTCCGAAAATGCCAGCAATGATAACTATTCATATACGTTTACCTAAAGCAGTGAGTACGTTATCAATGGTGACAATAAATACCTGAATTTCATACCGTTGTCCAATTTGCGTTTGGTGCTGTGCGAAACATGATTTTTGGTAAGACCAGCAGATAGAAAAATAAAATTTTAGTTGATCATTTTGATGCAAATATTTTCTTCTTAGTAATTGTGACTAAATCTGATATGTAAATAATACTTTTTTATGGTCAGAAAAGGTTGGTGCGCGGGGCCCCCAAATGCGCGGGGCCCCCAAATGCGCGGGGCCCGTAGCATTTGCTACTCTTGCTTCGTGGCTAATCCGGCACTGGTTATAAGTTCGCCTATTTTGCACCTAATTCTTATTGATGTAACATTTATGGTAACTCTGTTTTTTGCTTTGTAAATAAAAAAAAATCACTAATATATTCAATATTGTTATCATATTATATTGCCAGCTGTAAGTAATTATTGTATATTTTTCCTAATTATTGAATATAGAATATACAGATACAATATTATAAATATTCCTTTTAGGAAACAGAAGTGAAAAAAAAAATGATTTTTTTGCAAGATTTCGTAACTTTAAACCTGCTCACTGTGCGGATTTGCAGGTATTTGCAGCTAAATTTTGTTTGAATGTAAACTTGGACATGTCTACATCGAGAAAATAGCTATCTCAGAGCAGAGGAACGTGGAGCTTTTTTTATATGACTACAACTTTCCATTACTGTGGACTGAGCCTTATTTTGTGCTGCCGTAATTCACTCAATTTTTTTTTGCCGAGTTTGACCACTGTATTGTATTACTAGACATCCCAAATAAGCAAACAAAAAACAATCCCATTTTTTGTTCATTCCGAATAGACGTAACACCCTAGGAAAGTCAAATCAAATTCTCACACTATTTCAAATATTTCGACTTTGAGCGTCTTTTTAGGTGTTAAGACTTCAGTTTTGGCCCAAATCCTTAGTGTTCCCAGATTCTCTGGCTAATTTACTGTAAGAAACATGAATCAGCTAATCGAAATCAGCACTTTTGCTAAATCGAGTTTTGTCCACCTTGGCCCCACTGTGCGGCGGCGCGGCGCATTGTCGTACCTGGGCGAAACGCACCTTCAAGATGAGGTCACTTGAGCTTTCAATTGAATCATAAGGAATAGCGATCTACATCGTGACCTTCAAATGGAAATGATCACAGAAGTGGTTAAACAAACACGCTGTATCACACAATCAGCGAGTGCGAAGTTACACCAACTCCGAAATGGATATAGTCTTAACTGTACGAAACAATTTTCGGAGTCTTAGAAGAACCAAGCGTCATAAACTGATGGTCTAATAGCTATGGGAAAATTCTAAAAGCTTAAACTTCATGCTCAATTAAGACTGGTTCTGATCCCGGTAGTTTTCGTGCTGTAAGAATCTCACAATACTTGGTACCCAATATTGAAAAAGTATCTTTTGAAGATTGAATATTTCCATATTTCTGTTCAATTAGCAACATTGGAGTCGGGTAGATAATGCCAATTCATATTTTTTGAGTTAACTACATTGCTAAATTCACTGGTTAGATAAAAAGATATCTCTTTCGATAGCTAATAGATACTAAAATGCACATTCCACGCAAACTATACAAGCCAACTAAAACTTCACATATGTACATATATGCTTTTCAATTGAAGGTAATTTGCAAATAATCACTTACTGAAGTTAAAAGCTAAAGTTGCAACCAATTTTAAATCCTCTAATATACGAGTACCTAACATCATCCTTCTTCGTCCACTGAAGTTTCCTTCAACGTTCATCACACTTATTATCGACACGAACACAACCAACCCTCCAATGCCATAAATAATCCTCAATGATAACCCACAACATACACTTCAACCCCGCTCTATAGCGACCTCTTATTAAGTATTAAAAGCTCGCGATTATCTTCATCAATCTGCATATGCTGTTGACTACCTCAATCATTGCTTTCAATAAAGAAGAGGACATGAAAGAGCTCGACTCCCCAAACGAAATTCTGAAATTGATGCTTTTAGCAGCCTCTAAAGATAGCATCCATGTTGATTTGCGTAACGTAGCGAAAAATATGCCATTCCGTTCTCAATAATATAGGAGGAGGCAAGGGTAATTTCTTTAAATCTACGCTGCTAATACGATGCGTGAAATTCAGACAACAACAAACATTTGATATTCAGGACTAAGCGAAATGGAACATCCCCAGATATTCTGTGCAGGTACGAGTCAAACCTATAATACCTATTTGTAAAATCGTCAGTTTTTGGAAATGTGAATTTCGCCAGATTAAATGTGTGCATTTTGCTTGATTTTATAAGCTTGTTTTAAAACGAATATGAGATTTTGTTTAGCACCTAACGAGATCTATCTCCATGCCCGATCGACCATTTTGGAGAAAGAAAACCTCATCAGTCAAGTGTCAACATTAAGAGTACAACAAGTTTCATTGAATTTGCGCGTTGTTGTTTAATTAACAAATTTTTTTTTTTTTTCAAACTGCCTACTCTAGTATTACTATAATAGAAAGGTTCTTCAAAAGCATCTAATTTGTTGTTAATTTATTTTTCTTCTCTGTTTTGTAAAATTGAAACGTATCTATACTTTTTCCAACAAAAATAGTCAGTTCATGAAACATGGTGGTAATTGCATCTCACTTTGACTGTAATAGATTTTAATAAGCTATCTCCTTTTTTAAGCTCTTTCAGCGCTGCCATATTGAGCGGAGGAGCCACCCAGGCCATTCATAAATCACTAGCGGAAAATGTCAACATTCCGCTCGGGCAATATTCTCTCAATTTTTCTTAGCGAACCAAACCGTATATGGAGCAGTTTAACTAACTGCACTTTATCTAAAAAGATTTGGACCAATTATAATAAATCCCCAAAACCTGATCACTTGATCTGATATGCAGACCCAGGCAAGACATAGCCAGGATCGTAGCTAACTCTAGCGGACACTTATCAATAGAAGACCATACAGCGAAGCTAGGCATTCCTTACAAAACACTGACTGTCATAGCTGTGGGGACCATCTTTTGACGACATTGACCAACGTTCAAAAATGAAGATCAAAGACTTGATTTTTTTTCTCAACGCGAGGACGACGTGACGCACGTGTTATCCATTTGAGTCCTTAGCCCTCAGTGCACAGGGCTTTGCCGGAAGTTTACGGTGCGAGGGTCGGATTGACTACTGTTTCAGCACTAGTTAACAAGCTGCCCAGCTTGGCACAGTGTAGATGGTTTCGAAATGATCCAAGTTCCGGATGTGCAAAAGCAAACACACAATAGTAGTAGTAGTAGTAGTACTTTATTGAGATTTTTCAATACACAAATTACAATAACACAAATACAAAAGGTAGAAACTTAAAGATTAATTTGCCGACTTAGAATTGGCCTAGCTATACAATAATAGATATTATTAGTTTATTTTAGTAACTAAACAATTTTAATTTAATGAAAATAATTTTTGCGATGTTTGGAAAAGTGTGTCCACTCAACAAGACAACACGAGAGTATATAAAAAAAAATCTTAACCTAGAATAATATAAAAGAATCTGAGACATACAATTTCGTCTCGGTATGAACACAGCAAGAAATAGTGTATGCGAGGAGAGAAGGTCTATATTCAAGATTTGGTTATGACATTATGATTAAAGTATTATTGAGATAGATATGTACACAAGCAATTTGAGATTTTAATAAATTTATCTATTGTGTATTTACATGAATGTTTACAAGTTATACTTAAAAGTATAGGTACACAGCCGGGTTGGTAGGACTAGTCAAAGGATTTGTTTTTGATGTTATATAGATACTTAAAAATACTTAGGTATATATGTATATATACATAGGTCTATTCACAGCCATACATTTATGGGCGAGTTTGTTTACATATATTAGGTACAATAAAGGTAAGGCAACGGAATTTAGAATAACAATAGTAACATTCTTGTTTGTCTATATATTTACATTTTATTTTTAATTTTATTAAGAGAGTAGATTTGTTTAGCCTCTGTAGGTGTCTGGAAAACATTTTTTTATAGTAAGGACAGGTAAATAAATTGTCATTATCCTGAATTTGAAAATCTGAGATAGAATCCTCATTGAGTATATATGTCTTCCAAAAGTAAGTCAATTTCAATTTGTTTATCTTTAGAGAGGGAATTTACATTGACAGAGATAAAGTTCAGATTCATGGTAATGGAGGAGAAAGAGAGGCGACAAACCTAAGGTAAGCACCTGGTTTTTGATTAACATCCATTTTAGTATAATCTGGCCAAAATTTTCGGATTTTAGCTATTAGCGTGTTAAGAGGTATGCCAAATAGTTTATCCGATTCGTCCATAAAATCGGAAATATCATTGTTGGGTTGGCTCGTGCGGAGAGGAGAGACTTCCTGTGTTAATTTAAAGCCTCTAGCTTTATCAGCGTAAGAGAACTGCTCAGTGTTTAAAGGAATTTTAGTGAATGAAGCCCTATGATTAACGGCCGAGGCTCGCATAGCTTCTTCTTTTTTTTTTTAGTAGTTCAATCCTCACAGGACAACCACCAAAATTCGCGGGATGGCCCGAAGAAGAGCAATTAATACATGATGCAGTGGAAGTTTCCGTTTTAGGGCCAATATCACACTGTCCAACTTCATGTACCTTGAGACACTTTACGCACCTATACGCATACGTACAGTAACCCGATATATGGCCAAAACGTTGGCACCTAAAGCATTGTTTTGTGCCCGAATTTTTCACAGAATCAAATTTGATTTTGTGTCTAAGCAGATATTTGAAACGTTTGATGTTGATAAGGCTATCCCTGTCCCCCCAGAGTACAGAGGAAGAGATCAAGTGGGATATCGTTGGCTTTCGACCACTTAGTTTCGAACTGTTTCACAGTCAGTTTCAATGAGGGATCGATTCTCAGAAATTCCTGTTGAATCTCTGATGCAGAAAAACTATTTGAAATGCCTTTTAGAACAACATTAAACTTTTTAAGTTGTTTGGGCGTAAAGGAAAATGACTCAATTTTACATTCTCTAAATTGGTTAATAAAGTAGCTATGCAGATCTACATCTCTAATAAAGATTTTTAATTTTCCAAAGCCATTGGATATAAATTTTACATTTTCTGGGTCTAGATTTTTCTTACTCATAATGTCCAAAATGGTTTTCGATGAAACACCCTTGGTAAAGATGGGAGGGCACCAGGAAGTTTGAGTGGCCGGGGGTGGAACTGCTTCACTGCAGCTAGCTTTCTGTTGATTGCTGTTAATGTTGCTGTTGATGTTGTTGCTGCCGATACCGGAGCTGCTGTCAAAGTTGGTCAAATTGCTGTTAATTAGCTTACTGCTAGCTCTCCTATTATTGCTGGGGTTAGAGTTGCTGCTACTGCCAGGCGTAGCTTGAGGCAAAACGTCGTCTTCAGCTGATGCCAAAAGGGCAAAGCGATTCGTATTGTTTCTAGACTCAGTCACAATTTTTTTTGCATCCTTCAAAGGAGAAGATTGACGCCTTTTCCTAGCAATAATTTTCGTGAACATTTCTTTGTCTTGTTGCAAGAGTTTTTTAAGAACCGCTTCGGTTTCGGCTTGGGCACAATTTCGCCCAGCAACAGTTAAGTCGGCGTTGTCTGAATGACCGATAAAAACACAGTTAACCAGCGGCGATAAAGCGCCGTTGATATCGCTTTTCTCACTTGCACTCGCGGATATGTTCTTAACCAGCTCGTACTCCATTTCGCTTTCACCTTCTTCTCTCGAACACCACTCGTCGTTAACGGATTTAATTATCCTTTTTTTGTCTTCCTCTGTTAGCATATGCGAGGGCAAAGTTAAATTGTTTTTAAATAAAGTTTTATCCGGCGGAACCGTAGGAGCGGTGGGTGAAACGCCCTCCGCCATAGTAAATAATAAAATTCACTTTAAAAGAAATTTAACACTCACTAATTAATTTTTTTATTTCAAAGCACTCTTCAAATGCGACTTGCTCGCACGAAATCACCAGAGAGAATCAAACATCCGCCATTTATAACAAGTCAAAACACACAATAAGAGACGTCGAAACTGAATATACTCTGTTCAACAAAAATTGTCAGTCAAGAGAGCTTTTTCCAAATCAGTGGCACCTGATGCACCCTCACTACACTGCGTTGAGAAAAATTCCACTTAAGAAAGAGCAAGTCACTTTCCTTAAAGAATTGTTGTTGTAATTCTTCGCAAAAAGTTGTACACCCCAACACGACCGTTGTATCCTACTGCTGAAGAGATACTGATACTTTCAAGTCAATACGATCGTGCGCTTGTTATCTACATCAAAACAGAGTTAATATTATCATTCTCAATTACAAGCAAAGAGCTTATTCCGTGGATTTTTTAAGGAGCTTTTTGGATTTGAAGCTTTTGAGAACAAATTTTATGAAGTTGAGTATGTTGAGTGTTGGCGATTTATAATGTAAACTAGGGAAACCCTGTGAGAGCTTTGAAAGGCGACACACTTATATAAGTGTAATGGTTGACGAGGTGGTCTTCAGTTCTTACGAACAAAATTTCTTAGCCCAAAAGGCCGCTTGTGTCTCCGAGCATCAAAATGCACGATTAATAATGAATTGAGTCGTGGTTAAGGTTTTAACTAGACTAATTTTATTTTCCAAATTTTCTTCTATTTATACTTACAACTAGTTTTACATAATATCATTTTCATACATATTCTTGTTCTACTTCTTTAATTATTTATTTTACCTATGACCTACACTACACTGTCCCACATGACGTAAGAATTAAATGTCCACTTGACAAAATACACCTTCGGTTGTATTTCCTCATTAGGCATTCTGAATGCTCAGTCAATGTGTCGCATATGATTGCAGTCATAAGCAAAAATCGATTTATGCACTTGGCGCATAGTGACCGAACATGCTTAGTGTGTAATACGATCAGTTCAATGCACGATGGTATCGCTTGGTGACGGCTGATGATTAAACACAATTACATGTAGGTCGACATGCGTCGAGTTCATGAATGTTTACATTATTATTGTTTTGATTTTTATTGTTTACATTTTTTTATTAATTGTTTTGGTTCTGTTTTTATTGTTTACATTTATTTTTTGGTTTTTGGGTGTTACACACAACATAAGCCAATGAAACCAGGGTGAGAGGCAAACTTCCTATCTTCCCTGTACTGACAATTTTTGTTGAACAGAGTATAGATCTCTTCTTATTTTTTGACTTAACCCAATCTGGATGACTCTGTGAGAATGTCCACAATGTCCCATATCGATTCCATCGGCAGGTTCATATGAGTTATGGTGTCGAAATGGCGCACTTCAGCTGACTGCCGGGGGTCGTCATTTCTATACCTGCCGTATTCAGCACTATGAACTGCAACACGTTTATGAAAATTATCAGTAGGATTGCTATCTGTTCATTTAGATGAGATAACTAAAAAACGTAGTTAAGGACATTATATACCTAGGCTCCGCTATAAATTCAGAAAATGACACCAGCACTGAAATCAAACTGAGAATAACTCTTGCCAATCGCTGTTTCTTTGGACTAAGAAGGCAATTGAGTAGCAAAGTACTCTCTCGAGCAACTTAAGTGTCCCTATATAAAACCCTCATCATCCCGGTTCTTGTCTATTGTGCAGAATCATGGACCTTGTCGAAAGTGAATGAGAACGCTTTAGGATGTTTCGAGAGTAAAATTCTCTGCATGATCTTTGGTCCTGTTTCCATAAAAGGGGAGTGGAGGAGTATAGCGCCACCTTAAGTAAGTATTTAATAATATATATATGCACATTTAAGAACATCATTGCCAAAAATGATCGTTCACCAGTTTGCAAGATATTGAATTTTTGAAAATTTTTAATTTTTTTTAAATCTACAATGAGAAAGGTGAAAATAAAAACAAACGTTTTATGACAGATAGAATTAATAAGTTTTTTCTTGTACGCATACGTAATACGAAATCATTAGAGACGTTTCTGAGATATATAAGGTTTTTCATAATGTCTGTATGGAAAGTACCGTCAGTTTGGGAGCTAAGAACAAAGTTTAATCGAAATCTCGAGCTGGATTTCCCTCCAAACGAAAAAACTTATCCCAACATTAGTACCTATATCGCAAGTAAGAATATCGAAAAAAAAACTAAAAGTTGTATTTCGCTTATATCAATTTTCGGAAAAGGCTTAGTATTTTAAAAATAATATATCCATAAAAACTAGCATTTTATCAGAAAATTTTTAAAATATCAAATTTTCAAAAAAAAAAAATTAAAGAAAACTTTAAATTTTTTAAAGGCCTACAAAATGTTTTTGAAAGTTATTACATAGCTGTGTTTTATTTTCCCCCAGATCTGATCCAGATTGGATCTTCATTCAAAATTATATGTATGACAAAAACAACACAAGGCTCAGTTTTGTTTGTATTTGTTGTTTTACGTGTTATTTTGAAAACAAAATTCAATCCGGATCAGATCTGGGGGAAAATAAAATACAGCTATTATATGGAATATTTATTTCTTTTTACAAGCTGATTTAAAACGGTTAAGTCTATAAGTCTACAGTCATAGGCATAATTATTTTGACAAATGAAAAATTTATATATTTCGAGTTTCAGATATAAATCAATGAAATTCAAAATGGAAGATTGTTGTTAGGTCAATTTTTAAAAGTATTTAGGTTTTTTTTCTTTGGATAATTTATTGGATTTTTAAAAAACACAAAAAAATCACTTTGCCCAAAGGCATAATTATTTTGACAATTCATTTTATGCTTACTAAAAAAATATCTTTACAAAATAAAAATAAAATTAGCACTTATTAATAAAATGTGTATCCTCCCTTAGCTGCTATAACTTTTTGCAGACGTTTTGGCACAGATTCTACAAGTTTCTGAAGCATTTCTACAGGAACTTCCTCCCAAAGCCTTCTTACTTCCAAAATCGTGTCTTCTCTGGTTCGGTTCAAAGAAAAACTCCTTTTTCCCTTTACATACGCCCACACATTCTCGATGATATTTAAATCAGGACTTTGTGGTGGCCAGTCAAGTGTTTCTACTTCGATGTCCCGCAAAAAGTTAGTTATCATTCGGCTCTTGTGGCATGGCGCATTATCCTGTTGAAAAATGAACGATTCCCCAATAAGTCTGTCACCAGCTGGAAATGCCTGCTCATTCAATACGTTCAAATACTTATGTTGGTTCATTGTTCTATCAGTTTCCCTGACCACTTGAAGATACACAACCCCAAAACATAACTGAACCTCCACCGTGACTCACTGTTTGCAAAACTGGAACTTTTTTCTTACGTTGTTCTTTTGGCAATCGAACAAATTTTTTTTTATGGGAGCCATGAAACTCAAATGAACTCTCATCAGTCCATAAAACTCTATTCCAGAAGCTCAGGGGCTTATGGAGATATTTTTTTTGCAAATTGTAAACGTTTTTCCTTGTTCCTAGAGGCAATATAGGGTATTTTTCTTACGGAATACGTTCCAAAATTGGATTTAACAAGACGCCTACGTATTGTTCTTTCACTAACGGGATTTTGGGTATATCTCTTCATTTGCAACTCCAGAGCTTTTGGTGTTAGTGCAGGGTTTTTAAGAAATTCACACAGAAGCTTTCTATCATCTTTTGTTGTAGTTTTTCTTTTTCTTCCAGTACGCCTCAAATTTTGCACAGATTTTGTTTTTTTTATGTTTGTTTATCTGGTAATGCACTGTTTGCCTCGGTAAATTAAACTCCGCACAAATTTGTTTTACCTTTTCACCACTGTTATACCTTGCCACGATAGTTGCTCTAGTTTCTCCGCTTAACTCTGATTTTTTACCAATATTCTTTTAAAAGAAGTTCAAAATAAATGACATCATTAAATTTTTATAAAAAAAAAAAAAAAAAAAAACACAAAAAAATCTTACCAAATTCAACCTAGACTTCTAGTCAAAATACTTATACCTATAAAAAACAAGCCCTGTTATTACAAATTGGTGCGTACTCTCGAAAGACACGATTCAAATGGTTTATATTATACTGTCAATAAATGACAAATGTTGCATATTTCAACTCATTAGCAAGCCATAACAACATGACATTTACCGTTACCAATTTTTCACTCAGACGACTGTTCACAGTACTTTCAAAATAATTATGCCGATGACTGTATATTATGATGGTGTTGATAAAAATTGTATCATATTGAATGGTAGATCGTATGTTAGCATTCTGATTAAATTGTATCAGTAAATTTCTGCAAAATAATATTTTCTTTTCTGATATTTGCATGGCAGATACCAATACTCTTGGATACAAAATTTATTTTTTTGTACATCTTTTAGGTAGTGTTAAAATACAACTGAGTTCCAAATAATAAAATCGTATACGTGATTTTCGCAACATCCTGTATTATAATATGAATAATAAATAATAAACTTTCTAAATACTTTTTTTTTAAATTAAAAAAGGTTTGATTGAATTATTTTTCAAATCTTAGATGAGGCATTGGTTTTAGTAAAAAGTGTTACTTTTAGCCCCGATCTCCCCTAACTTTACTTAAAATGATTTATTTGTTTTTGTATGATATGTACTTAAACAATAATTGTCACATAACTTATAGTTCCTTATTTTTATGGTTACAGAAACTCTGACTTTGAACTATAGAAATGTAGGCGACCGCAGCACTGCACGGTGACTATCAGAGCTACTCTTTTATGATTTGTCATTTCCGAGCAGGTAGCAGTACCCCTTAAAACATTTCTCTTTTAAGGTGACAAGAGTTGGGAATAGATCGCCGGACCTTCGACATACATCTCGTGGTTTTAACTCTAATTTATTAGAGCTAAATAGCACATAGTCTGTTTTATTTTCTATTTTCTATTTGAATTTAAAAAACAAAATATATCACTACTGGAGAAATTCTCTTTTTAGGTAAGGTTTTTTGAATTTATAAGGTAACCTCATCATAAATCCTGGATGCTGAGTAATTCAATAATAGACGAAAAGGTCTTCCGTTAACCACCCTATTTACACCCCTGCGATAACAAAACGCATGGAAAGGTAAGTGGTGTCCTTCAGTAGCACGATGATTGGTTTTATGATTTCATTAAGCTGGAAGCTGGAAGCTGGAAAGCCTTTCGTTGCCAGAAGCGGACGACATTTACATTAAAAAGATTTTTCGGTTTTACTTATTTTTGTGCAAAGACGCGGATGAGTGGCGCCTGGCGCCTCATAATATAAATCGATATGCTTGAGTTGATAGATACTGAGGTTGCGGGAGCATTGACTACATACGTACATATATACGCACACAGAAGATAATGGGTACCGATATCGAAGCGAAACAGAAACTTGTGGCTGATTCACTATAATGACGTGCATAATAGGGCGGGGTGCGGTTGTCGGAAGGTGGAAATGCGATTTTCCGAGTTAATCTATCATAAAACGATTTACCTTTTTTCCACCATTTCTCTTTCCTTTTGCTACGCGTTTTGTGTTCAAGTTTTTTTCCATTTCGAATTCAAAATTTAAAAAAAAATCAAAACAAGATATTTATCGATTCATTAAATAAATAATTTCCAACTAATGAGGTATTAAAGTGCAGAGGCGGATATAACTGTTGATGTGTTGATATTTTGGCATTCCATGGAAGATTTATTAATACGTTTCGGCTTGGCGAATGAATGGAAACTAAAGGGGCAACGTATTTTATTTTATTAACATCTATCTGAGGAATTCTTATTTAACTTATAAGATCCACTTTCATGTCATTATTTGACTCTTGAGGAAATAAAATGATTTGTATTGCGGAGGGAAAGAGTAATATGTAGATATAACTCAGTCAAAAAATCTTAGGTTTAGAATATTCATTTCATAGCAAGTTTCTTTTTGGGTGATTTAGATATAGTGATTAAGGGGTCATTTATGAGATTTTTTTAAATAATTCGTTCTCAGACATACAAGGTGGCGCAAATTAATCAACCTATCGGAAGATGTTATAAGTTTTGCAAACGGGGTCGAACGTCAATCATATTTGGCATTTGTGAACTAGGCAGTTGCCGTATATAAACAGACAAGCAATGGAGCGCTATACTCCGCAAGCGCGTGGAATAATTGTGTCGATTCTTTTGAATATCAAGGCTGTGGCCCCGAAGCCTGCTGATCGTTCTTTGCCTGTGAATAACTGTCAAGCCATCCTCAACAATGAAGAAGACTATTTTGTGTCGAAAATCGTCATGAGCGACGAGCACATTTACACTTTAGACGTTACGTCAATAAGCAAAATCTTCGTTTCTGGGGCCCTAAAAATTCGAGTGTGATGCACGAAGAGCCATTACATCCACTTAAAGCCACTGTGTGGTACAGCATTCACGCGGGGTAGTGACTGGGCCGTATATTTTCGAGGACGCTATCGGCAATACGGTCACTGTTATTGGCCAACGCTTTAGGGCCATGATAAACGACTTCTTACTGACGGAATTGGATGAGCGGGGCTTGGTGAGCAGGACGGTTCAACCGCACACACAGCACGGGCCACAATGGATATCGTGAAGAAACCTTTTCCTGGTCGCGCAATCTCCCGTTTTGGCGATTTGGCATGGCCAGCAAGATTGCCCGATTTAACCATCCAGACCTCTTTTTTTGGGGGTACTAGAAGTCGCGGGTTTTTGCCAACAAGCGTCAGACAATCGAAGCCCTTAAGGAGAATATTCGACAGGAATGCGAACAGTTATCACCGGAAATCTTTCGGAAAGCGGCAGCCACTTGACCGATAGGTATTCTCTTTTTCACTTAACCCAAAAGATTGCAAGGGTTCAAATATAGAATTCCATCACTCAAAATGATTTTTTATTTAGTTAAAAAATAATTTTTATGATTAATTTTGGAAGGAAATTCCAAAAAAAAAAAACAAAGTTTCAAGTTTTCATGTAGATTTTCTAAAAAAAATAAATAGAAAGTAAAACACAACGAAGACTTTTATTGTTGCCTATACTTCTTTTAAGTTCTGTTGATATAGAATATGTTTATTTTTTTTCCATTTTAAAACCCTTCAATACGAAGTCGTGCGATAAGTTCTGTAGCAATTGTTTCACAGTATTTCATACGAGCTTGTAAGCAATCACTAGTTATACAATTTTATTAAAAAAACGAACAGTTTGATTTAAAATGGGACTCAGTTCGATTGTAGATTTATTGGGCTTGTGTGTCAAAGACAAGAGTTCTCTAATTAGAATATTAATCTAGTCAGGAAAATCAAATTCATTAATTTTTAAGGCTCTACAACTCCTAGACGTTAGTCATAATTTCCTCCGTGAGGCACAATTACAAGGTTCAGTGGATGTTCTTAATTGGCTGATAAATTCGATCAGGAAGATTCACGAGTCCGAGGATACTGGCAGCGGTGAAAGAGGTGGCTTCCACTAGAAAAAAAAAACCCTTACGGAAGCAAAATGTGATGAGCGATGATTGAAGAATCGATGTAGGGACTGATTACTTTGCATAAGTGCCATCTTACATTTGGCCAACTCCTAAATGCTGCATTAACAAAAACAAAACTGGAAACGCCAACGGCAATGTAGTTTTACAATACAAAATGTAAGGTTTTTTTTTTTTTTTTTTTACAACTAATAAGATACTACATAATGTATGAAAGTTTACATTTGTTGGCTCATAGGGGGCCTAACTATATACAGTGACTTAAGTTTAATTATTTTTATATAAAATGTACATGACGAAAAAAAAATTAAATTTAAAATGACGGTTGTATTGTCCTCAGGGTGTTCATTCCTGGTTGTCAGTGTAAAATGTAAGGTGTAGCCAAAGAGCTTTCAAGAAACTAAAAAGAAGATTCTCTGGGTGACCAAAATTTAGTCTGTTTGAAGATTTACTGGGTTATCAGCCATTAATATAGCACAAAGCTAAATTTTTTGTAGCGCTATAAGCACAATCAAAAAGAGAAAGTAGAGAAGTCTTAAAATATCTGTCTTCTCACAGAAAATCATTGGAAATCATCCTCCTGAATTCTTCAGCGCTGAAGATCGGAGGTCTTATAGTCCGTTGGTTTGAGAGGCATGATGGAGGTTGAGGCCAACCTAGATTCGGAGTAAAACTTATCCATTTTAACGTGGAAATCAACAAATTTGGTAATATTTGAATGGCGTTAAACTTAGGATCAAACTGCGACGTTGTTAAGCAGCGTTACAATCCCGTCCGCACCCACCGAAACATAATAACCAACCTACTACCCGAAATGGTATTAAATATCCGACCGTGGCGTGGGCGCGAACTGCCATAAGCTCCCTACATCATCACCTCACACACATAAACCAACCACGAGAAACCTATATCAACATCCAACCAAAATATATACCAGCCGCCCAACACCCACCGATTATACACACAGTTCGACAAAATCGTCGTCAAATTATTTATATATTTTTTTAAATTCATAGTTCACACTACGTTTTCGTCAGAAATATATCAACCGGACGTAAGAAATCTTAAAACTAAGTAAAAGAATTAGTTTTTGTTTTGTAAAACAACTTTAAATAATTTATTTTTCAAATCTACAACATTAATTAAATTATATAATAATGCAAGAAAGGCACAAAGCTCGATGCATTGGAAGAGTACGAAATATATAAAGCGTACAAAACAGAACAAGACAAGATAATGAACGATTAATTGACAATAAAAGCAAACACATTATTCGACAATGCAATCAATACCATAATGTAAAAAAAAGACAAACATTATCATGACAAATCTAATTACACAACAGACGCAAGACGCAAGAAGACGCTTAAATATTTAAAATTTTGATAAGCCCGAAGATGGAGTAATTTCCAAAACGCGTCGCTTTTTATTATATAATTTAATTTATATTGTAAATTTGAAAAATATATTATTTAAAGTTGTTTTACATAACAAAAACTTATTCTTTTACTTAGATTTAATAATACAATACAACATGAAGACAAAATCACAAACATGTGAGAAATCTGTATAAGGCGAAGATTATCAACCTGAAACTTTTGTTTTTTTATTTATTCATATTTTTCTTAACTATTCAGGAAGATGCTTTACAATTAAGTATAATAATTATTCATTAATGACAAAAAACTGTATGAAAAGAAAGAAAGGTTCATTCTGTGATCTTTTAAGGGTCAGTGACGAATGACCCAATTAAAATATAAATACGCAATATGTGTGGGGTTTTTAATTAAATATTTACAATTTTTGGCAAGAAAAAAAATAAAATTAGACATCAAAATCTCATAGGTAATAAATATATTGTACAAACAAAAATGTAAATAAAATTAGCAAATAAAAGAATGCAAAACTAAACCGTGCTCATAAATAAATTTTTGATTTGAGAAATATCCATCGAAAATAACCATATTTTTTTTTTTTTTTTTTTTTTATAATCTACCCGCGCTCAAGGGATTATGATTACCCTTTAAATGTTTCAACACAGCGCGGGCGTGAAGTTACGGAAAGAAAAGAATTCTGATTTCGTAGTGTCCTTATTTCGTAAGGTAATTTGTTAAAAAGTGGGGTTGCTGCAATAGTATAAAAGTTAGAAAAATGTGATCTATTTGATACCGGAATATTTACAAGTTGCTGATTGTTAACTCTTAAGCCATAGGAATTTGAGTTTCTGAACATTATTTTCTATAAACTGCGAATGAAAAAAACTTTAAGAACCTACCTTATAGACATACAGATGTTTTAAAGGTAAAATTCGAAGATCAAGAAATAATGGCCAGCTACTCGTTAATCTACTTTTTTTACAAATTATTCTGACAATATGCTTTTGTGCTATTAATAATGGTTCCATCACATTATTGAAGGCAACTTGGCAAACTATACTGAAGCTTTGAATGTACATACATATATACATATATGTAATTCCATAATAAATTGCTGTAAGAAGTTTCTTCGAACAATGAGGTTGCAATAAGAAAATTTTGCGAGTTGCGCGTCTCATATAAGCTTTTAAATCAGTCGCGTGAGTTTTCCAACTCATATTTCTGTCTATTGATAGCCCTAGGTAACTCAAATGTTCAACAGATTCGACTGTAAAATAATTAGAACAACAAGGCAGATCTTCACAGTAATAAGTCTTTCCACAGTTATGGGAATACATTGAAAGTCTTGTACACGCAGCTGAATGGAAAACAATATTACTCTCAAGCAAGCTGGAATGTTTTAAGTTCAAGAACATAAACCAAGTTTTTTCACTCACAAAAAGTTCATGTCTTGCAAACCATTGTCTAAATCGTTGAACATGGCTTTATCGAAAGCCTTGGTCATGTCTATAAATAAAGCCATAGGGTTCACCTTTTTATTAAGACCATCGCAAATTTCACTACAAAAATTTAAAATAGCATCTTCTGTGGATTTTCCTTCTTGAAAACCATACTGTTGATTACAAAAGTAATCGTTTTTATTAAGAAAAGACATAATTCGCTTTTTCATAATTTTTTCAAAAGGTTTTGAAAAAGTTGGAAGCAATGATATTGGTCTATATTGGGTCACTGATTTTCTACATCCTTTCTTGTAAAGAAGAATTATCTCAGGTATTTTCAACCCCTCCGGAAAAATACCACAGTTGACACTCATATCTGAACCATATGAAGAGATCAAAAACAAGTTATTGTCAGAATCATTGTTTTCTCTTAATATAGGTATCGATGTTTATGTCAACCAGAACTATTAAACTCTTGGGCCTTATACTCTTTAAAATCTCAACCATATGTTCCAAAAATACATTCAAACTTAAGCCATTTTCATGCAGTCGATATATACATAATAATATTAATATTGCAGGTAATTTTAACAACATCTGCGCTATTTGCATTATATATTACCACTTCTTATTTGTGTATCTTTTTACTTGCGATATAGGTACTATAGGGCAAGTTCTGCATTTGAAAAAAAAAAATCGAACTCGAGATTTTGATCAAAGTTGACATTACGATGATAGCGAAGACGAAAAAAGTGGGTCCGGCAATTCCGTCTGTCTGTCTGTATGTCTGTATGTCTGTACCTCGAACTACAGCCTAAACTACTGGAGGTATTTTCTTCAAACTCGGTACTTAAGGGTCTTCGGTGATTCCCTAGAGGAGAAATTGAAATTTTTTTTAGCTCCAAAACTAAGGGTACCCCCCATACACCCGTAATGCAAAATCTTATTTATCTCGAAAACGGCTCTAACGATTTTGATACAAAAAAATAGGTGTGATATTATAGACATGGACTACATTTTGGTCAAAAATAAATTTGGGGGGAAATGTTATTAGGGGTACCTGTCATAGAACCGTTTTTTTGATTTTCGATTTTCTCACCAACGGCTCTAACGATTTTTACCGAAATTTTTATGCAGAAGCTCCTTTGCATTTTAAAAAATAAAAACTAAATTTTTTTTCGAAAAAATAGTTTTTTGGATTTTTAAAAAAATAATACAATTTTTTTTTTGAAAATTCGATATCTTGAAAACCGATACACGATTAAATTTTTAAATTACGTTTTAAAATGTATTTTATTAAATACTAACAATTTGCGTAACAATTTTTTTATAAAAATTTTAAGGAAAATTTAGTACACAAAAAAACATGTTTCAGTGTGTCTGTATGTCTGTACCTCTGACTACAGCCTAAGCCACTGGACCTATTTCTTTCAATCTCGGTAGCTAAGGGTCTTTGGTGATTCCCTAGAGGAGAAATTGAAATTTTTTGTTTATCTCCAAAACTAAGGGTACCCCCCATACACCCGTAATGCAAAATCTTATTTATCTCGAAAACGGCTCTATCGATTTTAATAAGAAAAATTAGGTGTGATACGAGGACGGGTCAATAAGTCCGTGACTTTTGGAATAAAACACAGATTTTTTGATAAAAAAATAATTTTATTTTATTCCAAAAAAAATGATTTGTCGAGGTCCTCAAAATAGGCCTTTGTTTGCGAGATGACTTCATCATTGGAGTCAAATCTTTTTCCACCAAGCCATTTCTTCAGGTTTGGGAACAAGAAGTAGTCGCTCGGAGCCAAATCTGGAGAATAGGGTGGATGAGGGAGCAATTCATATCCCAATTCATTGATTTTTGCCATGGCAACTGCACATGTGTGCACCCTTGCATTGTCTTGGTGGAAAAGAACTTTTTTCTTGGCCAAATGAGGTCGGTTTTTTTTCAAATCGTCATTGAATCGGTCCAATAAGTTGGCATACTATTCCCCATTGATTGTTCTTCCCTTTTGAAGGTAGTCAATGTGGATTATCCCGCGTGCATCCCAAAAAACAGTCGCCCTAAACTTTATTGGCTGACAAACCCACCTTGGCCTTCTTTGGCGCCGATTCACCCTTAGAAACCCACTGTTTTGACTGTTGGTTGGTCTCTGGTGTGTTGTGATGGATCCATGTTTCGTCCACGGTTACAAAACGGTGCAGAAACTCCTCCATATTGCGATTAAACAACGCCAAACCTTCCTGTGAAGTTGTTACACGATTGCGTTTGTGGTCGACTGTGAGCAAACGCGACACCCATCTTGCGGAAAGCTTTCTCATGCACAAGTGATCATTCAAAATTGAAACCACTGAGCCATGCGAGATCCCTACGGCTTCCACAATCTCTCGCACTTTCAATCTTTGGTCGGCCAACACCATATCGTGAATTTTTTCGATTGTTTCGGGTGTAGAGACCTCAGGACGTTCGGCATCTTCAGTGCTTGTACGGCCACAACGAAATTCAGTAAACCACTTTTTTACCATTGAAATCGATGGTGCAGAGTCCCATAGTATTTATCACGCTTAGACTTGGTCTCGGTAATGGTTTTTTTTCGCAAGAAATAATGCTTAATAAGCACACGAAATTCACTTTTTTCCATTTTCTCCTCAAATTAGTGAGTAGTCTGATAAAAATAGCTGTCAAACACAAACTAACTGACGCAGCAAGTTTAAATTTTGACAGGAGTCAACTGACAGATGCCTGTTGACAGGAGCAGTGTTCCTGTTTCAGTAAAGAGGTCAGAAATTCAAAAAGTCACGGACTTATTGGCCCGCCCTCGTATTATGGACAAGGACTACATTTTGGTCAACAAAATTTTTGGGGCAAAATGTTATTAACGGTACCTGTCATAGAACCGTTTTTTTTATTTTTGACTTTCTCATTAACGGCTCTAAGGATTTTAACCAAAAAATTTCAGCAGGATTCTCCTTAAGTTTAAAATAATATTGTTTATAAAAATATTCGAAAAAAATATTTGTTGGGTTTTATGAAAAAAAAAATTATTTTTTTTGAAAAATCAATATCTTCAAAATCTATGAACAATTATTTTTTGAAATTATTTAATAAAATCAATATTATTAAATACTTAAAATTCGCATCCCATATTTTTTACTTGCGATATATTTTTTTCTTAAAAACTTTGAAAGAAATTTTTTATATAAAAAATGTATTTAATAATAAAACGAAAAGTTTGTTTGCATAAATTCATACTTTTCTAGAAATCAGACGACAATTTTATGCATTTGAACATTATTATCTCATTAAATCAGTTTTTTATATTTATAAAATGTATCTTAAATTCCAAAGTACTTTTACATAAGAGCAAGTTCGTGCGATCCAGTCGTGCATTTTAATTAATATAAACGGATACACCACCTGCACTATACAAATTGTTACAATTACAATAATAATCAAAACCAGGAATATCATATTTGGATATTTCAAAGTAGTACAACCAGATCTCAGTCAAGATAATAAAATCAGCTAACAAATTCAAAGAATCAATGTGAGCAACAAAAGAACTATAGTTACGAATGTTTTGATGTATCAATACAGTAGGGTTTTGAATTTTATTATTTTTAACATTTAAAGAAGAGTTATAATTCATAATAAAATTAATTTAAAAATAAATTTATAAATTATTTAAGTCCTCCAAGCACCAAACTTTAATAACTTTTTTAAACTTCCCATAGGGAGTTATTGTAATCGGTCCGATTTGTCAAATTGGAATTTTTGACATTTCTCAACGTTACAAGGTCCCTAGAGGCTATATCAATCATTTTTAGAGAGATGTCTGTGTGTGTGTGTGTGTGTGTACGTACGTTCGTACGTTCGTACGTCCGTACGTCCTAGTACCATTTTTCGTCGTCGACATCTCAAGAACGAGTAAAGATATCGACTTCAAATAAATTTTGTTTAATAGATAATAACTTCGAAAGAGGCTGAAAGGGCGTTTATTAAAATTCAGTGAGTAGTTTTTTCACTATAACGGTTTAAAAAAAAAAAGTAAAAATTTTGGTTAGTTTCAAATATCTCACGAAAAAATAATGCTATTGATTTCAAATGAAATTTAATGTACTCATTATAAGGTCATACAGATTTGGTATGAATTTGTAAAAAAAATGAACATACCGTTATTTTTTTAAATAAAAAAAAAAAAAACTGAAAAAAAATTTTCATAACCCAGATATTCTAAGAACGGAAAACAATTCGAAACTCAAAATAATTTTATTTTACGAAAAATATGTGTTTGAGAACTGGTGAAAATTTCCAAAAAAAATCAGTTTACACTTTTTTTACAAAAAATCAAAAAAACTATATACAATTCTATTGAAAATTGGTAAAAATTGTTTTTCGACTCAAATTTCTCGAGAACTAGTAGTGATATTGACTTCTAATTTAGTTTATTTTATACATAGTATAATTTTGTACAATTGGTAAAATGTTGACAAATATTGAATTAATAGTTTTTTTTTTAAATAAAAAAACTATTAAAAATTCTAGTTAAAATTGTATTTCAAGTCGAATTTCTTGGGAATGAACACCGATAGTGCCTTCTAAAGTATGTTGTTTTATACATCGATACCTTCCCGTAAGAATGCATTATTTGAAAAAAACTAAATATAAACATATAAATATAAATATATAAATATAAATTTATATATCTTTTCGGTATATAAAATAACATTTTAATTTTTAATGAAATTGTAAGACCCTTATTTTGTTGAAATATGTAAATATATGTGTATCAATACATCTGGTAAACGATTAGAGTTTTTTTCCTTTACAACTCGAGTTGTATTTTCTTTTCTCGGTCATATCCCGGACACTTAGCCTCAAGGAAAAAGTATCACACGATGCTTCTATTTGTCATGTACCATCTAAGTACCTTTATTACATTAGTCGATAGATAAGTAAACATCATAGTCATATTTTTCTATCTATGAACTTCTGTTTTTATTTATTTGTCAGCTTAGTATAAAGAACTTCGAGAGCACGTTTTAATTTCTTAAAGGAACTATAATACATTTGTGAACAACTTAAAATATGCTAAATAAATTTAATCTAAGAACTATAATGAATTTTCTTATATTTATTTTTGTTGAAACAAAAACATTTCAACGCCTTTAAAAAATATTCACGGATGCTTCTCTTCCTCTTTAAGCTTACTAAAGATTCAAAATACATTTCTTCTTATTTTTTGAGAAAATAATATCGTATGTCCTATATACCGTTGAAGATAATACTAAATAAACGAAAAAATGTACGGAAAATATTTCAAAGATCAAAGCTTTATTCATGTTCGAACTTTACAATACTAAATTGAAAGGTGTATTATCTTCATCAAGGAAATATTGGAAGCAAATTTACTTTTAAACGATCCATTTTTAAGAGTAAGGGTGGTCGTGTAGACAAATATGTATATGTACGAGCACATCATTCTCTAGATTTCGAATTCACTTCTTATGTCCTCAATATAGTGAAGGGATTTCTCCATTTTATATTTGAAGGTAACTGACATCAATTTAGGGCGAAAGAATATCGTTGCATATGCAATTTTTCTCCCTCATTCTATTTTGCTCGCAAGAAACAAAAAATAAAATATGTACGTAGTTGGAAAAAGAAAACGCGGCCATCGGGGAAAAACTAGAACGTGGAATATAAATGTCATTTTCACGTTGAACTATATCGCAAGGCGTTGGGATGGGATGTTAGAAATTGTGATTCGCTGCCATGAAAAATTCGGTATCTGCCACAAAACCGTTCGTTCTATTTTGGCATAGAAATGTGCAAGCAAATATATTCAAGTTTTATTGCTGTCTGTAGTGGGATATTCATATCAAAGTGGGTGGTACTACATAGATGATGCGGCGGGTATGAATATTTTAAGGTTTACTACAAAATATTTAAGAATCACCTTGCTAAATTTAATTTAATATTCAACTTTCTGCGAATTAATTTTTAGGCTTATTGTTTATTGCCCAAATCAATAATGAGCTTTTAGACCTAGCCGCCTTGTTTAAAGTTTAAGACTTTCTTAAATTTGGGGATAAATAAATGGATATACATACATGTATATAATTGCAGAAGGACCTTGTCTATAAAACGTATAATACGTCCAGCAAACATGTACTAACAATATCTAAATATTTTCAAACTGTCAGAAACTAAATTCGGATAATTTAACAAATTATTTAGAAACTGTTCTATTAACAAGACTCGGCTTTAAGCTGTTTTTTTTTTTTTAATTTCCAAACTCTAGATATCAACTCCTTACATAACGTCTAACGCACTTTCTATAAGTTAGTAGGGGTAACCGGGGCAAGTTGGTCATAGGAGCATGTTTATAAACTGAATTACACAACTTAAGATATTTTTCTTCTTTTTTTTTATTTAACACATTTGCTTGCTTAGAATCACAATTTTTCTTCGGATGATTGCGTCGGGCAATTAATGAGCACTCGACTAGAGATGATCCAGTCACCAAATTTATCCTTCTCAAATCAGAACGTTGCGATGATGCCACCATGCCATAAGCCAAACAGCCGAGCACTTGTGGATTGTGTTCGCTCCAATAATGGCAGTTGTCTAGGAATGGGAAAAACCGTTCGGTTAAAACTGAAACCGGCTATTTTGTTTCGGTTAACTGATTTTCATCGGAGATTTTTTTGCCTTGGTTAAAACCGGCATTTTTCCTGAAATCCAATAACCGGGTAAAAAAACCGGTCATTTATTTATTTTGACAGTTTTATCACCGCAGAAATACAGGGTGGCGCACCAATTGTAATAACTTTTTTTCTGTGTGAGTAATCGGCTTATTTTTTTTTTTTTTTATTTTTTAGGTTACTATTTAGATTTATAAAAATGGATGCTTGGGATACGGAGAAAAGAATTTGGATAGTGCAACGGTACCATGCTTTGCAGTCCGTCATTTCCGTCCAAAGGGAATTTAGGCGGGAGTTTGGCGGTAATCCCCCGAGTAGATGGACCATTATGAGGTTTGTAAACATGTTTGCCGAATCTGGAAGCATCGCACGAAGGCCGTACCATCGAGATGCCAATGTTCGGGTTCAGGATACAATCGCAGCAGTAGCATCTGCAATACAGGCCAATCCGAGCGTTTCGACCCGAAACTTATCGGGGCAAATTCGAATTAGTAGACGGTCATTACAACGGATACTTCATGACGATTTAAACTTGTTTCCGTACAAAGTCCAAATTACTAGCAAGTTAAACCCTCAGGATTTGCCTGTTCGCCTGGAATTTTGCCAAAAAATGATATCAATGGCCGAAGAAGACAACACATTGATCAATTGTTTGTTCATGTCTGATGAGGCCCATTTTGATCTTAACGGCAATGTAAACAAGCAAAATTGCCGTATATGGAATGAGTCTAATCCAGAAATGCTCCATGAGACGGAACTGCACCCAGAACGAGTCACTGTGTGGTGCGCAGTTTCATCAAGGTGTATTGTCGGGCCGTACTTCTTTGAAGAAAACGGTGTAACCGTTACTGTCAATGGGGACCGTTATTTAAAGATGTTGAAGGAGTTTTTTTTACCCAGAACTGCGCCGAAGACGTATACCATTCAAAAGCGTTTGGTTTCAGCAAGATGGAGCAACTGCACATATAGCCAGACCAGTTATGGCGGAGCTAAACAAAAAATTCGCAAACAAATTAATTTCTAGGAACTCCACTCTTCGCTGGCCCCCAAGGTCACCTGACCTGACTGCACCAGACTTCTTTTTATGGGGTTATGTCAAGCAAGAGGTGTATAAAACGAAGCCCAGGAATTTAACTGAACTAAAGCAGTCCATAACGACAATAATTGAGGCGATCCCAACTTCAACTCTTCAGGCCGCAATGAATAATTTTTTGACCAGGTGCCGCATATGCGTGGGACAGCGTGGAGGTCATTTGCGGTCAATAATCTTTAAAAACAACTAACTATTTAAAATAAAATTTAATTTTCTAACCAATAAAAAAAAATACATCGATTAAAAAAAAAGTTATTTGAATTTCTTATTGTAGCACAATTGGTTCGCCACCCTGTAGAAAAAAGTTTAGAATACGTCTTTGAAACATGCATTAAATTGGAACCTGAAACGTTAATCACAACTTCTACATTTTCTTTCAAAGAGTAACATAGTAGGAAGGTGAAATTATTATAATTGCACACATTTGCAGAAAATTTCGTTGTTTGATGTCGAACACCACACTACCTTAAAGTTGGTGACTTTTGGAGAAGTTTCCATCTTGTCAATATTATTATTTACCTTTTCTTCAACACGGCATACAAACGGTATCATGTTTACTTTGATTAGCGTCAATTATTATCTTATTATCTGAAATATATCGTCGCATATGCAATTTTATTCTTATGGAGGCATTTTACGAAGTGCAGTTTTTTATATAAAAAAAAACCGAAAACCGGTTATTAGAAAAGCCGTTTTTTTTGTCCGGTGAAAACTGTCAGGTAAAATAAAGGAAAACATCGAAAACCGGTTAATTTTGAATAACCGCAATCCGCAATCCCTACAGTCGTCCCAAAAGATAATTTTCAGGCCGAAATCCGGACCTCCGGACAACATTGCAAGCGCTCAATCAGCGAACTAACGGCGCTGTCTATGGTTATCTGTTTGAATAGCAAACCTTACTGAATATTTTGACAACTGGATTACCTATATTGGTTAGTTTGACAGGTACTGGAAAATAACAATTAAAATAAAATGCACGACTGGATCGCACGAACTTGCTCTTATGTAAAAGTACTTTGGAATTTTAAATACATTTTATTAATATAAAACATAGATTTAATGAGATAAAAATGTTCAAATGCATGCAATTGCCGTCTGATCTCCGGAAAAGTATGAATTTACGCAAATAAAGTTTAAAAATCGGTTTATTAAAGTAATTTTTTATATAACAAATTTCTTTCAAATTTAAGTGCTTAGTGATATAGAATTTAGGAAATAATTTAAAAAAATAATCGTTCACACGATTTAAAGATATTGATTATTCAAAAAATAAATTGGAACTTTTTTTTTAAAAAACAAAAAAAAAATATTTGTTTCGAGTATTTTTATATATAATATTATTTTAAACTTAAGCGAGCTCCTGGTGAAAATTTTTAGTTAAAATCGTTGGGCCGTTTTCGGGGGTACCGTTAGTTTTGGAGCTAAAAAAAAATTCTTTTAAAAAATTTATTCGTGTATTCCGTTTTATTTTTTCGAAATAATTTTTAGATTATATTTTTCCAAATGCATAATGATTACTGACTAAAATTTGATGGGTTCACTGGTCAAGTTTTTAAAACCTTTCGAATTGGACATAAAAAAAAACTTGCCAAGTAAGCCCATCAAATTTTAGTCAGTAACCATTAAAAAATAAAATTTCTCTATTACATTGTAGCTGTTTCAATATTATTCAACTTTAAACAAACGGTATCAAACCTTCATGAAGTAAGAACTTGGCGTACTTTTAGATCTCAGTACTTTTCACGGCTGGCTTGTTACACAAAGGTTTTTGTATAGAAGAACTTAAGAACTTGGCTCTTTTCTTAACATTTATGTTTTTTTAATATTTTGCCATGCCAAAATCTCGAAAGATACGGAAATATAGAAGGGTGGACTCTACCTACTAAAATCCACTTAGTCATTCTACAGCAATCGGAAGTGCTCCATATGAATTAAACATTTTCTCAGAAAGTGGGCAGATACCACGCCCCCTGAATGGAAAACCTCAAATTTTCGATTTTTTTCTCTGCTTGCATGACAAGAGCTACCGTCGTTGTGCAAAATTGCAAGATTCTACGATGTCGGGAAGTGCTCCATAATTTTGATGATCTGTCAGGCAGTCAGTCAGTCAGTCAGTTTTTACGGTTTTTGTGATTTTCGAGGCCTTATATATATCAGAAACCGCTTATGCTAGAAAATTGAAATTCGGTGAGTCGCCTGTGCCTGACTAGCTTAGCAAATATTCGAAATTTTAAGTTTCTGACTTCATTGGTACTGAAGATAGGGAGGGGTCAAAAATCGCCTGAGTTTATTCCTGTAAAAAGGGTGTAGTGCCAGAACTTGGCTGGGAACTACCGTGCCCTTTGATACATACATTACTTTTAGTGCTGATATGATCACAGAAATTATTTCCTTACAGAATCTATAGAGTTTAGAGCCTTAGGAAAAGTCTTGGTTCGATACAAGCTGTAAAGAAGCTATCAGATTGAGAGAAGTATGTTTCTGCTCTTACAAAGCCAACCCAACTGACGAAAATCGGAAAAGGTATAAACAAGTCAGAAACCAATGCAACGCATGACCATGACCAGAAATTAAGGCAAAAAATCCTGCAGTGCCCGAAAGGCAGTAGAAATTTCTGGCCATTTGTCAAGAACGTAAACTTCATCTTCGGTTCCAACGCTCATCTCCAATGGCAAACCGATAACCAGCTCTTAAGATAAGGCAAATGTACTTGCAGTTCATTTTGCTGCTAGCTAAACGTTACCTGCTAGCAACATTGTCCCTTCTGTACTTGAGAACGTAAATCATTCAATGAGACAGGTATATTTCCGCACTCGTACAGTTGCAAGAGCCCTTCGAGATCTTGATATAAACAAATCCGCTGGTCCTGATGGTATACCCCTCATTCTTCTGAAGAAAGTGTTCTTCATTGCTGGCAAAACCATTGCGTCAGCTTTTCCATCGCTCCTACTGTTTTGGAAACTACCCTAGAAGATGGAAAACAGCATTTGTCCAGCCTTTTCCTAAAAAAGGTGACCCTTCTTCCCCCTCCTCCTATCGACCAATTGCCCTTGCGTCCCTTTTTTCTAAGGTCATGGAATCGCTGATAAATCATCAGCACAAAAAATATTTCGAAGATCGAAAGCTTCTTAATGACCGGCAATGCGGCTTTCGTAGTAATCGTTCCACTGGTGCTCTGATGGCGTATCTCACCGAAGAGTGGAACAGATCTTTACAATTGTTTTAGAGAAAGTAAGATTACATTACATTACATATTACACTACTCCGTAGAGACACTGAAAGCACTTAGGCCACAATACAACAGAGAGACAGAGAGAGAAACACAGAAAGAAAGAAAAACAGAAGAAACACATGTCAACAGCACACGGTTAGTATTTGAACGGTCACCCAACCAAGTACCACGCACAATGATGCTTGATTTCGCTGATGGATGGGAAGCGATGCTTTCATCAAACCCAAGGCTTTTGGAATAGAAATTCTAAATCGTTCAATACATGTTGTATTGGACGGTTTCAAGTCTGATCTTCACAAAATAAAAGCTGCTAAATGCTTAGGAATTCTATATCAGTGTAAGAAATTTTTCACCCCTTCTGATCTGGCTACCATTTGTAAAGCGTTTATACGTCCAAAACTCGAGTATAACTCACATCTTTGGGCAGGTGCAGCACAAACTTCTCTCCACTTATTAGACAGAATTCAGAACAGAGCGTTAAAACTGATAGGAAACAGAGCTATCATGGATTTATTCCCATCTCTTGAACACCGTCGGAATGTTTCATGTATTTCCTTGTTGAATCGCTTCTTTCACAGGCAACGCTCACTCGAAGTAGCCAGTTGCATTCCTCCCCTTATTCAGTTCACCCGTGATATCCGCTTCCCTAGGAATGCTCATCAGTTCACCCTGGAGTCTAATATCGGTTGTACCGTCAAATATAGAGATTCGTTTTTTAGTCGCACAACACGATTATTGAATAACTTACCCGGCACGGTCTTCTCTTGCCATTTCAATTTGCAAACGTTCGAAACCAATGTCCATCAACACCTTCTTTCTCTCCCCCCCCCCCCTCGTAATTTCCCCATCGCCCGTGCTGTGTTTACATTATAAGGGTCTCTTAACATACCCTTGAGCGCGTGTGAATTATAAGAAAAAAATATATATATAAATATATTTTTTCGGACTATCAAAGTTATTGTACATCAGCAATATAATTTAATATTGTTTTGTGAAACAATTATTGCTGCCGATTAACTAAACCTACCCTCTTTTAGCTTCGGTAACTTCCTAATAAATTCAAATACAAAAGACGAAAACTTGAACCAAGGACATCTTTATAAATTGTTAAAGTAATACTTCCAATTCATTTCAACAGGACATAAGAACAACAACAATATGTCTATAATGTTATTGGGTTCCTATAGGGCTAACTTAATTGAAGTCATCCTTGTTCGTCTTAGGAGTTCAAGTGTTCCAATTACAGACATTTCTAAAACTTTTCCTAAAGCTCATTTTTGATGAAACTTCAACTTATGCAATTGTTCACTTTATCTTATGTCTATATATATTTGGGAATAGATATATTTAGAAATATGAAGATACCTTCACCTACCTATCCATCTTTTGAAGACCTACAACCACTTCAAAGATTTCTCTTCATCTGTGTCTAGGTGAGCAAAACAAACTTATAATCCACTCCCTTGGAGCAGGTGGCTTTAACAGGTTTAAATATCTTTGAACGAAATGACCGTAACCAAGTCTTAAAAGTCGTTAAAAAGTATGTATACAGATACAACATCCAAAGTTTCCACTTAAGAAAGTTTGTTTGACGAAGTGACAGTTAAAGAATCGTTGGTGTTTTGAATTAAATGAAAATAGCACTTATAAGGTCAGCTTACTATGTGTAAGGAAACAAGTTGTGTTGCTTTATAAGAACCTTTTAGGACGGTTGATACTTTAATATGATATTAACACTCCGTGTCTGTTATTTTAGATTGTAGAAAGAAGTTTCTGTGTAAAGTTCACAACGTATTTTAATGTAAAAAATATTAGGTTAAAATTAAGTTTAAGATTTTGATTGTGTTTTTTTATTCTAGTAAAAAAAAAACATGAACAAATGAATCATACAATTTTGCTCTGAATCTTTAAGGCTTTGTAAAGCTAGTCCAAAGTGTTAAGGAATAATGCAAAGATAATACAATTTTATTAAAAAACTTCAAAATTCTTTTTTTGATATGAGTATTTTTCGATAAAAACCAAAATAGCAGTTTTATTACAGTCAAATAGAATACTATCATTGGTTATAGACCATTGGACTGTCATGCAGATGCACTTGAGTTCGATTCTCAGCCGATGAAAAGTTATTTTTTTCTTTTTCGGCAAAGTGCTGCGCATTAGACATTCGGAATCAGCATAAAATTGTAGGTCCCCCCACCACCATTCCTGCTAACACCCACGCAGGCATGGTTGAGAGTTGTAACTTGTAAGTCACTATTAATTCTTTTTTTTAAAGAATATAACAGAACATTTTATTGTTGTATGGGAATGAGAATCGCTTATAAATGCATTGTATCAAATTTGGAGCAAATCAGTCCACCCATTTATGCTCTCAGTATACAATGATCGTACAGACACACGATCGCGGTCGGTATATGTATGACGAGTGTAAGGTTTAAATAAAAGCTCGATTTTTTTGTTAGTTTAAGGCTATATAATCTTTAAAATGTATTCCGATTTCTTTTCCTATAGTTATTTAATTTTACAAACATAAATATCCCTGGCGTAATGGTTAGTGCGTTTGACATTTAGGCCGAAGGTCTGGCGAACGATTCCCAGCAGTTATGTCATTTAAAAATTAAAAAAAAAAACTTTTACAAGGGGTTCTCTCAAAAGTGCTTTTATTCTGAGCTAGAATCACGAGAAAATATTGTAGATCCAATTTGTTCCTGCCGACTATACAATTTTTATTTGCAGTAAAGGTAAGATGGGGTATTTGCTTTTCATTTACTTTTAAAATTTTGGATTTCAAAAGGCTTTCTCCAATTTAAAACTCTTACCATGTTGCCGTAGTGAGAATTATAAATTACCTTAAAACTGTGAGAAATATCAACAACATGTTGATCGAAAAAAATTGAATGTATCATTTTCTATATCATCAATGGGGTTTTATGTTCCAACATTGTGATCAACAACAACAACCCTATAACTAGTTCTTCAGATAAGGCAAATGTATATTCGTAGCTCATTTTGCGCCTATCTCTACGTTGCTAGACAGCAACATTGCCCCTCCTGTAGGTACTCGAGAACGTAAATCATTCAATATATTTCCGCACTCGTACAGTTGCAAGAGTCCTTCGAGGTTTTGATATAAGCAAATCCACCGGTCATGATGATATAACCCCCATTCTTCCCCATAATTCTCCCCAAAAGAAAATAGCTAACAATTACCTACATAACTGCATTTAAACTGTTTTTTTTTTTTCATAAAAAAAGATAAATCAAAACTTAAAAAAAGTAAAACACCAAGTGGTATCATCTTTTTCCCTAAAGTTGAATTATTTCTTCTCAAACCCTCTAAAAAAGCATAAATCCTGAAAGCTCCTTAACAAAAACCAAAGATGGAATGGTAACTCCGATTCAATGGCGAAACATTTTAGTGGAGTTAGTACGATAACTGTTTAACAATGATACTCGTACTTGGTTAAAACAACGATTTTGCAAATTTTAATTGAGGTTAGCATCATAGAGGGCGGGTCAATTAGTCCGTGACTTTTGGAATAAAACACAGATTTTTTGATAAAAAAATAATTTTATTTTTCAACATAGTCTCCCTTGAGCTCTATACACTTTGTGCAACGCTTCTCCAATTTTTTTATCCCTTCCAAAAAAAATGATTTGTCGAGGTGCTCAAAATAGGCCTTTGTTTGCGAGATGACTTCATCATTGGAGTCAAATCTTTTTCCACCAAGCCATTTCTTCAGGTTTGGGAACAAGAAGTAGTCGCTCGGAGCCAAATCTGGATAATAGGGTGGATGAGGGAGCAATTCATAGCCCAATTCATGGATTTTTGCCATGGCAACTGCACATGTGTGCACCCTTGCATTGTCTTGGTGGAAAAGAACTTTTTTCTTCGCCAAATGAGGTCGGTTTTTTTTCAAATCGTCATTGAATCGGTCTTATAAGTTGGCATAATATTCCCCATTGATTGTTCTTCCCTTTTGAAGGTAGTCAATGTGGATTATCCCGCGTGCATCCCAAAAAACAGTCGCCATAACTTTATTGGCTGACAAACCCACCTTGGCCTTCTTTGGCGCCGATTCACCCTTAGAAACCCACTGTTTTGACTGTTGGTTGGTCTCTGGTGTGTTGTGATGGATCCATGTTTCGTCCACGGTTACAAAACGGCGCAGAAACTCCTCCATATTGCGATTAAACAACGCCAAACCTTCCTGTGAAGTTGTTACACGATTGCGTTTGTGGTCGACTGTGAGCAAACGCGGCACCCATCTTGCGGAAAGCTTTCTCATGCCCAAGTGATCATTCAAAATTGAAACCAGAGTATATCTAATAATGAGTAGGGACACTCTCCACGTGTTTCTAATCAGTATTTTTTTTTTAAGTACACAGAAACGAGAAATAGATGAAAATAAGAAGTGTGATGGTGAAAGAGAGATAAGAATTCAACTCGTCGCGCCTTTGAAAATACATTATGAAAAAAATGTAAACAATTCCCAATCCACTCCTCCTAGTGTGACCAACTTCTTAAAAAAATACTTAAGAAGTAAAAATACTGTTGCTACTACTCAACCAAAAATGGCTTCGTTTTATTTTTTGAGAATACCAAACAAATATCAAATGAATATTTCAATATTTAAAAATGAAATACAAATTTAAGATTCATTTATATGGTCTATATCTATATCATTAAGAAAAATTAATCATCAGAAATAAATCCAGTATCACGAAAAAAAGAATATGGTCACTCAAAAGAAGAGAACGGCACAGAGAAAAAATACGCTCACAAGCAACCAACCTATCGCGCCTTTAAAAAAACCTTATGAAAAAATATTGCATTTATATATCTTACGAATGAGATTGTTTGTGGTAGTGCTTGAAAAAAATATTGTGGGTTTTTCTTACATTAGTGAATTGTCATAAGGATTAAAATTAATACTTTGGAACTTCTCACGCTTATTGTTTGTTTTTGTTCTTGTTTTTATTTGTATAGTAGGACTTGCATATGTGTAGAGAGTGTCCCTACTCATTATTAGATATACTCTGTGTCATAAGCAACAGTTGTCAATCATAAATGACAAATGTCAATCTATTACTTTTATTATAATAAAGAGAAATTTCAGTCAGTCAATAGCCGCCTTTCAATTAGCATCATATATATTAATTGGCGACGAGTAAAGTCATTCCACGTGTGCCAGAATAGAGCATTTTTATTATTCGTGTGCCAGGAGTTTAATTTAGCTTTTTACAGTACAAGTTATATTAAAAAAAAAAAAAAAAAATATGGCAACAAATCCAATTACAGCTGTACAAACGACGGTTTTTAATTTTGACTCATTCAATCAAAAATGTACATCTTGGGCTCGTTGGGTAAAACGTTTGGAGACTGCAATGGACCTATACAACAGTGACGCAGGTAAACGATGTCAAATAATCCTACATTACATGGGAGCAGAGACCTATGATATTCTGTGTGATAAATTGCTTCCAAGGACACCCGAAGAAATTGGGTATAAAGCAATCGTTGAGACGCTAGAAGCCCATTTCGATCCAAAGCCTAATGAGATTCTTGAGAACTATAGATTCTATATGCGCAAGCAAAAATGTGACGAAAATTGTGCAGAATTTTTAATTGCCCTTCGCAGATTGTCCGTGGGCTGCAATTTCGGACCATATTTAGACACCGCTATGAGAAACCAATTTGTATTTGGTCTACGAAATCAAAAAATTCAAAGCAGGTTGTTGGAAAAAAAAATTTTAACGTTAGAAGATGCGGTAAATACAGCAACTGCATATGAGAGTGCTGAGAGAGGTGGAGTAGAGCTACATCAATACGGAGGAGAAAGCGAGAAAGCCACTGTTAACAAACTTCAAGACAAACACAAGTTTAAACGGAACAACAAAAAGTACGGTAAAAACAATAAAATTAACACTAAGGCTAATGAGACAAAAAAATGTTTTCGCTGTGGCATGACATCGCATACGGCTAATCAATGCTCTCATAAGGAAACCGTTTGTTATTTTTGCAAGAAAAAAGGCCATTTACGAAAAGTTTGTTTTAAAGCAAACAAACAATCATTAAATAAAATTGAAGAAGAAGAACGAAATACTGGTACTTTGATGGTGGAGGAACTTTTCCATATCGGAGACGATGGCAGAGGATTAAACGATAGAGCGAAGATATGTTGTAAGTTGGAAGTTTGTAAGACGCTTATTAATTTCGAAATTGACACAGGTGCTCCGGTGACTCTTATCAGTTTAATGGATGCAAAAAAGTTTTTTCCAAAACTCAAAGTTAATGCAAGTGATACCGAGCTGTACAGTTACTGTAAAACGCCACTGGACTGCATGGGTTATATCTGGGTTAACGTGAAAACCGAAATTCCTTGTGCTCCTGTGAAGATATATATTGTTCGTTCGGATCGTAAGCCGCTGCTTGGAAGGGAATGGCTGCGCAAAATAAAGTTGGATTGGACGAAAATCTTGACTAATCAAATACATGCAACAGGTGAAGTCAATGTAATTCATGGCGGCAAAGCGACTAGTTATGACCGAAAGTTGATGGTAAGTAAGTTCCCAAATTTATTTGCACCATCCACCGGAAAAATTACGGGGTTTCAAGCTCGTTTATATTTGAAACCTAATTCGACTCCAAGATTTATCAAGGCGAGACGAATAGCATTTCCATTATGGGACGCAGTTGAACGTGAGCTTGAAGGTCAAGTGGCCGAAGGGTTGTTGGTCAAGGTTGACCAGAGTGAATGGGGCACCCCAATTGTCGTGGTCCCCAAAAAAGATGGCGCCGTCCGTATTTGCGGCGACTATAAGGTCACGGTGAATCCAGCATTGATCGTTGATGTACACCCCATACCTACAATAGAAGAGCTGTTTAGTAAAATGGCAGGTGGCACTAAATTTACAAAAATAGATTTATCAACAGCTTATCTTCAACTGGAAATACACACAGATGATAGACATATTTTAACGTTAAGCACACACAAGGGTCTTTTCCAGCCTACACGCATGATGTATGGAATCGCGTGTGCTCCAGCCAAGTGGCAACGCTTTATAGAGCAATTAGTTGGTGATATACCAGGTGTATCAGTTTTCCTGGACGATATTAAAATAACCGCAGGTGACGACACAACACATATTAGCCGCATCGAAAAAGTTTTAGCTAGACTCAATAATCATAACATGAGAGTCAACTGGAATAAAACGGATTTTATGAAAGATCGTATTGAGTATTGTGGTTATGTCATAGACAAAAACGGCATCCATAGAATGCAGAGCAAAATCGATGCAATACGAGAGCTAAAACAACCAGCAACAAAAGATGAAGTTCGAGCATTCCTAGGGCTTATCAATTATTACGGACGATTTATCAAAAATTTAAGTAACATTCTTTTCCCACTAAATAGGTTACTTCAAAATGATGTTCCATTTCGGTTTGACAACGCTTGTGTAAACGCATTTATAGAAGTCAAAAAGCAAATGCAATCAGACACGGTGTTGGCGTTTTACGATCCTAAGCTGCCAGTTATTCTTGCGGTGGATGCTAGTCCAATCGGAGTGGGGGCCGTATTAAGCCACGTGTATCGAGATGGTTCAGAGAGACCTCTGCAATTTGCTTCTCAGACATTAAACAAAACTCAACAACGTTACAGTCAGGTAGATAAAGAAGCGTACGCAATAATATTCGGTGTAAAAAAATTTTACCAATATCTGTATGGAAATAAATTTACCTTGGTGACAGATAATAAAGCTATTTCACAAATTTTTTCTCCTCAGAAAGGTTTGCCTACGTTATCAGCCACAAGGATGCAGCACTACGCTATATACCTGGAGCATTTTAATTATGAAATTAAATTAAAAGCATCAAAAGATAATGCCAATGCCGATGCGATGTCACGCCTGCCAGGTACGGATACATACAATCACATTGAAGAGGTGGATGTCTTGGAAGTCGAGGCAATCGAGAATTTGCCAGTGACAGTTGCTGAACTCAGTCAAAAAACTAAGGTGGACAAAGAAGTAAGCTTTCTTATAGAATGTCTTAGATATGGACGCGAGTGTGAACCAATTCATCGATTTGGTATATCTCAGACGGAGTTTTCCCTCCAGATGGGGTGTTTATTACGTGGTATACGTGTGTATATACCAAAGGAATTGAGAGAGCGAGTCCTCCTCGAATTGCATACGGGACACTTTGGAATATCACGGATGAAAAGTTTAGCAAGAGCTTATTGTTGGTGGAACCAGATGGATAAGGACATAGAAAAATTGGTTTCGAATTGTCAATTATGCCAAGCTACGCGTCCGGATCCAAAAAAAAGAAGTTCCAGTTCATTGTTGGGTGGCACCAAGAAAGGTTTTTGAAAGGGTGCATGCAGACTTCGCAGGGCCGTTTATGGGGAAGTACTTATTCGTACTTGTGGATGCATTCAGCAAATGGCCGGAAGTGCACATCATACCTAACTTAACAACACGTACAACTATTCAAATATGCGAACAAATTTTCGTTACTTTTGGGATTCCGAACGTTTTCGTGAGCGATCATGGAACTCAATTCAACTCAAACGAATTTCAGTTATTTTTAAAGCAAAATGGTATTGTTCACAAACAGGGGGCTCCATATCATCCAGCTATGAACGGACTTGCTGAACGCTTTATTCAAACAGTCAAAAACAAAATTCGAACAGCAAATTGTAGTCCAAATTCTATGAACACTTTTTTAAATACTATTTTGTTTGCTTACAGGCGAATAATCCATCCAACCACAGGTAAATCACCGTCGATGCTGATGTTGGGTAGACAAATACAATCAAAACTGGACTTACTCCTACCAACCGATGTCACAACAGATCGCAAAATTCCTACCAAAAAGTTCTCGGTGGGAGAAAGGGTTGCAGCAAGGGATTATTTGTCGAACAAGAAGTGGCGATTCGGAACTATAGAAGCAAGCTTAGGCGATTTGCATTATAGTATCAAGTTGGATGACAATCGGTTATGGAAAAGACATGTGGATCAGCTGAGGAAGATAGGGGAGGAGATTGGCGGATCATCTAGAGATAATGTGCTTGCTGGCCGAGAAAGGGGTTTCGATGACGAAAGATTTTCCTTATTTGATGAAACATCATCAACATCTATTTGTAACCGTTCTTCACAAAATACTGAAAAGTCAATTAGAAATCCATCACAGAATACTAATCCAACACAAATGCAGAAAGATGAGAAGTCTTCGAGTAAAACGGAACATACATCAACACAAATACAGAACAATGAGAGGTCTTCGAGTACAACTGAACAACATGCATCAACTCATATAACTGATGTTAACCTGCGTCGATCTAACCGAGTTAAAAAAGTTCCCGAACGATTGGGATATGCTCCATAATAGATGATTTGCAATTTTGCAGAAGATTTGAATTAATATTTTTACCTAATTTTGAATTACTTTTAACCAAACTAATTACAAGATTTTGACTTTTATTTTTTTCTATTAAATAATAATAATTATGTTAAATAATAATCATTATGTATAATAACTTTAAATTTACAAATAAATATTATTTTAAATAGTCAGGGAGAACTGTCATAAGCAACAGTTGTCAATCATAAATGACAAATGTCAATCTATTACTTTTATTATAATAAAGAGAAATTTCAGTCAGTCAATAGCCGCCTTTCAATTAGCATCATATATATTACTCTGATTGAAACCACTGAGCCATGCGAGATCCCTACGGCTTCCACAATCTCTCGCACTTTCAATCTTCGGTCGGCCAACACCATATCGTGAATTTTTTCGATTGTTTCGGGTGTAGAGACCTCAACTGGGCGTCCAGGACGTTCGGCATCTTCAGTGCTTGTACGGCCACAACGAAATTCAGTAAACCACTTTTTTACCATTGAAATCGATGGTGCAGAGTCCCCATAGTATTTATCAAGCTTAGCCTTGGTCTCGGTAATGGTTTTTTTTCGCAAGAAATAATGCTTAATAAGCACACGAAATTCACTTTTTTCCATTTTCTCCTCAAATTAGTGAGTAGTCTGATAAAAATAGCTGTCAAACACAAACTAACTGACGCAGCAAGTTTAAATTTTGACAGGAGTCAACTGACAGATGCCTTCGACAAGAGCAGTGTTGCTGTTTCAGTAAAGAGGTCAGAAATTCAAAAAGTCACGGACTTATTGACCCGCCCTCGTATTTTCATTCATTCATCGAATAGCTATTTTATTCCTGCTATGTAACTTCATATCACTGTTTGACATTTACAAACGTCAAAAAGATCTGTTTACTTTGTTTTTTTTTGCAAGAACTGACAATATTTTAGGTGTGTTCGGAAGCAATTTATTGAAAAAATAGCATTAGCACGTTATTCGTTACAAAATGTTTAAAATTAAGAAAAAGTTAGTAAACATTTTTAAAGTTAGCAAAATGTTAAGTGGTATCATACTAATAACTTAATACTAGCGCCAATATTTATTTTAAATAAAAAGAAAATCGGTTGATGAAATTCTGACGATCACTCTGATTATGCTCGCAAATGTGAAGCAAGTAGGTTATGGTGGGATGTGTGAGGGTTTAATGAAGATTGCTAAAACAATTATAACGTTACTCAGTGGCGATTTATCTAGATGAGTCCCTTGAAAGCAGAAACATTCACTTATGGTTTTGAAAAAGCTCTGCCATAAGACCTGTACTGAAAATTTAAATTGGACTTCTTGCCTTTTAAGGGATTCGCAGCACTGCTTTTCAGCGTTCTTTTCATTTGCAAACTCGTCCGTCTTAAACTTATCGAGCCACACACAATTGAAAAGAAGCCATAATATACATAGGTATCGCTCATAAAAATAAGTATGTACCTAAATAATTATGAGCAAAATCTTTTTCACATTTCCTGACATAGGTACGAGTGTATAAAAGGTGGGCCAAATAGAAGTTTCTTTTTAAAAATGCAATAAAGTAAACAAAATTAAAATTTGTCCATGTACGGAGGCTGTTTGAAAAGTTCTCGGCCTAACATAGAAGGCGTTGTTTTAATAAATAAATTTTAATTCCTCAAATAGCCTTATATACATCATATAATAAAACGGCAAACATGTTTTTTGTGGTACACTTTTCTCCAGAAGAACTGCATACTTAATGCACTATAATGCACTATTGTGCCCACTAGAGTATGCAAGGCTTTCACATTTGTAAATAACTATAAAAGGCCTATCTAATTAAGCTAATTATTTTTTGTTATCAATCACACCCAAAAATTGCTGTGGGCTCTTAGTCTATAACGTGTCGTTCAAGTGGCTGCCCGCCTGCCTTCGCAGTAACGCAGTCTGTCACTCAAATTTTCCAAGACCTTGTTGATGGTCTCGGGCTGTAGCTCACGGATTGCTTGGATGATATTGGCCTTAAGTGTTTGAATCGTTTCCGGATTATTGGCATAACATCGGTTCTTCGCGGTTCCCCACAAAAAAAAAGTCCAAGATGCAGCAATTTTGTCTATTTATTTAGCCGCCGAAATAAAAAAAGCGCCTCATCAGAAAAGATAATTTCCGCCCAAAATCGTTGGCCAATTCAAGCTGCTCTACCACCAAAACTGCGAAGCAATAACGAAGCGGATTGCATCTCAGGATTGTACGTGAAATTTTTAGCTGTTGAGATCAATGGCAAGTTGATGTTGATGAATTGATCCTCACATTCTCGGCTACAGCAGCCACATTCTCGTCTGTGCGCACCGTACGACGACGAAGACCATGAGTTTTGTCCACTAGCATACCAGTCTCACGAACTTTTTGCAAAAAGTTGCGTACAGCAGCGGTGGGTGCTTCATTTCGGCCAAAAATCCTTTTCACTCCCTTTGGAAATAAGTTTTCAATATTTCCCGACGTTGTCCGTGCGTAAAGCGACTCATTTCGCTCGGCGGAGGTATGATACTGACTTTCGAGCGGGAAACAGCTGTCAGTGTCAAAATAACCTATGATTTAAAAAGAAACCACTAGATGGCCCTATATGTATATTATTTATATCATCAATCAACTGAATTTGAATGAATAAAATTTTCATTTTTATGCGATTGATAAAAAGGTTTCATTTCGTTCATAAAAACTCTTACTGACTTAAAAATTATATTAAGTCTGTACTCTAAATAAAACATTGTTTCGCTATTTAGCCTTGGGTCGAACTCACTTCACTCAAATCGAATTATGAACTCGGATGTATAGTCCCGCAAATGATTTTTAGTGTGGTTGCACGCTTCCGAATCCCATACACAAATTTAACCGCAGCACGTAGTAAGAGTATGTATGAACAAAGGAACAAACTATCCGCCATTTTAAAGTAAAAACCTATTTGAATTACATTTCGTGCAAAGTGAATTAAAAACATTCCATGATGTACATTTTGAAATAATGAATACATATCAAACTTTTACCACACCGACCTATAGGTTGATGTTAACCTATAGCATGAAAGGTTATGATGGTTTGCATGTACATACAATAGGTGATTAAAAGGATTTTAGGATAAATTTGTACAATGTTCGATTATTTACCTAAATAAACCAACATCTACCCTCGACTTTAGTTTCATAGCGTAGTTTTTGACGTTTGACAAAGATGAGTCCTGTCGATATTTATCCTTTCAGTATTTTTGAAATGGTACACCCAAAATCGTGATGTAGTTAAATACGAGAGAAATTTGATGTTAGGTTAGTAAATAATTTCAAAACCTAATTTGCGGTAGTAGCTGCACAAAATTTATAATTTACAATAAATTGTTTGTTGATTCCTGTTTTGTAGCTGTCTACGTGTACTGCACGCCCAGAAAACACAAGTTAAGAAATTTTGGTATTGAAATGGTTTTTTTTTATTCGAAGTAACTTGCGTAACTTTGAGAAAACTATTTGTTCATTTTACTGCACACAAATAATAAAGATCTACAAAAACTAAACTTAAAATCTCATGATCTACAAAAAGATCAACCTTAAAGTTTTTATTAACCCATAACCGAACGTACCGAGGTGCCAATATCGACTCGGATCACTATCTTGTTGGTATGGTTTTCCGAGGGCGGATTGCCTTGCGAAGACGCATTGCATCCGCCGATCAGGTTCGAATCAACACGGCTGCCCTGCGCAATGAAAACACCAGTAACACCTTTGGTAATGCGTTAGGACTCGCCCTAGAAACACCTAATTTAGGGAGAGTAAGTCCTGGAGCCAGTATGCTGGGCGTAAATGAGAAGTGGACACGTCTTAAAAATACTGTCATTAGTACTGCCAACTCCATCTTAGGCAGCAGTCGTAAAAATCGGAACGACTGGTTTGATGATGAATGCAAGCTAGCGACTGAACGTAAGAATGTTGCGTACCGAGCAATGCAACAATCTCATAGAACGCGGGCACGCGAAGAGGAATATAAAGAGCTCAGAAGAACAGAAAAACGGCTTCACAGACAAAAGAAATCAGCCTGGGAGAAGAACCTAATCTGTGAAATAGAAAACAGCCGAGAGCGAGGTCCGCACCAGGCGCGGAAGTTCTACCAATCCGTCCGAAACATGACGCAGTACACACCACGCTGCACATACTGCAAGGACGGAGAGGGAAATCTGATCACCGATCCTGAAAGCATACTGGAGCGATGGGAAGTGTACTTTAATGAATTGCTAAATGGTCAGCTCACTGCAGAAGTGGAGGCTCCACTACTTCAAGAAGAATACCCTATGTTGCCGCCACCAAGCATAGAAGAGGTTGAGAAGGCTATAGGCCGGCTTAAACAGAACAAAGCCCCGGGAGTCGATGGCATACCAGCCGAATTATTCCATCACGGAGGGCCAGCCTTACGTCAAGCAATTCATGATATTATAGTACAGGTATGGGAGCAGGAAGAAATGCCAGAAGACTGGCGAAAAGGTTTAATATGCCCCATACATAAGAAGGGAGATGTCACAACGTGCAGCAATTATAGAGGTATCACGTTGTTGAGTACCGCCTATAAGATACTCTCCTCTATCCTACAAGACCGGATAACCCCATACGCTAAAACCGTCATCGGGAAATATCAGTGTGGTTTCATTCCAGGCAAATCAACGACTGATCAGATCTTTACCCTTAGGCAGGCGATGGAAAAATGTCTAGAATTTAACATCCCAACATACCATCTGTTTATAGACTTTAAGGCCGCCTATGATAGCATAGCCAGGGTAGAACTTTACAAAGCCATGAGAGAATTCGGCATCCCAAATAAATTGACACGACTATGTAGGTTGACCATGACCAACGTAACAAGCCAAGTAAAAATAGCCGGATTGCTATCCAGACCAATCAACATCTTTAATGGACTCCGACAAGGGGACGGTTTGGCCTGCCTCCTCTTCAACCTGGCGTTGGAGAAAGCAATCCGTGACTCTGGCACGGCAACAAGAGGGACCATCGTCAACAGGTCCAGCCAGTTACTGGCTTACGCAGACGACATCGACATCATCGGAAGAACCGAACAAGCTGTACACGATTCCTTCATCCAGATCGAGCAGGCGGCACAAAATCTGGGGCTGCACATTAGTGAAGTTAAAACAAAGTACATGGTGGCGTCGAATGCGAGAGGAACAGTTGGTCAAACAATCAAGGTAGCGGAGCACGAATTTGAAGTGGTGCAATCCTTTAAATACCTTGGGTCAATAGTAGCAGCCGATAACAACATAGAAGAAGAAATACGCGGGCGGCTTCTCAAATCCAACAGAGCCTACTATAGTCTGTCAAAGCTCTTCAAATCCAGAAATCTCACCATAACTTCAAAACTGCTGCTGTACAGGACCATGGTCCTGCCAGTACTCACATATGGATCCGAGACTTGGGTGCTTAGCAAAAGGCACTCCGACCTCTTAGCTGCGTTCGAGAGAAAAGTCTTAAGGAGAATTGTTGGCCCCATATGTGAGGAAGGACGATTCCGGAGACGGTACAATCATGAATTGTACGCAATCTACCTAGAAGCAGATATCGTGACAAAAATTAAGCTCGGTAGACTCCGGTGGGCAGGGCACCTAGCTCGCATGAGCGAAGAGGAACCTGCTCGGAAAGTTCTTTGTGGTACATTCTATGGTAGACGACAGCGTGGTAGACCATGCTTGCGCTGGAGAGATGGCGTAGACCAGGACGCCCGAAGCCTTGGGGTGCGCAACTGGATGGCGTCGGCTAGAGACCGGGATAGGTGGAGAGACTTGTTGAAAGAGGCCAGGACCGGAACCCGGTGGTCGAGCCGATGATGATGATGATAACCGGATTGTCCATTTCGTAGGTCTTTCAAGTTTATATCCGAGCTGAAATAGTATAAACACAGCAGGTTTTCGAGATATTCCGCCAGCATTGCAAAAAAAAATTCATTGCAACGGGCAGGAAGCTATACGCCGTATTTCTAGATTTTAAGGCGGCGCATTCGATTCGATAGAGCTAAACAATATGGTAGTAGATTTGGAAGGATGATCGAAAGCCTTTATGCTAACACAGTGTCGGCAGTGTGGAGTGGAGAGGAGCTATCGGAGTGATTTAAGACTTTTTCTGGGGTGAGACAAGGATGTGCCTTAAGTCCAATCATGTTTGAACTCTTCATTGAGGGTCTCGTAGATTATTTGCCAGGAGGCGTGGAGTATGCGGGTACACTAATCAAGGATGATGTGGTGCTGTTAGCGTATTCACTAGAAGCATTACAGCTTAATATCAATCTTTTACAAGATTACTCCACCCTGTCAAAGTTAATTTTGAAAATTCAAAAAAAAAAAACTGGGACTTCAACGACGAAACAATTGAAATAGTTAGGGAGTATAAGTACCTTGGGTTTACATAACAAATAGGGTGCCGTGAAATAAGGCCAAGTGAAATAAGGCCAACTTTCAAAAATTGGCCTTATTGCACTTTTATAAAGTGAAATTAGGCCAATTTTCAGCAGTTGGTCTTATTGCGCTTTTAAAAAGTGAAGTAAGACCAAATTGGTCTTATTTCACTTTCAACAGTTGGTTTTATTGCACTTTGACAAAGCGAAATAAGGCCGAACTGCATTTCTATATTTATTTCATTTCATTTATAAGTATTATTTATTCGTATAATACATAATTTATTGCTTATTGTGGCCGACGTTCTGGGTTTCTATATAATTGTTTATTGGGGGCCATCGTTCTGGGTTTTCTTGAGTAACAGTACCTTGGGTGGCCCGCTTCGCGGGTTTTCAGTATTTTAACTCCCTTTTCGGGGCTCACACCCGCTCACGCAACTCCGTTGCTCCGCTTAGGGTATGTTCAGTCGCCAGGCAGGCGCCTGTAGCAACAGTTTTGTATTTTACATTAATTGGAGTAAACAACTAACAGTTATGTACTGTTGCCCAAGAAAACTGTTGCTACAGGCGCCTGCCTGGCGACTGAACATACCCTAAGCGGAGCAACGGAGTTGCGTGAGCGGGTGTGAGCCCCGAAAAGGGAGTTAAACTCCTGAAAACCCGCGAAGCGGGCCACCCTAAATACTGTTGCTCAAGAAAACTCAGAACGACGGCCAATTTGGTCTTATTTCTCAAAATCATTTGGCCTTATTTCACTTTGTCAAAGTGAAATAAGACCAACTACTGAAAATTGGCCTTATTTCGCTTTATCAAAGTGCAATAAGGCCAATTTTTGAAAGTTGGCCTTATTTCACTTGGCCTTATTTCACGGCACCAACAAATAGTTTGAATATGGAACGCCATCTTCAAGTGAAACTATTAAAGTCCAAAACTGCAATCAATAATGGTGTTGAGAATGAAAGTATAGCTGTTTTGCCTTTGGTTAGCATTGGTGTGGATGATGATGCTGGTGCGACTTCGATCCGAAAAGGTACTTTAATTAAACGTCAACAGAAAATTTCAAATGGTCATCGTTCTAATAAAACAATGTTTGGTACTGCTGCTGTTGTTGAAGGGGAACTTACCCTACAGTCAGTTCCTCGGCTACGGTTCTTGCATCTTTCTCGCTTGGACAGCAATGTGACGGAAGATGATGTAATGGAATATGCTTCAGGAAAATTGAATATTCCTAAGGGCTCCTTGCGTTGTACGAGATTACTTAAAAAAGACGCCAACTCTTCTTCACTTCGCTACGTCAATTTTAAGTTGGGGATTCCTGCAAATTATTTTGATACTGCCTTAGATCCATCAATTTGGCCTATTCATGTGCAAATTAAAAAATTTGTAAATTTTCTAAGGAAGGACGACAACACAAAGATGAAATAAGATTAGAGCCTAGATTGAATTTATCTGAAGTACGTGTTTATTTTCAAAATGCTGGTGGCCTACGAACTAAAACAAACCAGCTTTTTTTATCTTCTTCGCTCCATGAGTTTGATGTCATTATTTTAGTTGAAACATGGCTTAATTCAAATTTTATGTCATCGGAACTTTTCGACTCTTCTTTCAATGTATATCGAAAAGATCGTTCTACTACAACAGGATGGCTTCGAGGTGGCGGCGTTTTGATAGCCGTCCGATCAAATTTTAATAGCACTCAACGAAGTTTATCAAATGACGGAGATGAAATTGAACAACTTTGTGTTAGTGTAAGTTCCAAAGATTCTGCTGATAGTAAAGATTTATTTTTTATTGTAAGTTATATTCGTCCCATGAGTGGACTAGATTTATATAATGAACATATTTCTAATGCTCAAGCGATAATTAATGGATTAACGACTAACCAATTCCCATGTATACTTGGTGACTTTAATTTAGGTGATATCGACTGGCAGTACATGGAAGATGATCATGTTTTAATCCCATTCAATATAATTAAAGATGTAGAGATTTTAGTCGTTGATTCATTTTCCGCTATGGATCTACTTCAAGTAAATAATGTAAAGAACAGTCTAGGGAGAATACTGGACCTAATTTTCATAAACAATGATTTAAAATACTCTTTAGTAATGTCTGATTTTCCTTTGGTAAATAACTCCATTCATCATAAAGCTATATGTTTGTCTTTTGAATTTTATGTTTATGCGAATATTTTAAACCAAGATCAGAAATCATATAATTTCATAAAGGCAGATTTCATCGCACTTAATAATTTTTATAAAAATGTAAATTGGAAGGATTCTATAAGCGGCAATTCATTAGAAGATATGTTTTCCAAATTTAAAACAATTTTATTTGAAGGTATAGAGCGTTTTGTTCCTACACAAATTAAGAAAAAAACTTTTAAGTTTCCCTGGTTTAACCCTAGGATAAAAAATCTGCAGAATGCTAAAAATAAGGCATTTAAGCGTTTTAAATCGACAAACCTAACTGTAGACCGAAAAAGGTTTTTTCAATTAAGGAAAGAATTCGATTTTCTAAACAAATTCTTATATCGACAATACTTGTTTAATACCGAAATTAATATAAAAAATAATTCAAAATCCTTCTGGGTATTTCTTAACTCTAAAAGAAAGTATTCATGTTTTCCACAATGTATGGAGTATGAGAGTAATAAATCTACGGATACTCAATCCTCTTGCGATCTTTTTGCGCATTATTTTCAGACATCCTACAATTGTGATGTAATTGATAATATCGATTGTATATACCCTGACATTTTTCCTTTATTAGATTTTTCGTTAACGAAATTAACGGAACAAGAAATTTTTAAAAGTTTAAATGAAATTGATATAACTAAAAAGGCTGGATTCGATTCAATTCCCCCTATTCTGTTATCAAAATGTTCCTCTTCCCTTTGCTTTGTTTTGACAACTATCTTTAACAAATCCCTTTCAACTGGCGTTTTTCTTGAGGAATGGAAACTATCCTTTATAGATCCAATTTATAAAAACGGCCTTAAGCACTTAGTAAAGAATTACAGGCCTATTTCTAAGCTATCTGCTATTCCTAAGCTTTTTGAGAAAATAGTAACTCAAAGTCTTTATTTTTCGGTTAAAGAATTTTTGTCCCCTTATCAACATGGGTTTGTAAAAGGAAAGTCTACTTGTACGAACTTAAGCCTATTTACAAATTTTTGTATAAATTCTTTAGAAAATGGAAAACAAGTATAGATGTCCTTTATACTGATTTTGTTAAGGCCTTTGATCGTGTGCATCATGGTCTTCTTTTGCAAAAGTTAAAAAGATTGGGTATAAGCATAGCCTTTATTAAGTGGTTAAATACCTATTTATCAAACAGAAAGCAGGTTGTAAAAGTGGATGGTTGCACTTCTGTACTTATAGACGCAGTATCGGGTCTTCCCCAAGGGAGTCATTTGGGCCCGCTACTTTTTATATTATTCACCAATGATTTACCCTCGGTATTAAAGTATTGTAACTGTCTTATGTACGCCGACGATGTGAAATTATTTATTGCAACATCTTCACCAGTGGACTGTGCACTTTTGCAGCTGGACATTAACAACTTTTTGGAATGGTGCAATTATAATCATTTAGAATTGAACTTTTCCAAGTGTAAAATATTTAGTGCAATAAGATCAACATCTCTTATTGTTCATGATTACAATTTCTGTAATGTTAAGCTCCTAAGAGTTAATGCCACTAAAGATCTTGGAGTGCATTTTGATTTAAAGTTTGATTTTCGATCTCACATTGATTTTGTTGTCTCTAAAGGTAACTCCTTGCTAGGTTTTTTAAAACGGAACTCAAGCGATTTTAAAGATGCATATACATTGAAAACCTTATTTATGGCTTTAGTTTTACCCGTTTTAGAATACTGCTGCGTTGTATGGTCGCCTTTCTATGAAAATAATATATTAAGAATAGAAAGAGTTCAAAAAAGATTTACCAATTATGCGTTGAGGAAGCTCAACTGGAATGATTCATTACCTGATTATAAATCAAGATGCTTGAATGTCGTAGGCATGTGCAATGTATTTTATTTGTTAAAGATGTTTTGGATAATCGTGTATCTTGTTCTGAATTGCTGTCATTAATGTCTTTCTATACCCCAACTCGTGTTCTTCGAAATAGAAATGCATTATTCTCTGTTTCTTCTCATAGAACGAATTATGGATTGAATGAACCCATAACGCGATCTCTTAGAACTGTTAACTTGGTATGCAATGAAATCGATCTTTCAATGAATAGAGATCTATTGAAAAAGAAATGTCTGCAATTATTTATGTAATTAATCTAAAGGCTTTGTAAATGTATGTGTTAAAAAATTAAGATTATGTGATATAATATGTATGTGTTTGAATGACAAGAGTGCATGTTTTATGTATAACTTGGACATTAGATGTTTAACTTTAACTTTTGTAATCAGCAGATCTTTGATCAATTGATGAAATAAATAAATAAATAAATAAATACGACATGAAGAAACTGCTTCTAGAATAGATTACTATCGTACAGCAGTAAATATAGAGTGTTTGGAGCGGTATCCGAAGCCATTATGTTCTATGCTGCGCTAGTTTGGGGAGGGAAAACATATGATTGCGTAGAAAAATTTCTGAGATCTTATCCTAAAAGAATTTTTCGTCTATTTTCTAACATGCCTAACTATATGTTAGTGCTGGAATCCGGTCTATCTTTGTATTTATAAAAACTCCCAAACTCCATGAACATGCCAGCAGAGCGACTTTCAAGGAAAGATGTCCTTTAGGCAATTCAATCGACAAGCTGGTTTAGAAACTGGCTTGAATTAGCGGAAAGTCGTGACGTTAGTAATTGGAAACCGGTTTTATACAATCTTATTGAGAAGCTGGACGAGCAGGCTAGGGAACGATATCTCGAAGAAGCAAGAGGTTCCCTACATAGAGTAATTTACAGTCCACACGATCATAATCTTTGTCAAAATAACTACAGTGGACTCCGCTTTACTGAAAAAATCGGTTATCTGAAACAAGAAATTTACTATGAACTTCGGTTAATTGAAAACTCCTTTTAATTGAAACGAAAATTCTTGTATAAAATGAGTACTTTTACTTACTAGACGTCGGTCAACGTTATCAGCAATAATCAAAGAAAAAGAAGTCATCCGGAATACCATATATCGGGTTTTTCAATAAGAGCGCTACAAAAGTTTTTTTTTTAAATAAAACAAAAACGGTTTTGGATATCAATGAAATTCTTTATTCCTGTGAAAGTACGTTCGATGCCATTATGTATGGAACTCGATTTCTTTTGCATGGCCACCACGGGCACGCTTGCAGAAGTCCAGACGCTGAACCCAATTTTCGACGGTTTTCAAATTCACCACAACGACGTCACAGGGATGCCCAACGCTTGAGAATGACGTGTAAGAGACACATTTGGGCTTTCTGCAACTGAAGCCTCAGCGGCAGCAATATACTCGACACTACGGACACTTCTTTGTCTCACTGGCACGGGAACATTTTGTACTGTGCCTGTGGATTCAAATTTTTCCACTAGACGCTCAATTGTTGATCTGCTGCTAGGACGATTATGATGACCATAAATTGGGCTTAGCGCTCTTAACGTTGAGGCCACTGACTCCGAATTTCGGTAGTAAATTTTAATAATTTCGACTCGTTGTTGGCTCGTATATCTTTCCATCATGAAATGGCAAACCTTACTGAAGAGAAATGTCAAAAGAGCGGCAAGAAATATGGCGTCGTTTGCTGTCCCCGTCGCTCTACTTTTGTAGCATCCCTGTTGAAAAACCCTTTAGCTGCCCAGAACTTAAATATGGCCAGACAAAGATTACGAACTGAAGCTCCAAAAAGTGTTGAAGATGCCCTTTTGTTGTCGTTCAAAAACATGTGCGCAATGGATGCTGCACTTACAGGCCCAATTTTAATTGAGAAAGCTAAATCCCTTTCAATACTGTTTGGAGCGATCGATGGAAGAAAAGGGAGAATGTTCATTTCAAAAATACACACGGACAAAAATTTCAGCCAACACTCACGGCGCAGATGAATGGGTAGCGATTGTTTTGCAGAAATATCTTCTCGAATATGCAGCAGAAGACATTTACAATGCAGATAAATCTGCATAGTTAAAAATGGGGCTGAGACAAGGCTGTAATTTAAGCCCGCTCTTTACATTGATTATACACTGAAAATAAAATCTAGGTATATATGATAAAAATCTAGGTTGATCTGACAAAAATTTTGTCAATATACGTCCAACAAAAAGTTTTATCAAATTGACAAAAATTATAGAATTTTGTTGAGGTAACAAAAAATATTTTGTTGTATCCACAAAAGTATTTTGTTATGCTAACAGATGAATTTGTTGAAATAACGAAAATATTTTGTCAATATGACAAAATTTCGTAGAATTTACAAAATAAATTTGTCATATTAACATTTCTTTTGTTGTATTAACAATTTTCTTGTTAGTGTTATTGTTTTTTATTATTATCGGATTAACAAAATTTTTTTGTTAAATGAACAAAATTGCTTTGTTAAATTGACAAAATTGTTTTGTTAAATTAACAAAATTGTGTTGTTAAATTAACAAAATATTTTGTTAAATTAAAAAAATTTTCTTGTTATATTTTGTTAAATTTACAAAATATTTTGTCAATTCAACAAAATATTTTGTCAATTTTACAAATTTCTTTTGGCGTTTCGTCCCTTCGATCTACGCAATTTTTGTTAAGTTCAGTTAATCTTACATCGATTATTTAACAAAAACCAAGTGTGAACTATATCATATACAAAAGAAATTTTTTGGTTTCCGTACAAAGTAGTTTTATCTATCTGATAATAGTATTTTATCAATATTACATTTTTTTCATTTTTTGTTAAATTGACAAAAAAGAATTAACAAAAACTTTGTGATATTGACAAACATTCACAAAACAGATTTTTTCTAGATGCAACAAACATTTTGTTAACATTACAAAAAAGTTTGTCGATGTGACAAAAATCTGTTTTATTTTGTTATATTAACAAAACTTGGTTTGTTAAACTGACAATATTATTTGTAGTGCATATTTTGTTAAACTGACAAAAAATCATGCTGGATTACAAAAATTTTGTGAAATCAACAAAATTATTCTTTCGTATTGACAAAAATTTTATCAAAACGATAAAATTGTTTTGTTAAAGGTCAACAAAACGTTTTTGTCAATATTACCTAGGAATTTATTTTCATTGTATTGAGGATGTTCTACAGGGTGGAAAAAGTGTTTCTTCTGACCTCCTGATGAAATTACTAAAATTTACAGACGACATTGTTGTATTTGCTCAAACCCCTGAAAGTCTCCAACTTATGGTCAGCGGAGTAGCTGACTACTGCAACATTTGGAGGCTTCAGGTCATCCTCAGCAAATCGAAAGTCATGATCTTTCGTACCCGTGGTGGCCCTTAAAGAGAGATGGAAATTTAAAGATCAAGATATTGAAATTATGAGTAACAACATTTATATCGGTGAAAACATTTCAAGGAATCTGAATCTTTAAAACCACATGGTTGAGATACTAAAATAATCAAAAAACGCACTACATGCTATATGAAAGAAGGTTATGCAGAGTAATAATATCCACTTCAAATTCAAGTTTCACATCTTTGAAACAACAGCGAAGGCTACGATGCTGAGTTGCTGAGGTATGAGGTCACAAGAAATATGAAGAGGGAGAATATTTTCTGTATAAATCGACATCCAAGCACCACTGCAAAACCCTTAATTCTGCTCGGGACGAGATTCCCCATATTCATTTCAACGTTGAAAATGCAGTTGGGCTTTATTCTAAAAACGGTCAACATCGATGAGCTATAATTGTCTAACTAACATAGGTTATTCCGAGGAAAAAGCTGTCCTATTACGGAAGTGGGAGCAGCATAGCTACTATCTTATTAAGTGGCCAATTTTAATGGCAAACTGAAGAAGCGTTTTTGGTAGAAGTATCCTCAGAGAATTAGGGATGACTGGAGTTATTAATGGAGCTGATTGGAAAGCTGTTTAAATTTATTGGGGTTGCATTCAACTACAAAAAAAAAAAAAATAAAAGATAAAATATCCTAGGGGAAAACAAAAACTACAATTATTGTCACTTAAATTTTAAAATTGTCAACTAGCAGACACGGCTTAGGCCATGCTTTGAAATGTTTGTGCATATATTAAATATAATTTTATTTTGTAAAACTAAAAAAAATATTTATTAAATCTAGTCTAGAATCTTGTATTTATCATCTATTTATTTTTTCGCTACAAAATTACAAAACTTTGCCTAGACTATATTTAAGAATAAAAATAAATCAGTAAATACAATAATTCTTACACAAGAAATTCATTTTGGAGTCGAATATAGCCCCTGCAGCTTTTTTGCTATCAAATCTCTGTAAAATATCGTTTTTGAGTTTGTAATCAAAACACCAGGGATTTTGGTAACTACGCTACATTTTTATTTGTTTAAGTACAGCTTATTAAGTTTGCACCAATTGATAATTCTGTTTAAATCAGATTGAACTTTATGTGCATCATGAATTGAGTTTATGCTGCTGAAAATTTTGAAATCATCAGTAAATAAAAAACATTTAGAATAATATAGATGAAGCGGTAAGTCATTTATTAAAAGAATAAAAAGCAGCGGTCCAAAATGACTTCCTTGAGGAAAACCTGAAAAGTTTACATATTTCTTTAGGAAAGACATTACCAATTTTGACAATTTGCTTTCCACCTACTAAATAACTTCTTATCCACTAAAGGAGAGAAAAATGGAAGCCAAACAACTCAAGTTTCTTCAAAAGAATACAATGTTCAACAAGTTAAAATGCCTTCGAAGAATCATTGTATATACTATATAGCAGTGGCGTGGCGTGAATAATTTCAAATTGTAAGTCGAAGCTTACACTAATTACCTGCAAACGATAATTAATTCTAATATCGATGTGTATCCTAAATTAAAAAAATGTATTGCAGTTATGATTTCCAAAACAAACAAGCGAAGCAATTCATGCCAATTTTGTATACTTCAAATCATTAATTTATAAATTATAAATAATCTTAAAGCATAATATAAGTGGCTTCGAAAGAAACCGTTTCTGGCAAATGCAAATGCAGTACATTATGGAAATTTTAAGGTAATGTTATGAAAAAAAATAAAAAATAAGGAACTTCAAAACAAAAATATATTTAAGTATGAGATAAGTAAGCAAATAAATCAATTAATTTTTTTCAAGTAATTCAATATAAAAAATATCAATTAAAAATAAATAGTTATGTACAAAAGTTTACAAATAGATGATATATGTATGCTACCAATCTCTGTAAATTGTGCAATATAGGTTTAAGTATTAAGTATAAGAAATGTAATATTTTTGGCTACAATAAATATAATAATGTATGTTATTAAAAAAAAATAGCAAAAGTTCGCGTTTCTAAATAAATAAGCAACTATGAAAAGTGTTACTAAAAAAACTTCTCTTATTTACGTATATTCTAAAGCTATTCTACGATCTTTTTTTTATAAATTCTGCTAAAACTTTTTCATAGAAGGCAGGTATATTCCTTATTTTTAAAAGAAGCCGCGTTTCTGTGGAAATAAGTGCTAAATCTGAAAGCCTGTCTTCTCAGCCTTCTCACTGAGAATTCATTAAATATGTATGAATGAATAAATGACCTACTCAATTAATCCAAGAAAGTGCAGCGGTAGAAAAAACTAACACAATTCAGCAAATAAGTAGGTGAAAAGCGAGTTATTTTTTGCATAAGCAGAGAAGTGTACTTATAAAACAAAATTTAGGCTGATGGCTTTACTGCTAATGCTTTCCTCTTTAATTATCTTTACGATTTTACATTGCAATTATAATAAATAAATAAATAAATAAAACAAAATTTAACAAGCACAAATAACCTTCTCCTTCTCCTTCAGTTTTAGTCTTCAGTTCTTCACTATACTCTGTCCAAAAAAAATTGTCAGTACAGGGAAGATAGGACGTTTGTCTCTCATTCTGGTTGCATTGCCATGCATAAAGTGTGTCGCCTTTTAAAGCTCTCACAGGGATTCCGTATTTTACATTATAAATCGCCGCAAATGAAAGTAAAAAACGCGTAGGGCTACCGTCTGCCGATTCGAAACGACTGAAAACAATATTCAATTTACCTTTTCCCACAACGCCAAGCGGTGAGATAATAGGCGCGTTTTTTTTAAGTTGAAAAGTAATACGACAACACTCAACATACTCATCTTCTTAAAATGTGTTCTCAAAAGCTTCAAATCCCAAAAGCTCCTTAATAAAAACCACTGAAAAAGCTCTTTGTTTGCAAATGGTAACTCTGTTTTGATGTAGATAAAGAGCGCGCGATCGTATTGAGTGACACTTGACACTCTTGTCTTGATCTTGACAGTGTCTCATTAGCAGTGGGATACGACGGCCGTGTACAACTTTTTGCAAAGAATTACAACAACAATTCCTTAATAAAAGTCAGTGGCTTGCTCTTTTTTTAGTGGCATTTTTCCTAACGCATTGTAGTGAGGGTGCATCAGGCGCCACTGCTTTAGAAAAAGCTCTCCCATAAGGCCTGTACTGACAATTTTTGTTGGACAGAGTATAGTTAAATTTCTTGCGCACCATTTTTTTTTGCTCTATCTGCGCAACCCACCATTCACCAAGTGACTTGGTTTTGGAATTGGGTATACTCACCTCACAAGTCACAACACAACATTCACCAAAAATAAGTCGAAAAAAAGCGTGTTATTTCTTTGCATAAGACAGCGGGCGTTAGACGGAGTCGACCCAAACTCAGAAAAACGATAAGTAAAACAGAGAAAGAAAACTAACATTGTTCTATCCAGCGAGAGATCTTATAACCCGAGATATTTCGGGTTGCTTTTGCTTTGGCTTGTGGGCAGAGAGTGTGGAAGAAATTACTCATGATAATAACGTGTGTGGTGCTGGTGTGGTGTATATTTGAATGAAAAATGGGAATTTTTTTTTTTTTTTTTTTTTTTTATAATTTACACGCGAGTTGGTGGTGTATGCAGCTTGTGGAGGTTATTGAATAGATACGTATGTATTTAGTATACAAAGTGGGTTTTATATTGGTCTTTATTAAGTAAACATTCTTGTGCAGCAAGGTCGTTTGTTATTTAGTAAACATTGTTGTTTAGCAGAAAATTTAAAAGGTAACCCGATAGGAATCGGGTTATATGGACGCTACGCCACTGCTATATAGTGTGTAATTGCAAATCTGTTACATATGGGTTTAGCAGTAGTTAGAAAATATTGCTAAATTAGTAGTTGCAGATCTTCCTCTCAAAGAACCATGTTGGTGTTCAGAAATATGATTATGAATGAGAATGTATAATTTATTTTTCACAAAAGCTTTGAAAACTTTAGGGATTAAGTGCAACTTTGCAACGGGCCTATAATTTTCAACAGATAATTTTGACCCAGATTTATGGAGGGGAGTGATTATGGAGTATTTCTAAGTATCTTAAAAAACACCTTGGCTTAAAGACAGGTTGAATAGAAAACAAAGTGGAGCTGCTTACAAGTTTTTAAAAGAATCGGTGAAACCGAATCAAATGGCACGGTAGTGCTCAGCCAAGTTCTGGCACTACACCCTTTTTACAGGAACAAACTCAGGCGATTTTTGACCCCTCCCTATCTTCAGTACTAATGAAGTCAGAAACTTAAAACTCCGAATATTTGCTAAAGTAGTCAGGCACAGGCGCCTCACCAAATTTCAATTTTCTAGCATGAGCGGTTCCTGAGATATAAGGCCTCAAAAATCACAAAAACCGTAACTGACTGACTCACTGACTGACAGATCATCAAAACTATGGAGCACTTCCCGACATCGTAAAATCTTGTAATTTTGCACAACGGTAGGTCTTGTCATGCAAGTGGAGTAAGAAATCGAAAATTTGAAATTTTCAATTCAGGGGGCGTGGTATCCGCCCTCTTTCTCCGGATTTTGGAGCACTTCCCGACATCGTATTATGGAGCACTTCCGACTGCTGTAAGACGATAAAATTTGGTGAACCGGTAGGGCTTATATTGCATATAAAGAAATAAAAATAAACACCAAGGTTTTCCTTTCAGGGGGCGTGGTATCCGCTTACTTTCTCCGAATTGGTTGTTGGTTGAATGGAGCACTTCCGACTGCTGTAAAGCGATGAAATTTAGTAGTGGCAAGTTTTTTTGTATGCCCAATTCAAAAGGTTTTAAAAACTTGACCAGTGAACCCATCAAATTTTATTCAATAATCATTAAATAATAAAATTTCTCTATTACATTGTAGAATAAATATTCGGTATTAAACCTTTATGAAGTAAGAACTTGGCGCACTTTTAGATCTCAGTACTTTTCACGGCTGACTTATTACACAAAGGTTTTTGTATAGAAGAACTTGGCTCTTTTTTTAGCATTTATGTTTTTGGTCGGATAGTTATTTTCAAGAGATGACAATACTTTCAAAACGTCGTTTACAGATAAATCCAGGTTCCCAACGTCAACAAACTAACTTGTGTTTAAAATGTAACCTCAGTCTTATTTAAGATCGATGAAGTTTTATTTAAAAAAAAGATGCAAAGCTATTGCAAATAACATTAATGTCATCAGAAGATTTGCTATTTTAAAAAAACGCTAGATGGAATTCCAACTGAATTTCTCTTTGTACTTAAGTAAGATCAAAAACTCTTTGGATTATTTTTAATTTTTAATTCCAGAGAACAAATGTATTAATAGGGATTTCTTAAGTAATATTCTCAATCAATATTTTATTGCTAAGATAAAACAAACCTAGAAAAATAGGATATTTAATTTCATACTTTTCAAAAATCCCACCGATTACAATTAATCCTTTCGAGAAGTTTTGCTTCCCCAAAAGAATATTCTGTGTGTTGCGAAAAACTCAATCATCCATATTAATAAAAAACGCTTAATCCACCTATATTCCACGGTTCTACTAAACCATGGAATAAGAGTTAAGTCTTGGCTTAAATATTTACATTAATAAAAACGAAATGTTTGAGGAACATTTAAGTGACGTTTATCAAAAATCCTTTAAAAAAATCTACTACAACAAGTAAGCCATCTCTTTTTTTATATTCTGTGTCTGCCTAAATTGATTGTCATTTGCTTGTGTCTTATCGTCGGTCTTTCATACATATATGGGCTTATCCCTGTAAATTTTAACTTCTTGAGTTTGAAAAAAACAAAAAAAAAATTTAAGGCACGCATGTAAATTTGAGTTTTTCTTCAATTATAGACCACAAATAAATAAAAAACTTCAAAATAACACATATGTATTGTTTGTTGAAGAGTATAAAGGTATAATGTATAGAAAAATTAATTTAAAATAATTTATTTTTAGCACCGAGTTAATTGATTTGGTTTTTATTTTTAATCTTCACAGCTTCTGTTTTCAAACTTATTTGTTTAACACTTTTACCATTTTTTTTTATAGTTTCTACAGTTTAAATTACGCTCATTGTAAGGGTATAATCAAACAACGCTTTGGTGTGCTAGTAAAAAATGTGCCTTTTTTGAAACAGTTACGTTTTTTACGTTCGTTTTGTTAACTTCATAACATTTGTACATAATGAAGCACGCATTGAAGCCAAAGTTTTTTTTACTCTAGATAGCTTAAATAATGATGCAGACCATAAAAAAATGCCCCATGATCAATGTTAAAAAAATAGACACGAAAATTTGTGACAATTAAAGATTTACGAAAAATCACGCATGGCAGTTTTTTTCTAAAATTTATATCATATAGGACTATTTATAAGGAAGGCACGCACTCAAAATGAATGATTTCAATTAATTTTGACCTTCATTTATCTGAAAAAACAAAAATTGTACTAAGTAATCTTATGTTAAACATTATTTTTGCAATAATACAAAACGTTAATTATCCACGCACGCAGCCAAAAGTCTCAATATTCGATGATTTTTTCGATTTCAAACACTTTCGCACTATCTCGATGGTTCATTTTATAAATTGAATAGTTAAAACTCAATGATATATATAATATTATAAGTTCCAAAACCTGAATATTTAAAAATAATGTCTATATATTTCGACGCATGGCAAAAGTTAAAATTTGCACGGATAAGCCCATATACGGGAATCATGCATGCTCTCGCGCCAGTGATAAACTATGTCCCTTATTTTTAAATTGACGACACAAACTGCCTATGTACAGAGGATAAAAAGATAAGGAATCGAAATTTAAAACATGTTTCGATTTAAATATATTTATATAATTTTTAGTAAGCTGTCCTTACTCTTGAACGTTATTGAAGTAAAACCCTCTCCTATTTACATATTATTGACCGTTTCCTCCTTCCTGTTTTTTTTTCATCCTAATATAAATGCTGTCAAATGCACCTATGACTTGTCGAAATCCACTTATGACCTTAAATCCTTTCGAAGTTCTCATTTTATTAAGCTGCTTTGCCTTGACAACTCGTGAAGACACGCAAGACACGCACTTCACACTTTTGTTTAGTTTTTTTTTTGATAAAACAAAACAAGTTTCACAATTCTATTTCTTATTTCTTCGCTAAACTACCTACTTCGGTGGTTTAGCTTAATCATAGTTAGTAAACGTCAGTTAGCAGAAAATTTGTTTTATTAATGAAATTTCGCACTTAGTACAGGACTTAACGATAAACCTCCACTAAGCCATCTTTATTAATATGGGTGAATTAGTTAAGTAAAGCCACCATAGGAGAATAAGTCCGCCAAATTTATTCTTCAACCTTTGGTTAAAGGTGACTTGAAATATATATTTTTTTAAATTTTAGCTTGAAGGCCATAACCAATTCAATAGGTGTGTTTTTTTCGCAAAGCTATCCGTAGTGAAGTAAGATTTTATACGTATTACAAATACAAAGTCTTCACTGCCGATAAAAGTAGAAGTAGGATCCAACTGCGGATAGAATGTTGACGTTTGCTCGAGTCTCGAATACAAATGTTGGTACAATTGAAAACTCTTTTGTATCTCGAAGGCATGTTCGTAGAGTACGAAAAGTAGTTTGTTGTTTAGCATTTTCCATTGAGAGTTTAAGTCTTTTTTTTTAGAAAACCATTTTTATAAGAAAAACGCTGCATTTTGTATCGTGTTGGTGTCGAACTCTTATAGAAAGCTGTTTAATAACTAACGCGTTTTTGTAAGAGCTGTTATACTTTAGTTAAATAGCGACATTTAAGAGTTACTAACGCGACAAAGCCTTCTTATGATAACTAAAGTCTGCGAACAGATCCCTTGACTTTTGTGGTGATAATATTGTCAACAAAAAAAAAATCACAAACAAAACTTCTGCTTTATGAAAAATGGCTGGTGAACAGAAAAAGTAAATACAAAATGATTTAAATTGAAATTCATAAATAAAAACCTCCGTATATATTTTCAGATACATGAAAATTACTTGGCAAAAAGTTATTGGTTGTTTTTTTTCAATTAAATATTTGACAACTAGTCAGTGGTACCAACTTTAAAGTAGAAAAATCGCACAACTGCGGATACGTTTTTTTGGGAAATCCTACTTCACTACGGATAATTTTCCCAAAAAAACACACCTAATGTCTGCCTTCGTCAGCGTGGGTAATTGAAGTTTTCAATTTTTTTCGATTTTCGGTTCAGAGTCATAAAAAATTTAACTTATTGAAAACTGGATATGATGCTCTATCATTTTCTCTTAAGACACTTCAATATTGACGATTCATTGAAAAGAATACAGAATATTAGCTTTTTTTTATTTTTAGATTTGAAAGTCTGCCAAGTCTGGGGGTGGCCGTGGCGCGATGGATGTGTGCTCGCCTGTCAACCTCATGATGACAGGTTCGATCCCTGCCGTCGTCTATGTCGCTTTAATTCCATTAAAAAAAAACCTTCTAAAAATTGTCATCAATGGGTTGCTGGTTTACTCATTACATGTTGTTCAGGCATAACACTAACAACATGTAATTGAGTTAAACTAGTATGCCCAACAAGGATGAACACGAATAAAATAATGTGAATTATAAGCGACATAAAAATAAGACACGGCATTTCTCCGCTTTAGCTCAGGCGCCATCCCTGGAGATAAAAATATCTGAGACAACCACCAACAGTCTCAGAACATCGTGCCACACATCTTTCCTATCCTTCTTTCTCTTCATTAACTTCACGCCCGCGCTGTGTTGAAACATTTAAAGGGTAATCATAATCCCTTGAGCGCGGGTAGATTATAAAAAAAAAAAAAAAAAAAAAAAAAAAAAGAAAGCCGATATGGTTCTCTTATTGTGATTCTCAGGATTACAGTCTTTAGGCTTTTGGGTATTTGCGTGATGAACAAGTATTTTTTGTCAGTTTCAATTTTCAGGTTTTCAGCTTTATTTGGGCTTTATAAAGGCGAATTTAGTACTTTATTTCTTAATTTTGAAAAAAATAACATCTAAGTATATAACTTTTTATTGGATTTTTAAAATTTTGACTTTCATTTTTTTTTAAATTATTGATAGACATAAAATGATTTAATAATAAAATTTGCTTGTTAGTATCAAATCTTGTTTAATGTGAATCAAATCCCGTATAACTTTTTCAAGCGTCTACTGCATCTTGTAAGTAGTGAAAAATCCCTGCAAGAGTATTTGATCTTATTTACATTAACAACTTATATGTATTTAAATTTGAGAACTGAACAAATTTGCCAATTTTTCATTCTTATATTTCTGGGTGAGTTCCGATTCAGAGCAATATTATCAAAACCTTATAACTTTCTATTGACTCCACCATTAAATGAATTGTACCATCCATTCAGTGGGTAATACGTAAATTAAATGATACCACTTAAAGCATTTTTTCCGAAAAAGAGATGATTTGCCTCTTCTGTGTGTCGATTGTGTTGCATTACCAATTCATTTCTACAGTTCTATTGAAAATAATATGAATAATTCTTAACGTGATGTATTCGTATGAGTTAACTTAATTTTTAGTAATAGTTTCACCCCTTGATAAACGATATAACATGTTTATGTGCATAGATAAAATTAAGCTACTTACTTTGTCAGTTTTTTTCTTGAAACTATTTTTGTATAATTTGTTCAATTTCTAATTTAGAACATTATAGTTAGTATTTTTCTTTTGAATTTAGGTTAATCTACTTATTGATTGCTTTACATACATGCATAGGTATACATAAATTCCATTTAAAAGCTGATAACCATACACATGCACAATAAGTAAGGCAAAGTTCTAATATTAAAAAAAAAAAAACACTCTTAGCAGAACATGTTAAAAATCAAAAGCACAAGCTACCAAACGAGGCCAAAGATACTTGTCAAAGCAGACCATTTTTTGCCACCCTTATTCCTTCATTGAAAATCCAATAATTCTATAACGGAAACTCCATTAAGTCAAAAATAGATCGAAGGATAACTTATCCAATGGCGTAGGACTGCTCCTGTCATCGACATCTCTCACTTGAGTCGCAAACACTTGTGCTGGCTTTCAGAATGACTGAGTAATCAAGTGTGCGCACACTTTATGCACATATGTGAGTACGTTATGTAGTGAAGAAACATTCATACATCAATATGAATACACCCGTGGAAAAAAGTATTAATCGTCCTTTAAAAATGATTATCTCTTCTTGAAAAAGACAGAAGTCGTTGGAGAAAATTATTAAACATTTAAAAATAACTCTGTATCACTTTTAATATGATAATCGACTATAAAAAGTAAAATAAACTTTATAAAAATTTGAAATGACATAAGGTGTTCTTCATCGTTAAAGCGCTCGTCTAACTTAAGGAGCTTCTTTATCTTTTTTTAAAGTACTCTTATACACCCAGTTTGACAATTGTGATTTCATACCAAGATAATTAAAAAAAAGTGGCGCAAAACATTAGTTGAATTAGTACGATCTTTGTCTATAAAACTTATAGTACCCTCATGAAAACAAACGATTGGGGCGACATCTTAAGCATAGCGATAGTACTTGTTAGATTTGTCTCTGCTAAATTTTATAATAAAATATTCTCTTTTTTACTATCTACTTGTTTTGTATCTTATCCTACTCTCCACTGTAAAATCGTGCGCTAATTTCAGCGCCACCGCCAGGATAGCGTTGGTTCCACAAAATCCATGATAATACTATAGGTTACCAGTGGCGTGGCGTCCATATAACCCGATTCCTATCGGGTTACCTTTTAAATTTTCTTCTAAACAACAATATATACTAAATAACAAACGACCTTGTGCACAAGAATGTTTACTAAATAACGACCAACATAAAACCCACTTCATATACTAAATACGTATCTATTCATTAACCTCCACAAGCTGCACACTCTACCAACTCAATTGAACTTTATTTTCATTTTTCATTCAAATACCCACCACACCAGCACCACACAAGTTATTATCATGGAGTAATTTCTTCCACACTCTCTGCCCACAACCACAAGCCAAAGCAAAAGTAACCCGAAATATCTCGGGTTATAAGATCTCTCGCTGGATAGAACAATGTTAGTTTTCTTTCTCTGTTTTACTTATGGTTTTTCTGAGTTTGGGTCGACTCTGTCTAACGCCCGCTGTCTTATGCAAAGAAATAACACGCTTTTCTTCGACTTATTTTTTGGTGAATGTTGTGTTGTGACTTGTGAGGTGAGTATACCCAATTCCAAAACCAAGTCACTTGGTGAATGGTGGGTTGCGCAGATAGAGCAAAAAAAAAATGGTGCGCAAGAAATTTAACTATACTCTGTCCAACAAAAATTGTCAGTACAGGCCTTATGGGAGAGCTTTTTCTAAAGCAGTGGCGCCTGATGCACCCTCACTACAATGCGTTAGGAAAAATGCCACTAAAAAAAGAGCAAGCCACTGACTTTTATTAAGGAATTGTTGTTGTAATTCTTTGCAAAAAGTTGTACACGGCCGTCGTATCCCACTGCTAATGAGACACTGTCAAGATCAAGACAAGAGTGTCAAGTGTCACTCAATACGATCGCGCGCTCTTTATCTACATCAAAACAGAGTTACCATTTGCAAACAAAGAGCTTTTTCAGTGGTTTTTATTAAGGAGCTTTTGGGATTTGAAGCTTTTGAGAACACATTTTAAGAAGATGAGTATGTTGAGTGTTGTCGTATTACTTTTCAACTTAAAAAAAACGCGCCTATTATCTCACCGCTTGGCGTTGTGGGAAAAGGTAAATTGAATATTGTTTTCAGTCGTTTCGAATCGGCAGACGGTAGCCCTACGCGTTTTTTACTTTCATTTGCGGCGATTTATAATGTAAAATACGGAATCCCTGTGAGAGCTTTAAAAGGCGACACACTTTATGCATGGCAATGCAACCAGAATGAGAGACAAACGTCCTATCTTCCCTGTACTGACAATTTTTTTTGGACAGAGTATAGTGAAGAACTGAAGACTAAAACTGAAGGAGAAGGAGAAGGTTATTTGTGCTTGTTAAATTTTGTTTTATTTATTTATTTATTTATTATAATTGCAATGTAAAATCGTAAAGATAATTAAAGAGGAAAGCATTAGCAGTAAAGCCATCAGCCTAAATTTTGTTTTATAAGTACACTTCTCTGCTTATGCAAAAAATAACTCGCTTTTAACCTACTTATTTGCTGAATTGTGTTAGTTTTTTCTACCGCTGCACTTTCTTGGATTAATTGAGTAGGTCATTTATTCATTCATACATATTTAATGAATTCTCAGTGAGAAGGCTGAGAAGACAGGCTTTCAGATTTAGCACTTATTTCCACAGAAAAGCGGCTTCTTTTAAAAATAAGGAATATACCTGCCTTCTATGAAAAAGTTTTAGCAGAATTTATAAAAAAAAGATCGTAGAATAGCTTTAGAATATACGTAAATAAGAGAAGTTTTTTTAGTAACACTTTTCATAGTTTCTTATTTGTTTAGAAACGCGAACTTTTGCTATTTTTTTTAATAACATACATTATTATATTTATTGTAGCCAAAAATATTAAATTTCTTATACTTAAACCTATATGGCACAATTTACAGAGATTGGTAACATACATACATAAATCATCTATTTGTAAGCTTTTGTACATAACTATTCATTCTTAATTGATATTTTTTATATCATGATATTGAATTACTTGAAAAATTTAATTGATTTTTTTGCTTATTTATCTCATACTTAAATATACTTTTGTTTTGAAGTTCCTTAATTTTTAATTTTTTTTATAACATTACCTTAAATTTTTCTTAATGTACATGCAATGCTTTTGCATTTGCCAGAAACGGTTTCTTTCGAAGCCAATTTTATTATGCTTTAAGATTATTTATAATTTACAAATTAATGATTTGAAGTATACAAAATTGGAATGAATTGCTTCGCTTGTTTGTTTTGGAAATCAGAACTGCAATACCTTTTTTAATTTAGGATACACATCGATATTAGAATTAATTATCGTTTGCAGGTAATTAGTCTAAGCTTCGACTTACCATTTGAAATTTTTCACGCCACGCCACTGTAGGTTACATATACAAAGGTAGGATGTACGCTGGTTTTGCTAATTTTAATCGAATACTACCATTTTATTAAAGTTAAAATCATCGAATACTATTTTATATTGGGTTAGTACCGTGATAACTTCATATGACTCTTTGACATTTACAAACACCAAATCAGGTCTGTCTACTTCGTTTTTTGCTAAAGTTTTTCTGTCATAACTTAGGTGTGTTCAGAAGAAATTGATTATAAAACATAGCCTTAGTACTAGTTACAAAATGTTTGAAATTAAGAAAGAGTTAACTGCTTTAAAGTTAGCAAATTGTTAAGTAGTATCATACTAATACCTTATTACTAAGCTGTTTATAATTTTGCGAAAGTATGTTTACTGAGTCTTATAGAATTGTTTTGAAAGATTTTATGTTTTGTAAAAACTCGAAACCATCTTTCAAATGAGCACTCCGATCTTTAATTTTACTTTAAGTTATTACCTCAATTAATGATCCTAACCACTATAATAGGAAAGTATTGAACTGGGCCATATTTAAAAAAAATTGACAATTGTGAAATTTCTGTCAAAAAAAAACACTGGTCGCCACAATTATATTCCATCTTGTCAGGTGTTCGAGATATTCGAATCTTAAATACCAGCTATAATAGACTTAGGAAAACATATAAACTACTGTCAAAAAGCCAACAAAAATGTTCTTATATTTCTTATTTCTGAACTCTGTTATCTTTTCCAAACATATGTACATACATATTTGTTTTTTTCTGCGTTTGTCAAATTTACTCATGTCCCGAAAGACCGATCTTGCTTAAAGTTGCTTAACTGAACGAAAATTTACGAATCGGAAGCTGGACTCCACTATAGATATTGTATTGAATAGAGGTTGATTGTGTTGGGTCGTTTAATTATGGGCGCATTAGCTATAGCTTATGTGTATTATAGGTCAGGCCTTAAAAGAGCAAAAACATCATTTTGTATGTAAATAACTAAACTCCTTATGGTGGTATAGAAAAATGCTTATGTTTCTCGTTCAAATTTATTTTTATTCTAATCAATCGGTTAGTTTTGTTAAATTTAAAAATAAAACGGTTTCCCCCATATTTGCTGTTATTTTTTTGGCCATTTAATAGTAATTACACTTAAAAGCGTATATCCTTTTTTTCTTTATCTTTTAAAAAGTGTTGCGTGTCAACTTTCGAAAAAATCGAGTTACGGATTTGATGCAAAAAAAAAATAATTCCTCAACACTTTTCAAACTGTCTAGAAACTTTATCATATCGAAATTGATCAAAATCAAATGTACCGTTTTTTGAAAAATCGATAACAAAAAAATTGTTCTTCCTTAAGTTAAATTTTTCTAAAACAAAAAATGTTTTTCTTATAAAAATCTGTGAAACAATTTGGGAATATGTACTTTAAAAAACACTATCTACCAAATTTAAGTAAAATCGACTTTACCGATTTAGGCTCTAAGCCAACCTCAAGTCTCACTTTTTTAAACTTCACTTTTTTTGACTTGAATTTTACTTTTTTCATTAAAAATTTAACTGTGTATAAATTTTATAATACTATATATACTATAATATTTTGTATAATACTATGTACGTATGTATATACAGTTGCGGTCAAAATAATAGTAGTGTAAATAAAATCATTGGTAAGTCCCTGAATTTTCATGTTTTTGTGGAGGAATATTCTGTGGTCAGACGAGTCCAAGATTGTGTTATATGATGGAAAGGAATCTCGTCAATATGTAAGAAGGCCTACCAACACAATACAATCCACTCTTCACAGTCAAGAAAATTAAAACATGGGAGATCAAGCGTAATGGTTTGAGCATGTTTTTCCCTCTATGGCGTTGGTACCATATACCAGATTGAAGGCACTAAGGATCATCATCTTTATTTAAAGATCATGGAAGAAGTTATGTCCCCATATGCAGTATATGAAATGGATCTTTCAACAAGACAACGACCCATAGCATACAAGTAAACTTGCGAAGCAGTAATTCCAAGAAAAGAGGGTAAATGTCATGGAGTGGCCTGCACAGTCCCCAGGCATCAACCATATAGAAAATCTTTGGTGCGATGTCAAGAAGTATTTCAACTCAATTCAATTCAAGCAGTCTTGGAGTTCCATATCTGTAGAAAGATGTGAAAATCTTATTAATTATAACAAGTTTCTGTTATATGGTACTTCTATCATCTATCTTTTTTGGATTCTATTCTATCCAAGAGACTACAGTGTGTTATTAAAGCACCTGCCCAAATATGTGAATTGTACTCGAGCTTTAGATGAACATAAGCCTTATAGATTACAGCCAGATCAGAAGGGGTAGCAAATTTCGTGTAACGTCGAAGGAAACCTAAATATTTGGCAGCGTAATAGTATAACACCATCGATGAATGTGTATTATAACACATTTTTATTTATCAAAATCTGACAGCGATAAAACAAATCATGACTAATTAGTTCATATACAAATAAAAATGAAAAATTTGACTAGGTAAATCAGGCAAAAACATTATATGAACTCAAAATTTATAAGATCAGTACGACAAATTTGTAAAATTGCCAATATTAATTTTTTTATGAATAAGGACTCTGGTTCACTTTTTGACACAAAACTTTTGGCCAAGGTTGTAAAATATTTATGTATATGAACCTACATGTACATACATATACATACATACATATATGTATCAATCAAACATTTTAGAAACACCCAACGTTTTGTGCCCTTAAGTGTTGACAGCTTCCTATTACTCTCCGCCAGTGACTCTTATACTACTCATGAAACGAAAAAAAAAAATCTACTTACCGCTCATGTCATGATGCTGCTGCTGTTGTTGTTGTTGCTGCTGCAAACTGGGTGGTGCACAGAATGCGCTCGAACCACCTCCAGCTGTCATGGATAGAGTTGGATGCTGCGCCTGATAGCTACCGCCATAGCGCACTGGTGACTCACATCGTCCCTGTGCTATTGAAGCCGACGACTGTGGCGGAGGTTGTTGTGGTGTGTGATAGTGATGGGCGCTCAGCGCCTGTGGCGGCGGAGGGTCTGCTCCTGGTTGATGGCCACCATAGTGGTGCATCTGTGATGCATGATCTGCAGGATGTGGATGCAGTGACATTGGCGATGGTGACATGTGATGATGATACGAATAATGTGAATGCTCTGATGGGTCGTGATGGCTCAAGTCATTGGGCTGGTAAATGTTTGAATGATTAATTGATTCTGCTATTGGTGGAGCAGAGTCGCCAGATGTTGGTGGTGGTGTTGAGTTATCTAAAAGTTAAATTAGGTATACAAATTAAAACCCTGTATTTTATTAATTTAAATATGTTATCGAATATATTAATCTGTAGATAACTTTTTATATGGAAAATCAATAAGTACATGAATAAATTGGAGGAAATTTCTGACTGATAACCTCTATTATGTCGGTTCTATATATATGCCTATGCCGAATACTATGCTAATCTCGCTAAATTGGCGAGGATTGAAATAATCCCATTTATGGTCATTATCATGCTTTAGGACAAAAGTCAGAAAAAATGGAATTACATGTGGCCTTTACTAGTGATAATTTAAAGCAGGCTAAAAAGCAGAAGCCAAAAAGCATAAAATTTATGGCATCGATGGCAGAATATTCAGCCTTATTTTGATATTCGATTTCATTAGAAAGTATGTCGAATTCGAGTAATTTGTATTTTGAGATTCGTACGATTAGAAAGTTCACTTTATCAATTGAAAGTTCATTTATCTTGCGAAAACTAAGCAAATTTTCACTTTCGAATCGTTCGAAAGAATTGTCATTTCATTCTCGTTCAATATTTTCTGGCGAATAGATTCATAAAACATGTAAGTTTAGTATAATGTTAGTGCTAATGGATGCATTAAATGGATTTGATGCATCCATTATCCTTCTCCTATACAACTGCTCCCCACTGTCTTCTCTAGTCATAAATAAAACAAATGCAATTTTAATTTTTAAGGCCTCGCTTGAATTTATCAATATTTCTACAAAATACAAAACAATTTACAAATGGTAATTCAAACTTTAAGTGTGACCAGATATGTGTAAATTAAATATGTAGACTTTTAAGTTGCCTTCTTTTTTATCAATTTGGAAAACAATTTTAGTTTACATGAAAATTAAAACATAAATCAAGTATTTTATTATACAGAGAAGTTGTACCGTTATTTTAATTCTTTTTGATATCATTAAACTTACCATACTGTTTTTTAAATGCTCCCAATTTTTAAAATGTCAGTTTTATTGATATTTTTCAAATTTAAACTTTACCGGGCCGTTAGCATTACTTTATTTTTCTTCAATTATAAAGTATTATTTTTATATTTTTAGGCCATAATTTTTTCTAAATAAAAATCATCAAAAACAAAACAGTTTGGTCATACTAAATCAGATAGAAATGTCAGTAAATTCCAAACAGCTAATTTCGGAAATGAATTTCATTGAGGTTCATTTTATTCAATCATTCGAAAATGAACATTTTTCGCTCGAATGTCAAAATATGCAAAGTTCATTCGAATGAAAATATCTATTTTATCGAATTAGCTATTCGTTCGAATCTCAAAATAAGCATGATTATGTTCTATACATTGCATACGTACTTTGACCCCTTTCAAAGGCGAAATCCAAATGTTTAGAAACTGTAAGCCAAATTAATAAATGTGGAATAGCAAAGGATTAGGCTTTATTCCTATGACTCGGTGTAAAATGTTATTAATAAAACAAAATGTCAGTGGCATTTACTAGATACGCTAATCCACCGAAGAAGGTGGTTTAGCGAAGAAATAAGAAACAGATGTGTCAAATTTATTCTGAAACTAAAAAAAAATATATTTAATTTTGAATACAAATAATAATGCCTACTAGATTATTGGACCATCAGCTATCAACGACAAGAAAAAGAAAAATATTAAAAACCAGACATGAATCAATGCAAGTGCTTATAGAGGAGGTTGAAGATGCCCTAAATGGGGATACAGATACTGGGGTCGTAATGAGGTACGATTATTGACTTTGTATAATTCTAAAAAATGAAGGTCCAAGACGATTATGCTGAATATGCACGGCTTTAGTCAGTCTACACTTAGCTTTATTTTTGCACGTGTAGCTAAAGCATTTACTTCGAAAACAAAACAGTTTGGTTTGGTGCTGTCTACAGTTTTATTTTCTATTGTCCCTATTTTTCCATGCACCAGTGATTTGAACAGGTTCTGCAGAATTAAATGGAAAACGCAACTTAGAAATTGCCAACTTTATTAAGTTCCCCTTTGGCATAATGGTTAGTGTGTTAGCCACTGTAAAAAGGGTTTTTTTCAGAGGAGTACTTCCTGTTGTGATGAATTGATAAGCCGTTCGGTATCGGCAGACATTTATAGGTTCCCTGCATTTCTGATAACACGCACACATGAATGGTTGAGAGTTGCAAGTCACTAGGTTCTGGTTCTCTTCGAGCTGTTGCATCACTAAATTTATTTAATTTAAAAACAAAATAAAATAATGACACAAAATGATAAAAATTTTGACAGAAATATGATATTTACAAAAGGAATTCTTTGCTGTGTGTCACAATTTTCTGTCAAGACCCATACGAAATAAAAGCCAAGTTTGCGAACCTCGGTGAAAATTTCAAGTTACCAACCTGCTTGTGGAGAGAACATTCCAGGATGGAGAAGGAATAGAAAAAGAAATTGAAACGCAAAATCCTTCGAATTCGCTGCAGCAATATTAGCGTGGATTTTGATGGATCTTTCGGATAGGGAATACTGAATGGTTACGTTGATTTCACAAATTTGTTTTTGGCGGCTTAAGTTTTGCGCGGATTTACATATACCATAAACATGTTTGTTGAATTATGTTTGTTCAAATTAAAAAACATAATTAGAAGAAATTATTTTCACCTCGGAAAAATTTGCTCGGATTGGGCAAATGCTTCACTCATTAGGAAAGAGAACAGGAATAGGATAGATAAAAAGTTTACGCTGAACAACGGGTGATATAAGATTTGTAATAACGGCTCATTGTATATTTCGAGGTCTTCAAAACATCTAGCAACTGTACGTTCCATGAAACAGCTACCGTTCTCAATTACAGGAGCATTCATAATTCTTTGTTTGGTGGTATGTATATGTTCGAAGGAGTTGTTCCTTTCCTCAAGAGAATTAATTGTTTGAAATCCATTGTTCCTCAAAGAACAAAGACCTAAAGAAACCTCTTGGTTTGACTCCAGGTGCAAGCAAACTATTTGAGCGAGAGAATCGTTTTTTCGATTATATAAAACGATTCCATCAGTGTAAAATTTAAACCAGCCAGAAATTCCTGCAACGCCTTCATTCTAATAACCAAATTCTTACATAAGCAAAAGATTAGACAAAAAATACTAAATATTAAAAGCTTTTGGTCATTTGTTAAGAATACTAAAAACTCAACATCGTCATCGGTTGCCATGCTTATCTGCAATGATAATACTGTCGTTACAGTTCCATAGACATGGCCAATGTGTTTGAAGAATAGTTTGCAGCGAACTCTGCGTTGCATGAAAGTGACAGACGTTGATTTTCCGTGATATTCGCAAACTTAGTAGCCCCGATGGTATATCACCAATTGTTTTGAAAATGTGTTCTATCACTTTTGCTAAACTACTGCCTAAGATTTTGTACCTTTATATTCTTTATGTCATTTTCCCTCTGAATGGAAGAAAGGACTCGAGATTTTGATCAAAGTTGACATTACGATGATAGCGAATACTAAAAAAGTGGGTCTCGCAATTCTGTCTGTCTGTCTGTCTGTCTGTCTGTCTGTCTGTCCGTTAGATTGCAGCTAAACGGCTCGGCCGATTTTCTTCAAACTTGGTAGATATTGGTTTTAATTTTTTCCCCCCGGATGTTTTTTGATTTGATTTTTGAAGACCAAAAATAACGGTACCGACCATACGAATTTTTTTCGAAATTTTATAAACATTTTTTTTTTCTCAAAAACTGTTCAACAGATTTTAAAAATAAAAACACAAAAAAATTTCATTTAATTAAAGCTAGGTATTTGTTGAAAAAAATTTTCTGCAAAATGGTTATTGAGGGTACCCCCCATGGAACCATTTTTTTTGTTTTTGATTTTTTCAAAAACGGTACAGCCGATTTTGATCATTTTTTTTTGCTAAGGCTCCCCAGAAACCTGAATAGAATTGTGTACTCAAATTTTCAAAAAAAATTTTTGGTTTTTTAAAAAAAACTTCAAAATTTTTTTTTCAAAACTCAATATTTCGAAAACCCCATGCTAGATTTTTTTCAAACTTGCTAAATAAAAGTTTTTCAATATAATCTACAAGATGTGATAAAAAAAATTTTATTTTACCTAAAAATAAAGGTACCTACCATACAAATGCTAAAAAAATTAAAAAAAATGCTTTTCAAAAATCGTATTTTTCTCGAAAACGGTTCCGAGAATTTTGATAAAATTTTTTTTCTTTCAATTAATTTTTACGATCTTTAATTTAAATAAAAAAAATTTTGAAATTAAGACATTACAGCTTGTACCTACCATAGAACCATTTTTTTGAATTTTGAATTTCTCATTATCCACATAACGGATCCTAATGATATTTTTCAAAGAGAAGCTTCTAAAAAGTCTAAAACACATTGCATTTCAAAACTTTAAAATAAATATTTTTTGAATTTTTGAAAAAAAAAATCTATTTTTTATTTGAAAATTCGATATCTCAGGAACGGCTCAATATTTTTTTTTGTAAATTTTATTTTTATTCGAACAATAATAAAAACTTTAAATTGGCGTACCAAAATTTTTTCTTCAAAAGCTTTTAAAAAGTTTGTACATAAAAGCTTTTTTTTAAGAAACGACTACGACTTATAATTTTTGTTCTTGCATAAATTCATATTTGGATAGCATTTTGTTTTTGTCTCTTACTACTAAAAGAATTTAAAAAATAATTTGATCCTTATGAACAGTTTTCTCTAATAACATTCGATTTTAAAATTCCTAGTCTGTTACATAAGAGCAAGTTCGTGCGACCCAGTCGTGCATTTTATTATAATTGATCTCCTCTCTTAAACTTCTTAAACTGCTTGTCTACGAAACTATTTAGCTGATGATAACACCCTTAGTTTTTCATACTTCTTTCTTTACTCACCTCCCTCCTCTTGGAATGCCGAGTTTCAATGGCAGAATATGTTGGTTTGATAGGTATTGTTAGATGGAGTCATTGATAATCGTGTGACATTTCATCATCATCGGCTCGACAACCGGGTTCCGGTCCTGGCCTCTTTCAACAAGTCTCTCCACCTATCCCGGTCTCTAGCCGACGCCATCCAGTTGCGCACCCCAAGGCTTCGGGCGTCCTGGTCTACGCCATCTCTCCAGCGCAAGCATGGTCTACCACGCTGCCGTCTACCATAGAATGTACCACAAAGATCTTTCCGAGCAGGTTCCTCTTCGCTCATGCGAGCTAGGTGCCCTGCCCACCGGAGTCTACCGAGCTTAATTTTTGTCACGATATCTGCTTCTAGGTAGATTGCGTACAATTCATGATTGTACCGTCTCCGGAATCGCCCTTCCTCACATATGGGGCCAACAATTCTCCTTAAGACTTTTCTCTCGAACGCAGCTAAGAGGTCGGAGTGCCTTTTGCTAAGCACCCAAGTCTCGGATCCATATGTGAGTACTGGCAGGACCATGGTCCTGTACAGCAGCAGTTTTGAAGTTATGGTGAGATTTCTGGATTTGAAAAGCTGTGTGACATTTAATGCTTCTAAAACTCAAACCTGTCTAAAGTCGTTAAAGCGGAATATTCCACCTTTTTTATATGAATGGAACTTTTATCGAGGAAACTAAAAAGCTTTCGATTATTAGTATGTGCGTAACTAAACAACTTTTTTGGAACAACTGAATATTAGATATTGCTAAAAATGCTGCGAAATGCCTAAGTTTTCTCAGACGTAAGAAGTTTTTTTTCCATTCTGATCTGATATTTATAAAGTATATGTACATACGCTCAAAACTACACCTACTGGATAGAATCCAGAATAGAGCTTTAAAACTGATAGGCGTCAGAAATTTTTAACAAAATTTGGTAGGTTCATTGTGAGTAATTTAGTAATGAAAACTTGTCATGGGAATAATTCTTCATAATGTTAACTGGCATAGCCATCTCCCTTTTACGTATTTTTCGAACACTCATTTTCTTAAACTGAAGTAAGGAAAAATCAATCCTATGAAGATTGCTCAGTCTTTAATATTCCAAAATAGCACTTTCTTGGGATTTTGTTTCGCCTGATTCAAAAAAATGTTATGGGCCTAAAAGAAGAAAAAGAAATTAATAATCGTCAAGAAGATGACGAGATTGACGACATTCAGAACCAGGAAATACATTGCCAGCAAAACGAAAATTTTGACGTAGAGGACGATCTAGAAGAATAATCGTTACAACTAAGAGACCGAAATACCCTAAACAAACCGAAGTACCTAGAGGATTACGTTCTTCAGCTAGAAGAATCCTTCTTAAATGAAAATCCAGAAGATTTTGAAGAAGCAATAAAGCGAAAAGCTATGGAAAAAGAGATTGAATCGCTTAAAGAAAACAATACTTGGAACTTAACTGAATGACCAAAAGGAAAGAAGGCTTTACCATGTAAGTTGGTTTTCGGTGTGAAGGAAAATCGAGATGGCAATATTGAAAGGCACAAGGCTAGACTCGTTGTCAAAGGATTTAAAAAAATGAAAGGTATAGACTACAATCAAACATTATAGTCCAGTAGCAAAGCTAGGAACAATAAGGGCAATATTAAGTATAGCGGCAAACGAAAAAATTGCAGCTATCACAGTTTGATGTATCGACAGCATTTTTATATGGAGAACTGCAAGAAGTTATCTATATGCATCAATCTGAAGGCTACAAAGATGAAACTGCAAGCTAAATCGAAGTTTATACGGTTTAAAACAAGCGCAACGATGTTGGAACAATCGTTTTGGAAGAGTTCTGTCTCAATTGGGATTCAGAGTGAGAGAAGAACGGAAAGAAACTTCTTCTTGTTTTGTATGTAGATATTGGAATAATCACAGCAATGGATTCTGATGACCTAGAAGAATTCATAAGAAGTTTAAGACAAGAGTTTAAAATTGTTTCCAAAAAGGCAGGTTACTTCCTAGGACTTGAAATTGAGTACATAATAATGACATTCGAATTAGTCAAAAAGCCCATGTGAATAAAATTTTAGAGCGCTTAAACTTTACGGATTGCAAACCAGTTTCGACACCAATGTTGAAAAGTTGAGAGGTATTGACAACAGGGAAAGAAAACTCAAAGGAACATAATTTCCCATAGAGACAAGCTGTCGGAGCCCTTATGTACCTTATGCTTGAAACAAGACCGGACCTGGCCTACAGTGTAGGATTTCTGTCAAGGTCGTTGGAGAATCCAACTATAGAAGACGTCGTTAGAGTCAAAAAAAGTCTTTTGATACATTAAGGGTACAAAAGATACTGGAATCATATACCGTTCAAATGCTCAAAAGGGAATATTTGACTGCTACAGTGATGTAGATTTTGGAGTGGTAATTATTTATGGTGAAGGTCCAATTTCTTGGTTAAGCCAACGTCAAACTATGGTTGCAAACAACAGAAGCTGAAATAGTAGCAGCTAACGAGGCATCCAAAGAAATAATTTGGATAACAAGATTATTTAAAGGAATTGTCAATATAACTAAAGTACATGTTGTTAAAGTGAACAATGCCGCAGCAGTGAGGTTAGCTCAGAATCCTGAATTTCACCGAAGAACAAAACATATAGCTTTAAAACATTTCTTTGTTCGAGAAAAAGTAAATGAAGGACAGTTAGGTATAGATTTAACATGCACAGAAAACCAAGTTGCTGATATAATGACAAAACCATTGCCAAGGATACGACTTACTATTCTTTGCTATATGATGGTAATAATATGATTTATTGTTTTATATAATTGTATTTAATTTTAATTGTTGATTCAATATTAACAAGGGAAAGTGTTGAAGTTGTTAATATTTCAAATAACTTTATAAAATACTTGTTTTATTTTTTTATATAGATTTTCATATTTTTTCAAAATGTGAAAAATAATAAAAATTCAATTCGAAATTTTGAACGGATGTTTTTCTTTTTAAATAAGATAAATTTATTTTTAAAACTAAAAATATAATAAATCTGAGACTCACCATCAGTTCCTGTAACAGCACCTGGCGGCCGCATACTTGACAATGCACCCAGCGGAGTATAAGACTTTGGAGGTTCAACAGAACCCGGCCGAAGAACACGTTCTTCTGTTACACTCGATTGCACACGATATTGCATCTTACAGTAAGCTTCTTGACTAGATCCCGTCGTGGGATTAACGTAGACTCCAGTTATAGTTACATCCGTGTCCTGAACAATAACCAAGCTAGATGATGTGGGGCGTGATGTTTCTTTTGAATCTTGCACAGAATCCTTAAAGTCATTAAAAGACTCCTTCGTGTCCGAACATTCAGACGGATCAACTTTAATTTCTTTTGCTTCCTTCAAGTCTTTAGCATCCAATTTTAGTTGGGTGGGTTGTGATGATGGCGGAGCAACTGCTTGCTTCTTTGACTTTTTAGTAATATGCTTCTCCTCTTCGGGGAAGCTTTCAAAACTACTACAATCAGATGCGAAATTTCTATCGAGATGTCGCTCCACTTCATAAGTGGCGGCAACTATTGCACTTGCATTGAGACTAGCCATTCGCTTGCGCGCTAATATTCCTTTGTAATCACCTATAAGTTCTTCTTTTAGCTCACGTTTTCTTTTCTTTTTCGGTTCAGTTGGAGGAGGATTCATAGGTTTCTTTTTATCCTCATACTCACTGGATTCTGAACTACCATCGTCGGAAGAAGCTATTTTAACTTTGACGGATTTTTTAGACGGCTTCACCGGCTTCTTCGGTTTGATTGGTTTTTCTTCAGACTTTTCCTTGTCTTTTTCTTTTTCTTTTTTCTCTTTCTTCGCTTGCAAAGCTTTTAATTTTTGTAATTTTTTCTTTTTGAGTCGCAGCTTTTCAATAAATATAGCTTCATTATCGGTGTCACTTTCAAACTCCCAGTGCTTTCCCATACCCCGACCGGGAACGTTGCGTAGTTCTCGCTTTGTCTCCACTTCAATTTCACCCTCTTTTTCATTCTCTGCAACTTCTTCTGTTGGCTCCACTTTCAGAACTTCGACTTTTTTTGATTCCTTTGTCGCAGCTGGTTCTTTTTTAATAGCAGACTTGATTTCCTTCTCTTCTTCAGAACTGCTGCCAGAATTGATGTTACGAATTTTCGGCACCATTTGGACCGTTTTGGACAAACCCAGCTCATATGCCGTCCGAGATTCATTTTCATACAGGCATTGCACCTTTGCCGCGGCATTTAAAGAAGCCATGCGATGACGTTTCTGACCAAATGTGCTGAGTTTCTGTTCATCTTCAGAGTCGGTAGGCGTGCTGGATTTCTCATCACTACTCGACTCGGTTGGTGGCCGCTTATTTTTTGCCAGCGGTTTTCGACCCACTTTAGCTACTGGCTTCTTTTCGATTGCAGTATATTTGGGGGGAGGTTTCATATTGCTCTTTTCTATTTTAGTTTCTCCCTTTGGCTCTAGTTTTTCGGAGAACGGTTCGGGGATCTTTTCGTCTTCTTTTAATTTCTTTTTGGCCACCTGCAGTGGTTTGTCATCATCATCAGAGAATTCACGAAGTTTCTTCAGAGTTGGAAGTTCCATCTTTATGTTCTCTTCACTTTCCGAACCAGATTTAAAATCATAGATATCATTCGTCTTCTGTTCGTCTGAAGATTTTGTGTGTGGCTTCTTTGTGGAGCTTTTAATTTCACTTTTTTTGGTGGGCTTGGCTGAAGGCTTGCTCTTAACTGGTGACATCTTGTATTTGTTTTGTAAACGCTGACGAATTGTGAGTGATTTAGCTTTCTTTGGAGCTTCTTTCGAATTAGGCTCTTCAACTTCATCGATATTTAGTGACAGAATCTCCATACTCGATTCCTTCACTATGATTGCTGAACTTTCGGGGTCGGGTAATTTGTTAGAAATCTGGGTTTCGTCTTCATTGCACTTTCCTTTAAACAATTTGTTCTTTTTAGGCGAAGCAATTGTTTTTTGACCGACTTCGGAGGCAATAGCTTCAACCGGATCCTTTTCAACTTCAGAGTTTTGTAGGGTTGACTTAGCGGAGTTTGTTGGTTTCTTTTTGTTTTGTCCAGCCTCTTCCTTCTTTTGCCCGGTACTCTCTGTTTCAATTGCTTTGAGAGCCTTTGCTGGTTTCTTCTTGTCATTGCATTCTTCATCTTTCCCTTGTTCTGAACTTTCTCTCTCGTTGACCTGTTGCAAACCTTTTATAGGCTTCGTTTGCTTCTTTTTTGACTTACATTCATCTTCTTTTCTTTGCGCTGAGCTATCCCTCTCTTTGTCTTTGACAAGCTTCATATCTTTCACTTGATCTGAAGGTACTTTTTCAATAACGTCATCCAATCCCGCCACAGATTTGATCTGTTTTTTCTTATGTTGAGCTTCTTCATCTTTATTTTTTTCTGAATACTCTTTACCGCTGAATTTTGCTGATTTCATCTGCCTACTGACATCATGTTCATTTTGGCCTTTTCTTTCTTCTGTATTATCGTCTTCAGTAGTTAATTGACTACTCTTTGGCTTTACATGTTTCTTTTTCTCATATTCTGTTTTATCCTTCATTAGATCTGAGCTTATTTCATCCTTATTTGATGATTTAGGAAGCTCTTGGGATGGATTCAATTTCTCGCCTTCTTTAAGCTCGTCTTGCTTCTTTTTATTTCGACTTGCTTCTAATTTGGCTTTTTTCGCAGCCATTTTCTTCTTTGTTTCTATTATAGGTTCTTCTAATTCTTCAACAGTTTCTTTTGAGGTTTTATCATAGTTTGATGTCACTGTTTCGCTCATTGAACCAACAGAAGCTTCTTTTTTACTTGCAACACCATCTTTAGTATGAATTTCGACAGATACATTTGGCGAATTCGAACTTGAAGAAGATTGAGAAGCTTTTTTGTCAAGATGCTCCTTCTTAGTTGAAACTTTATTAAGTGCATTGGTATTGTTTCCTTTAACCGCTGTAGCTCTTGACTTTGTCTTAACATTCTCCGATATCGAGGATTTTAAGACTTCAATAATCTTTTCCTCTGGCGGAAGAATGTTAGAAAAGCCACTTATTTGTATATCTAAGCTCTTCAACATTTTGTTTATAGCTTTAGTTTTGCCATCTTTTAGAGTGAGCTTAGTATCAGCCTCGACGTCCGTATTGGATTCGGGAAGCTTTCGCTCAATTATGACCTCTGAAGATGATGACGACGAGCAAGGTTCGTCTTCTAGTTTCTTAGATTTTGATGTTGAACTTGCTTTTGAGTCTTGGACTGCCTCCTCGGCTGCAGGTTTTTCTTTTGAGATTCTTTTTTTTATTGGAAGAGATTTTTTCGGAGCTGCTTTAGCAGGCCCCTTTTGTGGTTTATTGGCAGTAGTCGATGCAGTTCCAGTTTTATTTGTTGTTAAGCGCGTTTTCACATTTGCCGAACGTGGTTGTCGATCGACTGCTGCATTACGCTTTTTAGCACCCATTTTTTCTGAAATGAAAATATGCGTAAATGTAAAATGTGTTGACAGTTTTATGATACTTCATATTTTAAAATTTGGGGAGAGTACGATAACTTAGGCGCCAAAAATTGATAACGGATTTTTGTAGAAGGGTCAAATACAAGCGTTTTTTACTATGGGAGGGGGGGGTCTATCTCGCCCCGTTTAGGAGGTAGGGGCGATTTTAGAAAAAATGACTTAAATTGAAAAAAAAAAAAAAAACTTACAATAAAATACTATACCGGTTTTGAAAGCCAGAAGTCTATTCTATAATCGTAAATTTAAATTAAATTATTTATGTCAATAGTTTTTGAAAAATTTGCATGCAAACTCAAAATTTTGTTAAAAAAAATGAAAAAAAAAAGTTTAGACCAATTTTTTTCAAAATTGTAAAATGAAGTGCTTAATTGGATTTTTGTGGTCAATGCTACTATTAATTCTAAATCGAACACAAAAAACCGAATGGTTTTGTCCCTTCTAGTTTTTGAGAAAATCGAAAATTACTAAAACTACTTTTTATGAAATTTTTGATTTTTGGTATTTAACTACGGTGATTTCATTTTGAGGATTAATGTTAATGTGGTTCATTTGTAGGTAAAGTAAAGCAAATCATTTAGGGTTACCAAGAATGCACCAGAGGAGGTAGAATTGCATGGCATTTCGCGTCTCAGTCAGTCAGTTTGTGAGTAAGTCAGGACGTGGTACTTAAAAATAGTCAAGTCAATTTTTCAATGTTCAATGTATTAAAACCGTGTTTACAGGCATTTTGATCACAAAAAAAAATTATAGCAAGCACCTCCCGAATCTCTAGCCAATATTGAGGCCCATGGAAAAATGTGCCGATAGATGGGTTTATTGCTCTGAGATTAACTTTTATATGGATTGCACCAGAGAAACTTTTAAATCATTAGTTTTAAGCAAAATTTAAGTAACGTTATTTATTAAAATAAAAGATTAACTATGTAAATCATTTAAATGTAATTTGAATTTTATATACCCACCTACAAATTTGTAACTATATATTTACTTATGTTTGTATCTTAGTCTGTAAGAGTATAATATACTCTGGTTGATTAATAAATAATAATAATAATATTGTATTCTTACAATTTTTGTCACCTTTTTGAGTTGGAGTTGAGGGGAGTTGACGCTTTAGTTGGAATTAGACCAATTTCTTCTAAGAACGCGGTGCTTTTGAAATATTTTTTTTGAAATATTGAAAAGTTATTTAATTTAGGATGAAGTAGTGGATGCTTAGTCGCCATTCTTTATTCAAAGAAAAAAATACTTCACTCTTACAAAGGTTGAATAACGAATGACCTTGGTAAACAATAACCTGTACCACATTACCATTAAAAATGTTAGACACAAACAATAAACATACATATTAATTAAGGAATTATATAAATTTGCTGCATTCGTACAGTAGTACCAAGGTAATGTGTATTTTTCATAATGTATTAAATTTTCATGTCTGAACATTTTAAATGTGCAACTTTGGGCGTACATACATACGTACATACATATATTTAGTAGACATTGGATATAGACCATAGGGTAAACTCAAAGTTTCTTTAAATCCAGATTCTGTAAATGCAAAGGAAACCTTGCATACACCCAACCTCGCACCTACCCCAAATCCTATGGTGTGTCCAAGCAGGGGGGTTGCAGGGGGGCAGCATGCCCCCCCATACATATCTCACTGTTTATACGCCGTAATGCGTAACCAAGCAAAAAAAGCAAATATCCCATAAAAAAGTAGTTTTAGTTATTTTCAATTTTCTCAAAAACTAGACGACATAAAATCATCTAGTTTTCAGTTTTTGAATAAGAATAAATTAGAGCAACGAATTTTAGGAAAAATAATAATATAAAACTTTGCAGTTTGGAAAAATTAAACTTTAAACTTTTTTTTTATGTTTTTTTTCACCAAAATTTGAGTTTAAAACTCGTTTTTTCAAAAACTGTCCATAGATTCTACTTGATTTAAAAATTATCTAATAGATCAGAGTATTGGCTTTAGAAAAAGGTATAATACTTAATTGTAAGTATTACCGTTCTTTTTTAATATTTTTGTTTCCATTTTAGTACCTTTTTTATAAAATTGCCCCTCCCGCCCAAACGGGGGGAGATAGACCCCCCCCCTCCCATAGTAAAAAATGCTTGTATTGAACTGTTCTACAAAAAACCGTTATAATTTCTTGGCGCCTAAGTTATCGTACTCTTGCCTAAAATTTTAATATGTTTGCTGAATAAATTATTATTAATCAATTTAAATCTATGTACCTTTATAAGTTCATTTTTAACATTAAAGCCTTTTAGAGACTTTTAACATTTGTTTATAAGAAATTGGGAACACTATAGCTTCAATGCAGATAATATTCGTACTATTTATTTTTTTTTTCTTAAACAAGCAAAGTGATCGTTTTAACAAAGTTAAAATTGAAGTATTTTATTTGCTACATCTTTCATTTAGAAGCTAAAACAGGAATTGCTGAACCTTTAGTGTTTTTATAAAAGTTTTTTGAAGACCTACCTTAGCGGATTTCCATTAGTTGGGTGTTTTTAATTTTATGAAAATATTACGCTTCATAAAGAAATATATCCAATAGGCAAAACAATTGTTTTCCAAGAAAATAGTTTTTAAAGTAAATAAAAACATATCAATCGTATGTTAAATACCATTAGGTAAAAAAAGGAAATATATTTAAAATTTTATCGCAGCATTGAAGACCACGGATCGAAATATCGAAAGTTTTAAAAATGCATCGTGAACCCGGGTGACTTTAGCCTCGTTGGCTTTTGAATGGATACTTTTTTAAACAATTGTTAAAACAAGGAGGAGTTGTTTAATTTTTTCCAAGCTTCTTTGTAAATTTGTATAATAGCTTACTTACTTACTTAAGGTGGCGCTACAGTCCGGGGTGGACCAGGGCCTCAACCAACAAGCTTCTCCAGCTAGCTCGGTCCCTAGCTAGCTGTCTCCAGTTTCGCACGCCAAGTTGGTTGAGGTCCTCCCCCACTTGTGTGCGCCACCTGAGTCGCGGTCTTCCTCTACTTCGCCTTCCCTCGGGGTTTGATTCGAAGACTTTCCGGGCCGGAGCATTCGGGTCCATTCGCTCTACATGACCAAGCCATCTCAGTCGCTGGACTTTTATACGTTTGACTAGGTCAAACAGTTCGTGGTTAAATCTTCTCCTCCACTCCCCATCTATACAGACGGGACCAAAGATGACACGAAGAATTTTCCTCTCGAAACAGCCTAAAGCGCTCTCATCCACCTTCGACAAAGCCGATGTCTCTGCACCATAGACAAGGACCGGGATGATAAGGGTCTTATAGAGGGACACTTTAGTTGCTCGAGAGAGGACTTTGCTACTCAATTACATTCTTAGTCCAAAGAAACAGCGATTGGCAAGAGTTATTCTCCGTTTGATTTCAGCACTGGTGTTATTTTCAGAGTTTATAGCGCCGCCTAGGTATATGAAGTCCTTCACTACCTCAAATTTATAGCTGTCTATAATGACGTTTTGTCCAAGACGTCGGTGTTGTGTGTCCTTTCTTGATGACAGCATATACTTGGTCTTGCCCTCATTTACTGCTAAACCCATCTTCTTCGCTTCCGTCTCAATGTTCACAAAAGCGCCACTGACATCACGCTTTGTTCTTCCAATAATGTCAATGTCGTCGGCGTATCCGAGTAATTGGACAGACTTTTGAAAGATTGTGCCTCTTGTGTTGACGCGTGAGTTTTGCACCATTCTTTCAAGAACTATGTTGAAGAAGTCGCACGATAGAGCATCGCCTTGCCTAAAACCTTTTTTGACATCAAATGCATCGGTAAAATCTTTTCAGACCTTGATGGAGCAGCGTGCATTCTCCATCGTCATCCTGCACAAGCGGACAAGTTTGTCAGGGATGCCAAAACTAGACATTGCTCTATATAGTTCGTTCCTATAGATGAAAAGGTGGTATGTGTCGATTTGTAGCTCCTGGTTTTTTTCCTAGATCTGCCGTAATGTGAATATTTGATCGATGGTGGACTTTCCTGGTCTAAAGCCGCACTGATATGGACCTATCAGGTTGTTGACGAAAGGCTTCAGACGTTCACATAATACGGCAGAAAGGATCTTGTACGCAATGTTCAGGAGACTTATGCCTCTGTAGTTGGCGCAGTTCAGAGGGTTTCCTTTCTTGAGGATCGGACAGACAATACTGAGGTTCTATTCATCGGGCATGCTTTCTTCCGACCATATTTTGCAGATGAGCTGGTGGATACTCCCAACCAAGTCGTAGTCTGCCGCTTTGAACAGTTCGGCAACGAGGCCGTCAGCTCCAGCGGCTTTGTTAGACTTGAGATTCGATATAGCTATCTTCACTTCGTCTAGGTCGGGTGGGCGGTATTGTTGGTCTGCGTCGCCTAGGTTGAATGGTGCTATCTCTATAGCAGCGGCATTTTCTTCTTCATCGCCATTATAAAGATTGGAAAAATGTTCTTTCCATATCCTCAGCATGGACTGCGGTTCTACTACGATGTTCCCGTGATTATTCTTGCAGGCTTCGGCTCGGGGATTGTATCCTTGTGATGTTTTTTTTTAACCTTTGGTAAAACTTCCGAACCTCATTCCTGCCATGGCATCCTTCTATTTCCTCGATCAAGCGCTTCTCATGCTTCTTCTTTTTCTTTCTTAGAAGCCGGTGTTCTTCTCTCCTCTTCTACTCGTAGAGCTCGCGAGCAGCTCTAGTCCTTCTTTGCAGCGCCGCTTTATATGCGTTTTGTTTTGCTGCATGTGCTTGCCGGCACTCATCGTCAAACCAGGGGTTTCGTTGTGGTGGTAGTGCAAAACCCAGCACATCAGAGGCGGCATCTCTGATGGCTGCTTGGCAATGTTGCCACTGGTCCTCAATACTTGATGCTGGCGGCAAAGGACTTCTTAAGAGGCTGTTAGAAACTCGATCGGAAAAGGACCTTGCTATCTCTTGCGATTGTAAGCGTCCAACGTCGAACTTCCTCTCAGTACTTCCTTGTTTTGGCTTGGGTCAGGATATCCGCAGCCTAACCTTGGCTACAACGAGGTAGTGGTCCGAGTCGATATTAATCCCTCGGAACGTGTGGACATCCTCTATACTGGAGAAGTGCTTTGAATCGATCGCAATGTGGTAAATCTGGTTTACGGTTGATTGATCAGGAGATCGCCATGTGCCTTTGTGAATATCCAGAGGTTTGAACTGCTTGCTGGCTACAAGAAAGTCTCGTGCATGCTATATCTTCCAATTGTGTCACCAAAGATGTCTTCTCTCCCAAGCTTGGCATTAAGATCTCCAAGGACAATTTTAATGTCATAACTAGGGCACTCCTCGTATGTTTTGTCCAGGAGCTCGTAGAATATGTCTTTGGTGTCTTCATCTTTCTCCTCTGTTGGGGCATGCGCGCAACTCAGGCTAATGTTGGCGAATTTGGCCTTGATGCGGATTGTCGTGAGGCGCTCGTTCACACACTTGACTTTTTGCCGGAGCCTAGTTCCAACAACAAATCCGCATCCAAATAAACGCTGCTTTTGTTCTCTGTAGCAGTCGCCGTAGAAATATCGCAGTCTTTTAATTTTCGTCTCCTCGGTCCGTCCCATCGCATCTCTTGGATGGCGGTAATATCTGCTTTCTAGCAGTTTAGGGCTTCCGCTAATTGTTCGGCTGCACGTGGTCTATTAAGGGACCTAACATTCCACGTACAGATCCGAAGTTCGTTATCCTTATTTCGTATGCATGGTTCGTCAACAGTGAATCCGTCCGTATCCGAAGCTTGTTTTTGCTTCGCAACTACGTCGTATTTTATGTGGCCGGGAAGTCATCCCGACGGCAATTTGTATAATTGAATGAATTAAAAAATGATCATATTAAAATTAGATAATAATATATACTAAAATTTATTTTTCTTAAAAATATTTAAAAAAAATCACTTGAAATTGTTGGATGGTTTCAACATGTTGCAGAAATAGATTGCAAAATGACTTTAACTCCGATATACATATATGTATATTGTTTTGCAAATTGAATTCTCTTCATTCTACACTTGTAACTATTTTATAAACAATAAATTTTATTTTGTTTATAATAAATGCCAAATGGTGGAGTGACTTTGACATGCATTTTGGGTGACTTTGGCTGGGTTGCCAAAGTCATCCTCTCAAATTTTGCACTAGACTTTGTTTAATAAAGATATTTTTCCTTCTTTTTTAGAAAATAGTTAAGATGCCCCAAACATACAAAAAAAAACGGGCACGAAAAGACTTATAAAAACTATACCTCTGCAACAATGGAAGCCGCTTTATTGCAAGTCCGAGAAGGTAAAATGTCATTAAACACGCTCCAAAACAAAATTAAGAACCTCCACACAAAATCTGTTGGTGGGCAAACCGCGCTTTTGGAGGACGAAGAAGCCTGCATCGTTAAAATGTTATTAACAACTAATAACGAGTAACTGGATATTTCTACTTTCGACACTTGATCTTCACCACGTCACCAAGGCGTTTCTCGATTAAAAAAAAAACAAATATGTTGCCAAGTTTAATGACAATTTGCCAGGGAAGGGTTTGGGCAAATTCATTTTTACAAAGGCACAAAGACCAAAGAACCTCTCGAATGTGCCAAAATATAACTCCAGCAAGGGCAGCCATATCAGTTTCAACAATGGCCAGCTTTTTTAAAAATTTGAAAATCAGTTTGGAAGGTATACCGCCGCCTGAAAACATCAGTAACTACAACTAAACCAATTTCACAGACGATCCCGGGGTTAGAAAGGCAATTTTTTCGAAAGGCGTTAAATATCCAGACCAAGTTATGGCCCATTCTAAAACTTCAATTTCTCTCATGTTTTGTGGCACAGCAACTGGAAAATTGTTGCCTTTATACGTAGTTTATTAAGCCAGGTGGTCCACCTGATTCTCGATATAATGCTACATCTCATAGTTGGTTTGACAACAAAGTGTTTTCCGATAGGTTCCAAACTATCTAACGCCCTCAGGCCATTTCTCGGAAGATGTTATCAAACTAGCTGAAGAAAATTATATTAAATTAAATCAATCTGTGATAAAAATCAGCTGTGATAATACTATGACGTCTTATCTGTTTGTTTTTAGATAAAATTTGTTATTTTCTTGTTTTTTTCTTCCTTTTTTTAAAAAAGTCTTTTGTTTAAAAATTTTTCTCTAAAGTGTTTAAAAAAATTTTTTATGTCATTTTTACAATGTATTAAAATCAGTAAAACAAAACATTTTACATTCCCCTGAAGAAGTCGGGAAGCACCGACGAAACGTTGGGAGAAGATGAAATAATTTTTGTTTTATTTGCATCTATAAAATTTTGACCAAAAAAGCCTGCTTTAAAAATAAAATTAATATTAAATTTAATTTAAATTTTTAATTGTTTTATTAAATTAAATTTATTTGTCTTCCCCTCAATTGCACTCATATATTGAAGCGGAAGAACTTAACATTCTACAAGCTGGCAAGCCCGAGAAACAAAACAGTGCCGAAAGAAGTGTTTCCTAGGCTTCTAAAAAAATGTCTGGGAAAGCTTATCTTCTGGGCTTCTGGGCAACTGGTATTTATTCCATAACACCTGAAGATAATATTTCCAGCAATATGATGACCCTTAGCGATTCAGTATTGGACTATATGAAGAGCCTTTGGACCCCAGATACCTCAATTAGAAAGCCAAGAAAGAAAAAGGTTAACACTGAACCTGGCGCTAGTGTCACTTTGGCGGACTTCACATATTCCCCGAGCATTTTAACACCGTACAAACAACTGAATTTAAGCAAAAACAAAAATTATAAGTCGTTGTACACAATTTTTAAAACATTTTTAAGAAAAAAAACTTTAGGTTTTTGTTCGAATGAAAATTAAATTTCCAAAAAATTATTGACCCATTTTTGAGATATCGAATTTTCCAAAAAAATGATTTTTTTTTTCAAAAATTAAAAAAAAAAATTTTTCAAGTTTTGAAATGCAATGTTTTTCAAACTTTTTAGGAGCTTCTTTATAAAAAATTTCATTAAAATCCGTTTTGCCGATAATGAGAAATTCAAAATTCGAACAAATCGTTCTATGGTAGGTACAAGTTGTAATATCTTAATTTTAAAATTTTTTATTAAATCAAAGATCTTAAAAATTAATTGAAAGAAAAAAGATTTTATCGAAATTCCAGGCGCCGCACAGTGGGCAGAAAGCGTGTTTAAGTGGTCAAAAATCTATAACTTTTGAACCAGTTGAGTTTTTTTTTATATTTTTTTTTTATTTGTAACTTTACTTAAGTACCTTTCAATATATAGCGTTTAATTTATCAAATATGTGTTATTTTGATTTTAAAATAAATAATAAAAAAAGTTGTTTTTCTCCCTGTTAATGTGGGATGACAAATTTTTCTATATTGACTTAAATTGGATACAAAACTTATTTTAAAAAAACTTTCTTGAAGATCCAACAAATAGTGAACAGTAAACCATTTGTTTGAAATTCTTAGGTTTGCCCTTTGGGTCTTCACAAAAACACTCTTGTTTTGAATGTTGACAAATGTAAAACCATGAGTTTTACACGCAAGAAAGTTCCAATTATTTTTGATTACATGTTTGATTCTTGTCCTTTAAGTAGAGTATCTGTTTTTGCTGACTTGGGAGTAGTTTTAGACACGAAACTTACATTTACTGAGCATATTAGTTTTATTGTTAAAAAAGCAAATAGAGTCCTTGGTTTCATCAAAAGATTTGGGCGCGATTTCCGTGATCCTTATGTTCTCAAACTACTTTTTGTTTCATTTGTGAGACCAATTCTTGAATATGCCTGTGTAGTGTGGGCACCTTATTATTCTATTCATATAATGAGAATTGAAGCGATTCAGAAGAGATTCTTGCGTTTTTGTCTCCGTTTTCTTCCTTGGCTTCCTGGAAACGTTCTGCCCCCTTATTCACAAAGGCTTACTTTTATTAACCTTCCTTCGTTGACAAACCATAGAAAATATTTACAATTTTGTTTTATTACGGCAATAATAAAAGGAGCAATAACATCACCATCGGTTCTTGTTCGTTTTAACTTTAGTTTTAGTCGATCGAGTATACGACTCCAAAAACCACTACATCAAATTTTTAGTAGATCGAACTATGGTGCTCATAGCCCTATCAATCAATTAATTGAAATATTTAATAAATTTTATTTTCTAATAAGTTCACCATATGACAACTTCAAAAATCTCAAATTTAAGACATTGTTTTATAGTAGTTTGGATTAAATTTTAATGTTAAGTAGTTTTTAAGCATACATTTATAAGAACTGTTCACGTTAGCATTTAACGAATTGTAATAAATAAATAAATAAATAAAAGAAATTTGTAGTTCCCATTTTGTCCTTTTCAAGCCAACACTTTGTTTAAGAATAATTACCAAAACCTTAAATCAATTTTGTCATTTCCATCATCCAATTATTAAATGTAACGGAACAATTAATGAGAACCACATAAATAGAGCATACCATTTTTTTTGGGCACAGAAAATAAGTACAAGTAAATTTACTAACCGCACTAAATGAAAACAATATGGTATGTTAGGTTGGGTTAGGTTAATGTGGCTGTCATTAAAGCATCTGACCCGCTTAGACCAATAGAGATCCATAGTGATACCACGATCTAATATGGAACAAAAAGGTTCCCTACTAGTTAAAACCATTTGGAGCTTCTAATGAAGCGAAGGAGACTTTTAATGTCTATATTTATGAGATCGCTTAGTTCGTTATAGAAATATTCTCCTAGATGAAGTTTGCGTTTGGGTATGTACAAAGGTGTGGGATTGTTTCCTCTTTCTCCTCGTCCAAGCAACTCCTGCAAAAATCGTTTGATAGTACACCGAGTCATGTCTACCTATAATACAGTGTAAAGTTATGACACCTATGACGGAGCTGATCTGAGATCTGCTGAGGGACAATAAATACATTGACCGCTTCAAATCCAGTTTGGGCCAGATTTGTTTGGTCGCCAAACAAGTGGTAGTGTTAAGCCATCTTGTGTTTGATTGTTCCAGAGCAATTCGCTTCAGCATAAGTTTACTTGTAGCTACAGGCATACCTATGTTTACCCTAACGGGCAAGAAAGGCATTTCCGTTCCAATTCTGGCGAGTTCGTTGGCTTTACAATTCCCCGGGATGTCCCTGTGTCTCGGCACCCAGAATAGGTGAATATTAAACTGTTTCGCCATCTCCATTGGAGACGAACGACAGTCTTGGTACATGGTTACAGTACAATATGTATAAGATTTTGCATACAGAAGAGTCGCTATGTAAAATGTTTTTTCGCTCTAACTCGTAAATGCGGATACATGCGGATATGAATCTTTTGAGTTTCGATAGAGCACATATTCAATTTTCAATTCGTAAGCAAATTAAAGTTGTGAAAAGTTGTGAATTTTTGTATCGCTTTTATAAACTGGAAAATTGTGTAAAATTAAGATGGGTGTTTCAAAATCAAACGGTACTAACTACTTAACGTTTCTTTATATTTTTTTTGCGTATTATAACATATAAATATGTGAAATAATTAGCTGTAATAAATTCGATTACTTTCAAAAAGGATTTTCAAGAAAATCGGGAAATAAAAATTGTGCCAAAAATGCTTCATCTATCGATTTACAAGTTTTTCTTACTTTGAGTTTATTTTTCTCTTAACCTCAGCATATTTATTTAAAAAAAATGTCATATATTTAACTTATAAATATTTCTTTAATTAATTAAAATTAAACTTATGTGATTCGAAAACAAAAAAAAATATTTTTAACCACTTAAATCACGATTTATGCCCACTGTGCGCCGGCACAGTGGAACGTCTAGTACAAAATTCCGGACATTGGGTGATTTTTTGTTTTCATTATTCGAAATATTTTTTGTTTGGTATGCATATAAAATTGTCGCCTCTTTTACATATAAAACAGTTTTTTTATGTACACTCTTTAATTTTCAAATAATAGGGACTCAAAGATGCAGTATTTTTAAAACCCAAAAAAAATTGGAATTTTAACGCTTTTTTGTAATTTGTTTTTCTCAGACCCTTTTTATGTTTTCCTTTCGAAATAAATTTTGTAGGCATGCAATTGATTCATTTAAGCTTAACAATTAAAAAAAATCCTTGAAACAATATTGTTTTAGCCTTAAAAAAACTGTTTTTGTGAGTATTTTTAAAAAATTCTAATTTCAGGTTTTGAAGAAGATTTTAAAAAAATGCTCAAAAATGCTCGGTTTTTGGGTAGTCTTAAATGAATTGTGCACTTATTTGCAGTCATATTTTCAAAAAATTGGATCCGACCCCGCTTCCTGGAGTGTTTTTAAAAATCTCCCTTAGAGCTGAGAACTCTTAAATAAAATAAGTTTGTTAACTGGAGAAGGGGGTAGGGGCATATTTGCATTATAAATAATAATAACTAACATTAAGAAATCTAAAACGATGAAACAGTGCATACATTGACATGAAAGAAAGAGGGAGGGGGTGGGGGATTCCTCTGTTATCAATTAAATCTTATTTGCTCTTCTTAAAGAGATTTTGTCTTTAGGTTATCATTATTTGTTATAGACTTAATGGCAAAACAAAGTATGGCTCTCATAGTCCAGTCAAAGCGTCATGAAAAAGGGCCTGACCTTGCGCGCAGAGGCATGGTCAATTTTTTTTTCATGGATCGATAGGTGCTTATGAGAAAAGCTTAAAACCAAATTTGCACCACATGACAACTTTTTTTACCAAAGTAATTGGTAAAAATGTGTTTTGTGTCATTTTTTGGTCATTTGCGAATATCTCGGCTCCACTATCTCCTACAAACAAAAATTAAACATGTGTTTATTCCTAATAACATTATCTATTATGTTATAAAAAAAAACATTTGTTTAAACAAATGAAAAAAAAGTTATAGTAAGTTAAAATAATTTGTTGTTGTTTAAAAATCACTTTTTCGTGATTATTAAGAAAAAAGCTCATTTAACGATGAAATTTTTATTTTTTGTTATTTAAGTTCTTGTAATTCCCTACAATTTAAAAAAAAATCAGGACTCTACGATGAACGAAAGCCGAGTAATAAATTATTGAACATAGGTAGGTCAGCGCACCCACGCATTTTATGATTTTATGTTTTAATTAATATCTCAGCCCCAGTATGTCGCAAAGTGAAAATAAAAAATTCTATTGCTAATAACAATATTTTCTATCAACTTGCATTTAATTTAATATGTTTGAGCAAAAACATAAAAAGTTACCGTTGGTTTCAACGTTTTTTTCTTGTTTTTAATACCTTTTTTTCATAGTTATTGAGAAAAAAGCTGTATTTCGCGGTAAATATTTTTCAGTTTTGGATTTTTGTCTTATAGTCCTGCTAATTTTCTTCAAATTAAAAAAAAAATTAGTCCATTACGACAGACGGGAGCCAAGATATTCATGATTTAAAAACTTAGGAAAGCTTACAATTTAGTATCTTTACCTTGTAGCTTGTAATTTAGGTGTCGCCAGCAACAAGATATATTGGTATTCTTCAAACACCCCACACATATTACTTACACATATTTGTTGCTTCTTGTTGCTTGCGACACCGAAATTACAAGCTACAAGGTAAAGATACTAAATTGTAAGCTTTCCTAAGTTTTTAAATCATGAATATCTTGGCTCCCGTCTGTCGTAATGGACTAATTTTTTTTTTAATTTGAAGAAAATTAGCAGGACTATCAAACAAAAATCCAAAACTGAAAACTATTTACCGAGAAATACAGTTTTTTTTCTTAATAACTATTAAAAAAGGTATAAAAAAACAGGAAAAAAAACGTTTAAACCAATGGTAACTTTTTATGTTTTTGCTCAAACATATTAAATTAAATGCAAGTTGATAGAAAATATTGTTATTAGCAATAGAATTTTTTATTTTCACTTTGCGACATACTGGGGCTGAGATATTAATTAAAACATAAAATCATAAAATGCGTGGGTGCGCTGACCTACCTATGTTCAATAATTTATTACTCGGCTTTCGTTCATCGTAGAGTCCTGATTTTTTTTAAAATTGTAGGGAATTACAAGAACTTAAATAACAAAAAATAAAAATTTCATCGTTAAATGAGCTTTTTTCTTAATAATCACGAAAAAGTGATTTTTAAACAACAACAAATTATTTTAACTTACTATAACTTTTTTTTCATTTGTTTAAACAAATGTTTTTTTTTATAACATAATAGATAATGTTATTAGGAATAAACACATGTTTAATTTTTGTTTGTAGGAGATAGTGGAGCCGAGATATTCGCAAATGACCAAAAAATGACACAAAACACATTTTTACCAATAACTTTGGTAAAAAAAAGTTGTCATGTGGTGCAAATTTGGTTTTAAGCTTTTCTTATAAGCATCTATCGATCCATGTAAAAAAAATAGACCATGCCTCTGCGCGCAAGGTCAGGCCCTTTTTCATGACGCTTTGACTGGACTACTAGGGAACATGGTCAATATAAATAACTTTGGCTATGTATGTCTGAGTTCGAAGTTGCCTACAGGATGGGTACATATTACATATGGTAATTTGGCTGTCAGGTTAGAGTTATCTATGTATAAGAAAGGCTGCCAAAATTTTTTGGTTTTACTAAAAAATGTACGCCGATTAATCCAATTGTTACATCCTTAAAATCTTAAAGTGGCAATGCTAATTTGCGTACATCAATCTGCTTATAGATATCAAAAGCTAAGAGCGCTTCAGATCTAGCGTTAGACAGATTTGTTTTGTCGCCAAGCGAGGGGTGATATTTTGTAAGCACACAATGCGCAAACTCTTGACTCTTTGAAAACGGATTTCGAATATGTGTCGAAAATTCATCGAAAATTACCTTTTCAAAACATACAAATCAATATTTAATTTATATAAATTAACTTTATATTGAAAAACTTTTACTTAGATTATGCCACGGAGGTGTTTTTTATGCTAAATAAGATAATAAATTCTAGAGGAAGATAACTCTACTTTGAAAAGTTTTTTCTCACGCAAAAGTGGAATAAGTTAACACCCAATAAGAAAATAGATCAGATTTTCAGTAAAAAGACATACATTCCGATATCAAAAAGATTCTCGTTACGTTTAGTTTTTACGAACGACTTAAAAGAGGAATCCCATAGCACTCTCAAAAAATAAAGGTTATATAATTACATAATAAATTGACTGGAGATGAAATGTCAGTATCCAGTCAAATGTCATAAATCAACATCACGGGGATTAAAAAAAAACATGTGATAATGTGAAAACACCTCAACGAGTAATGAATCAAAACGCTCAACACTTAATTCCATAAACAAGTCATTCGCGATAGCAGAAATTACCATTGCATGAACACAGTGATGCCTTGCTGGTTTAACTTTGTTCGAGTCCTTTTCGATGACACCACAAATTCCCCCCTAGTGCAACATGTTCTTTACGATGTAGCAAAAGTTTACCACCAGACATTGAAAATCATTGCAATAAAGTTACACTTTCAAAATGTACATGGATTTATACTTAGATACATTATACCTAACCCAGATACATACATAGGTATATTATATTAAATAAAAGCATAACCCTGGTCGACACGAGCCGCGCACTGATTCTCCTGTAGCACCCCTACTCTTTACAAAATGTCGTAACAACTAATGCGGAAAGTTGTATGTGCATTTACCATTCGGCATACGTTGCAGGGATGCGCTGCATATTGCGAATTACTTAAACCATCGGGAACAGAGCGCGTAGAAATAAGCCACAAACTGTGTCAGGATGACTTCCTCCTCCTAAAGCTTTTCATTTCTGTACTGCACAGAGTAGGTGTGTGTTAACAGCCCATGACAAGAGAAAAGAACACGATTTATTTTTAAAACTTCTCTTGGAAAAAAACTATGTTATATTCATATTTTTTTAACCTTTTTAAATAATAAAATGCACGACTGGATCGCACAAACTTGCTCCTATGTAATAGACTAGGAATTTTAAAAACGAATGTTATTAAAGAAAACTGTTCATAAGAATAAAATGAATTTTTTTAAATTCTTTTAGTAGTAAGAGATAACATAAATACAGAATACTATGCAAATATGAATTCATGCAAGAACCAAAATTATAAGTCGTTGTAGTGGTTCCTTAAAAAAATAAGCTTTTATGTACAAAATTTTTAAAACATTTTTAAGAAAAAATTTTGGTACGTCAATCTTATTATTGTACGAATAAAATTCTAATTTCCAAAAAAATATCAAGCCGTTCTTGAGATATCGAATTTTCCAAAAAAAAAATTACTTTTTTTTCTAAAAATTGAAAAAATATTTTTTTTAAGTTTTGAAATGCAATGTTTGTTAAACTTTTTAGGAGCTTCTTTATAAAAAATTTCATTAAAATCAGTTATGCCGATAATGAGAAATTCAAAATTCGAAAAAATCGTTCTATGGTAGGTACAGTCAGTAATATCTAGATTTCAATTTTTTTTATTAAATTATAGATAGCAAAAATTAATCAAAAGAAAAAAAATTTTAGCAAAATTCTCGGAACCGTTTTCGAGAAAAATGCCATTTTTGAAAACCATTTTTTTAAATTTGTATGGAAGGTACCGTTAGTTTTAGATAAAACAAAATTTTTTTTCTCAAATCTTGTAGATTATGTTAAAAACTTTTATTTGTCAAGTTTGAAAAAAATCGATCTTGGGGTTTTCGAAATATTGAGTTTCCAAAAAAAAATTGAATATTTTTTTAAAATCCAAAAAATAAAAAATTGAAAATTTGAATATGTAATAATATTCAAACTTTGAAGGAGCTTTAGCATAAAAAAAATTATTTAAATCGGCTATACCGTTTTCGAGAAAATCAAAAACAAAAAAAATGGACCCAGGGGGGCTGCCAAAAATAACAATTTTTTGGAAAATTTTTTTCAACCATTACCTACATAGTTTTAACTATAGAAATTTTTCAAATTTTTTTTCAAAAATTCTGTGGGACAGTTTTTTAAGAAAAAAAAATATTTATAAAATTTCGAAAAAAAATCGTATGGCAGGTACCTACCGTTATTTTTGGTCTTAAAAAAAAAAAAAAACGTGTGGGGGGAAAAAATTAAAACCCATATCTACCAAGTTTGAAGAAAACCCACTTTTTTGGTCTTCGCTATCATTGTAATGTCAACTTTGATCAAAATCTCGAGGTCGATTTTTTTTTACGAATACATAACTTGCCTTATAGTACCTATAAGTTGCAAGTAAAAAATGATATTAAAGACTTTGATATTTTTCAACTTTGTTTCCGTTTTCCCATTGTTTTTAAATGAGGATATTACGTATATACATATAATCATGTTTTGCTATAAATAAATAAAAAGAAGGACCTGCCACGTCCTTCGGTTGTGAAACGGCAGCATAGCTCATTTGATTCTTATTTCGAGCGCATTTAACAATGTGAAAACCAAGTGCAATTTAGAGCCCAGAAAAAAAAACGTGTCTTCTATAGGGCAAGCAAACTATACCATCCCTGAATGGTAGGTACTTTCATCAAAGAAACTGAAAAACTTACCATTATTGGTAAGTACAATTCCGACGCTGTCGGAACCGAAGCGAAATACTTAGTTTTTTTTTAAACTGCAATACATTTTTCCCTTTAATATATTTGTACCATCTATATGGCAAACATCCGCCCAAGGATTTTTTTTTATGTATATATGTTTTGCGCGCACTCAAGGGATTTTGACTAACCTTAAGATGTTGGACACATTACGAGTGCTTAGAAAAGTTGGAGTGGATTTAAAAGGAGATATCGATGTACATTGGTTTTGAATGTTTTTGGATATCATAACTAGAGGGAAATAAAGAGTCGGGTAAAACATTCCTCATTCGTGTAGTGCGGCTAAAAACAGAATCTCTGAATTTAACAGTACGGCCGAAGTTGGGCTCAAGGGTAAACTGATGGGCATTCCCTGAGGCGCGAGTATTATAGTTGAATCGTTTAAGGGGAGGAATGCAACTGGCAATTTCACATGAAAGGTTATAGTTATATCACCTATCATTTTTAAATCTCTTTTTTGGATTCTATCCACAAGACTCAAGTGGGATATTGGTCGTTGAAATGATTATTCAGCCAGTTTCTCACAGTTAGGCTAAAGTGGCTGGAGCTCCATCGTGTTGGTATATTAAATTGTCTGTTATAGCCAAAGGGACATTTTCTAATAAATTTAGCAAAAGGGTTTTTAGGAATTGCAGATAGGATCCTTCATTTAAAACCGCATGCAAAAAACGTGGTCCAATTATCGTTCGTCCGACAATGCCAAGCTTCATCTTTTAAAATAGTTGTATTCTATTTATTTATTTATTTATTTATATACATAATATTAATCTACAAGCGTTTGCGGCTAACAGATTGTGAAATAAAAATGTCTTAAAATAATTATATATAACGGGTGATTTTTTTGAGGTTAGGATTTTCATGCATTAGTATTTGACAGATCACGCGGGATTTCAGACATGGTGTCAAAGAGAAAGATGCTCAGTATGCTTTGACATTTCATCATGAATAGACTTACTAACGAGCAACGCTTGCAAATCATTGAATTTTATTACCAAAATCAGTGTTCGGTTCGAAATGTGTTTCGCGCTTTACGTCCGATTTATGGTCTACATAATCGTCCAAGTGAGCAAACAATTAATGCGATTGTGACCAAGTTTCGCACTCAGTTTACTTTATTGGACATTAAACCAACCACACGAATGCGTACAGTGCGTACAGAAGAGAATATTGCGTCTGTTTCTGAGAGTGTTGCTGAAGACCGTGAAATGTCGATTCGTCGCCGTTCGCAGCAATTGGATTTGTGTTATTCGACCACATGGAAGATTTTACGCAAAGATCTTGGTGTAAAACCGTATAAAATACAGCTCGTGCAAGAACTGAAGCCGAACGATCTGCCACAACGTCGAATTTTCAGTGAATGGGCCCTAGAAAAGTTGGCAGAAAATCCGCTTTTTTATCGACAAATTTTGTTCAGCGATGAGGCTCATTTCTGGTTGAATGGCTACGTAAATAAGCAAAATTGCCGCATTTGGAGTGAAGAGCAACCAGAAGCCGTTCAAGAACTGCCCATGCATCCCGAAAAATGCACTGTTTGGTGTGGTTTGTACGCTGGTGGAATCATTGGACCGTATTTTTTCAAAGATGCTGTTGGACGCAACGTTACGGTGAATGGCGATCGCTATCGTTCAATGCTAACAAACTTTTTGTTGCCAAAAATGGAAGAACTGAACTTGGTTGACATGTGGTTTCAACAAGATGGCGCTACATGCCACACAGCTCGCGATTCTATGGCCATTTTGAGGGAAAACTTCGGAGAACAATTCATCTCAAGGAATGGACCGGTAAGTTGGCCACCAAGATCATGCGATTTGACGCCTTTAGACTATTTTTTGTGGGGCTACGTCAAGTCTAAAGTCTACACAAATAAGCCAGCAACTATTCCAGCTTTGGAAGACAACATTTCCGAAGAAATTCGGGCTATTCCGGCCGAAATGCTCGAAAAAGTTACCCAAAATTGGACTTTCCGAATGGACCACCTAAGACGCAGCCGCGGTCAACATTTAAATGAAATTATCTTCAAAAAGTAAATGTCATGGACCAATCTAACGTTTCAAATAAAGAATCGATGAGATTTTGCAAATTTTATGCGTTTTTTTTTTTAAAAAAGTTCTCAAGCTCTTAAAAAATCACCCGTTATTTGCATAATGTACGTTACGTACATATATATAAATATAATTTAAAAGTATATATCAGGACTAGATTAGCTTAAAACAAATCTCTAGAGCTGCTTAGTTCAATAAATTGGCAAACTTCATTGAAATGTTTTATTGATCTACACACTGGTTCATTACTACCAAAGCTTGTTCTGTGATATTGCTCAAAAAGCAAATTTTTGGAACGTAAAGATCTTAACGGTGCATAAATTGGATTCATAAAAAGTAAAGCGGGGCATCTTATATCATAACATAAAATCTCCCTTACAAGCTTTATACCATGAATAGTTCGTCTTGATTCAAGAGATTTAATTCCAAGGAATAAACATCTTGCTTTATAATCCGGAATGAAACTCCATTTCATTTTATAAAATATGAATCTCGTAAAACGTTTCTAGATTTTCTCAATGCGGAGAGAGAAAGTCTTAAAAATCGGATCCCATGTAACGTCAGCATATTCAAGTATAGATCTTACGAGAGCCGTATAAAGGTATAACAACGCGTAAGGATGAATAAAATCACCACAATTTCGCTTGATTAATCCTTCAAGTGAATTTGCTCTTCCAACCACATAATCGACATGAGTTTTTAAAGAGAAACTTGATTCAAGCATAATACCTAAATCCTTAATTTTGTCCACACGTGAGAGTGAGTTAGACTCAATCAAATAATCAAAGCCTTTGTGAGTATAAAATTAAAAAAAAAAATATAGCGCTACATTCTGTATTTTTAATTTAAACAAATTTAAATTGCACCATTCAGAGACTTGATTAATATCAGATTGTATGAGATAGCAATCTTCTACACTGTTAATTTCTAAAAATAATTTAAGATTATCTGCATAAAGAAGGCACTGGGAATATTTTATTACAGATGTTATATCATATTAAATAAATATTAAAAAGAAGGGAACCCAAATGGCTGTCCTAAGGTACACCCGAATTAGAATTATTAAAAAGAATTATTAATAATAACTTTTTGAGACCTACCAATGAGGTATGATGATATCCAATTCAAAAATGAAGAGTGGAATCCAAAAAGTTCTAGTTTACGCAATAGGATGGAGTGGTTTACCGAGTCAAAAGCTTTACTAAAATCTGTGATTTTATGACATAAGCTGAAAATAGAATTATGTTTGTTGTGGTAGAGCGCTCTGAAACAAAAACATGATATAGTTCGGATATAGATTCCCTAGTTAAGAATTCTAATTTGGATTTCACAACACTCTCGAACAACTTAGGAATTGCTGATAGTTTGAAAATACCTCTGTAATTTTCTATTACATTCTTAGACCCAGATTTATGAATAAGAAAAAGATAAGAGATTTTCCACTCATTAAGAAAGTTTCCTTCCGAAAGGGATTTGTTGAATAAGCAAAGCGAAGGAAAGCAAAGCGATGCCGAGCAATTCCTTAGAAATATAGCTGGTATACCGTCGGCACCGGGGATTTTTTTAGGCTTTGTTGATTGAAGCTCCATTAGAACTTCGTTGCCACTTAACTCTAATGCACCAATATCAACCTTACTTGGTATATTGGGCATACATGTAAAATTATCGTCACCGGGTATCGAGTAAATGGATTGAAAAAAATCGGCGAACAAGTCCAGTGTAGAGGTATTGTTCGAAGCTTCGGTGTTCCTAAACGACATGGTTTTTGGATAACCAGAAGATTTTCTCTTCGTATTGATTCTTCCCTCAGCAATAGCGTTCTACAGAATTCAGTCCTCAATATCTTATCATTTTATGTCAATTCTTGCACTGGAGTAAAGTGATATGGGTGAAGGGTTTCGGTATGAATCACTGCACAAACTACTCTCAGGCAATCCAAGCATAGTTGCTATCCTTCTGATGGGATTACTTGATACCAAATCCAAAATCCGTTCCTTTATGTGTGTTGATCCACCAGATGACCTTTCTCTCCTTCGAGCCTCAGCACTCCATGCTCCCGAAGACGATTGTGAAGTCTTGCAAAAAGTGAATAGTGGGGACATCTCCTATTGGGGAACCTTTCAGCGTAAAATCTCTGTGCTTCCCGCTAAACCGTAGCAATAGTGCATATATCTGTCAATTCTTCCCGAGTGTAACTTGCCATTGTTTTGTGTTGACGATTGGATACGACATTTAGAAACGAGTTTTAAACAGAACGTCCTTAGATATTTATTTGGTATAGGTAATCCTTTATATTTGGGTAACAGGTAGGCAACAGGTCAATTTTGTTAAATTAAACACATGCCTCAATAAAAAAAGGTGAAATCTATTTAGTTAATCCAGTTTATTTTTTTTATTATTTGCCAAAAATTATTTTATAAAAAATAAAAAAAGGATAATCCGCTAATTTAATAATTATTGGCCTAAGCAGATCAAACTTGTGAAAACCAGAAAAAAGTGTTTTTCTTGGAAAAAGTACTTTTCATTTTTTTTATTTCTCAAAAACTATGGTACATTATAGCATCCGGTTTTCTGTTTTTTATTAAAAATTATTAAATTATTAATTTTATTAAAAAAAATGAAAACAAAAATTATACTGAATTGCATAAAATTGTGAAAAAAATAGTTTGATTTCTTTTATTAATTTTTTGTCTTCAAAATTTCGAGATTGAAAATTAATTTTTCAAAAACTATTCACTGTTCAAGAAGAGACTTCTGGCTTTCCGAAAAAGTATGGCATGGCAATGCAAGTTTTACCGTTGTTTTTAAATAATTTTTGTTTCTGTTTTAAGTCATTTTTTTTTTTCAGAAAATTTCCCCTCCCGCATAAACGGAGGGAAATAGACCCCCCTTCCATTTTTTTTCTTGTCTTAATCCAACCTACTCGTTATAGCTTGTTAGTGCACCTTATACTAATCACCCTGTATTTTAAGAGCATTATGTAATAAAGTACCTTCCTACCAGGGATGCCACTTTCCTGCAATTGCAGTAGATCTACTGCCACTAAATCCAATCTACTGCACTTTTTCATTTTCAGCTTTAGAGCAGCTGTAAAAATAACTGCTGTAAATTTCAGCGGTGAACTCCTTTAGTTTGCCTGAACGAAGCCAATTCATTGTGAATTTGGCTACATTTTCTAAAATGGCAGATGAAATTGGTTGAATGCTTTCAATCATGAAACAAATCTCTGTTTCTTTTTCTATTGTCTTCTCTTTTTTGTTAAAACTAACGGGAATCTGATGAATTTCTTCTATAGAGAAACAGCAAAAGAACTATTTCTGAAAATGATAGCAACACACAGTCTGCGGGAGAATCTGAACCACTTGCTGGCTGTAGCCAAATTCTAACATCGTGAGTGTTTTCTTTTAGTTTATAATTATTTACTTCTTTATAATAATAAATAGAAACGAAACTCCTAATGTCGCTCAAGAAAATGAATGTTCAGAAGCATACAAATTTAAACAAAAATATAAGCAAGCATATGGGAACAATTGTATTCTTCGCTCAAGTGTGTCAACGGGCAAAATTTTTGCAAAACTTGTTTCAAAATGCTTTATAATAATAAAACAATTTACGAAGTACCTACCTATGTACATAATTTCAAAAAGCACCACTTTTGGATAATTTAAGAAAAGCGGAGGTAAAGAGGTAAAACTGAAAAAAAGAGCCAAAGCGACTTAAGAGTCACGAAGGTAGCCCATATCACACCAGTGAAAACAGCTGTTTTACACATATTGACTATTTAGAAATTGGCGCACATTGAAATAAATAAAACAAACTGTTCTTCTCTCCCACTTTATCCAAATAAAAATAACAATAATAAAAGCAAATCAAAATAAAACAAAACAATGGACTCATCTTACTTACTATATTATGTATGAATATACATAGATAGGAATACCTAACCTATTGCAATTTTGTTTTCATGCAAAATAATCCATACAAACACATATTTATTATTTTAAATTAGGTTTTAAATATCCATATGTGTGAAAAATATACGTGAGATTATGGAAAAGAAACACACACTTTCAATTTAATTAACAAACTGAAATTGTGTTCATGAGGAATGAAACAAGTGTGCAATATAAATATTACGAAAAATCGATAGGAAAATGAAAATGGAACAAAGAGAAAATTAAATTCCAATCGGTTTTGTTTTTGTTTCCTCTCTTAATATTGGGTGAGAGAAAATGTTGATGCCAGTTTTGTTTACTTAAAAGTTGAATTGTTTGAGGCAAACAAATAACTCGGGTACTGTAGGTAGAATATACTAAATAGGTTAGATATTCACATCTCTTCCGACTTTAAGTAAATATTTTTGTTTTCCAAATAAAACGATTTGTTTAGAAGTTTACGAAAACAAATGAATGTAACTACCCACCTATTAGATAATTTGTTTCGACTGATAATAATGTGCATTGTGCACCGTGCACGTACGAGTATCATACATATAACTAATTCGGTTCGGTTAAATCTACAAGTTCGCTGCTCACGAGTTCGTAAACGTACCTAATACATAACATAGATTGTATAAAAATTTGGAAGGCAAGTCATCCAGATTTTCGCAGGACATTGGTAACATTTGAATCCCCTCCTTGTATCTGTTCCCATTTTGTCCGGTCTCTATTTTTTACTTGCGATATAGGTACTATAGGGCAAGTTCTGCATTTGGAAAAAAAATCGAACTCGAGATTTTGATCAAAGTTGACATTACGATGATAGCGAAGACGAAAAAAGTGGGTCCGACAATTCCGTCTGTCTGTCTGTATGTCTGTATGTCTGTATGTCTGTATGTCTGTACCTCGAACTGCAGCCTAAACTATCGGAGGTATTTTCTTTAAACTTGGTAGTTAAGGGTCTTCGGTGATTCCCTAGAGGAGAAATTGAAATTTTTTTTTTAGCTCCAAAACTAAGGGTACCCCCCATACATCCGTAATGCAAAATCTTATTTATCTCGAAAACGGCTCTAACGATTTCGATAAAAAAAATTTAGTGTGATATTATGGACATGAACTATATTTTGGTCAAACAAAATTTTGGGGGGAAATGTTATTAGGGGTACCTGTCATATAACGGTTTTTTTGATTTTCGAATTTCTCACCAACGGTTTTAACGATTTTAACCAAAATTTGTATGCAGGAGCTGCTTTGCATTTGAAAAAATATAAACTAAAAATTTTTTCGAAAAAATAGTTTTTGGATTTTTAAAAAAATAATACAATTTTTTTTTTGAAAATTCAATATCTTGAAAACCGATGCACGATTAAATTTTTAAATTACGTTTTAAAATGTATTTTATTAAATACTAACAATTTGCATATCAATTTTTTTTATAAAAATTTTAAGGAAAATTTAGTACACAAAAAACATGTTTCAGTGTGTCTGTATGTCTGTACCTCGAACTACAGCCTAAACCCTTGGACCTATTTCTTTCAATCTCGGTAGTTAAGGGTCTTCGGTGATTCCCTAGAGGAAAAATTGAATTTTTTTTTTTAGCTCCAAAACTAAGGGTACCCCCCATACATCCGTAATGCAAAATCTTATTTATCTCGAAAACGGCTCTAACGATTTCGATAAAAAAAATTTAGTGTGATATTATGGACATGAACTATATTTTGGTCAAACAAAATTTTGGGGGGAAATGTTATTAGGGGTACCTGTCATATAACGGTTTTTTTGATTTTCGAATTTCTCACCAACGGCTCTAACGATTTTAACCAAAATTTTTATGCAGGAGCTGCTTTGCATTTGAAAAAATATAAACTAAAAATTTTTTCGAAAAAATAGTTTTTGGATTTTTAAAAAAATAATACAATTTTTTTTTTTAAAATTCAATATCTTGAAAACCGATGCACGATTAAATTTTTAAATTACGTTTTAAAATGTATTTTATTAAATACTAACAATTTGCATATCAATTTTTTTTATAAAAATTTTAAGGAAAATTTAGTACACAAAAAACATGTTTCAGTGTGTCTGTATGTCTGTACCTCGAACTACAGCCTAAACCCTTGGACCTATTTCTTTCAATCTCGGTAGTTAAGGGTCTTCGGTGATTCCCTAGAGGAAAAATTGAAATTTTTTTTTAGCTCCAAAACTAAGGGTACCCCCCATACACCCGTAATGCAAAATCTTATTTATCTCGAAAACGGCTCTAACGATTTTGATAAAAAAAAATAAGTGGAATATTATGGACATGGACTACATTTTGGTAAAAAAAAAAAAAAAAATTTGGGGCAAAATGTTATTAGGGGTACCTGAAATAGACCCGTTTTTTTGATTTTCGACTTTCTCATTAACGGCTCTAAGGATTTTAACCCAACATTTTTAGCAGGAGTCCCCTTAAGTTTAAAATAATATTGAATATAAAAATATTCGAAAAAATATTTATTGGGTTTTTAAAAAAAAAAAAAAAATTTTTAAATCAATATCTTCAAAACCTATTAACGATAATTTTTTGAAATAATTTCCTAAAACCAATATTATTAAATACTTAAAATTCGCATCCCACATTTTTTTCTTGAAAAATTTTAGAGAAATTTCTTATATAAAAAATTTATTTAATAATAAAACGGTTTTTTAAGGTTTATTTGCATAAATTCATACTTTTCCCGAAACCAGACGGCAATTTTGTGCATTTGAACATTATTATCTCATTGAATCCATGTTTCATATTTATAAAATCTATCTTAAATTCCAAAGTACTTTTACATAAGAGCAAGTTCGTGCGATCCAGTCGTGCATTTTATTCTTATTAAAGAAGAAGACATTTTAATATGTTAAAATATAGGTCAGTGATACTCCAAGTTTATAAAAATATGAAAGCGTCCAATAATATGGGCGAAAGAATATTTCTTGACGGCAGAATGGAGAAGGGAATGAAAGAGTTTTTTTTTTGGTTTTAAAAGTGACCATTGAATTTTTAAAATAAATTGCAATCAAACCTAAGTACATACAAAGGGTTTGCCAAATACAAGTTTCTTTTAAAATATGTACAATAAAATGAACAAAATTAAATTAAAAATTTTACATGTATTATGGCTTTATTAGTAGGTGCAAACATTCCCATTAATTATGGAACACAACTTCATTTAAGTGGCTAGCTTCGAAGTAGGGCATTCTGTCACTCCAATTTTCCAAGACCTTATTGATGGCTTCGGGTTGTAGCTCACGGATTGCTTGGATGATATTGGCCTTAAGTGCTTGAATCGTTTCCGGATTGTTGGCATGACATGGGTCCTTCAGGGTTCCCCACAAAAAAGAATGTCCAAAGGTGTCAAATCGCAGCTCCGAGGCGGACAATTGCCTTCGCAAAGACGGTTGATAACACGATTTGGAAACTTGGTACGCAAAAGATCGATTGTGGGACGAGTCGTGTGGGCTACACAGCATTCACTTTGGAAATAAGTTTTCAATAGTTCCCAAAGTTGTAAAGCGTTAAGCGACTCATTTCCTGCAAAGGTGTGATACTGACTTCCTGACAAGATTTCGAGCGGAATACAGTCAAATTAACTTATGATTTAAAAAGAAACCACTAGATGGCCCACCCTCTACATAGTTTTAAGGGGTTTCCTGGCAAATTTATTGCTAATAATTGTTTGCACGTGTTTTTTGCTTAACGTTCTCGACTTTCAATACAAATTTATACTACCAAGAAAACTATGAATACTTGTTTGCGTGGGATTGAACTTAGGGCTCTTGATACAATTTAGGTGTAGTGTACTGTATAAAGTGCAAGTACGGTAACAAGTTTAATCAATACATAAATAATTACACTAGTATATCTTCCACAAATTGTTTTTTTTTTTCTGAGTCGCTGAACTCGTTATCAGCTCGTTACCTTGATAAGTTGGCCACCTGCGGTGCAAGATGATATTTATAATGATTTTTTGCCTTTTTCGACTCTTGCTAAATGTCTTCCTTCTTACTTAGCGGTATTCAAAAATCTAACTTCGATCTTTATTAAGACTGCTTATTAGGTCTTACTTACATTGTAGAAACGATGTAACAAGGACAAGACATTCGTTATTTTACTGCTAGTTCTAAAAGTTTTGTTAGCGGGTTAATTGAAAATGTGGAACAGAATTTATCCCATTTTATATACATTACCTTTGTGGTCAACTTTCACAGGGTATTCTATGATAAATGAGATAAAAAGAGCAACTTTGCGGTCAAGTTCCAAGATAAGCAGCTTAGAAAGGTATTTTGAAGAACATTTGTATGCAATTCATTTGGTGCAGTTAAATATTGGCCAACTTGTTCAGTTATTCAAGAAGACAGGTTTCACTGTATTAACGTTCATAAATATGTATGTATATACAGAAATTGTGGTTTTGAATATTATTTTCCAGAAATTTTAAACTAAATTGTGGTTAATTTTTCAAACGTAAATTGAAAGCGTTTCAAAACGGATAATAGTTTTTTCCTTTTCAACGATACATGTTTTTATAAATTTGGCAAAAATTGAGCCACAAGCGAGCAAATTAAAAAATGATGCTTTTGAAAAAAAAAATTGATCCGTGATTAGGCAGATACATATATTTTGAAAACAATCATCGAAATACTTTTACAAACTCAAAAATCAATTAAATCGAATAAATAGTGTAAACTTAAGGCTTTAAGTAAAGGTACATAAAATTCCTTGTTTTAAAATATTATTGTCTGCTTATACAAACTATCCTTGATCGCCGGCTTTTTTACGATGCTGTTTAAATCATTACAGGCATTGTTAAGACTACCTACATAAATACATATAAATTTTAAGGGCCCATGTTGAATGCAGAAAAAACTTGACGTTTAGGTGTGCTAAACGTCAAGTTTTTTCTGCATTTTATTTGACATTTCTCAATTTCAGACTAACTCAATTTGATCCATGGAAAGATACACAATCGAGCAACGCGTTAAAGTTATTCAGGCTTATTATGAAAATGGGCGTTCAAATCAAAATGCATATCGTGCACTTCGTGATTTGTGCAGTCAATTTAATAGTCGCAATGTGCGTACAATCGGAAAAATCGTGCAAAAAATCGTGCAAAAAATTTGAGCAAACCGGATCTGTAGGAGATGTGAAAACACCAGTGCACGCTCGTACAGCTCGTACTGCGGAAAATATTGCTGCTGTTTACGATATTGTGGCTGAAGAACCATCCATCTCAACTCGTCGTCGTGCCCAACAATTGCACTTTTCACGCTCGTCGTTGATGAACATTATGCATAAAGACTTGCATTTATACGCTCACAAGGTGGCAATTGACGTCTTCAATGGTCAGAATGGTGGCAAGAAATGGCAACAGTGGATGATCAATTTTCGAAGAAAATCATCTTCAGTGATGTGATGAGGCACATTTTCACCTCAGTGGGTTCGTCAATAAGCAGAAGCCGCATTTGGGCGAATGATAATCCAAGAGTGATTGTCGAAAAACAAATGCACCCACAAAGAGTGACTGTTTGGTGCGGTTTATAGGCTGGCAGCATCATCGGGCCGTATTTTTTCCAAAATGAGGCCGGTCAGGCAGTTACTGTGAATGGTGTTCGCTATCGTGAGATGATAACGAACTTTTTATGGCCCGAATTGGAAAATATGGATGTGGACGATATGTGGTTTCAACAGGAAGGTGCCACTTTCAACACAGCTAACAAAACAATTTTTACGCGATAAATTCAATGGCCGTGTTATCTCACGTGGTGGCAATGTCAATTGGCCGCCAAGATCATGTGATTTGACACCGTTGGACTTCTTTCTTTGGGGTTATTTGAAAGAAAAGGTGTATGCTGATAAGCCAGCAACAATTCAAGAGCTAAAGGATGAGATAATTCGGCACATTAACGGCATAGAACTTCAATTATGCCTCAGAGTCATCGAAAATTTGGACCATCGTATGGAGGTGTGCCGCAGAGGTCGCGGCGGCCATTTGGCCGATATTTTGTTCCATACATAATTGAACCATACCAATATTATCATTATAAAAAGAAATGACAATAATTTCCCAAATAATTTCTGTTTTATTCAAAATCAACATCGGTCCTTGAAATTTAACCACCCTTTATGTACACATATATTATCTCCTTATTAATTTGTATTGTTTTATAATTATTATTATTGTTGAAAATGCAATCTGCTTATGAACTTAAGAAAATCAGAAGTAGTGATTTTTCGAAATGGAGGACGCGCGCCGCGCCGGGCAGCTGAAGAAAAGTGGACTTTTGACTACGATGAAATAAAAATATCTAACAAATACAAGAACCTATAGGAGTAACTCTAACTTACAATATGTCGTTAATAGAGCATCTTACGCGCAGACTTGCAGTGTCTAAAAACTCAATAAATGCTACCTGTCAAACTTCATTAAAAACAAAAACATACAGCACTCAGCTAAGTACAAAATATATGAAGCTCCTTCCAAATCAGTGATGAACTATTGTGCGCAAGTTTGGAGTTATTCCGAACATAATAAAGTCGAAAAATTGCAAAGTTTTTTTTTATCAAGAGATGTTTTTCCTTACCTATGCTCTGTTCAACAAAATTTGTCAGTACAGGGAAGATAGGACGTTTGCCTCTCACTCTGGTTTCATTGGCTTGCATAAGTGTGTCGCCTTTCAAAACTCTCACAGGGTTTCCCTAGTTTACATTATAAATTGCCAACACTCAACATACTCAACTCCATAAAACTTGTTCTCGAAAGCTTCAAATCCTTAAAGCTCTTTAATAAGATCCACTGAATAAGCTCCCTTCAGCAGTGGGATTCAACGGTCGCGTTGGGGTGTACAACTTTTTGTGAAGAATTACAACAACAATTCTTTAGGCTGAAAACACACCGGATAAAGCAAAACGTGTTTTTTTGTTTCGTGAAACAAGAGAACATTGTTTCTTATGAGACTACACACACCAAAGAAAACGAAACAAAACACATGTTTTTGTTTTGAAGTGTTACGAAACGATGGTGGTTGTCGAAAATACATGCTATTGTTAACGAGCAACACACACCGAATGCAACAAAACTGCTTCGAACAAGGGTCGTTGACGATAATTGCATACTTTCTTATGGCGCAACGCACACCAAATGAAACAAAACATAAAAACAAAAGCAAAACAGAAAAAAATGTTTCGTTGCCGATAGGTGACCTATTGTTTTTTGCAAAACAAAATTTTGACTCCGTTGTTTTTATTTTCTTCTTTCGTTGCACTAACAGGCAAACTGCTCGACCTCCAATCATGATTTCGGGACTGAAAATGTGAAAATGTTTGACGAGCTAAGGTGCTTAGTAGACACGAAAAGATAAAGAAAAACTGGCAACAAAGTAACGGCCGAAAACAAATCCAAAATTTTACCGGCAAAAGCAATTGCAGTAAGCTAAAAAGTTGAAAACAAAATTGTAAAAAATGTGCGAAAGAACGAAGAAACTGCGATAAAAGAAATGCTCGCGCTTATTCAAAAAGGATTGACAAATAGGATTTGAACTTCAAACAATTAAGCGAAGAAGTCGCTCTAAAGAAACAATGATGGACAGAACACTCTTAAAATCGAATCATGGAATGCAAACGGTCTATTACAGCATGTATCCGAATTAAACACCTTTTTAGACATAGGAAAAATATAGACATTTTTTTGGTGTCCGAAACTCACTTGGCAATAAAACAAAATTCTCATAATTACAAAAGGGAAACGACAGCTAAAAGCAGGCCGCAAATACAACTGCGAAATCTATTCTGCTGGTTTGCCAACACACTGGCCATCAGACCCTAGAAAAATACCAGACATTATTGACTTTTTCGTAGCCTAAGGAAACACATATGTAAGTGTCGAAGGTTCGACTTATTGTCAAATCATACTCCAGTAATTTTGTCACTGATTGAGGTAGAAAAAATTTATCTTAAACTCCCTAATAAGGGAACAAACTGGAACGAATTCAAAGATAAGTTTTAAAGTTTTATAAGCCCCAGACCACCTATGGAAAGAATTGAACAACTTGATCATGAAGTAAAGCAATTTATTGCTGTTGTACAACAAGCTGCAGAAGAATGTACTCAAACTTTTTCAGTATGCAGAGAAACAAAAATACAATATCCTGTCGAAATAAAAGAGCTGATATTGGGAAAAAGAAGAGAAGAGAAAATGGTATATTACGAGATTTCCAGGCGATAAGGAATTATTCAACCGTCTTAACAATGAATTAAAAAAAAGAATCATTGAATTCAAAAATAATTCTCTTCATTGATTCTTGAAAAGTTTGACGACGAATGCTTTTACCGAGTACTACTTATGGAAAGCAGGCAAGCGCCGCCGCAGACATAAAAGCCATCAATAAAATCTCAAGATGGAAATCGGAACGGAAACCCGAAACAGAAGGCTAACATCTTCGCTGAACATCTTGCGAATGTCTTTAAACCATTCCCAGCAAATACAGCAATACATGACTTACATTTTGTTGATAGAAGGGACGAATGCGAAATTCTCATTACCACGCTCAAAGAGGTAAGAGGCATGCGGCAACATAATGTTGTGAACAGAGCTTTATACTACTACAGCGCCATCTGTTGGAAAACTGCATATCTAATTTATGGAAGAAACGAAAAGCTCTTTTCCAATGTCAAATGCATTTCCCCTTATTCCAAACATCTAGAACATTCCAAGACAAGAACTTTCGAGAACAACTAATTTGAGTATATAAGGGAGTGTTCACGGTGAGCGAGACACAGTTGATTTTGGATTATGAAAGTGTGCAAAAGTATTGCTTATTGGATTGTGTTATTAAACAAGTGTGATTTAAATTTGAATAAAAGTATTTGAGTTGTTTATAAATTTATTGAGATTTACTGTTTTGAATTGGAAAGTGTGAATAAAGAAGAAATACTAAAAAGAGTAATAAGTTTTATTTAACGAACCTTGGAAAAATATTACAATAAGTTCAAAAATTTCCAATTTATAATAAACGCATACCTTTAGCTAAGTTATGTGCCACATCATTGAAAAATCGCAGAAATCATTCTTATATCGAAGCAAGGTAAGCCATCAACAGAAGTAACATCTTACAGACTTATATCGCTTATACCACTCATAGCAAAAGTTTTTGAGAAACTACTCCTGAAAAAGCTTAGAAAAATATAAGAAGAAAGAACACTAGTCCTGAACCATCAGTTCGTATTTAGAAATAAAGATTCCACGATAAACGGATGTTGTAGAAAAATCACTCTAAGAAAAACAGTATACATATATGTTCAGATTTATTCTTAAATGTGTCAACGGCCTTGGCTTTGAAGAAAGCATCGCTTCCCATCGATCAGCGAAATCAAGCATCATTGCGCATAGTTAGTACTTGGATGGGGGACCGTTCAAATACCAACCGTGTGCTGTTGACTTGTGTTTCTTCTGTTGTTCTTTATTTCTGTCTGTTTCTCTCTGTTGTATTGTCTAAGCCGATGGCCTCAGTTGCCAGTGCTTTCAGTGACTCTACTTCGTAGATTTATCTACGGAGTAGTGTGATATGTAATGTAATGTAATGTATTCTTAAATGTTGCTCAAGCCTTTCATAAAGTTTGGCATTTGGGACTTGGGTATAAACTGCATAAGGACTTTTGAACTAAATACTGAAATCCTTCGGTGCGACCAAAATTACTCGGAACTAAAGAAAATTGAACCCAAGGAAGTGTACTAGGACCAACCCTGTATTCTTTTTATTTTTTTATATATACTAGGGATACTCCAGTGGAATTCAACGCCATCATAGCCAACTTTGCTGACAACGCTGCTGCGATATTGGTACCTGATAAATCCGTTCCGAACGCTAGAGATTAGACGCAATGATGGCGTATCAAATTTAAAGAAACAAAATCGTTGCATTTAAGCTTCACAAACAAAAAACTAAATGGTGTTCCCCATTTTTATCAACGGTAAAACTGTACCTTACACCAATACTGCCAAATACCTTGAATGAAAGCACATCAAAAAGAAAAAAAGAACTGAACTTAAAGAACCGACAAATGTACCGGTTACTAAGACAGAACTCTGGCCTATCTATCCAGAACAAAATAATGTTATACCAGCAAGTGCTGAAACAGCTATGTTGCTGAACAAAAGAAACAAATGCTGAACCCATCCAAAAATTTCGAATCAAAGCCCTTCGTAAAATAATAAATGCCTCTGGGTACATAAGAAATAGCGATCTACATCGTGACCTTCAAATTGAAAGTTTCACAGAAGTTGTTAAAAAACACGCTGTATCACACAATTAGCAACTGTGTAGCCATACAAATTGCTAGATGGAAACCGTCTTAAATGTAAGAGACAATGTTCGGTGACATAGAAAAACCAAGCCTCATGAGCTGATGGTCTAAAAGCTTTTGCAAAATTATTAAAAGTTTAAACTTCCCCAAATGTGATATTAAATTAAGAAAGAAAAATCATTTCTAGACCTTTCATAGATTAGTTCTGATCCAGGTGGATTTCGTGTGGTAAGGATCCCATACTATACTTGCTACCAGTGGCGGCTGGTGGGTTGTTGAACAGGTGGTGCACTTTACTTGCTCACTAAGTAGGTATTAAGATTAGAAATCGCAAAAAAACAAAAATTTACATGAATATGTCGATTTTTTATTATTTTGTATAATTGCTCGAAGAATTTCAACCATGTATAAAACTGACACACGTATTACATTTAGAAAGGAATCATGTTTTTTATTTTTTCACTTAAATGCGTCAAATCGTGGATTCACGTAACTTTATTTAAAAAAAAAAATTATTACTGTCTTTAATATACCTAATCACTGTTAATTTTATCCCACACCACACACTGTACACAGTACAGTATCGAACCAAAACCAAAATAAAAAACAATTACTAACCTAACACCTACAAACCTACACTATTTAACCAGTCACGGATAGAGGGAAACAACATTACATATTCGCAGGCGCAGCGCATTCTAGTCAAACATCGGTTGCTGTAGTTAATCTTCGGTTCTCGTGCGCTGCACGAGAGCAGGCTAATTCTTCATATATTTCAATGAAATATCTTTTGTCTCACGCATCAGGGATACTTGCTTGTAACTCATACAAGTTATATTAGCAGTCCTCGTGCGCTTGCCGAAGCGCACGAGAATTTTTTCTTGCAGGGAAAGTAAGTCTTAATAGTAAAGCAAAGCGCTTACATTGTTTCGTCATAATTGGAAATTTTACTTGTTTGTGTTCTTGTACGTATGTTTAAAAAATAAATATTAATATGGGAATCTAAAAATAAAGATGCAGTAATATTTTGTAATTTTTAAATCTTTTGAATTGGTGGTTCAGCGCACGAGCGCACTTAAGGTACAGCCGCCACTGCTTGCTACTGAACATAACCAAGTGTCTTATGAAGATTTCCACCGACAAAAAAAAAAGTTCTTGGCCAACCAACGAAACTGAGAACATTTTTTTCATTATTGACAGCCTCTCACATTGTAATACATAGCATAACCGACATGCTTTCAAGTGGGGCTTGCATTATCCATCGATAAAGTTATCCTCAGCGGATCTTCAACACATCTGGAAGGTCCTAATTTTGTTGTGACAAGAATCACGCTTACTGAAAAACCAAACTAAAAGTAGTTCATTGTGACCATTTATATATTGAAGGGAGTGTGGTATTTGCTTGAAGGGATCAATATTGATGCAGGGGTGTTAGAACGAACCTAACACGAACGAACCAGACTGTCACCTAAACTCAGAATAATTTTTTTTGGCAGAAGTCGACTCCTCCTGTCATCATCCAAGAATGTTTCTTCTCCTTAAAAAGTGCCTCTCAGCGAAGTCGTTCGAATTCGGCAGAAAATTGTTGGTCGCTTCCATACTTGCAGACAACACTCATTCAATAATGCTTGAGAGTTGCAATTCACTACGCCTTGGTTCTCTACGAGCTGTTGCTCCTCAAATTCATTTATTTTTGTACAATCCTCATATGTAGGGTAAAGTCGGGTAATGTGGACCACTCGGCTAATATGGACCACCAGCTTTTCTCGCCTTACACAAATGCAATCGAGCAGACTATCGGTTGCGATTGTGCGTGACCTGCTTAAACTTAACTCAGTATAGTTTGAGTAGTCAGGAGTAGCGCGTCACGAAGTTGTCCGGATTAAAAGAAAATCCAAGGCATTGATTATTTTTTTTTCGTAGGTGTTTCTCCTTTTTTCTATAGTTAAAAATATAGTTTGTTCTACTTTTATTTTTTAAATATAAGAAGTGAATATTTGTTTTAAGGTTTTTATTTAAAAAACTATTGTAAACAATCTCATTTTGTTGTAAAACAGCTTTTTCTCCAAACATTATGTTGCGGGTGATATGGACCACGGGAAGAAAGGAGTATTTGGACGAGTGGTCCACACTACCCGCCATTTTAATATAAGAAATTTGGGGTCTGGATGAGGATGAAGGATCGACCGTTGATGATTTTGATATATGTGACTTGTTTATCAAGGCATCTGTCAGAGTCCAAACTGGATAAATAGCCGCCAATGGATTGAAGACGAGGTGGTCCATATTACCCTCCACCTTTTTTTTGTTACGTTTTAGAGTTACTTAATCTTCACTGATGGATCTAAGATGCAGTGCGGTGTTGGTTCAGGAATTTTTTCCGAGTCCCTTAACATATCCAAGTCCTTCAGACTACCAGACTTTGCGAGTGTATTTCAAGCTGAAATACTAGCAATCAAGGAGGCATGCAAGTTGCTCCAATCTAACCAAAACCAATTCAGAAATATAGCTATCTGCTCAGATAGCCAAGCGGCCATTAAGGCCATTAAATCATCTACATCTACCTCAGTACTCGTACTTGTCCAGCAATGTCGGGACGAACTGGCGAGTCCGAACATTGACCTCCAGGTCACTCTCATTTGGGTTCCAGGTCACAGTGACATAGAGGGTAATGAACAGGCTGACGCTTTAGCTCGACAAGGCTCGGCCTTACATAGCTCACTAGCGGAAAACGTTAATATTCCTCTTGGTGCTATGAAGAGAAAAATCTTCTCAATTTTTCTCAATGAATCCAACTGTAGGTGGAGCAGTCTCACAAACTGTGTCATATCAAGAAAGATATGACCTACTTATAACAACTCACGTTCTAACGATCTTATATGCAGACCCAGGCGCGACATAGCCAGGATCACAGCAATATGCACCGGGCACTGCCCCATAGGTGAACATCCAAGAAAGCTAGGCATCCCCTACAACCCACACTGCCGTAGTTGTGGAGATCCACAAGAAAAAGAAACTGTGGTTCATTTTCTTTGCGATTGTACCGCCTTAGCAAATTACAGGATGACTTCCTTTGGGAAAGCATTCCTCGATGACCCCAGCGAACTTTCGGAGAAGAAAATCAAAGATCTGTTTATCTTTCTGAATGCGAGAAAATGGCTTTAGCAATGCTCCGCTAAAGTATATAAAAGCCATATTTTCCGTACTAAATCCTTATTAGGTTGACACGAGTAAATGGTATCAAAACGGCGCACCCCAGCGCTAATTGAGTCGCGGGCCCAGGGCTGGCGACTACCATCTCTACCTACCAGTGGCGTGGCGTCTTCTAAACAACAATATTTACTAAATAACAAACGACCTTGCTGCACAAGAATGTTTACTAAATAACGAACAACATAAAACCCACTTCATATACTAAACACGTATCTATTCATTAACCTAAACAAGCTGCACACTCCACCAACTCAATTGAACTTTATTCTCATTTTTCATTCAAATACCCACCACACCAGCACCACACACGTTATTATCATGGAGTAATTTCTTCCACACTCTCTGCCCACAAGCCAAAGCAAAAGTAACCCGAAATATTTCCGGTTATAAAGGTGTGTCCAGACCAAAGAAACATTTTTTAAACATTTCAGAAACATTTAAGAAACATTTCAGAAACATTTAAAAAACATTTCAGAAACAGAGAAACATTTCTGAAATGTTTCTTAAATGTTTCTGAAATGTTTTCTTTGGTCTGGACGCTCGGATCCACTCTTGACGAAAATTTTAAAAATAAAATCAAAAAAGCCAATAATATATCTGAAATTTGCGAAAATATAAATTGTGATAAAGATGAAGTAGAAAAAAGAATTCATGCATTTAAAGTACAACACAGGCGAGAAAAAATTTTACAGACAACTCAATCTGGAAACAATGGGAAACAAAGAAACATTTCAGAAATGTTTCTCAAAGCGTCCACACCAAAAAAAAAACAAATCAGAAACATTTCTGAAATGTTTTTTAAACAAATGGGAAACATTTCAGAAACGTTTTTTAAGCAATGTTTCCTGAAATGTTTCTTTGGTGTGGACACACCTTAAGATCTCTCGCTGGATAGAACAATGTTAGTTTTCTTTCTCTGTTTTACTTATGGTTTTTCTGAGTTTGGGTCGACTCTGTCTAACGCCCGCTGTCTTATGCAAAGAAATAACACGCTTTTCTTCGACTTATTTGGTGAATGTTGTGTTGTGACTTTGTGAGGTGAGTATACCCAATTCCAAAACCAAGTCACTTGGTGAATGGTGGGTTGCGCAGATAGAGCAAAAAAAATGGTGCGCAAGAAATTTCTAGTGAAGAACTGAAGACTGAAGCTGAAGGAGAAGGTTATTTGTATTTGTTAAATTTTGTTTTATTTATTCATTTCAATTACAATGTAAAATCGTAAAGATAATTAAAGAGGAAAGCATTAACAGTAAACCCATCAGCCTAAATTTTGTTTTATAAGTACACTTCTCTGCTTATGCAAAAAATAACTCGCTCTTCAACGACTTATTTGCTGAATTGTGTGAGTTTTTTCTTCCGCTGCACTTTCTTGGATTAATTGAGTAGGTCATTCATTCATTCATACATATTTAATGAATTCTCAGTGAGAAGGCTGAGAAGACAGGCTTTCAGATTTAGCACTTATTTCCACAGAAAAGCGACTAATTTAAAAATAAGGAATAGACCTGACTTCTATGAGAGAGTTTTAGCATGTTTTATAAAAAAAAAGATCGTAGAATAGCTTTAGAATATATGTAAATAAGAGAAGTTTTTTTAGTAACACTTTTCATAGTTTCTTATTTGTTTAGAAACGCGAACTTTTGCTATTTTTTTTAATAACATACATTATTATATTTATTGTAGCCCAAAATATTACATTTCTTATACTTAAACCTATATTGCACAATTTACAGAGATTGGTAACATACATAAATCATGTATTCGTAAGCTTTTGTACATAACTATTTATTTTTAATTGATATTTTTTATATCATGATATTGAATTACTTGAAAAATTTAGTTGATTTATTTGCTTATTTATCTCATATTTAAATATACTTTTGTTTTGAAGTTCCTTAATTTTTAATTTTTTTTATAACATTACCTTAAATTTTTCTTAATGTACATGCAATGCTTTTGCATTTGCCAGAAACGGTTTCTTTCGAAGCCAATTTTATTATGCTTTAAGATTATTTATAATTTACAAATTAATGATTTGAAGTATACAAAATTGGAATGAATTGCTTCGCTTGTTTGTTTTGGAAATCAGAACTGCAATACCTTTTTTAATTTAGGATACACATCGATATTAGAATTAATTATCGTTTGCAGGTAATTAGTCTAAGCTTCGACTTACCATTTGAAATTTTTCACGCCACGCCACTGCTACCTACCTACCTAAAGTTACTTAACTTTTTGTTTTTTGTTATTTTTTTAATAAGTGAATTTATTTTTTTTTGCTATTTTTTTAATCAGAATTAACTGATGTATTTTTTCTTCAAATCATATAATAAAACGGCAAACATGTTTTTTGTGGTACAGTTTTCTCCCAAAGTATTTAACCGATTTCGATAAATTTTATATGGGTGGAAAGCCACAGTTACGGAGATGTGCAGAATATACTTGAGACACGCATTTACACACTGTGGGTCATTTTTGTTTTTGCACTGTCGAATACTGCATATTACATAAAATAAAATTTAATTTATATTTGCTTGAAAACACTGCCAATAATATAAATAATAAATAATAAATAAATTGGCACTCGAATTTCGAGAGCTGGGTCGGCTAGTATCTTTAAAAAGACTTACACCGTTTGTGTTTTATTAACAAAAATATGATTGGTGGTCCATATTACCCGACTTTACTCTACATATGTATATGTCTATGGGCAGATACTTTCATAAATTACTTGATTTTCTGTATAGAATTGAAAAAGGCGCAATAATGACGGGTTATGTACGTACATATGTATATTTCATCTTTTGCGAAACAGCCTGTTGTAATCATCCGCTAAAACACCTACAACTAAATACTCTTACTGTTCATTTGTTTCCTAGTTTCAGACAAGCTTTCAAATCACATTCCGAAAGTTAAATTTAATTTATTGGCTTTATACCTACATATGTAATTATGTAATTTTTGCATCACTTTTCAAAACTAATATACAAGTATATATGTATGTATGTATGTTTATGTACTCAATCTAGGAAGATGTTTTTTTTAAGATTAGAGGAAAAATAAGCTGCTTTGTATATTCAGGAGGCATTGTTCTTTGAAACATTAAAAAGGGGATCAGATTTGACATAAAATTCTACTTATATTTTTCCGAAATCTCTTCTAAATATAGAAGCAATCAGATATGGCCTTGTTGCTTTTTGTCTTTATCTCCCTTTTTGTGTTTTTCTTCTAATGAATTTTCTCCCCCGAATACACACGTGCATGTACTGCATGTGCGCACGCATGACAAAAACTTCTTAAAGAGGGGGAGCTGTTGTGTTGATTGTATTGGTGTTGTCTGGTCTGAAATAGAGTTCCATTGTGCAAGTTGCTGATTTCTCTTTTGAAAATACGGGATTGAAATATGTATTGAATTTGCATGGATCTGAAACTGGAATAGAAGATGTTCCATAAAACAAGGGAAGGCCCTAGAGTTGAAAAACGAGAGAATGTTTAATGTTGCCATCGAGATGTTATGTAGGTTTTCATATGGAACTAGACGAACAAAAAAACAATATTGAGGCTTCAGCAATAGGTAGGTATAATGGCAAAAAAGTAAAAAATAAAAATAAATAATATTGAATAATTGTTAAAAAAATAGAAATTAAAGGAAGCTTGAATGTTCAAAATAAAATGATTGAGTTGGAGTGGGCCGCACTCACTTGCGTGTAAAATAAATAAATTTATTCGAGGCGCTGCACAGTGCGTCGACTAGTGGACAAAAATAAAAAAAAAATTAAAATGCAATTTCTATGTTTATGCTCTAAACATGTTTTAGAGCATCTTGAACTTTGTACCTACTTAAATTTAATTTTGTTTTGTTTCTTTCTTCTTTCTGGATTAGCGGAACTTGTGAGCAATTGAGATACTTTAAGCTGCAATGTAATTGAAAGTTGCAATTTTGTGCGAATTAGTTTAGCTTGCGTAAGATAAATATTTTAGCTATATACCTACATTTGAATATAAGGTAATTTTATACTATCGCGGTCCCCTCGCTTTTTGGCTGTAGAAAATCGAAAAGCGTACGTTTCTAATAAATTTGAATTTTTGTGATTTTTTGAAAAAAAAAATACTCTTTTTTGAGGCTTACAAATTGTGTAAGGTTAAGCTTTTAAAAGAATGTTAGCATATTGTAGCAAAATATTTTATTTCATTATGATCTGTTGTTGTTGTGCTTTGAGAAAATGTTTACTTTTCTTGCTACTTGTGGCAAGGTCAAACCATATAAAAAAATCGAAAAATAGATTTATTTTGATAAAACACGAAAGTTGAAGGTGTTATTGAATTTATATCGAATGATTTACAAACTAAAGGTTGTCCGGTTACAACTAAGAACGCTTTGGTGGAAAAAAGTAGATATTACTTCTATAGGATTTGGGTCAACAAATAATGGAAGCACGGCAAGACGTTCTTTTTTCATAATTCGAAAATAACTGCAGAAATAATACAGTGACGAGCAAAAATGGTCAATTGATTTCGCTTTTTTGAAAAATTGATTTCAGTAAGGATTTTTTAATAGAATTAAAATATTTTTTTATTTTTTTTATTTTGTTTATTTAACTCACATTTATTATGTATAATAAAATTTTCAAAAAATAATATGCTGTACAAAGAAAACAAATAATAATAATTTTCTGGTTTTGTCCAATTATGCACTTTTTAGTTTCAAGAGATTTAACATAGTTTTGTTCATTGTGCTTTGTTTGTTTTACTGTTATTTAACAAGTAACAGTTAAGATAATTTTATTTGTTGATGGTTTGTTGTGGTAAATCGTTCATTTTAAAACGTGTAAAGCTGATTGTCAAAATGAAAAAAAATTGTAAAAATACCGTCGACCGCGCTATTTTTTTATACTTAAAAGTGGTGAATCATCGCGTAAAGTGTCCAAAATTTTGAAAATTTCAAAAACTTCTGTGCTTAATATTAAAAAAAAATAGAAAAACATCGATGTCCCCCAATGAAAAAAGGACGGAAACGACTACTTTTTGATTTGGAAGCTAGAAGAATGGAAAGAGAGTTGAGAAGTTGTGGGTCCAAAACACCTAAGCAGGCAGTCCAAAGCATAGACAAGCCAGTTAGTGGATGGACTGCATGCGGGGCACTCAAAAGTATTGGGTTAAACGCTAAATAGAAACCGAAAAGGCCTCTGCTTTCAGCGGAAAATATTAAAGCCAGGTTAGCTTTTGCTAGAAAGCTAAAAACACTGGACCATTGACCAATGGAAAAAAGTGATTTGGTCGGAAGAGACGAAGGTCAATAGAATAGGAACTGATGGTAAATCTTTTTATTGGTCACATCCTGGAGAACCACTTCAACAACATCAAGTTCAAAAGACCGTGAAACATCGAGGAGGTTCGGTGATGGCTTGGGGCTGTTTCTCGTGGAAGGTGGAACTCTGTTGGTCCTTTGGTGAAAATCGATGGCATCATGAACAAAGAAAAATATTTGGACATTTTGAAGACAAATTTAACACTTTTCACTGCATCAACAGACTTCAATGATTGTGAAATAATTTTCAGCAGGACAGAGGTCCAAAACACACGTCAAAAATGTTCTCGGAATGGCTGAGAAATCAACAGTTTACGACGATGACATGGCCAGCACAAAGCCCTGACCTCAATCCAATTGAAAATGTATGATCAATTGTGAAGCGACTATTGGGGGAGCACAAAAATCACCCATCAAACACTCATGAGCTTTGGCAACGAATGGAGCTGGAATGGGGCCGTATTCCAGAGCAATTTCTTTATAATTTGGTGGAAAGTATGCCAAAGTCTTGCTCCCAAGTAATTAAAAATAAAGGTTTATGGATTAAATACAAAAGAAAAATCATTGATATTAAACGTGCATAATTGGACAAGTCTAAAAACTAATGGAATATTTTTTGTTTTGTATAATATATTATTTTTTGAAAAAGTTATTATAAATAACAAAATTTAGTTAAGTAAACAAAATGACAAAAATAAAAAAAGATTTTAATTCTACGAGTATTAAAAACTCTTACTTTAAATCAATTTTTCAAGTAAGCAAAACCATTTGACCACTTTTGCTCGTCACTGTACATTTTCAATCGAATTAAGAATCTTAGCTTCAGGATTTTCTATAGATATACGTAACTTTTCTGAAATGCTGGCTGAAGTTAAAGAAAAATATCTTGAGCTCTACAGTTGGTACTATAAGTGTCCATAAGCTTCGGATATATGGTCCAGATATAATTTCATCTTTTTAAATACCTATAAGACAGCTTTCTGAAGAAGCACTATAGGCAAGTCATAAAGAATTCCGGAAAAATCGCCTCTCTCACACATGAAATTCATCCCGGATTAATACAAACGAAGACCTTTTGGCAACAGTACTTTAAAAGTCTGATCCTTTTATTTCGAATTTAAGAAAAACAGATTCAAGACTTTTAGAAGCTGATTAAAGTGATGTCAGTCACTCTTGAAGATTCGGATAGTTTATTTTTCAGTTTTTTCTTTTGTTATTACTTTTTTATGAAAAATTATTTTTGTCAACAATAAAAAAATTCATTATACGAGTAGGTATTTTGCAAAATCTTTTATACCGACATATTCTGTGGTTTTTTTATGGTTGTTGTGCTTTGAGAAAATGTATACTTTACTACTAACTTTTAAAATATGACAAATTTTGTATAACGTAAAAATCAAAATTCTTTTGAAATGTTTGGCTTCTAACTTCTAATAATAAGTACACTTGTGGGTGGATTTCGATTAAAATCAGTTTTTTTATCATACTCATCAATTCTGGACACTTTTGTTCAATATCCTTATCGACGTTAAAAAAACAAACAATTTTATACCAAAAGTGGGCGTGGCAATGGGCGGACTTCACGCTTAGTTTAATATATAATTTCTTAACTGACCAGAATATTAATACTTGAAATCACGTACGAGAGGTTCTTGTGAGATCAATTTTTTATCAGAAGGGGGCGTGACGGGAGTTTGAAAATTCCTCAAATTGACTAAAATCCCTTATTTCTTACATTTAGCAACCAATTTTTGTGCACAGTTACCCTACTTTTGAAACATAGAAATAGATTTTTGTCCACTATGTACCTCCATATACAATCGATGCACTGTGCGCCAGTGTTGCCATAAGATATTTTTGGAAATCGGGAGATTTTCACATCAGAAATCGGGGAAATCAGGGAATTAGAAGTTGAAATAATTTTACTTATTTAAAAAAAAAAAATTTCTTCATCAATTTATTTGAGAAAAAGTTTGGTAATGTTAATATCGATGAAATAAAGTTAGCCATCAATGGAAAGGCCAAACTTTGACTGCCCCTTTTGATTGAACAAACAATTTTACAAAATATTTCAATTTTAATAGTATCAAAGCTTTCATATATTAAGCTTTTAAAGTCAAGATTACTTATTTCTCTATATTCACAATCGATTCGCTGCATATCAGAATAATGAATAATATTAGGAAATAAGTTAAAAGATTACTTAGTGGATCAATTTGTTTATTTACAGTTTATTTCGGTTTTCATAAGGTCAAAGCCTGAAAATTTTTATTTTTAAAATCAAACCTATGTAATATTTGCTTGCAAAGTTCAACGTAAACGCTTATACAGCTGTTTTTAAATCGTTCAACTTCAGAGCTTGAAATAAGATTTTTGTCCAATTGTAACTTAAGATCGCTCCCGAGGCACAAATTATAATTACTTATTATATTGAAGGTACAGTCTGATTTTAACATTTCGCTAAAAGATAAAGAAAATGGATATACATTTATATTATTAGTGTAACTGAAAATATGAACAAGAACTTAACTACCGACACGCATCGCCCCACACCAAATCAAACAAGATAAAGAAGAAGAAGAAATTTAATCTTGGTTGGTTATAGTTCACATTGTATTTTTGTCAAAAAATCAATGTAAGATGAATTTAATTTAACAACAATTGCGTATTGACAAGGTCCTCACAGTGAACTGATGAGTCCATGTGAGATCGCCGGGACGAAACGTAAATTTTTGTGAACTAAAGGCAAAAAAAGCTATTTTGAAGAAGAAGAAAGACAATGACAACGACGTTAACAATAATTGCAAGGAATATGTTTTCATACTAAATTTAAAAAGAGAAAACCGTAAGTTAGGCACTGCCAAAATTTTTAATAAAATAATAAATTATGTTCATTCAAGAGCGGAGAAAATATCTGAACGTATTTTTAAATTGAAAATCGGGAGAAAGTGCAATATTTACATCAAAAATCGGTGTATCGGAAATAGGTCTAGAAATCGGGAGAAATACGATAAATCGGTGTTTCTGGCAACACTGCTGTGCGCTGAGGCTTAGAGAACCTAATATTTGAGCTTAAAGTTGTCGATTGCAAAATAAAAAGATTTCAGCTTTTTCTTCAAATAATTGTTCATATCAAAAACAACTTTTGCGTAGACTTACACAGTTGGTAAATTTGTCACGTTGCACGAATACCCTTAATTATTTCTTGCTTTTTTTCCATAAATTCATATATTTATTCAAGATATCAGATGGAATTGATTTTTAGAGTATTGAGCTTAAATTGCTGTTGGAATAATATTATTTTAAGGCAATATATTCCCTTTGCCATACACCGAGCCAAGTGCGATAGGCTCCTGGTGCCCGAAATTTAATACCACAAATAAGCTGTAGGAACTCTTTATAGTACTTGTCATAGCAAATGACGAAATTTCTTCCCTTACATCTTCACAGCCTTTTCATCCTTTGACCATATGAAAAATTTCCTCTTATCCATTGTTTTCCACTATGCCCTAAATCTTTTAAATAAAGAAATGTCAGGTCCAGAAGATGGATCAAATGTAGATTCGTTAAATACTAGTTGAAGAACAATTTCAAAAATATGATGTCTGCAAGCTAGATAGAGTATGTCTCAACCATTTTTACTTGCGACTTATAGGTACTATAAGGCAGGTTATGTATTCGTAAAAAAAATCGAACTCGAGATTTTGATCAAAGTTGACATTACGATGATAGCGAAGACGAAAAAAGTGGGTCTGGCAATTCTGTCTGTCTGTCTGTCTGTCTGTCTGTCTGTCTGTCTGTTCGATTACAGCTAAACGGCTAGGCCGATTTTCTTCAAACTTGGTAGATATGGGTTTTGATTTTTTACCCCCGGATGTTTTTTGATTTGATTTTTTATGACCAAAAATAACGGTACCTGCCATACGATTTTTTTCCTAAATTTTATAAATATTTTTTTTTCTCAAAAACTGTCCCTTCGATTTTCTTAAAAAAAATTCAAAACCTTTAATTTAGTTAAACCTAGTTAATGGTCGAAAAAAATTTTCAAAAAAATTAATAGTTTTGGTACCCCCCTTGGGACCATTTTTTTTGTTTTTGATTTTCTCAAAAACGGTACCACCGATTTTGATCATTTTTTTTATGCTAAAGCTTCCCAGCAGTTTGAATATTATTGTGTATTCAAATTTTCCAAAACAATTTTTTTGGATTTTTAAAAAAACTTTCAAAATTTTTTTTTGAAAACTCAATATTTCGAAAACTCCTAGCTCGATTTTTTTAAAACTTGATAAATAAAAGTTTGGAAAAATAATCTACAAGATATAAGAAAAATAAATTAATTTTACCTAAAAATAACGGTACCTTCCATACAAATGTTAAAAAATGGTTTTCGAAAATCGTATTTTTCTCGAAAACGGTTCCGAGAATTTTGCTTAAATTTTTTTTCTTTCTATTATTTTTTAGTATCTGTAATTTAATAAAAAAAAATTGAAAACAAGATATTACTGACTGTACCTACCATAGAACGATTTTTTGAAATTTTGAATTTCTCATTATTAGCACAACGGATTTTAATGAAATTTCGTAGAGGGAAGCTTCTAAAAAGTTTAAAAACATTGCATTTCAAAACTTTAAGAAAAATATTTTTTTGAATTTTGAAAAAAAAAAATCAATTTTTTGTTTTTTTGAAAATTCAATGTCTCGAAAACGGCTCAATACTTTTTTTGTAAATTTAATTTTTATTCATACAATAATAAAAACTTCAAATTGGCGTACCAACATTTTTTCTTAAAAATGTTTTAAAATGTTCTTATATAAAACCTTATTTTTTAAGAAACCACTACAAAGACTTATAATTTTTGTTCTTGCATAAATCTATATTTGCTTGAATCACATGGCATCCTATTCTTACCTTTAACTACTAAAGAAGTTTTTTTTAGTCATTTAAAAAATGAATTTTATGCTTATGAACAGTTTCTCTAATAACATTCATTTTTGAAATTCTTAGTCTTTTACATAGGAGCAAGTTCGTGCGACCCAGTCGTGCATTTTATTTTTTTTCTAGCAGAACACAAGCTCCGTTTAAACGCCCAGTATTAGATGCAGTTGTGTCAAAAACAAAAGCCTGGACTTTATCGATAAATGACTAATCTTCCAATACCTCAAACACTGCAGACGAAACTTCAATGCCAGTTCCAGCTGAAGGTTCTGGTACTCCAAGGAGTTGTTCAATTTTTGGGGCAGTTGCAATGATTGGAAATCTGTCAACTTTGGCTTGACCAGTTATATCAGGCAGACGTTTTGAATCCCAGTGTAGCTTAAATCCAAGTTGACAAATTTAGTTTTACTTGCTGTAGCTGTTTGTTCGCGAAAATGGTGACGAGAGAGCTTGATAGAGGTACGATTAATCACACACTTTAAAGGATCTAAGGAAGTGGCTTCAATACAGGCCATCAAAATGTGAACAGCATCTCTGTCACTTATCTTACATTTATCAAGTACTGCAGATAACCTGGAAGTTTAAATATCTATTCTTGCTCTTTTAGAGCCTGACGGTCCTGGCACTGAAGATTCAAAACTACAGTTTTCGACTTCAACCTCATCTTTTTCAGATGAAAGCGTAGTATTAAGTTCCACCAGCAAGACAATTTTGCATTCAATTACATATTTATATAATATATAATGCAACTACCTACCTTTGTCATAACTGGGTGAGTTTTGATCTACAACTCGTTGTTTAGCTCTTTTTCACGATTCTCCTTTCTCTTTTCCATACCTGCCAGTTTGAATTCTGGTCCAGGCATGCACCCAGGTCGACCTTTCTGCCTTTGTAAAAGCAAAAACTTTTTATCCTCTTCAATTTCAATCAAATCCAATGCAGATGCGTGTGCGATATCAAATAAATCGTTTAAAGTTTGTGAAAAATCAGATTCTTTTTTTTACTCTTCTCAATGTTTCGTAGCTCTCGGTAAAGTTTTTTAGTTTTTTTTTTGTTTTTTATAATTAGCGCGCACTCAAAGATACCGATGCACATTGGTCTTAAATGCTTGTACATCACAATGAGGGGGAAAAATCGAGTGGGGTAAGGTATTCCACATTCGAGTTGTACGGCTAAAGAAAGAATCTCTGTATTTTACAGTACGCCCGAAATTAGGCTCAAGGGTAAACTGATGAGCATTCTTAGCAAGACAAGAATTACGGCGAAATTGTTTCAAGGGCGGAATGCAACTGGCTATATCATTAGAGCACTGCTTATAGAAAAAGCGATAAAACAAAGTGAGACAAGAGACATTACGACGGTGATCGAGAGAAACAAAAGTTTCCGTAATAGAACTGTCTCCAATTAGTCTAAGGGCTCTGCTTTGGATTCTGTCTAAGAGGTGCAGGTGAGTTTTAGGAGCACCAGCCCAGATATGGGAGTTGTACTCAAGCTTAGGCCGAATGTATGCCTTATAAATTGTAGCCAGATCAGAAGGGGAAAAAACTACTTACATCTTCTGAGGAAACCTAAGCATTTCACAGCATTTTTGGCAACATCAAATATGTGATCATGCCACAAAAGATGGTCGGTAATACACATACCAAGGACAGAAAGCTTTTCGGTTTCCTCGATGCAAGTGTCATCCATGGATGATGGCAGGGGTGGAATATTACGCTTGACGGACAGAAGACGGCTTTGGGTTTTCGAAGCATTAAATTCCACGCGGTTTCTAACACCCCATTCTACAATGCTGTCAAGATCGGAATTTAATGAGCTTATCATACGCTGCCGTTGCAGAACCACCTCCGAAGAAGAAGGATGAGGATCTGAAAACGAATATGAAAAGCTGAGGGTACTGTCGTCAGCAAAACAATAAAGTGGATTAGTAGATACAGACAAGAGATCATTGATGAAAATAAGGAAGAGAGTCGGAGACAAAACGGAGCCTTGGGGCACACCAGCATTTATTTTGTGAATATCAGACTTGAACCCGTCCAAAACATCACGAATTGAACGGTCTGAAAGGTAATTTCTAATCCAACGAAGAAGAGATTCATCGATGCCAAATGCACGCATTTTCGATAAGAGAGCTTCATGCCAAACTCTATCAAATGCTTTAGAAATATCAAGTGCAATAACCTTGGTTTTAAAGCAAGGATTTGTTCCACTTTTCGGTGAGATATGGCATCAGATCACCAGTGGATCTGTGGCTACGAAAGCCGTATTGCCGGTCATTAAGAAGCTTTCGTTCTTCAAGATATTTCTTAAGCTGATCATTAATCAGCGTTTCCATGACCTTGGAAAGAAGGGACGTAAGTGCAATCGGTCGGTAACTGGAGGGGGAGGATAATTCGCCTTTTTAGGGACTGACTCGACAAATGCTGTTTTCCATCTACTCGGAAAGAGTCCAGAGGAATAGGATAGATAGAAAAGCTTAGGCAGTGGTTTTGCCAGCGTTGAAGAACACCTCTTCAGAACAATAGGGGATATTCCATCTGGACCAGTGGATTTGTGTATTTGAAGATCTTTTAAGACTCTTGCGACTGTACGAGTGCGAAAGAAGATTCGCCCCATAAGACCATTTACGCTCTCAAGAACAGGAGGAGCCATAACACTATGTGGCAGCGTCGAATTTGCAGAGAACAGAGCTGCAAGCAAATTTGCCTTTCCGTGTGAGCTAGTCACAGGAGTGTTATTGTAAACGAGCGTTGGAACCGACGAACAGCTGGAATTTCTAATATTTTTTACAAATGACCAAAAATTTTTACTACTTTTGGGACATTGTAGTATTTTTTGCCGTGTCTTTTGATCATGTAAAAACTTCGTTCGTTTGATATGAGCATTAGAAGCATTTCGCGCTTGTTTGTATTTTTTCCGGTTTTCCTCAGTTGGGTTGGCTTTGTAACAACGGAAGCTTAGCTCTGTGAACCTAATTACCTCTTTACAGCTTTTATCGTACCAAGAATTCTCTTTGGGTCTTATGCTCTTAGTCCTGTTAGGGATAAAAGTTTTCATTCCGTTGAGAATAATACCTGTTAACATATCTGTGTTGGAATCTACATCACTCTAGAGGAAGCATAGTGACCAGTTAAAGTTGCAAAAGAAATTATTCAAACCGTCCCAGTTGGCTTTCTCATATTGCCAGACGGTTCTCTTTGGTATTTTTTCTTTCACTGGGTTGAAGCATGAGAAATAAGATGATATGACACAGTGGTCCGATTTGCCTAGAGGAGCTAATACACTAATAGTATATTTATATTTATCAGGCTCAGAGGTAAGGAACAAATCAAGCGTGTTTGCGGAATACCCGTCAATTTCGGGAAGCCGAGTTGGCTCATTCACAAGTTGAGTTAAATGATTTAACACAGCGAAGATCTCAAGAAACCTTCCTTCGGGTGTTGTCTGGCCAGAATGTCGAAGCCAAGAAGAATTATGTACATTGAAATCGCCCGTAATAACGATTTCAGTGCGAGGAAAATGGGTAATAATTCTAAGTATAGAGTTCGACAACGCATCAACTTCGTTAAAAGTTGAGTTGCTGTCGAGATTAGGACTTCTGTAAACAAAACAATAATGAATGATGTGCTTACGGAAAGTACACTTGATCCATAAATAATTGAAGCTCGTATTGGAACAGTGGCCGTACTGAGGCTGAAGCTGGTAAGCCACATCATTTCTAATGTAGATGGCGAGACCATGGTGTGAAAAGAAAAGTGACACTAAGTTGTAACCTTGTAAGTTAAATTCTGACGGATCAGTATTTTCACCTACTTGGGTTTCACTTAATGTCAGAATAGCTGGCCTGTATTTTACAGTGTAAGCGTATGTAGACAGAAAATTGCTTCTTAAGCCACGAATGTTACAAAAATCCACAAGAAACTTACTTAAGCAATGACATCAATCACGAGTAGGAATTCTTGCCTTTTTCCAAAATATTGAACACTCATCTATGACCAAAGTAACACTATTTGATAAGCTTAACTTAACACTTCGTATATTATAAAAAAGAACACTTAATATATCTCGTTCTGAAGGTAATTTAGACCCCACAATTTGATTTTTCATAACACCAACCAAAAATAAATTTTCACGAGGCATTTTTAATCATTAAACTAACTAATCAATGTTTTGATTGACAGAATGCTACAAGAGATTTGCAGAAAATTACATGCATGCATAGGTACTAATACAGTAGAAGTACTCTCACAAGAGCATACATTTTAAGCTCAGTGCGGCACGTGTTAACGTGGTTGTAAAAAAAAATAGGGTGTTGTTTTAAGATATCAGGAAACAAAATATCGGGTGCTCAAAAACAAAACTACTTTTGAAAATAAGGACCACCCTTAGGCATGTATGGATAGTTTTGAGTTTTATTTTTACACCTAAATAAGCTCATGGAGAATGCTGGTTGTTATCCTGAAAAAAAAAACTACCTATACAGCAAAAAAAATCATAACTTGCATAGTTTTCGATTCAAATTTAAGTCGAAAACTGTTTTTAAATTTGAAAAATTGGCGGTAGTTGATTATTACCTAAAAAAAAAAATCTACAATCAGTTTTATAGCACGAAAAATAAATTAAGTAGGTATATACTCTCAAAATGGATGGATGAATATTTTTAGTTAATACAACTGTAACTTAAAATTTTTTATACAGGCAATTTTTTAATCACATTTTCGTCATGTATTTGACTAGAGCTATGGTATGTATATACATAAACTATTGAAAAGTTTGTGCTATCTTTTTAGTGTTTTTTTTTTTTTTTTTTATAATTCACTCGCGCTCAAGGGTATGTTACGAGACCCTTATAATGTTTTAAACACAGCACGGGCGAGGGAGAAATTAGGAGGGGAGAGAAAGGAGATGTCGATTAACATTGGTTTTGAATGTTTGCAAATTGAAATGGCAAGGGAAAACTGTGCCGGATAAATTATTCCATAATCGTGTTGTGCGACTAAAAAACGAATCTCTATATTTGACGGTACGACCAAAGTTAGACTCAAGGGTGAACTGATGTACATTCCTAGCGAAGCGGGTATCACGGGTGAATTGATAAAGGGGAGGAATGCCACTTGCTACTTCAAGTGAGCATTGCTTATGAAAGAAGCGATAAAACAGGGAATACATGAAACATTCCGACGGTGTTCAAGAGATGGGAATGAATCCATAATAGCTCTGTTTCCAATCAGCTTTAACGCTCTGTTTTGAATTCTATCCAATAAATGGAGAAAAGATTGAGCAGCGCCTGCCCAAAGGTGTGAGTTATACTCGACTTTTGGACGTATATACGCCTTATAAATGGTAGCCAGATCAAAAGGGGTGAAAAATTTCTTACATCGATATAGAAATCCTAAGTATTTATCAGCATTCTTGGCGGTCTCGAGTATGTGATCATTCCAACGAAGATCGTCGTTAACATACATACCGAGTACTGAGAGCTTTTCGGTTTCTTCGATGCAAGTGCCATTCATAAGGGGAACATTTTGCTTCAACGACAATAGACAGCATTGAGTTTTCGAAGCATTAAACTCCACACGGTTTTTTTTTACCCCATTTAACAATGCTGTAAAGACCAGAGTTTAATGAGCTTATCGTACGATACCGTTGCAATTCCACTTCCGAAGGAGATTGACGTGAATTTGGGAACGAGCACGAAAAGCTGAGAGTAGAGTCGTCGGCAAAACAATGAAGTGGATTAGAAGTTTCAGACAAGAGATCATTTATAAAAATGAGGAATAGAATCGGAGACAAAACGGAGCCCTGGGGAACACCAGCATTTATTTTTTGAAGGTCAGACTTAAAACCGTCCAATACAACATGTATTGAACGATCTAGAAGGTAATTTCTAATCCAACGAATAAGGGTTACGTTGATGCCAAACTCTATCAAATGCCTTAGAAATATCAAGCGCAATAATCTTACTTTCTCCAAAACAATGTAAAGATCTATTCCACTCTTCGGGGAGATATGCCATCAGATCACCAGTGGAACGATTGCTGCGAAAGCCGTATTGCCAGTCATTAAGAAGCTTTCGATCTTCGAGATATTTCTTGAGCTGATGATTTATCAGCGATTCTATGACCTTGGAAAGAAGGGACGTAAGTGCGATTGGTCGATAGGACGAGGGGGAGGAAGGGTCACTTTTTTAGAAACAGGCTGGACAAATGCTGTTTTCCATCTTCTAGGGAAGATTCCAGAACAGTAGGAGCGATGGAAAAGCTTACGCAATGGTTTTGCCAGCGATGAAGAACACCATTTTATTAAATATTTTGAGTGTCTTTTTTATTCAATCAACCACTGCTTTTTGTTTTTATATGAAATTCAACAATTTTATATTAACTTTAAAAAAAAACTACCATGCATTTCTTTGTTATTTAATATCCACCGCATTTTTGTTCAATATCACTGCACTGTAATGTACCACACAAAATTAATACTGATATAACATTGGAAGCTGTAAGCACAATGTGATGTAAGCGAAAAGTTGGAGCGTAATCTTCAAACGCTTTTAAGGTATTTTGAGAAACCCTTTTATCTTTAGACAGTTTTTGAATACAATATTTGTCGCTTACAGTATGATAAATTCAGCTCATCCAGGATCTGATATTTCAGAATTCTATAATTCAGAATTCTAATATAGCTCCTTTATCTGAAGAAGTCATTTCAGTACCTTCATTGGAAAATGTAGTACCAGCAGAAGGTTCCGTTTCATCTAAACAAACTACATGCTTTACACCAAGAGAAGCCCTGGATGGAGTAAAAAAAAATCGAAAACCATTTTTGTGGAAACAAAATGAACAAAAACGGATGGGTCAAGGTGGTAAGCAATATTCAAATGACATCCGTTAGTTGCAGTCATAATTGTTTCACCAAATTTTCTTATGATGAACGTGTGAAAATATTTGATTCATTTTGAACCATAAGGCTAGGCGCGCACATTCAATTTTTAGTTGCACAACTGTTTGGTTGCTAATAGAAAACATATAATTATATGTTACACAAAATAGCGAACTCATTTTAGGCAATCGTTTTGTTTGTGTCAAAACACAAACTTTTTAGTTGCTCGACCCCAGCAGTTGCGAAACTAAAAATTGAATTTGCGCGCCTAGCTTAAAGGATTCTGAAAAAGGACAGTTTTATTTCAAATTTGTGATAAGATCGGAACCAAAGTGAAAGAGAGTAGCTAAAGTTATTTCAAGAAAAAAGTTTACTTTCAATGTAGACAAATACAATATCGACAATCTGGGCCCTGTTTCTCAGATCATACACATCATACATTTATGATATTGACAGTTCTGCTGTATGATTTCTGTTTCTCAATTTTGTTGTATGATTGTTGTATGAAGATTACACTGGAAATATTGGAATGTTGTATGATTCTGTTTCTCAGAAATGTGTCATTTACATCATACAGCAAATTTACCTATAAATGATTATACATTTAATACAGCACAAAATTCTGTTGTAAAGTGGCTGCTGCATGTAACATGTAACAACATTGTTTTCATCAGTCAATGCTTGGGAAACAAAATTTATTTGAGAAGTTCTCTGGCTCGACACTCACAAAACATGGTAGAGCCTGTAGGGCATAGAGAGAGGTAGTTTCATTGGGGTTGTCTTATGGGCTTGCATTATGCCGATTTCATGATAATGGATTCCATTTCCAAGCTAATGAAGGGTTAACAACATTTGTTGCAAAGGTGACAAGGTTTCGTTGCAATTAGTTGAACGCACAAATGATCTTTCCAATTTTTCCACTAAAAATGTTTGGCAATCTAAATTTTTCAACAAAATATGGATCTTTAAGATTGAAATTAACAGGTTCTTTTATTATTTTAAGGCGTCATCTGACACGTATAATAATTTCAACTAGTTCCAACACGTCTTCACCAAAAATTGAGATTTATATTAACCTCACACTCAAATAATAATGAAATGTCAGAATCATACACATCATACAACAAAACAAATGTCATACAACACTTCCAATGAAATCTGAGAAACAGAATGATGTGTATGTTGTATAAAAATGTTGTATGTTGTATAAAATGTATGATGTGTATGATCTGAGAAACAGGCCCCTGATCTTCTTTCAATTCATTACAAATAAAATCATAATGGCACAAAATTTTAGTTGAATTAGTACGATGTTAAATCTGTTTTAGTATGAAACTAGGTTAAAACAACGATTTTTATGAAAAAATATTAAGAAACCAATTACAATAAAACTCAGTGGCACAAAATTTTAAGCATTAGTATTAGTATGATTATTCTTAACGATTTGCTAACTTTAAAGTAGTTTACTAACTCATTCTTAATTCTTACAATTTTCTAACTATTATCGTACTAAGGCAATTTTCTTAATAAATTGCACCTAAAACAATGAAAGTTCATGCAAAGAACTAAGTCCTTGCGTGGCGTTTGTAAATAGCACGATACAAAAAAAATAATATAGGTTTTCGACGATTTTAGTGTCATACTAATTTAATTAAAATTTTGCGCCAGTATGTTTAAAACAATAACAAAATTTAAATTAAAAATTGTACCTATGTAAAATAAATAATGTAGGTATTTATTTGAAAAAAGAAGGGTAAAAAGTGAATTCAAAAAAATGTTTAACAAATTTTGAATTTCATTACCTACCGAGCAGCAGCAATATTTTTTCTGATCACCCATTATGTTCTAGTGCTTAACTCAAAGAATGAGTTAGAATTTTTTGTTTTATTTTCATAGTATTTTCGTAGTTTTAATGATTTAATTAATTAGTGCTTCTATTTTGTTCAATATTTAGCTTTTTTGTCCAATATCCACCAATTTAATCAACTTGTTTACAGCCCATACAACGTTGTTCAATATCCAAAATGATATTCCACTTGATTTAATTTTTTAACTATTTCAGGATTTAATAAAACCTAGATTTATAAATCATTTTGCAAACAAAAATTATTGAGTTTAATGGAGAAAAAACTCCACAGTATTTCCTTTCAAATTTAAGTAAAAATTTTGCTTCTGAAGTTAAAAAATCGTTTTCCCAACATTTTCCAAAATGGACTTTGAACAAGATAGAACTCAGGTGACGAAATGCTTAGGTTCTTCACTACTAGCTATGTATGTGTGCTATATTTTAATCGTCAGTGGATATCCATCTTCCGAAAATACATATACCTACAGTAAATTAAAAATTTACAATTTTGGCTCCGATGGCAACCCTAAACATTGTAAACATTTCCAATAAGCGCAGTTTTATTTCTTTTTCTTCCGGAAAAATTCGTTACCAACACAAATAAATAAATTTAAAAAAAAAAAACAAATCAAACACAACAGAGATTTATCAAAGAGAACAAACTGGAATTGGAATATGAGGAATTTTAAAGATCATTGCTCTTTGCAATATTTAATTTGTTTAGTATTTTTTGTAAGGGTGTTGTGTTTTGTGTGTAGGAGGTATTGTTTATTGGAAGAGGCAAGAGGCTATAAATCTTTTGACAAGGACAAGGAGTATTCTATGTAATGTGCCACTAATCCGTAGAAACTTTTTTAGACGAATAGGATAAGTAAAAAGTTCAAAAAGACAATCATACTTACTTTAGTTTTCGTATTTAATTCCTTTCTCTTATCCACTTTTGTAGGTATTCTTTGTTTATCCTTTAATCGGCGTTTTTTAGAATTATCCTTTGAGATAAGAAAAGAGATATTTCCCCATTTTCCTAAACGGCATTTTCGTCATTATGATAATACCGTTAATACGTTCACAAATATTAAAAAAAAAAAACACAATCTGGCACTCTTATTTGTTGTTGTTTAGTAAAACAAACCACACTAGCAGATGCACCATTTACGAAAATCCAATTGGGATTTTAACTGTATACCTACAAGCTTTTGTTATTCCTACTAAAGGTAATTTTTTAATTGGGCTCCATGGCATTGAATTTAATTTTCTTTTTTTATGCACTTTATGAAATTTTGACTCTCACTGGGAAAACGATTCACTTCAGAAACGCGCATAGGTAGGTATAACCATACCAAAGAAAAATAATTTCAACAAAAACACTTCAGTTCATGCAAACGAAGAAAGAAAACCAAAATAAGAAAACACAGCTCTATGCTGTGAGATAGCAAATACCTATGTGGGTACATAGATATATTCACAAATAAGATATCAGTAAAGTCGTCGTCGTTCCTCGTTACTGACGGGACGGGTAAGGTAACGCGTCTCACAGCTTTCTCAAGGTTTTCCCTTGTCCACCGCACCAATAATTACACAAAAACCATCTTTTAATTGCACTTTTTTGTGGAATGATAACGCACCAGGCAGAGTAATTAAGTTTTGAAGATGATCTCATTCACAAACAAATTATTGATAGAATCAAGCTACCTTATGCGTATGTAATAAGAGCACCAAATTCACAAACTTTTTTAGCGAAATATTGTATCTAGTGGTGGCGAAAGGCGAAGGCAATTTATTCAGATTCACTAGATTCGGATTAAAAAGATGCACACAATAAGTACATACAACTGTACTGTGCGCGCCGTGCGGTGTCGTCCTTGTCTAGCGCACTTGTTCTCCGTTTGTATTGTAAATACATTTGTGTTTTAATTTCTCTTATGCATATGTGTGTACAATTAAGCACCATAAGAGAAAGAGCAGAAAATGCAATTCAAGAGAAAGAAAAAAAAAACAGTTTTAATAATTGTTTTTCCAAATTTTAGGAGATTTTTTTTATCTGAGGTGTGTACCGAACTGAAAATACTTTTTTGTTTGGCCGATTTTGCACTTGAATTGTTTACAAATTTCTTTTGATGAATGAAACATGCACTTTGATTTGTATATTTTTTATTATTTGTACCATGAAATTAACATTTTGAATAAATGTGGAATAAAAAGAACTGAGAACTTTGGAAACAGTATGCTTGCGAACGGTCTCTCAAACGTCACTGGCTCTGGCTCTGGATTTGAGAAAAGATTTACACGAGTTGGGAGAAATAGGAACAATTGGGAAAAATACAGTGGCGTACGGTGTGTAAATGTGTTCAATAAAAACAAACTCATAGGCAAACGAAAACAATACAAACGCACTAAACTGAGATGGAAAAATAGATACATACATACCAAAACACAAGCTGTCTTTCTAAGAGCAGCATAGTATTCAACTCTTTAACAGTTAAGTCTGAGAGCAAAAATTAAAAACAAATCTCTATTTTCACACGCAAACCAATTCCAATTCCACCACCGCATCAACGGGCAATAATAATTAGTAGATAATATTCCAGTTGGAAATAATTCTAATAAGATTTTGTGCTAATGGAAGCTCATTGGAAGAAGGTTTAAGTACTAAAAGCAGAAAAGATTCCAACTAAATGTTTAATGAAACTCTTATTAGAAGAATATATTCTTTTTTCAAAGTTCTTGCACGATAGGTACTTAGATGTAAATTTTAGTTTTAATAGCGACATCTATACGTTAGACTATTCAACTTTCATTTATTTGCCTGCTTAGCAGAGGCGCTTTCATTTCATCGGCAAGGTAGTGCATGTTTCTCTCAGAGTCAGCCAATAAAATTCACAATTCAAAAAACAAATTATTGCGTTGATAAATCCAAAGAAGGAATGTTTAAATAATTTATGGTGGATTTAAATGTATCTGCATTTGATTTCTGTAGAAAAATGGGATGCCAAAAAAAGCAAAATGCAGAAGATTCTCATTCCTGCTTTATAGGAAATTTGATAAATGCAGAAGTCAAGATTATAGTAAAGACGAACATGTTCATCTTTATTATAGCATCTTCGTCTGCAATTTGTAAATTTGCGATATTTTCACATTTTTCTATAATTTTTGTTGACGGACGCATGATATGAAAAAAACATTAAATCGAAATGGAAGAAAATGGAGGTAAGTTAAATTTTCATTGCATAGTTTCGTATTAACAGGCCAACAAGTTATAGCAGTTTATAGGAAGTGAAATTGAGTTACCACCTGAGCATTATCTCCCGCTTGTGGGTTTCGACATACATCTGCCTCCTCTCTATACTTTTCTGCATTTTGCAGATGCAGAAACATGTAAATCCACTTTTAAGCTTACCAATCATGATAAGAAAACGGCCAGGAAATTTTAATTGGGGAACATGCATTTTAAATCTGACTTCTTTTAATATGAAGACTTACTGTTTTCGTGTACGTTTTTTTAATTAATTAGCGTAACGGATACAGTTATTGGCACCCCTAAGGAAATTTCCATCTTAAAATGTGACTCTTACATTAAAAGAGCGGTTGATGTACTTTGTACATCAAATCAAAATTTGAAATTTTTTTTCTTAAACTTTAACTTAATATTTAGGCCTATTCGGCGAGATCTTTTATTCTTTTATTCTGTTATTCTGCTATGAATTTCCATACAAATGTTTGAGCTGTCAACAAATCTTTTATGAATTTTAATTTTGGTATTCAGCACGCTAAAATCTGTTATAAAATCTGCTAAGAAAACTTTTATGAACTGTCAAACGTTCGAACATAGAAAAAATCTTTTACGAATAGCATTTTTGGTATTCAGCATGCCAAAATCTGTTATGAAATCTGTTAAAAATCATAAAAGAATAAAAGACAAACTTCTGTGACTTTTATCATAAAAGATTTCAATACATACACAGATACGAGTATATCAATGAAAAATTGATATATCATCGTCGTCCATTCTGCAATACAATATTTTGCAAATATGGCTGATCTGGAATGAATTAAATAAGAATTAAATTACATTTTTGTTAAGAATGGACGTTTCATAGAACGACGACGATATATTTTATATTTCGTCAACGAAATCTTTAAAATGAGACAAATGAAAGAAAATATATTTACACACATACGAGTATTATATAAACATATGTATATGTAAGTAGAGTAGAGGACACCAATAATGTGTAAGAGAAGAGATTACTTTTTTGTTCGTCATCCATTTTAATTTTGTCAGATGAATTATTTTATTTAATCACAGCTGATTTTGATAGCAGATTTAGTTCAGTTTCATAACAGATTTCGTTTTCGAAGTTGCATAACAGACTTTTATAAAAGTTCGAGCCCCTGAATACCAATTATAAAAGATCTTTTAAGATGGAAATCTTTTATGATTCATAACAGAAAATCTATAGCAGAATAACAGATGTGGCAGAATAGGCCTAATTGTTTCTTTTTTTAAAAATAAAATGTTAAAAAAGGTGAATTAGAAAAAGCTTTCTTAAAACTACAATTCTCGGCACCCGACTACAATTATTGGCACCCAATGGTACAATTATCGGCACCCCAAAATAAATGAAAAAATATGTTTTTCGTACCTAACAGATTTATAATTTTAATGTAGATCTAGGAATATTTAACTATTTGGAACCCGTTTTTTTGGATATTCGTCCATATTTTTATGTGGAGAAGAGCTTGCTGAATATCATTTTCATTGTACTTTTGTGTTTTTCGTTCCGTTTTTTGAAACTGAAAATTGTCAGTTGATACAGTTATTGGCACTCTTAAATGCCAATCACTTAAGATCATTTTTTCACAACAATAAAACTTTTTTACTTTTGTACTTATAAACACGAATTAAAGAGGAAATTAATCAAAACAAAAACACATAATTGTGAAGAATTAGATACAGTTTAAGAGAAAACAAACATTTAATTGTTCGGTTCACTAGATTTTATAAAAACCATTTTTTACTGAAGGGGTGCCAATAGTTGGTTCAAAATAAAGGGGTGCCAATAATTGTATCCGTTACACTATACATCCTTAAGTGGAATTCAGATCAATATTCAATATTAATAGTACCCCTTGGCATAATGGTTAGGGCGTTGGACTGTCATGTGGAAGGTCTCGAGTTCGATTCTCAGCCGCTGCCAGAAAGTTTTTTTCAGGGGTGTACTGCCTCTTGCGAGGAATTGACAAATCCTCCAAGAGAATCTCCTTGTCATGAAAAGTGCTGCTCATTAGCCGTTCGGAATCGGTAGAAAATTTAAGGTCCCCTCCGTTCCTGGTAGCACGTACTCAGGAATGGTTGAGAGTTGTAAGTCACTAGGTCCTGGTTCACTCCGAGCTTTTGCACCACCAAATTTAATTTAATTCAATATTAAATAAAGCTGCAAAGTTACGGGTGTGTTAACACACTTCTTCAAGACTATTTTTTATTATCTATGGAGCTATATTAATTTTTAACACGTTTGTGTAATACGTGTTCGAAATTAATCAAGATCCATACAGATCCTTGGATAATATTTAAAACACACCTATTATATGTATATGAATGTATTGTTAGTCTACGAAATACTGTCATTTCCAATTGACTTATTAGATATGCTTATTATGGCCAATTTCATAAACAAACACTAAAAGCACTTTTATCAAAAATCCTCTTAAATTTTATCAGACCTTTAAATCTTTTTAGTTTCACCAAATAAAAGGGACATTTTACGGAAATTCTTATTAAAATTGGAAAAATAATTTTTTTTTTTTGAACCACATTTTAAATTCATTATCATCATAGAATATCGTCGGAGAATGAATTCCTGTGAATCTGAAATTCTCTTGCAAGAGACTAACTACTATACATTGCTCTTCATCGTCGTCTGATGAAGACGACCAATCTATTATTCGAAAAAAATGCAAATCATAAAAATGATATTATTAACATTCAAATTCGAAATTTGCTTACCTATTGGTTTTGTATCTCCGAAAATTGAAAATTAAAATATTACAAAATAGAAATGTCAGCAACTATGTCCGGTAAACAGCTGCACAAAGCTTCCAGTGAAATTATGACCAGACAATGTTTAAAACTAAGTTTATGTTAACTGAGTAAAGGCACAATAGCTGGCGCAGACAAAAATACTGAAAAGAAGTATCTATCATAGGCACGGTTGCCACTTGCAAAAAAAAATCCAAAGTTAAAAATAAAAATGACCAAATGTAGCTAAAAATGACCAAAAAAAAACACGGAACAATAATTAATTCATCACATTTATATTATTAATGGTTTCAAAATTGATTCTATTTTTTTAATTTAGTTCTTATTAAACTTAATTCGTAAAATTTTCACTCAGTGGCATCTGATCTGTGTGGAAGAGACAACAAACTAAAAATAAAAGTATTTAAATTCTCAAATCAATACTCATTTAAAACATTTTTAAGAAAAATAACTTTTCCCAATATTCGCATATCTTCATTTTTAATGCAGATTGCGATTTTTTGAACCATGTTAGGAAAACTATCAATTAAAAATTATATTGAAATTTCTTATTCCAATAAAACACATTTTGTTTTAGGATTACCCTTAATAAAATCATGTGAATAAGCAAATACAAGCTAATTCACAATGATTTTATTCCGCTTACAATCTCTAAATAGCAAGAAATGAAATATAATTGAAGTAGGTTCCATTATTCCACAGCTCAATTGATAAAATATCCTAACGCGAGCAACCTTGTTAATGAAATACGCAATATTTTGAGCGGTGGGACTGTTCAATATTTTTGAAATTCTTTAAAGTGGTTGATGCGGTTGGCACTATAAGCAAAAAATGTGATATGTTGCGGCACACTAGGAATTTTTTCAATCATATACACCAAAACGCGGACTGTTACGTTACATTCATACGCATATTTCAATACAAATTTATCTGAAAATATATGAAACCGAATACTTTTTAAATATCTATTATTTTTTTCTTAAAATAGACTTTCTAACTAACATTTTCTATTAATTTAAAAATCAGTGTGGCCTGTCATTTAAATGCTAAAAATGTTTTGGCAGGACTGTTACGTTACATGAATTTGGAAGTAGATTTTGAGGTTGCATTACATTATGCAATAAGTCTGCTCTTTTAGTGTACTATTTCAAACGTGAGGTACGAGGTTTCTGAGATTAAGAAAAGAAGTAGCAAATAAAATATTAATTACACTAAATACTGTATTTTTAGATTCTGTGGAAAGAAAAATGTTGGGACTGTTACGTTACATGAAAAGACTGTTACGTTACACGTGCGATCTTGGCTCTTTTAAGAGTTAAAGTCAGCATTTGGTTTTCTTATCGTTAGACATTAAAAAAGGGTACTTATGTAAAATACAAATTAAATAAAAAAAAAACTTTGTTTCTCATTATAGGTAAGTACATATCGAAATTGTGGCGCGCCATTAATCCACTAACTTACTTTAAGTATTTCCACTTAGTTTTAAAAATAACAATATTTTACTTTATTTAAGATAAATTCATCAATCATTCATTGTAATAATTTATTAAGTTTGTTTATCGAATTTAAACAAACTTTTAGTATAAATAGTGCTTTGTAAATAAATATAAATCGATTCTAATTTGGAATTCAACAACTTCTCAGACTTTTCCGTCCTCTTTAAACTATTTACATACATATATAGAACCTTATCATCATATCGTTCGTAACGTTTATTACCTTCATGGTATCTGTTTCGTAACGGAAAAAACTGACGTTTACTAACGCGTGTATTTGACGTAAACGCCAATAAATTAATAAAGTGTTGATTCGTGTCAAATAAGCAAAGAAGAATCATGGATAGTGCAGCAGTGTTATTGGAAGCGGAAAGATATGAATAAAGAAAATTAAATAAAGAAAAAAGAATATTCTTAAGAAATACATCAAATATTTTCTAACTCAGATACAGCGTAATTATAAATCATAAAAGTTTATTCGTTTTTAATTTTTCTTTGGAAAATTTTCCACTTATAATTTGCTGTCGGAGAAATCGGAAATCAAATATCTTCATAAATCGCATGAATTCACCATGCGTTGCTGCCATTTTGACATTTCATCGGCATGCAACGCAAGGATTTGACATTTTCAACGCACACAAACTTTATTTTCGTACATTTTTCCGATTGCCCTATCGGAACGGCTACAATCATACAAAATTCGTACATTTCGTAGAAATCGGAGAAAATTACGTTCCGATCGGGTACGATGATAAGGATCATAGTTTTTGTTCTTTTGGGTCTTACTAAGCTTTCTCTAAACATTAGAAGTATGATTGAGGTTATGAAATCAACATAGTAACAATTTTTTAATTTCAAACGAAAAAAGACTGTTACGTTACAAACTGTTTTCTGTTCTAAACAACGGCATTATTTAGTACACAACAGAATTATTATTTTATTTTTAAAATAGACTAAAACTACTCGGAGAAAATATGGTTTTATTAATATGTTGATATAATAGAAGCTGGAAAAATAAGCTTTTAATGTTCTTGGACTGTTACGTTACATCAAATATTGCGGTGGGTTTCTTTGTTATTTTAAATGTTGATTTCAATTTGTTTTTCCAAATATTTAAGCCCTATACTTTCAACAAAACTTACTTAATGTGACAAAAACGGATAACACTTAAAAAACTAATTTTGAATTAATAAAACTTACCATTTTGTTTCGTTTTGTATTAATTTTTTTTTTAATTGCAAGGAATCAAAGAAAAACGTGTTAATCGCGAAGTAAGTAACGAATATCTCTTTGAAATTTATGTTACTCGTTACTTTGGGATGTATTAAAAATAAAAATGGCGAAAAGCCCGCGAAATTTGAAATATTTTTTTTTTCTTTGTGGTTTCGTTTTTCGCGTTTTGGTCCATATGCAGAGTATAAATGCAGGTGTTGGCAAGTGCATTAAAAAAAAAAACAGATTGACATTGCCTTTCAATTTGGCTTGAAGATCATTAGCCTCACCAGCCATAACACTAGCCCCGTCAGTTGAAATACCAATTTAATTTTCAAATGGTATATTTTGTTTTTACCCAGCGAAGAGACAACAGCGCGCAAAATTAACATTTTAAGTTTTTGATCCATCTGTCATTAAATTCGCAAGTGATGGAAATGAACGCATTCAGTGATCGTGCAGGGGTATTGTAGTTCGCCCCATTAAACAACTTAATGCACTATTTACATCATATACGCTAAGAAAACTGTTTTTGGTATATATTTAATTTCTGAGAACATGAAAAGTAAAAAAATTATTTTTTTATTTCGTAGAAAAAATGACCAAATGTTGGAAGCCAGAATCATGTTTCTTAACTCAAGAGACTGAACTTAAAACCCACCAATAAACTCAGAATCGGAAAATTGCACATTTATGCTTCTGGAATGAAGGGAATGATATAAAAGCATTTTATGCCGTGAATTATTTAAATCATCTTCGTAAGATGCGGGGAATGCGCCTTTCAAATTTCTACGAGATTTTGTTATATTAAAATGATTTTAGATAGCTTAAAAAAAGAGGGTAATTGGGCTGATGATATTAACTAATGCAAAAGCAAGATGCTAAACAGAGAAAAAAATGTGGGTGGAACAATATCACCACCTTCTTGGCGGCAAAATATATTTGGCCAGTGCTGAAACTGAAATGCTTCAAATGTTCAATATCTTTAAGCAGATCGCACATAGGCTCCGTAATAGGTGTTATAACAGGGCTCTGTTTGAAAGGCAAGCACGCAACGCGGTTGAAGTTTATTCTAACGATTTCTGCAGAAGCTACATGGACGAAGAAGAGGAGGAATCGATTCCTCACCTTATCTGTACATATCCTGCTTTATTCTAAAGACGTAGATTCTTCTTGGAGATTTCAACTACAATGATTTTAGTGATCTGGTATAGATATAAAGGGTGATTTTTTTGAGGTTAGGATTTTCATGCATTAGTATTTGACAGATCACGCGGGATTTCAGACATGGTGTCAAAGAGAAAGATGCTCAGTATGCTTTGACATTTCATCATGAATAGACTTACTAACGAGCAACGCTTGAAAATCATTGAATTTTATTACCAAAATCAGTGTTCGGTTCGAAATGTGTTTCGCGCTTTACGTCCGATTTATGGTCTACATAATCGACCAAGTGAGCAAACAATTAATGCGATTGTGACCAAGTTTCGCACTCAGTTTACTTTATTGGACATTAAACCAACCACACGAATGCGTACAGTGCGTACAGAAGAGAATATTGCGTCTGTTTCTGAGAGTGTTGCTGAAGACCGTGAAATGTCGATTCGTCGCCGTTCGCAGCAATTGGGTTTGTGTTATTCGACCACATGGAAGATTTTACGCAAAGATCTTGGTGTAAAACCCTATAAAATACAGCTCGTGCAAGAACTGAAGCCGAACGATCTGCCACAACGTCGAATTTTCAGTGAATGGGCCCTAGAAAAGTTGGCAGAAAATCCGCTTTTTTATCGACAAATTTTGTTCAGCGATGAGGCTCATTTCTGGTTGAATGGCTACGTAAATAAGCAAAATTGCCGCATTTGGAGTGAAGAGCAACCAGAAGCCGTTCAAGAACTGCCCATGCATCCCGAAAAATGCACTGTTTGGTGTGGTTTGTACGCTGGTGGAATCATTGGACCGTATTTTTTCAAAGATGCTGTTGGACGCAACGTTACGGTGAATGGCGATCGCTATCGTTCAATGCTAACAAACTTTTTGTTGCCAAAAATGGAAGAACTGAACTTGGTTGACATGTGGTTTCAACAAGATGGCGCTACATGCCACACAGCTCGCGATTCTATGGCCATTTTGAGGGAAAACTTCGGAGAACAATTCATCTCAAGGAATGGACCGGTAAGTTGGCCACCAAGATCATGCGATTTGACGCCTTTAGACTATTTTTTGTGGGGCTACGTCAAGTCTAAAGTCTACACAAATAAGCCAGCAACTATTCCAGCTTTGGAAGACAACATTTCCGAAGAAATTCGGGCTATTCCGGCCGAAATGCTCGAAAAAGTTACCAAAAATTGGACTTTCCGAATGGACCACCTAAGACGCAGCCGCGGTCAACATTTAAATGAAATTATCTTCAAAAAGTAAATGTCATGGACCAATCTAACGTTTCAAATAAGGAATCGATGAGATTTTGCAAATTTTATGCGTTTTTTTTTAAAAAAAGTTCTCAAGCTCTTAAAAGATCACCCGTTAGATATGGGCAATGTCGTTTAACGGGAGAAAGTCTCCAAGATTCAATGTGGTATCACAATGGACTAACCATGCATTTTTTCAATCAATTTTATTTATTTAATTGTAAGTAATTTTGATTAACCTAATATAAGATTAAACTTTGACGTTTCAATACACATTGAATTAAAATGTACCTATGAGTACATGCCCAAACATGCAATAAATTAACTATGTATTCCATTTTATAAACATGTGAAATTATTAAATATGCATAAGCAAGGGAAACCCTTAAATATTAGCTCTTGCATAAGTTAATACTATACTCACCATAAAGGCAATTTGATTTTATACTTTAAATTAGTTTGCGGTCGCAATTAAATCAGACTAAAATTATACATATCTTTTTATATGTAAATAAAAACCAGTCCTTGTTAGGAGGTTGTTTATCTTAGTACACCAGCTTAAAAAGATCATATTTTTGGACGCTTATAAGTTCTTCAAAATAAATACTGATTCTTTAAACAAATAGTTATCTGAACAAAAGAATATTGTTAACAATGAATTTTTTTGAGCCGACTTCAGCAGATGGCGAACACATCAAGTCGATAATATTCTGGCTTTTTAAGTTTAACTGGGTTTGGCCGTTAGATTATAACAGCCATTGGATCTACGTTTTAATCGTTAACTGCGTTGCGTTAATGTTTCTATCTTGTGTTTTTGTTACTATCTACGCAGAATATCTTTACATAAATGCCAATCAAGGAGACATTAATAAAGTCGCCCAGTGTTTATGTGGATTTATATTTGGAATACTAGTTATTATAAAAATAATCCACTTGATACTTCAGCGACACCAAATGAGGCATGTTTTGAACACTTTTTACCGTAATATATACATTCCGAAGTGAGTTTTAAACAAGTGAAAATAAAGATGTCATGATATCCGCTGGGAAACTAAACACATTTTTGAATTCATAAATAAAAGAATTAAATAATGATCATTTACTCCTACTACTTAGTTGCGAAACCATTATTTAAATTACTGCCGCACGAGGAATGAAGCCAATGGGGATTTTATTACAGGCAATTTGCAATTGTTCAAGGATGGATTATAAATTATTACATTTGGACCGGTCAATTCTCTGATCTACAATTTTCCATAGATTTTATATTAGGTTGAGATCAGGGGATTGCACAAGCCACTTCAAAGCAGCAATACGGTTTTCGTTTAACCAATCCTTCACAACATTAGCGATATGTTGAGGATCGTTGTCATGTTTGAAAGATCCACCGCAATGACAAATTTCGACTCATTATACCGTTAATCTTGTCTATTGGCTCGACTCCTTGGCTGGAAAAATATTACCTCCACCATGCTTAACTGTGGCTTTGTATGACGAGAATTTAAGCGTTCGCCTTTTGGGCTCTGTACTGTACGAGATCCGTCAGATCCCTTTGAAATGAACTTGGATTGCACTTTGCCACATTCCAGTTCAAACGTGCCTTGGCGTTTTGGCCGACATTTTATTTTGGTTTTGACCTAAGGTAAAAAAGTGAACTTATATTTGCTACGTTTTTCTCATACAAATTGTAAAGGATTTTTATTTTTAGGTAATTTAAAATTTTAAGTTTTTAGACTTCAAGAAATTGCTTGACATAAGATATTGTGCAGTATTAGATAGTCTTTAAGTTCTCTATTTGGAGCAATAGTGAGTAAAACTGTATCAAATATGCAGCCTTCCGCCAGCAAGAAGCGATAAGAATAGGGTACGCCTTGCACGAAGAAAGCCGGCTGCAAAACGACCTGCACCTTGATATTTGCAATCAGGGCGCTTAGCTCTATATTTTGAAGTTATGGTATAGTTGTTATCACAATTATTTAGACTTTGGAAAAATCTGCATATTTGATGCAGTTTTACTCACTATTGTGATTTAAATAATCTATAATTTCGGAAACCTGTATGTATATATGTATGTACATAATGTATGTTCTCACGTAGGTAGTTATGTTAATTTTCCTTGACGGATATCATGATAGCGGCTTTATACAATAAATTTTATATTTTCAAAAAAAAAATAATTTCAGATCAGAAAATGAGGAACTGTACAAGGAATGTTCGAAAAGTCTACGATTGGTTTACTTTATGTCCTCGACTTTTTTCCTCACCACATTTTCGCAGTTTCTGAGCTTGGGTATTGCAATAACTAGAGATCCAACATCTTCTTCAAAGCCATATTTAGTAAACATGCAATTTCCGTATGATGCACAAGAACCATGGAAATACGCGTTCACTATCATGTACACAGGCTGGGCTGCATTTTCAGTTGTATCTATTACCTCTGCCGAGGATTGTTTGATTGGTATCACACTCTCTAACTGTACGGTACGATACAAAATGTTACATCAAGAACTAAGTAGGCTCTATGAAAATTCAATAAAGAGCTTACAAAATAATGGTGAACCAGATTCTAATCGAAAAAATGAGTTACATAAAATTTTTCATCATAAATTGAGTGGCATCATAATGAAACAGCAAATTCTAGACAGGTGAGAAGACAATACGAATCGTTGTTTTGATTGGCCATCGAATGACAATTATTCTTCTTCTGAAATGAAGAGAATATGCTTTTGGATTTGATTTCAGACTCAGGGTCAGAAGCGCTTACGACACATATTAGGCGTTTTTCTTTTTTAGTTACGAATAGAGCTCTGAACAGAGCCCGAGCATGTTCGGAAAATCATCTGAACCAAGTGTGCTCTGAGTGATTCCCTAGAGGGGAAATTGAAATTTTTTTTATCCACAAAACTAACGGTACCCCCATACACCTGTAATGCATAATCTTACTTATCTCGAAAACGGCTCCAATGATTTTGATAAAAAGAAATTAGGTATGCTAATATGAACATGCAATACATTTTGGTCAAAAAAAAAATTCGGAAAAAGTGTTATTAACTATACCTGTCATAGAACCGTTATTTTTATTTTCGAATTTCTCATCAACGGCTCTAACGATTTTAACCAAAATTTTTATGCAGGAGCTCCTTTGCATTTGGAAAAATATAAAATTTAATTTATACAGAATAATATTGAAACTGCTAGGGAACCTTAACACAAGAAAAATTATCAAAATCGGTCGTACCGTTTTTGAGAAAATCAAAAACAAAAAAAAAATGGTTCCAAGGGTTCCATTTTTTAGAAATTATTTTTCAACCATTAACTAGCTTTAACTAAATGAAATTTAAAAAATTTTTTTTTTTAATTCTGTGGGACAATTTTTGAGAAGAAAAAAATACTTATAAAATTTCGAAAAAAAAAAATCGTATGGCAGGTACAGTTGTTTTTGGTCTTAAAAGAAAAACAAAAGAAAAAAACGTGTAGGGGAAAAAAATAAAAATACTATCTACGAAGTTTAAAGAAAATCGGCCGAGCCGTTTAGGCTGTAGTCTGACTGTAAAAGACAGACAGAATTGCGAGACCCACTTTTTTGGTCTTCGCTATCATCGTAATGTCAAGGCCAACTTGCCTTATAGTACCTATAAGTCGCAAGTAAAAACTAAGTATGTTATTATAGGCATAGAATAAATTTTGGTCCAAAAAAAAATTTAGGAAAAAATGTTATTAACGGTACCTGAAATAGAACCATTTTTTTTTTATTTTCGATTTTCTCATTAATGGCTCTAACGATTTTAACAAAAACTTTTAAGCAGGAGTCCCCTTAAAATAATATTGTATATAAAAATATTTGCAACAAAAATATTTTTTGGGTTTTTTGAAAAAAAGTTCCAAATTTTTTGTTTTGAAAAATCAATATCTTCAAAACGTGTGAACGATTATTTTTTGAAATTATTTCCTTAAATACTAATAAATACTTAAAACTGGCATAAAAAATTTTGTCCTTGTTTGTTTGCATAAATTCATAGTTTTCTGGAAATCAGACAGTAATTTCATACATTTGAACAGTTTTATCCCATTAAATCCATGTTTTATGTTTATAAAATCTTTTTTAAATTCCAAAGTACTTTTACATAAGAGCAAGTTCGTGTGATCTAATTGTGAATTTTATTTTGTTTGAACATGTATTTTGTTTATTTACGTTTAATATTTTTCTTCTAATTCTTTCCCGGAAACTTTTCACTAGTTTTTCTTTCATTACATAAGAAATCAAAATCAGGCGACTTGTGTCGTAGAAAATGGAAAAAAAATAGGAAAATGGAAACACGATCCGTCGTCGCTTATATTTTGACCGTTCATCGCCATGCATCGCATAAATTTCAAATATTCAACGCACTACTTTTTTCGTTGGCCTGTCCGATTTATCCATTAGAAGACCTACCAACTACAATAGGAGCAGGGGCCTGAGCGCTTAAAGCTTGCTCCGAACCTAGCGTGACCTGAGCGCTCTGAGCTATTTAAGAAACACATCTAAGCACTAAATTGTCATTGTATCATTTTTCAAATAAACTGTCAAAATTCTCAGCTTTGTTTGTGAAATTTGTGTTTTCATATTCTTGAAAACTTGTTTTTAATTAATTTCTAATTAATGAAAATGGAAAAAAACAATTATTTTAAGGGAAGCGTTTAATTTGTTTTTTGATTTTGATGATGAGGAAAACTTTGAGCAAAACTCGCGAAGAATCCAAAAAAACGAAAATTATGCCGAGGAAATTGTACCCCGATTTAGCGACAGAACTTTTAAGAAACATTTTCGTGTGAACCCAGACATTTTTTAATCTTTTTAAAGATTCTATCAGGAAAAACGTCATCTGTTTCCACTTCACCCCTTCGAAAAAAAAAATATTATACTCTGCTCATAATTATATTTATTTTTCCTTACCTTCACTGAGAGAGCAACCAGCTTCGCCCGCCATTTCCATTTTTTTTTTTGATTTTTTATTTCTTTTTTTCTTTTACTATCATCCCTTCCAAAAAATTTAATGAAGTTAGCCGCGCTCAGCTTTTTGCTCGGTCATTTACTATCGAGCTCATCGAGCGAGCCCCGTTCGAGCTCTGAGCTAAAAAAGAAATGCAAGTTGAGCGCCTAGGGCGCTCTGGGTTAAAAAAGTAACAGTTGACAGTTCAGTGCCCCGCTCGGAGCTAAAAAAGAAAAATGCCTAATGATACAAAATTCTTACATTTCGTAGAAATTGGAAAGAATTTTGTTCCGCTCGGTTACGATGATAGACTTGTATTAGAGCTCTCTATTACACGGATAATGAAATACACGGATAAACGTGTAATTATTGGACCGGGATTTGAATCCGTGTAATTATAATTACACGTGTTATTAATTACACGTGTAATTAAATACACGTGCATCCGTGCATTTAATAATACGTGTTACTAAAATATCCGTTACCATTTCTAGAATATAAAAATGCAATTAAAACGAACATAATTATAGTTCTTAACAAATTATTAAGAAAATTTTTGTATTCAATAAGTCCTCTATTTTGGTACAAAAAACTAAAGTATTAACGTTTTCAGGTAAAAGGCAATTCCTTTTTGATGTAACAATGTTTCCCGCTGTAGAAAAGGACCGATCTGAGCTAACTGATGTAGCTGGTATTGCTAAACACTTTTTTGCTAATTCTGCTATTTCTGGGTTCTTAAAAGCTCGCGTTTTCCACCATTCAAAAGGGTCTAAGTCGAATCTTAATTGAGGCTCGGACAAATAATTTTCGTACTCTATTGTGGAATCTGGAACAGTGCTAAAAATTACGTATCAAATGTGAGATAAAATAGCAAATCAAAGACCAATTATAATTTCAGCCTCATCCGTGTACTAAGGATTCGTTTACACGGATAATAAAGTGAATAATTACACGTGTTTTAAGAACACGGATTTAAAGTTGGTATATATTTCCTACACGGATTCCGTGTACACGTGTTTCTTAAATACACGTACAAAAACGTAGGCTCTAACTTGTATGTACCTACATATTTGTAATGTTTGATCGCTTAATTTGATGAGCTGAGAGATGTAACGAGTATATTCTAATACACTTCATTGATTCGGTGATGATAGCACCCTCAGCTTTTTATATTTTTATATATGTGGAACTTAAAAGGCAGCGTATGCTAAGCTCGTTGGATTAGCTTCAAATTTGTTTTGATTGCAAGACAAAACAATTTAAAAACAAAATAACAAACATCCAAATATTAAAAAACGAAATAACGATATGCAAAATGAAAATTGGCCAGTGACTAATGGTAAACAAATATCCACCGAACGACCAATTCTAATCTTCTAGTTAAACCTAGGACCTGATGGCATATGACTCCCATTTGTTTTTCGCGTTTTTTTTCGAAGATCAAATTGAAGGCTTTGAACAAAATCTAAGTTATGAATTTCTCAGCTCTCAGTTTGCTCATCGAAGGAAACCCTGAAATAACAAGATACCTAGTTATTTCTTTCACAGATCTTTCGTTTTTCTATTTGTATTCTTTTCAAAATTTTAATATAGGTACCTACCACCACGAAACGTTACTGTTGGCTTTGAAATCCCTTTGTAGATTGTCTAAATTCCATCTTTTTTGTTTGGATTGGTTGAGGTTAATGAGAACTTGAATTGCCTAGTCCAAATCACCCGGCAGTATTTTGAGTATATAGTTCTTGAGTTCAAGCAGAACTTTCAATAGGTTCGAAGGTTGTCGATGAGATTTTTGGAAAAATTGTTCCAGAAAATGTTCATCACAATCAACCTCAGCCTTGATTGCAATGACCATGTTTAATCACATCTTTTTCTATAAGTTGTGTTAAGACTTTGAAATTTTGGAGAACGTCTTCAAAAAGATGAAAGTGGCTAGTGACATGTTTTTTCCTCCCTCTATTTATTTATTGTATGCGACACGACAGTCTGGACTTTCTCCATGACAAACAGCACAGTAGTTCCGAAAATACGGTGTAATTCTTTTTTGAGCTTCATCAATAAAAAGCCGATCTTCGTTTGGATAAGTTGACTGGTGCTGTCTTGTCTAGGGTTTTTTTTTGCATTTCGGTTCTTTTGTTTCTAGTTCTTGGTTTTTGATGGTTTGGGTGCTGGAGTTCCTTTGACCTTTACTACATGATATACAAGAATAATTTTGAAACGCCTTTTTAAAGACACGGTTATAAAAAAACACATAAACAAATAAGAAACATTTGTATACATTCTTATTTGTTGCAGTTGTCTAAAGAAGGATGTAATCACACTTGAAACGTTACAACTCAAAAAATAAAACCAATCAATAATTGACATTGAGCACACGTTGAAAGCTTTTAAAAAATAGCAACCTATAACTTCGTAAAAATTGAGATTATACAAATTAAGAAAACACAAAGTTTCAAAATGATAGCTTAACTTACATAAATTATGTAACTCTATAAAATTGAAATTATGGATTTAGAGATATTTAAATAAAATGAAAATCTGTGACATAATATTTGTACAAAACAAAATGTATGTATATTTTAAATCGCAATGACTTGACTTCTGAGAAAACTAAATTTTTAATTGAATTTAATTCAATCACTCCACTTAAACAGAAATGATTTTCATTTCTCTATTGATTAAAAAAAAAATATATTCAAAGAAAGTTTAAAAATGTTCTTCTGTTTTTATAGGTTTCTACAAGATCTTCAATCATTTCTAAGTCTCCCAATATTCGTTGTGGTTTTGTTTGGAATTTTTCTTCTTTGCACTGTGGCATTCCAATTGCAAAAGGTAATAATATTCTATTCATTATACTTCATTTTATATATACTTTATTTTATATTTTATATTAGTACGTTAATATTTCAGTGAGATTATTGTTTTTTTAATGGTTAACTAGAAGTTCCCATATGTTAATTTACTAAACAAAAATCGGATAAGCAAATGGGTGACCGAATAACTGACAACTAGTTTTATCTTGCCAAATTTAAAATCCTGGATCAAGCAACTACAGATACAAAATGTCACAAATCAAAAGAAGAAATTGAATTAGAAATCCCTGGAGATAAAATATCTGAGACAACAACCTTCAGACTCAGAACATCGTGCCACACATCTTTCCTATCCTTCTTTCTTTTCCTTCAATTCACGCCCGCGCTGTGTTCAAACATTTAAAGGGTAATCATAATCCCTTGAGCGCGTGTAGATTATAAAAAAAAAAAAAAAAGACAAATTAATACTGTTCTACATTTTCTACAGCCGAATTTACTATAAGGGATAGTTCAATTCGGAACTTTCTTAAGCCCATGAGTTTCTCTCTTGGAAAATGATTCTTGAGTAAATTCTAAGAAAGAAATTGTTCTGCAGTTAAGGTTGTATTGTATCTCATCATTTGTCATGAAGCTGAAGATCGCTGCATGGAAAGAAAATAATTTGTTAAGGACATGATCTCTCCGTACTTTGAAATAATTCTTCAAACAATTGAAAAATGATTATGTTGGGCGGAGAATCCCCGCCACAAAAATAGTTTTTTGAAAAAAAAAATAAATAAATATTTGAATGGCTGATTATATCGTTACGAGGGGAAAATATTGAGCCGGGTAAAGCATTCCACATATATGTGTTTTGTTCAACCAAATAAACGATTTAACGACAGGAGACAGCATTGAATTTGTGAAGCATTAAGTTCTACATGTTTTTTCGTTCCCCATCTGACAATGCTATCAAATTCAGAATTCAATCAGCTTTATCATACGATGCCTTTGCAAATACACATCCGAAGAACAAGGATGTGCATCTGAGAACCTGAGAGTACTGTCAGCAGCAAAACAATTTATTGGATTGGAAGTTTCTTGAAAAAGATCACTGATGAATATGAGAAACAGAGTCGGAGACAAAACGGGGCCCTGTGGCCCACCAGCATTTATGTTATGAATTTTCGACTCACCACCATCTAATACAACTTGAATTGAACGGTTCGAAAGGTTGTTTCTAGTATATCGAAAAAGAGAGTCATTAATGGCAAATGCACACATTTTCGATAAGAGACCTTAATACCAAACTCTATAAAATGTCTTTGAAATATCAAGTGCACTAATCTTACTTTCTACAAAACAATGTAATGATCTTCAAGATATTTCTTCAGCTGATAATGCATCAGTGTTTCCATAACCTTAGAAAAAGTGATATAAGTGCAATTGGAAGACAGTTCGAGGGAGGAAAAGATTCGCTATTTTTAGTGACAGGATGAACAAATGCTGTTTCCATTGAATCGGAAAGATACCAGTAGAGTAGGATAGATAGAAAAGTTTACGCAATGGTTTTGCCAGTGTTGAAGAACACCTCTTGAGAACAATGGGAGGAATACTATCTGGGCCAGCTGATTTGTGTATATCGAGATCTTTCAGTACTCTTGCAACTGTACGAGTGCGAAAAAATTTTTGTCCCTCATATCATTTACGCTCTTAAATAGAAGTCATGACACTTTATAGAAGCTTCTAATTAACAGCAACCTGCGCTGTAAGCAAATTAGCTTGTTTTTGTGATCTGACATACGGAGTGTCAATGAAGACGAGTGCTGTAACCGAAGACGAAGTAGTATTTCGTAAAAAAAATGTTCTACTTGTAGTATTTTTTGCCTTTATTGTTAATCATGTAAAAATTCGATTCGTCGAAAATGATCGTTACAGGGTTTTCTAGCTTATTTGAACTTATTCCGGTTTTCCTAAACAGGATTGGGCTTAACTAAGAAAACTTACGTCTCTAACCCTAATAAACTCCCTTAAGTAACTTTTCAAAGCTCGTGCAAGAATTCTTATTTCTTTTATTTATTTATTTATTTATTTATTTATTTATAATAATAGTTTTAAATTTTCCAGAACGGCATTAGCGTTGATACCCTAGAGTATTTTTTCTGGCTTTTGGCTCAATGTTTAGAGTTTTTTGTTATTGGTACATTTGGGCAGCGCTGCACAGATGCGGTGAGTTTGCTAGCCTACCAAGTATCTTTATATTTTATCGATAAGTAATAGTTTTTTTCTTTGTTTTATAACAGGCTGCTGAAATGGGAAACTCATACTACATGTGCAACTGGGAATCACTACTCGCTCATGGAAATGCTGTGGAGAACGTAAAGCTTATTAAAAATATTAGTTTTGCAATTTTTCGAGCTAGAAAATCTGTTCATCTTGATGGACTGAATTTTATGATTCTATCACTCGAGAGTATTGGTTCTGTAAGTTTTTTATTTAAAGAGAAATAGAAAAATAATTTGGTTTTATCAAAGCTCGAAGTAGTTAATATTTTATCGGGTACGCTGGTTTGAAAGAAAATCATGTAAAATCCAGCGAAAGACGAAAAAGAATCTATCCGAAGGTTGATTAAGAAATGTCAGCCGGAACTTAGGGTTTCGCGACCAAATTAAAATTAAAATTTATGTTTTGAAATTAATCATTTTAATTCTATTGCTTTTTTAATTTTTTCGTCTTTCAACTTAATTTTATTCAATTTAATTAATTTTTGTTGAATTAAGTTCACCAGAATTATCATTTAATCAGTTTTCATGTAAACTAAAACCTTTAAGCACCCTAATCTTCTGGCTTTTATTTCATTCGTTAATCGGTTTGTTGTTTTTACATTTTATAAACATACGGTTTATAATTTTTTTTGATCCATACATTTCTCGATCATTACAAAACAGTTAAAATTAGCCATTAAAATTTATCCTCGGTTGCATCGATTACCGTAGTTGACAACTTAATTTCTCTACCCTTTTATTAAAGTTAAAACCATCGAATACCTATTTTATTTTCTTAGTATCGTGCTAACTGCTATGACTCTTTGACATTTCCAAACTTCAAAATAGATCTGTTTACTTAGTGCTAATATCCTTAGCACGGAACTTGTTAGAAAATGTTTAAAATTAAGAAAGAGTTAGTACTCTACAAAAAAGTTAAGTAAGTAATTAGTATGATACTAAATTCCTTAATAATAAGCTGTTTAAAATTTTGCGCCATAGTTGTTATGGTTACGTTTTGACGTCGTCGGTGTTGGGTGTCCTTTCATGAAGACAGCATAACCTATTTGGTTTTGCCTTCCTTACCATCTTCTTCGTCCCCGTCTTAATCCTCACAAACACTCCGTTTACATCATTGCTTTAGTCTTTCAGTTATGTGAATATCGTCGGCATATCCGAGTAATTGGACGGACTTTTGAAAGATTGTGCTTCGGTTGTGTTGACTCGGGAATTTTGCACTATTCATTCCAGAACTATGTTGGCTGTTGGCACAGTTCAGATGATATCGTTTCTTGAGAATCGTCAGGCAAACAATGCTGAGGTTCCATTAATCGAGTAGGTTTTCTTCAAAACATAATTTGCAGATAAGCTAGTGCATACTCCCAATCAAGTAATCGGCTCTACCGATTTTCAATCTGGTTGACTGCCGGTTGACTGACCAGAAGATCTCCATGTTCTTTTGTGGATGTTTGAACTGCGTGCTAGCTACCAGAACGTCTAGCCCCACAGCAAAGGTGTACCAGTCTGAATCTGTTATTGGAGGTGGTGCCGTGCAGAATGTTCTTTGCAGCATAGCACTATATGGCACTCTTTTGATTTTCGTCTCCCCGGTTTACAAGTACTGCAAGTACAATATTTCGCCGTCTTGATAGTACTATAAGTCTTATATACAAAGGTACTATCAAGAAGACGAAAGATTTGTGGCGACATCTTATGTCTAGAGACAGTACTTGCTGCATTTGTCTGTGCTAAATTTAATAATAAAATATTCTCTTTTTTACTAATTGTTTTGTATCTTATCCTACCCTCCACTGTAAAATCTAGCGCTAATTTCAGTGCCACCACCAGGCTAGAGTTCGCAATACAAAATCACGCTCCATGATAATACTATAGGTTATATATGCAAAGGTTTTACTAAGTATTTTACATCTGGTTAAGTTTTCCTTAAGAACCTCCTGATTATCCCTAAGAGTTTTTTCACACCTTATAAATTTGAAGAAAATTGGTTAAGTAATTTACCTTATTTATTCAGGTGTAAGTACTAATTAGTATACATGACGTGATACCTAAATAAACGATTAAAAAAGGCAAAAAAGTAAGAATCGTTTTAACACTTCTTAATTTAAATTTAAATTTATTGAAAATAAATTATTTATTTTTAAATTAATTAACTTCTTAATTAGTTACAACTATATAATTATTATGAGCAGAGTGAAACATTGGCAAATATTTCGGTAAAATAAATTAATGCTTCTTGAAACTGTACATTTAGTCAACGCGTCTTAGGGCTTTGATCTGATTAAATACTAGCTTATTTTTTCTTATTATTAAATTTCTATCTTTTTTCTATCTATATTTTAGGCAATGAGTTCATCGGTGTCGTACTTTATGTTTCTAAGTACTATGGAAGATATTTCAAATGTAAAAAATTAAAATATTTAGACCAGGAATGCCGTGAAGATTTATTTGCATCCAAGCACTTTTATAAACATATATGTTAATCTTCTAGAACTAGCTGTTTTAAATAAATATAATATATAACATTTGCACTAAACTGACATATTTTTTTACAATATATGAATAGAGGACAAGTTGAAACGTCTTTTCAACTCCAACTATCAATATCAGGGGCCTGTAACACAAAACTACAAGTACTTGTAATACAAGTGAATTAATACAAGTGTAAAAAATTCCTGTAACACAAAGCTACAAGTTTGCTGGCTCTTCTACAAGTGTAATGAGCGAACATTACAAGTGGGAAATTATCTTTGAGTAAATATAATATGGAGGGCTCGTTCCTATCCCTAATGCATTGTAGTACTTGCAGTTGTGATAAGGGTCACTGTCCCACTTTCTGTAAGTTAAGGATACAGCTGTATGCTGTCAATTTGTGTTTACCTTCTCCTCGCACATCGTTCTCCGTCACATGTGATATGAAGCACTCGGTATATTTTTAGTCTTGTTTGCAAAAAGCCGAAAAAACCGCATATCAATAAGCTTTGTGACTGTTTTAATTCTTTACAAATTATACGTAAAAATAAGATCAAACTTTAAAGTGACTGTTAATTGCTAGTTTTGTAAGTAAAATATTAAAGTTCCCTACTTTGATGCGAATAGCTTCCCCACAATGTGACCAATACAATGGATTTACCAAGGACTACAATCGGGAGATCTTTCAACAGCAGGACTGCAGTAATTTAGCCTCGACTAAGAGAGATGAACAGCAGAATGATTTTTCCGACATCAGCGATCCATTTCCTGCAAGTGGTTTGTGTCACCTTTGTAATGAGGTAAAGATTAAGAAACTGGCACAATTCCAACCGAAAAACGAGTCCAAATTAACGTTGCCGAAGTGGCACGATCGTGCCATTTTGACACCGAAATTTTCTCGTGGCACGGTGGCACGAAAAGTTTCAATATGACACGTTTTTTTTTCATTATTTTACATAAATGCTTTTAAGATAATTGACTCAACCTTTTTAAAAAATAATCCAAACATACAAAGTATTTTGCCACACTTCAATATTTTGGTGTCAGAATTTTCTCATCTATTAGAGTGCGAGAAAGATGTTCTTTTTGGTGAAATAAGAAAAATTTTTGAGATTGGACTAGCCGAAAGTATTTTTCTTGAAGATTCAAAAACGTTCTAGGTTAAGTTGTACAAATTAAAAAAACAATATTTCAAAATTTATGTTGATTCTGCTTAAGCTAAGTGTTCACGATTGGTAGATCTTACAATATTGTCAGATCTGTCAGTGAAAAACATGCTTACAATGTCTTACAACCGTGTAGTCTTACAATTAATTGTCAGAAAATTTGTCTGACAATTAATTGTTAGATCATTGTCTGACAATTAATTGTAAGAGATTGGTGGATTTTGATGTAGATTCAAGACCTGTAGGATGAAGAAGATGTATTTAAATAAACAAAAAAACAGTATTTTCAACTAATTACCATTTCCATAATTTTTTTCTTCGTAGTTAAGATATTTTTAACCAAAAAAACAATATCAAATTGTGAATATAACTTTGTGTAAAGTGTATATTTGTGATCTTTTTTTAATAGTAAATTATTTCGGTAATAATTTGTAAGAGACTTCACTTTTATCGATATGAAAATATCGTAAATGTAATATTAATATTCAATGACCTGGCAACCGATTTACCATGCATGCTCTTACATAAGCTTAACTTAAGCTTTAACTTTTACCTTTTTCCAAATACATACAGTGATGGAAAAAATAATAGAAACAAAGCTTTACATAATGATCAACCATTAATAACTACATACAATTACGTCTTCCTCGGTTCTAATTTTTATATATTAATTGCACCTAGCATGACTTTGAAATGGTGCAACCGTTTGTTGTCATTAGCTCTTTCTTTGGACTTAACGGTTGAAAAATGAGCTAAGTGATAATTTCGCCTGGAAAAAATAATAGAAACAATGTACTTTGACTTTCAATTTGACTTAAATTTCGTTTTTTATTTTTATTGAAATAGACTTTTTATTGTTGTTTATTAGTTTTGCAGGTGTTTCAGTCGTTTTAATAAAAAAAAATATGACAGTTATTTTAAAATTTTATAAAAATGGGTCGTGGAGTGCATTGTACTATTACTGAGCGCAATTTAATAAAAAACTTCAGAAAAAATGGGAAAACTATGGAAGAAATAGCACAAGCATTAAATTGTTCAAAAAAGAAGATGTTTACGGCTCTCCATTCAAGTCCAAGGCCAGAAACAAGATGCAGAAAACGAAAGACCTCAACGCGGTTTGATTAGATATTGGTACGACTGTGTAAAAAAAGCCTTTTTCTTCTTTAAACGACTTGAAAATTGAACTAAATGCGCCTGTTTCAAGTCGTACAATAAGAAACCGACTAATGGAACCAAGGCTTCCTGGAAGGAGTCCCAGAAAAGTACCATGCTTGAGCAAGAAAAATATTCTGCAGAGAATGACTTTAGCAAATAAACACGCCCAACGAGAAAATTGTGAACAACGTTTTATGGTTGGATGAAACAAAGATAAATTTATCTGGTTCCGATGGCACAATGTATGTCAGACGACCTAAGAACGCAGAATTCGATCCAAGGTACAAAAAAAAGACTGTTAAACATGGTGGAGGAAATATCATGATTTGGGGGTGCTTCTCAACATCTGGGGTTGGTCCAATTTTTTGGACAAAAGACAGAATGTGTGCTATTGACTACGTCCGAATCATAAATGAAGTTATGCTGCCATTTGCTGAAGAGAACATGCCAATTAAATGGGAATTCATGCAGGATAACGACTCCAAGCACTCCTCAAAATTGGCTAAGGAATACTTTAACAAAAATAAAATAAATGTTATGGAGTGGCTATCGCAGTCCCCGGATCTTAATCCCATAGAACACCTGTGGGGCATACTTAAGAGGAAAATTGGAGACTTCAGAGCCAAGAATAAGGAAGAACTGTTGTCTATAATACAAAATGTATGGTATTCCATACCTTCCGAAACATGCGCCAAGTTGGTTCATTCCATGGGGCGGAGATGTGAAGCCGTCATTAAAAATAAAGGTGCAACGACCAAGTACTAAACGAATATGAACCAATTTAATTTTTAAGTTTCTCTTTACCAAAAAGAAAAACACAATTATAGTATTGTTTCTATTATTTTTCCCAGGGTAAAATGGCTGTTAATATTAATTTTAATTTTTCTCATTACTAATTTTTCTTTTTATAAATAAATTTAATATTGTGTATATTTTAAACTTTATAGAGACTTATTGTATGTATTTTTAATTTTCAATTTCCTTCCAATAAACTTTTTGTTTTTAAAAAACGGCACAGAAGAAGCTTGTTTCTATTATTTTTTCCATGACTGTACATATATTCTTATAAGTACATAAGTTATGTATGATAAAAACTATTATTTGTTCTTTTAAATAACCGAACAATCGAATGACTTTTAAACTGTATTTTATTTCTTAAATTATGTAATGCTTTTTATTTAATGTAAAAGCTTTAAAGCTTTGGTAAATTTGCAAATCGTTATGATTAAGGAATACTAGATTTTAAGAGGAGTCTCAATAAAGCAGTCAAAGAAGAAAAACCACAATTTGTTTTTATCGCACGGCCTCTGTAGTTAGTGACGCTTTTTATTTTGCACGTTCTTTTTATTTTGCATGAACATTTGATTGAGTTCTTTTATAACTTAATAATTTTTCATTAAATACCCTACAAATTGTTATACAATATATATGCATAATTAGAGAAAAGTGTTATAGGTAATTTAATATACCTATACTTTATAAGGTTTTTGAAAAGTTAAATATTTTTAAATCACAGTAAACTAAAAATTAAACATAACACAAAATAATACATTTTTTAACTTTTCTTAGATTTACTTAGAAATAATTGAATTTTTATTTAATGATAATTTAAAAAAAATTAGTACTAATGGACAACATATGAAATCTAAGCAAAATGATCCAGGAACTGAACATGCTTAATTGTATTAAAAATACAATCCCAATCCATAAAGGCACCAAAAAGAATTTTTTTTTTTCATGGATTCTTTATACTTTTTAGTTGCGATATGGGTACTAGGGCAAGACGTGGCGTAAACCCGAAGTAAGTGATTAGACTCGGTTTAACTATTTCGATGTTGAACCCAGTACTAGTGAAAAATAATAAATAAGGCTGTTAAAGTTCTTCAGTGATTCTCTAGAGGGGAAATTGAAATTTTTGTTAGCTCTCAAACTAACGGTACACCCCATCATACAAGCGTAGTGCAAAATCTTATTTATCTGGAAAACGGCTCTAACGATTTTAATAAAAAAAATAGGTGTGCAAAATGTTATTAACGGTATCTGTCATAGAACGGCTTTTTGATTTTCGGCTTTCGCATTAACGGCTCTAACGATCTTAACCAAAAGTTTTCCGCAGGAGCTCCCTTTATATTGTAATATTGTATATACAAAAAAAAATATATTTTAGGTCTTAAAAAAATTACTTTAGTAATAAAACGATTTTTAAACTTTGTTTGCATTAAGGCATACTTTTGCAGAAATCAGACGGCAATTCCATGGATTTGAACATTATTATCTCATTTAGTCCATGTTTTATATTTACACATGCATAATTTTTAAATTCCAAAGTACATTTACATAAGAGCAAGTTCGTGCGATCCAGTCATGCATTTTTTTTTTATTAAGATGCTATCACATTGCTTATCTTTCTTTCAATGAGCACTTGTAAGCAGTATGCCTACAAGTGTAGGGAAATTTTTGTTTTCTACAAGTGTAAAGTTTTTGTTTGTGTTACAGAAATAATCTACAATAAATTGTAAGATTAATATAATCCTACAAGTGGCTGTTGACTTGTAGACTTGTAGCTTTATGTTACAGGCCCCAGAAGTGAAGATAATTTATTGCCAAGCCATTTGATTCTGACTTAAGTATTCGGCGAAACATACTGCCAGGTTCCAAAAATCGAAATGAAAACGATTTTCCAAATCGAGTGAATCTGTTTTCAGTGTTCTACATTTAACTCACTTTCATAATTTCGTATAACTTTAAGTGAAATTGAAAACAGCTTTTATCTGTCACTTCTCAGTTGGAAAATACAAAACTATTTGGTTTGTGAGGTTTTTGGACTGCTATCAAAATTTTGTGTATAAATTTTGATAAAAGTAATTCTTTGAATTATTGTAATGAGTGATGTATTGCTTGCAGTAGTATTACAACGTACTAAGCGTAAATATGCACAAGGAAGACAAATTTTGGGAAATCATTCAAACCTATTAGGAATTGATGACGCTGCATATATGTGGTTAAAAGATTTTTGTATCATACTACTGACTTAATAAACTTTTTTCTGAACATTTTATAATGAATGATAAGTTCACACAACTAGATCTGATCCAATTTAAATCACCTGAAAATCGAGAAAATCGAAATCTGGAACAAGGAAATTTAAATCAATTTCACTTCGACCAAAATGAAATCGATATCGGTAAAAGTGAGATGAAGAACACACAACTTTATTTTGTACCGATTTCAATAATTAAAAAAATGAAAAGCCATAATTCAATCAACTTATTTTGCTAAGCTTTACTTGGAAATCAGCTTCCGGAAATTAAACCAGAGGAAACTACGCTAGTTTTTTATTTGGAAAAAACCCCAAAATTTTGTTCATACAAATTCTGGGCTGTTTTCCTATTTTGAAGACCCGGCTGACTTTTATTTGTTTCTTTTTACTTCATCACATTTAAAGTGTCTTCTTTGAAAATAAAAAAAAAAAACATTTTCTGATTTTTTTTCCAAAATCTAATTTGGGAATTAGACCAAAATAAATTGATTTTCTGACCTTATTTCTATTTTGACTCTTTCTGACTCTTTTTCCATACCTAGCTGGCCCAATTTTCAACATTTCTGGTTTATTTCCGAAATTATTTCTGGCCGTTTTTCCAATTTTGAGCAAACAACATTTTCTGGCGTTTTTTTAGAAATAAATTCTGGCGTAATTTCCGGGAGCTTATGTACGTACATAACATACCACTATAGTCCTTAACTGAAAAAATGTTGTATAACTAAGCCAGTTTGAAAAAAAAATGGATAGCAGCACATATAACTTTAAACCACTATTTGTATCTATTTTAAATATACTAATATATTTGAAATTCCATAAATGAGACCTTTGCTTCCAAAAATTCTTTTTCCCCCTTACATTCGACTCCAGCAATAAAATTTATTATAAGCGTAGTAAATCCCTTGAGTGTGTGTTAATTATGAAAAAACTAACGACAGTATTATGTTATAGGATTTAACCTATCAACAGAAGTCAAATAATAAATTATTAAAGACAAATGAATTAATAACTTTGTTCTAAAAAGTATTAAAAAAATTATGTTTTGCGTACCGTAAAGGTAATTTATACAAAAAAAAAATTATGTAATAATTTTGAAGTTTATTTAGATTATCGAATAATTGTTACAGAAAAAACTGACTAAATAAATGTTTAAAAAAATAAATAAAAGATATAAACATGTGTATATCTATGTGCCTATGTTTGTAAGTATGATATTAACCGATCGAAATCAGTTCAATAGTTTGTCAACAATTTCATGTTGAAGGCTTAAAACGTTCCCGCTGCTAATGTATGATGAATTTGAGTGTAATATGATACAGAATCAACCGAATAGTTCAAATTCAGGTCACACATTATTAACATGGATGTATGACAACGGCGAATGATACAACAAATCTGAGAAACAGAAATCAGAGCTGTGAATATTGTAGTAGTAGAAGAAATGTATTAAGACTTTTTTTACTTTTTTTTTTATAATCTACCCGCTCTCAATTGATTAGGATTATACCCTTTAAATGTTTTCAACACAGCGCGGGCGTGAAGTTACGGAAGAGAAAGGAGGATAGGAAATATGTGTGCCACGATGTTCTGAGACTGAAGGTGCTTGTCTCAGATTTTTTATCTCCAGGGATGGCGGCTGAACTAAAGCGGAGAAATGCCGTGTCTTATTTCTATGTCCCTTATAATTCGCAATATTTCATTCGTATTCATCCTTATTGGGCGTACTAGTTAACTCAATCACATGTTGTTAGTGTTATGCCTAAACAACATGTAATGAGTAAACCAGCAACCCATTGATGACAATTGTTAGATGGTTTTTAATGGAATTTAAGGTGACATAGGTGACGGCAGGGATCGAACCTGCGATCATGAGGTTAACAGGCAAGCACACAACCATCGCGCCACGGCTAATTGCATGTAAGATGTAATTAACAGAAATAAATGCACTTGTTCCCAAATATTTCCGACTAAGAATTGGACTGGCTATAAGGTTTTGCAAAGTTTTTGTTATCCATATAGCAGTTTTGAGAGAGCAAAAGAACCGAAGCTAATTTTCATCTAAATTGTTAATTTGATGTTATAATGAAGACTAGATGTTGTCAGCTAAGGAAAAAAACATTGGTGCGCTGACCACCCAGTCACGTTTCAATGTCTTGTTCGGTTCCTCAACCGTGTCTCAACTTTAAGAGCTTTGATAAGCTTTCAACATGTCTTAGACTTTGCTAATTTAAACAAAATACACCGGTTTTTAAAAGAAACTCCACTCCTTTTTATAAACGACTTATACAGTGTCCCCACTGAGACAACACACTTTCAAAATCAGATTTCGCTTTCACAAAAACGAAGCCCAAAATGCGTATAGATATTGATAGAGTTAAAAGCGCATCAATATATCTGAGCTTTGTTTCTTACAAGACGGTGCTAGATGTCATACAAGCGAAGCGACGCAGCGCTCAAAGTTGTGAAGGGAAAATTTGGCGACTGGGTCATTTCAAGATAAAGTTTCATCAATTGGCCGCCGCAATCATATGAATCCTTAGTCCACTTTGGACGAGCTCGAGGGCAACATTTCAGGCGCTTTTGCCGAAAAAACGTCGCGAGTTGAAAAACTTCCAGCCCATCCAAGACAGCCATTAGAATGATTTAGCAAGAATATAGCTTCAAAGTGATGGCAGAATCTATTTTATATCTGGTACCGTATTGTAATATTCAAATTTCTTTTCCTTTCGTTCTTATTTGGACGCTCTACATAATCACTCCTAGCACGGATTTCATCGTAATCGGAAACTTGTTAAGAATCCCAAAAAAAAAGTATCACATGAATCAATCCATCATAGTTGAAAATCTCATACAAATTGGCCCTACGAACGGATTTGGTGATAGCTTTTTCGTAGAAGTCTCCGATTACGATGAAATTGGTGATAGGGCTGAATACTTCTACCACATTACGACCATGAAAATGTGTATTAGTTTGCAACATATGCACATTTTACTTTTTACTTGCGCTATAGGTACTATAGGGCAAGTTTTGCATTTGAAAAAACATCGAACTCGAGACTTTGACCAAAGTTGACATTACGATGATTGAGAACACGAAAAAAGTGGGTCTAGCAATTCCGCCTTCTGTCTGTACAGATTTATTTATTTAAGGGTCTTCGATGATTCCCTAGCGGAGAAATTGAAATTTTTGTTAGCTTCAAAACTAACGGTACTTGCCATACAGCTTTTAAGTAAAATCTAACTTATCTCGAAAACGGCTCTAGCGATTTTGATAAAAATAAATTATGCAAGCTATTATGGGCATGGACTAAATTTTGGTAAAAAAAATTTTATCAACGGTACCTGGTATAGAACCTTTTTTTTATTTTCGACTTTCTCACTTACGGCTCTAACGAATTTAAAAAAAATATTGTTCATAAAAATAAATGTTTAAAAAAAAGACAAATTCTAATTTTATTTTTTGCAAAATCAATATCTTCAAAACGTGTGAACGATTATTTTTTGAAATTATTTCTTAGAATCTATGTAACTAAATACTTGAATTTGGCATCCCAAATTTTTTTTCTTAAAAAATTTTAAAGAAATTTCTTATATAAAAAATTTATTTTATAATTAAACCATTTTTAAACTTTGTTTGCATAAATTCATATTTTTCTAACATGCATTTGAACATTTTAATCTCATTAAATCCATGTTTTATATTCATGTACATAAGAGCAAGTACGTGCGATCCAGTCATTTGAAAAGTCGCCTACGGTTTTATTTTGTCATTAGCGGCCTAAACGATTCGTTGAAATGATGTTACGTAGAAGTTCATAAAAAATAAAAGTATCATGGCTTTTTGAAAATTTTAATCAATTTTTGGATTTAAAAAAAAAATTAAAATTTCAGTTTTGTAAAATTTAATATTTAAAAAACGGATTGAAAGGATTATACTTCCAAAATTTCTAATGAATATTTTTTGTGACGAACTAGAAAATAACTTCATGGCCTTACTCCTTACCTTGATCTCCGGTTTTGATTTTTTGACTGAAAAGTGCAATTAATAGCAGTGTTTTTTTGGAAAAGTTATCCGTAGTACAGTAGGATCTTATATGAAAAACAAATACAACATCCGCAGAAATATCACTGCCGATACTCGAATAAACGTCAAATCTCTATACGCAGCAGGATTTCACTTCTCCTTTTATCGGCAGTGATCCTACTGCGGATGTTGTATTTGTTATTTATATAAAATCCTACTGTACTACGAATAACTTTTCCAAAAAAACACAGCTAATGTACTTCATTTGCCACTATTGAAATCATTCTTCAATGGCCCATACCGATACCTGCTTTCTTTTATTTCTTAGATTCCATACCATTACGTTATATTAAATAATGAAGTCGTCTCTAAATTCGATTATTTGTAAGGCCCCCATGTATTGTTTATAATTGAGTAACACATTTCATGGCCATAGTGAATCTTTATTTCACAAGCTTATAAATACAATTCAAGTTCTTTTTGTTTTTGTGTTAAAAATATGAACAACCCAAATCACACAAATTTCGGGGCCACCACTTTTTTTGTTATCCAATGCATATGGAATGTCCCACATACTACTAATTTATTTTCTTAATTTTGTACTTAACGTACAATGTGTGTTTATGGGCTTATCAGAAAGTCAATTAAGAATACGAATTTTTACTAAAGAAAACTTACACATTTTTCGATCTTTAAAATTTCAATTGATAGATTACAAAATTTCTAAAAGTTTGTATAATATTCTTAAAAAAGAAAAATTTAAAACCAAGTTGCCTTTATATAATTTATTTTTAATATAACATTGATAATTTCTACAATAAATTATTTCAAAATATTATATTTTCTGATATATGTATGTAACACCTATACATATTTACATAACTATGTATGTATGTGTAAAAGAATTGTTCAGTCTTTTGGTTTGTTTTTTCTTGTATTGTATTTCGTGTTGCTTATGTTTAATCATGTAAGACGTCATCCTGAAAAAGGTATTGAACAACAGCATTAAAAAATTTGTTAAAATCGTTTTGAATAATATGATTTAAAGTAATACTAAACACAAATAAGTACATTTACGTAAAACAAAAAACACTTAAAAATTAAAGTTAACAAATAAGTTTGATAATTTGGGATCATTATGATGACGATGAGATATTTACACTTATCAACATCGAACTCAATGATTTTTTCAGTTATTTTTATTTAAAGCATAATAAATTGTACACGGAATAAATTATTCATCAATGTTTTACCTGTGTTTTAACTTGGCGATGGTGTTCAGTCATGTTGTTTGGTGAAAGTATATTCCTTCTTATGAATTCCTATTTTATGTTGTTTCATTAATGATAAATAATTTAAGGGATATATACATATACAATACATATTTATGTATTTATAATTGACATTTAAATGCACAACACAAGGTGATTTACTTTGTTACACTTACACAGAGAAAAATATTACTACCTAAAATCAATAAGATCGCCGTATTGAGCTGTTTTACTTAGAAATCTCTATAAAATTAATGATTAATATGATATTTTCATAGAGAAATCTTATAAATTTAATGAAGAAAATCTTATCAAATATATTAAGAGATTTCCTCATATTTTTCAGAAGAATATCATCTTAATTGAGTTAAAGAATAAGAATTTCTTAATAATATAACGTTTCAATATGACAAACATTTATTATTGTTTTTTTGCTTTATGTTCTCAAAAAGGAATTTTTTTTATATCAAGAAGTAGTCTCTATAAACTTTTGAGGAGACTATCTTATCTCTTTTGCATCTTTATTCGTGATTGGTTGAATAATAAGATCAAACTTATAATCTTATAAACTAAAACCGCTAATAAGGAAATCGTTTAAATTAAAAAAGGCTTCCTTATAAAATTTGGAGAAGACTATCAGATCTCCTTTGCATGTTTATTCATGATCGTGCAATTAAGAGGAAAAACTACTTAAATCAAAAAGAGTTCCCATTTAAAAACAAAAAGTGGTCTCATTCAATAAGATTTCCTTCTTAAAACTATATTATTTGCCTCTCATGTAGATATATTAAAACGGGACATTGCAAACGCATTTGGTTTGTGATTTCGGGACGTGTGGACGTTTATTTAAAATGTGAAAAAATTAAAGAAAATTTACAATATAATGACGGGAAACATTGAAAATATATACTAAACAGTGTGAACAATATAACGGAAAGTGAAATTATATGTGTGCCATGCATAACGTGGAGTGAAACAGACATTCAAGAAACTCAAGGAATCATATAATTCCTGGGGTTTGATAAGTTCAACGTTGGCTTTTCTTAAAATGTATGGCATGAATTCCATCGAAGTTTTAGAGAAAATGCAGGCCGAAGATGTTGATAAACTTTTCGCTTATGTTAACAGCGCGGGATTCTTTGGAGAAAGGGTTAAATTTATGGCCGGCTTAAGACAGTGGAGACAAGAAAGGGTAAGTAGTCATAACGTATTCGTATTTTATAAAATCTTAACAAAAATCTTCTCCTACTCTTTTGGGTACTGTAAGATTTCATTGTATTAATTACAAAAATGGTGATGTGTGCTTTTTTTAGAACAAACCCTTACTTTATGACCAAACTACGCAATCGCCACCATCGACCCAAAGGGTTCTTGAATGGTTAGAAAAAATGTCTATCGACTTGAATTCTCTTAATTCTTTCAATTCACGTGTTTCAGAATCGAAAGAGGTGAATCTGACCAGCCTTCTTAAGTCCACTGTAAGAGGACAACTGCTTTTAAGCTCTTATGAAAAAATGGACACCTCAACAGTAAGATGCAAAAAGATCTGACTCATTGTATTGTGGACGTGGAGAGGTTTGTTGGAAGTGGTAAGAAAATGACATACAGGGATATGAATCTTTGGGCAAATGCATTCAAGGAAATTTTTCCCACCGAAAATAAGGTAAGCACCTTCATACAGAGTTTTGTAGTTACAAACAAAAAGACCAAACCAAGTTTTTAGTGTGCGAGGTTACCGAAATTCAAGAAAGATCAAATATGTCAATATAAGAGAGCACATATTATGTTATTGTATTGTTAGTCAAATTCTTTACATATTTTATTAAAATTTTGAAATGATTTTTCAAGACACTTATTTTTCGGCCCGCAAGATTGGGAACATCTTACTGTTGCCGAAAACGAAATTGTTAACTCTGAGGTGGAACAAGAGTTTTTGTATTATTTTAGAAGAATTCAATACGAAAAAAAACTGGCTTTAACACCATGGGACAAAGTTAGAACATTATTATTTATTTTTTTATACGTAAATCACAAAAAGTATGTAAAAAATAATGAAATAAAATATGTACCTATATTATAAAAAATGTAATAATAAGTAATGCGTTTTTATTCAAAAAATGTAAAGGAAGTGATCCTGGAAGAACTAGTTAAAAGTAAGTAGAAAACTCCTGAAATTAATACGGAAAACTTATTGGAATTATGTGAATAACTTCTGGAAACAATATGAAATAATTAAAAATATGAGAAAAACTCTTAGAAAAAATAGGGGAAACTTATTAAAAGTATATGGAATTCTTCTAAAAACTATAGGGAAAACTTATTGAATGTAGGTAAAAAACTGCTAAAAACATTGAGAAACCTTATTGAAAGTATGTGGGAGTCCATTTAAAATCATATGGAAAACAATCATTTCAATAAGTTTTCCTTTTTGTTTTAAGGGGTCTTCCATATAATTTCAATAAGTTTCTCATATACATTTATTATAAATATATATAAGATATCTTTTTAATTGTATGTGATAATCTTATAAAATTACCAAACAAGTTTTTAAAAAGATTTTCTCTGTTGTCTTAATAAGGCTTTCTTCTTGACTAAAAACCATAGAGAAATCTGATTGTTTTTCTTCCATTTTATGTAGTCGATTTTTCTCTGTGTACTTGTTCATATAAATATGTACCTACTGATAAGTGTTTAAAAAATGTTGGTAGCTTATTTCTCAACTAAGAAGTACATTCATTATGAATTTTACTAGATAATAATTATGACAAGTTACTTTTGTATTTACCTTACGTAAAGATATCAGCAATTATATAATTTTGATCACGGATTCCTTTAACCAGGGTTGCGAATTTTTGAATTAAAAAAATCATAAGTCATAAGTCTGTAGATGATTTGTGAACTAAAAAAATTTAGTTCACAAGTTAGTTAGTGACTTATGATTTAAAAAAAATTAATTCAGAAGCTACTAAGTGACTTATGAATTAAAAAAAATTAATTCACTACCAATAACTGACTTATGAATTAAAAAAAAAATAATTCACTACCTATAAGTGACTTATGAATTAAAAAAAAAATAATTCACTACCAATAAGAGACTTATGAATTAAAAAAAAATTAATTCACTACCTAGTATAAGTGACATGAATTAAAAAAAAAAATAATTCACAAGCTACTAAGTGACTTATGAATTAAAAAAAATTAAATTCATAAGCTAGTTGGTAAATTGTAAATGTTTAAGCTTGTTTTGACTACATATTTATTTAATTATTAACGAAGGGAGATTTCAAGCTTTTGTGTGTCATAAAATTATCATGCAAGCTTATAAATTTTCCAAATAATAATTTTTTAATCCATTAGCTTATGAATTAGTTTTTTTTTTAATTCATAAGTCACTAGGTAACTTCTGAATTAATTTTTTTTTAATTCTTAAGTCACTTGGTAGGTTGTGAATTATTTTTTTTTTAATTCATAAGTCACTTACTGGCACTGTCACTTAGTAGGTTCTGAATTAAGTTTTTTAAATTCATAAGTCATTAAATGATTTAAATTTTTTTAATTCACAAGTCACCAACTGACTTATGAATTCATTTTTTTTAATTCATAAGTCAGTAACTAGCTGCAGAATCACATTTTTCTTAATTCATAAGTCACCCACTAGCTTGTGAATTAAAGCCAACCTTAAGCTAAAAAGTGACTTAAGCTTTTGCAACCCTGCCTTTAACCTTCAGGTTCCTCTCGAACTTAAAAATTACCTTGTTTCAATGGAAATTTATTCGAAGAACAGCATCGCTAATTTGTCTTATTTCCTCCAAAGTGTAGGGTTAGGCCATCCAGAATTTCTTTTTTTATTTTATGTATTATTTAATATATTTTGTATTGTGATTTTCTTTTTAATTAAAACATAAAACTAATATATCTAATTTATTCAAAAATTTAAAGGAATAAATTTATTATTAACCTGTTCACATGGTAAAGTAAAAATCGTCTCATTTTTGCAACTAAAAATCATCCTTGACTTCATTCGAAAGTCGGGATGATTCAGGAAGGCATCTGATACCTAAGACTTCAACTAAATCCTTTCTTTTACCCTTTCCATTCCTACATTGCACACACTCATGGCAGAACAATGGATCCATTGAGATCCGAGTGACGTAATACGGCTTGCCGCATCATCACCCCACCTAACCTAACGTAACCTAAGTAAGAAACCGAAACTTTCTGATGAGGATTAATGTTAATAAATCATATAACAGTCTTTTAAAATAAAAGTGCTTCATTTACTTAATTTAGCTTTGAGCTTCATTTTTACATGCGATATTTTGATATGTATAGGTATTATATGGCAAGTTTTGCAATCGTCAAAAAAATCGAACTTGAGATTTTGATAAAAATTGACATTATTCTGATAGAAGAGAGCAAAAAGGTAGGTCTCGAACAACGGTCCGTCTGTCCGTTCCACTAAAGCCTAAATGTCTCGGCCGATTTTCCTAAAACTTGTAGACAATTTTTTTTTTTAATTTCAACTTTAACAGAATGATTTTTTTTAATAAAAATTTATGGAACAGTTTTTGGAAAAAAAATATTTTATAAAATTTCGGAAAAAATCGTATTGCAGGGACCGTTATTTTTGGTCTTAAAAAAAGAAAATAACGTGTGGGGATAAAAATTTAAAAATGATATCTATACTAAGTTTAAATAAATCGGGGAACCGTTTGGCTGTAGTCGAACAGACAGAATTGCAAGACACGGTTTTTGTCACAATGTTCGTACGTTCGTACGTTGGTACATCCGTACGTTCTGGTACCATTTTTCGTCGTCGATATCTCAAATACTTCGAAAGAGGCTGAAAGAGCGTTTATTAAAATTCAGTGAGTAGTTTTTTAACTATAACGGTTTAAAAATAAAGTGTTTCAAATATCTCACGAAAAAATAATGCTATTGATTTCAAATAAAATTTAATGTAGGTACTCATTATAAGGTCATACAGATTTGGTATGAATTTGGAAAAAAATGAACATAACGTTATTTTTTTAAATAAAAAAAACTGAAAAAAATGTCATAAACCAGATATTCTAAGAACGGAAAACAATTTGAAACTCAAAATAATTTTATTTTACGAAAAATAATGTGTTTGACAACTGGTGAAAATTTCAAAAAAAAATCAGTTTACAGTTTTCTTACAAAAAATAAAAAACTATACAAAATTCTATTGAAAATTGGTAAAAATTGTTTTTCGGCTCAAATTTCTCGAGAACTAGTAGTGATATTGACTTCTAATTTAGTTTACTTTATACATAGTATAATTTTGTATAATTGGTAAAATGTTGACAAATATTGAATTAATAGTTTTTTTTTTAAATAAAAAAAAACTATTAAAAATTCTAGTGAAAACTAGTTAAAATTGTATTTCAAGTCGAATTTCTTGGGAATGAACACCGATAGTGCCTTCTAAAGTATGTTGTTTTATACATCGATACCTTCCCTTAAGAATGTATACTAAGCGACATTTCTAAAATTTTTCAGGAAACGAAAAAAAACGAAGAAAGTCCTAGTTGAATCATAGTGTGCTAAGAGACAATTTTGGTTAAGCTATTTGGCAGATAATACAAATTTCAGGGGGCAACATTATTTTAATGAGAAAAAATGGCAGTTGATAAATTTTTTTATTTGTACTCTAGTTTCCTTTTCATGCATAATAGGTTGGCGAAACCCAGGCCAAAACGTGGCCCTTAACATATAGTATATTTCCTCATCATAAAGTCATTTTCGAAAAAAGTGTCGCTTAGTACATTCTTACGGGAAGGTATCGACATAATACAATTATTAATATATGGTTAAATTTTGACAAGTATCGAATTGACAGTTTTAACAAAAATATAAAAAAAATCTACTAAAAAGTGGTAATATTTGTTTATCGACTAGAATATCTGGAGAACGAGCAATGATATTGACTTTGCCATTATTTAATTTTATACATAATACAATTTCTAACAAATGGTTTATATTTGACATATATCTAGTTTTAGAGCGGATATATTTTGTAAGTACCCTTCCATCAATAACCAAACCATATCTTTTATATTTGAATATTTCGTTTTTAAATTTTTTTCAATTAAAATGTTTGGAACCGAAATAATAAAGTAATTTTTATAATACCTATAATACATAATTTTATAATTTTATTATCAACTTAGTTTTTAGAAGAATGTATGTACTGTACATACGTATATGAATAAGGTTGTTCAGTTGTACCCATATTCAAATTCCATTAATAGCTATGGTAAAATTGAAGAAAACGTCACAATATGTTTTTATCTTTTTGCCCAAGTTTACCTCCTGGGTCACGTGGAAACAACTTATACATCAACAATCTCAATTTAAAATCTCTTTAAATAATTAAAATGCTTTTCAATCTTAAAATAATGTTTGTTTGAATTTTACAGCTAAAGTTTGTTTCGCTGAAAATTTGGTTATTTGAAAAAAACTAAATATAAAGTTTTCAAGACCACAAATGGGAAGTTATCAGTGTGGGTCGCACCCAGCCTCTTTTTTGGAAAAGCTTTGAGCCGGAGACCAGGATTGAAACCCAACATTTTTTTCAAGTAAATGTGAAAAGCAAATGGACCCTTAACCATAGAACTATGTAGATTAATTAAAAGTACCGTATCCCACCCACTGGGAAAATAATTCGAAAATAAAACAGATTATCAGACTGATACCTACTTTTCAATAAACCACAAAGAATCTTTCTTGCTTTTTAAACAAAACTTTTTCCTCAAATTCTCTATTACAAATCCTTTTTCTCGTTTTTCTTCTCCAATTTTCATCAAATCGCTTGCTTGGATGGCTTTCTCAGAAAAAGTGAACTTTTCTAGCTAAAAACCATTCGCTGGCTCGGCCATTCCAATCAATCACACATTCTTACAAAAAGCCAATCGTCACGGCTTCCTGGAGTAGCTCGTTCCAAAACTTTCATTGTTGACTCTCAACTAAACCTTACAATCACTCTGACAGACAAGGATTCAGTTAGTTGTTGGATAACTTAACTTTCCATAACTTGTAGAATTTTAATGGCCGAGTTCAGACTAAAATCAACTTAGTTTATGGCTTCCTATTTCTTTTGGTATATTTTCTTTTTGTTATTGGTTGTTTTGATTTGCGATTAAATTGTTTCTTTTTGTTCTGGCAAGATACCTAACACTAACATACCTACATAAATTATAAATACTAGTACCTACATCCGCTCAAAGTCATAAAAAAGCAATATGTAATTGTTGTGAATGCGATGATGTTTTTGTTGCAATTTTAACTCCTTTTTTTAAATGAAGGTAGCCCACCAATTAATAGCCTAATTAGTGTTTTTATTATAGTTCACATCACAGTTGGAAGTTTTTTTTTATGTAAACTCATAATTTTTTTCAGGTATGCAAATGTCATTTAAATGTATAGTTTCAAAATGACAATAAAAAGGCACTTCGAATGAAAAATCTTAGATTTTCTAATTTTTGCTTTGAATGTACAGTAAGCTATACTGCTCTAAAAAATTTCATCATTCTACAGCAATCATATAAATTAAACATTTCCTCAGAACGGTGGACGGATACCACGCCCCTTGAATGGAAAACCTCAATTTTTATCTTTGGTCCTTTATATACACTTTAAGCCCTACCGTTGTACCAAATTTCATTGTTCTATTGCAATCGGAAGTGTGCCCTATAATTTACATTAGTTCTGAGGATGTGGGCGGATACCACTGTTTTATTAACTGGTACATGGTGCCTTATTTGAGTTATGTGGTGCTTGATCTTGATTTTGCTGTCACTTCGTAGTTTGCTGGTAAAATAAAAGGCACTACGGCTGGTGAAGTTGTGTTTACATCCTTTGGATAATCTTTTTATATTTGCTCAGTGAAAACAAATAGCGTACCTTTTTTGTATTTTCAGCATGACCAACAAAATATCCTTTCTTTCTTTTGAATCCCATTTTCGCCTTTTTGCTTTTGCATTATTTGTGTACACAATGCTTCGTCAAAGAATTTTAAGTGATATAGACAAAATATACTGCCAAGCCAATAGTCGGCCGGTTTAAGTTCTTTAAAACTGCTTCTGTGCAGGTTTCGTAATTTGTTGCTCCGCCCACATTTAATCGAAATTCTGCTTTCCTGAATCGATATTCGTGCCAGTTCAGCTATAGTTCGAATTGCAACGTCAACTGCACTATTCCATTCCGAGGTATATGGAACAGTCTTTTGATGAATGATTCCATACTAATGACATTGTATATATATTTTTATTTAACAATTTATATACAAAGCTAATGAGTGAGGTCGCTAACTTCTCGATTGATAAACTCAAATCATTTGTCTGTACTTGTGATGTGCCGGATCGTTAAAAATGTGTATATCCGCGGATACGGATCTGAATACGGATATTTGGTCTCAAGATCCGCCGATAGGGATCTTAACTTTCTTAGAGTAAAATGTTTAAATATAACTTCCTATAATAAATGTTTAAATATATTATCATTTCAATAGCTTATTACAAAGATTTGCGATTGATCTCATTATAAAAATAGGTTGATTTAGTATCTTTGAGTTATGTACAATTGGTATGGTACTCACTACTATAAATGTTTGTAATATAAAGGTGGCAAATACGATTTTAAGAAATAAAAAAAAATCTGAATGGGATTCAACAGTTTATCATTGTTACCTTATCACCTATATAGATAAAATTTTATCTATTAATTGAATATTAATAAGGTAAAAGAGCCGCCAAAAACTAACGGATACGGATCTTTCTTATCCCTCGGATATCCCCGGATACGAATAAGGATACGGATATCCGTCACTATAGTCTGTACTTCCTTATTAAACGGTTTTCCTAAAAAAAGTCCTCTAAAGTAATTTCAAACATCTGTTGAATGAAGTAGATGTTTCTCCAATGGCTGAAGTCATCTTTCAAAAGCAGAATACATCGTGCACCTCCCAGAAATTTTCTTTTATTGGTCCACATAAACCGCATGTACTTATTCGCTACTTCGTTCAGATTTTGAGTAGTCAGCACACTTGGTTGTTTGATTAATGTGTTAAACCTGTGTACAATACAGATGTTCGGAACGAATAGAACATCAGTCATGTGTTTGGGTTTCCAATCTTCCGTCGAATGCCAGTATATGAATGGGCGAGTTCATAATCGTCAGCCTAACTAAGAACTGCATTATCTGCGTTCATAAAGTCAGATTTTCGATCGAACTAACCTAGCCCAACTGCAGTACATACCGTTCATAAAAGTCAAACTGTCGTCAGCATCGGGCAGATTGTGCAGCTTAATTTTTTTGGCTGCAGAAGAGCGGAAATTTATAAAACTAATTTTACAGTCACCAAGAAGGACGAAGAGGCACTGTATAATAATCAGAAAGAAGCTTACATTGAATGTGGACCTCGAAATCCTAAAAATGACTACGGAATATATCGCCAGGATACTTTGAAACCACCTTTATTAAGAATGCATTTTTTGGTAATAAAGTCAGGCCTTTTTTTTACTGCAGACATTCTGCATTGTGAGTGCGTTCACAAATGCATCAGAAAAGAACTGCGATTTTCTGCGTTTATGAATACACCCAATTTTACCTGCATCAACTGCTGAGATATTGTTCTCATTCGCTATTTGTACTTATTTAATTTCTTCAAACGTTATGAATTTAGCAAACCATTTTCTTCTTCAATTTTTCTTATAAAGTGGAAGCGAGAGAAAGAAAATTTCATCTGTGCCAAACGATCAAAAATCATCGAGATAGCTTAGCACGATATGGATATTAGGTCAGTTCGAACTATAGAACAACTGATCCAATGAAGATTTAACAAGATTTATTTCTAATCTACTAGATTTACGAAATTAATTTTCATGGTAAATTTTCGAGATTTAAAGAAGATTTATGGTAAATCCACCTAAATCCAGGATTATCTCTTGGTGAAAACGTAGTATTAAGCTTTCTACAGTCCCTAATCCATTGACTTGGCTTGTGACAGAAATGACATGTGCCTGGTTTATCACATTTCTATTTTTGTCTCTTATGACTTTTCCGATTTTTTCTACAGTAAGTCGAGCAACTTAATTCGTGAGCGTGCGTGCTGTAGAACTTGTTGATTCCCACGCGCTAATAAAATGCGTGAACAACTTTAGCAAATGCCATTAACAGCTTAGTTATGACCATTTTATCAGGAATTTTCTCACCAAGAGTGAGGAAGATCTTCAAGTCTGGCTTCATGTGTGGCAATATCATCGGCGTCACAATTCTATGTAGTATAAATCTATATCATTGTTGCAGGAGCATATAGATAGATAACACAGTTTGTCCTGCATCGCTTTACAGCAGTGTTTTTCAAACTTTTTGAGTACGCGACCCCTTTGCCAGTAACAAAGTTTTGGCGACCCCCCCATTATAATGTGTCAGTTATTTAAAAACCTACATACACTGAACCCCTTTTAAGCCCGGTCTAATTACACAAGATTTTACTTATTCGCAATGAAATTTTCTCCCGTATTGCCAAAAAAAATTGTAGCAGGCCTTGCAGTAATTTTCATTTTTTTGAATTCTTAAGTGCCCATCAGAATTGTCATTTTATTTTTTTCAACTGAGAGGAAGTACGTATTTAAAAATTGAGTGTTGTGTTGTGCTGTGTACGAGTAATTATGGACAAGTTTCTCAAAAGACCGTTGCAGCCTTGCACATCCGGTGCAAGTTGAAGCGGAGGAAGCAACGAACAAAAAAATAGACTTTATGACGTAAAATATCTTAAATATGGTTTCACAGTTTTAAATAATAAGCCTCAATGAGTTCTTTGTTGTGAAGTTTTATCTGCCGAAAGTATGAAACCATCAAAGCTTATGCGACATCTCTCAACTAAACATTCTTAAGAAGCAGATAAGCCGTTAGAATTTTTCAAACAAAAATTGAAATCCCTTAACCAGCAACAAAGTACTGTGGTTCATGTAAGAAAAATTAGTCTATTTGAATGCTTTTTATTATTTTTGGATCAAAAATAATATTTGTTTTTGTTTGAACGTAATCGCGATCTAAATACATACATACATACATAATGTTCATAGGTAAAAGGGTATGTACATTGTACATGTACTGACCGAATTTAATTCGCGAAAAATACCTACGCTTTTTTCCATATTTGATCTATTTTGCTACATACTCGTATGCACATATATGTAATTGTAATTTTGATTTACTGTTTTGTTTGATAGATTCTTTTTGTTTTAGTTATTAAGTGCCAATGAGAAAGCGTTGTTAGCTAGCTATCAAGTAGCATACCGAGTCACCAAAGAAGGGAAAACTCATACAATTGCTGATAATCTTATTTTTCCTGCGGCCCTTGATATGGTTGAAATTATTTTGGGTAAGCAGATAAACTTAAAAATATACTACTTTCTGACAATACAATTGAGCGGAGAATAAGTGACAAGGCCGTTGACATTCAAGAACAATTAACTGAAAAATTAAAAAAGAGTCCACATTTTGCCTTGCAACTGAATGAATCTACTGATGTTTCAGACTGCGCACAGTTTGTGGTATCTGTTCGTTTTGAAGCAGAGGAAAACATTGAAGAAGAAATTTTATTTTACAAAACTCTTCCTGCTAATAATACTGGCCAGTGTTTGAATGATATGTTAATAATATTAAATTAATACTCCCAAACGTTTCATGGACACAATCCTTTCTTCATCGACAAGTTCTGGCATCCAAGGCAGCGTTGCCACAAAGTGCCCGATCGGGCCATTTGGCCCCCTGTTTTATATTTTGGCCCTTTGCCCGGGCCAATTAGAAATGGCCCCAAAATCTAAATTTTAGAAGATTTAACATCACATCATATCGTGCTAAAAATAATTAAAAAGCTTTACAAAATTAAATACAAACCATCGTGATGCACTACAATGTGTTTCCACCACATACAAATAACCATATTTAAAACGGAACTGAATTCATTCGTTTATTTTGTTAAATTATTTGGCTATTTTCCCGTCAATTTCGTCCAGCGTGTTGACTCAAATATTTTAAAACCTAAATGGAAGAAAACAGTTTGTGCGTATCAATGACGTACTATCAGATGTAACTGAGGTCACATCAGGAGTACCACAAGGAAGTCACTTGGGCCCTCTTCTATTCTTGCTGCTGATCAATGATATCCCTGATTTATTAAAAAAATGTTTCTTGTTTGATGTTTGCGGATGACATCAAAATATTCCGTCGTGTTACGTCAATTATTGATTGTCATTTACTCCAATGTGATCTTGATCGCTTGTCTGAATGATGCTTAGCTAATCAGCTTTTCTTGAACGTATGAAAGTGTCAAACCTTATCATTTTTTAGGAGCCCATCATCATTTCCTTTTCAGTATTCTATAGAAGGTACGGAAATCTCAATACTTAACGAAAAGAAAGATCTCGGTATCACGTTTGATTCGAAACTCTTCTCTATGTCCCATATAGACTTTGAGATTGCTAAGCCTAACTCTATGTTAGGATGCAATAATCGGAACTCTAAAAAGTTCACTGATTCTCTTACTCTTCGATCTCTTTTCTTTGCGTATGTAAGGTCATCGTTGGAATATTGCTGTGTATTTTGGAATTCATTTTATCAAGTTCATTCTAATAGGATTGAAAACATACAAACAAAATTTTCTCCAATTGTTCTACATAGCCTAAACTGGAATATTCATACCCCAACTTATAAAACTCCTCAACTTCTTGGCCTATAATCTCTTGTCGTTCGCCGTAAAAAATGTTCAATAATATTTTTTGCCCTTTTCTTTTGTCTCTTGTAAATGTGTATGCTCCGTTAAGGCATCTGCGATCCCGTTTCCTTTTTAATGAACCTCATCATCGGGTAAATTATGGTCTAAATCAACCTTCGACTAGATGCATTAGAGAAGCCAAAAGGATTTGTAATCATGTTGATTTTTTTTTCTCAACAAAGTCTAGAATCTCTAAAGAAGCACATAATACCTAATTCGTAATCTGGTGGATTTAAGTTATTCTTTTCGATTAAGTTTATAATGGTGCTTATTTTGACATTCTCTTTCGTTAGAAAGTGAGTCGAATTCGTTGAAACTTAATTTTGAGACTCGGCGATTAGAATGTTAATCGAACAATTCGAAACTTCACCCAATCCATAGAAAGTTCATTCATTTGCGAAAGCTAATTCAATTTTGACATTCGAAAGAATAGAATTAAATGTCATTTTTGTGTCGTTTGAATTTTTTTGTCGAGTGAGCAACAAAACATATAACTTTTTAATTATTTCATGGAAAATAAATTACTTTTTTTGTTGTTTTATGTTGAAAGGTCGCATTCCAACTGGAAAAAACCGCGAACAAAACGAAAAGTTAATTAAAATAATGGAAGAAAACCCGGAGGTAGCAAAGGGTTTTTTTACCACCCGCGTTGATATGGAAAGAAAGAAAGCATCCACTATCCTTCTCCTCTGCACTTCTTCAACACCATCTTAATTTATAAACAACACAAATGCCATATTTTTATTTTTTATTTATTATTTTATGTTTTTTATCAAAGAAATTTAAATTATTAAACAACAAACAAAACAATTACAAATAAACAAAGATTTCACTTTTTGGTTTTGACATTTCACAAACACTTCTCTTTTGTTTTTGATATTTTAGTGTGACCAAGTGTATACGAAAAAAATAAAAATTTAGAACGCGTCATGAACAACTTATTTTTTTTTAAAATAGTTTCAAAACAGCTGAGTTGACACAAAAAATGTAATAAATATGTAGTTCTTTATGGTTAAACTTTACTTTATAATGAAAAAGTGTATTATTTATTTTGTTTCTTCATTATTTATCCAACATCTATAAAATGTTTAGAAACAAAAAAAAATGTAAAACGGTCATACTAATTCAAATAGAAATATAGTAAATGTCAAAGAGCTGACAATGAAAATTAATCTTTTTTTAAGTTCATTTTATGCTATCTTTCGCAAATGAATGTTATTCGTTCGAATCTCAAAATTAAGAAAGTTTATTCGAGGGAATAGAATCATTCTAACGAATAGACTTTTCATGAGAATGTCAAAATAAGCATGAATGTTATTTTGTTGGCTCCACTAATTAATTATTTGGTTTTCTATTTTTCAACAAAAAAGATTTTATTCGGTAGTCTGTAAGATTATATATTATTTGTATAAATCTGCTTAATGCATTAAATAAATAAAAAAGAATAAATACAAATATTAATAAATTGTAGATAGTTTAATGTTTTAAGGACGGATTTGTAAATAAAATATTTGGCCCCAACTTTTGTCAAATGGCCCTCAAAAAATTTCTAAATGGCCCTCTCTGGTATTTACTTCGCGGCAACGCTGCCAAGGTGTAAACTTCTGAGTTAAATGATGTGCTTAAAGACGTGATTAGAGTTGTGAACTCTATTGAAGGCAAGGCCTTGCAAAGTCGGCTGTTAAGGATCATATGTGATGAAATGGGTTCACTGCATCAAAATCTCCTTTTTTACACTGAGGTCAGATGGCTATCAAAAGGAAAGGTATTGACTGAAGTTCTGGAGTTGAAAACCGAATTATTGATGTTCTTACAAGATCAAAATCTGAAAATTCGGATCATTTTTGTGATCCCGCTTGGCTCTTAAAATTTTCATTTCTTGTTGATCTTTTGTGGTTGACTTAAACATATTGAATTACAACTGCAAAAGATAAAATCAGAGGATTCCTCGCAAAACTTCGTTTGTGGTCAGAATCTTTACAAACAAACCGTTTCGATTATTTTAACTGCTTTCAAAAGATCCTCGAAAAAATTTTATCAGATGAATCGATATCATTAAGCTCTCATATTCATCTCATGGTACAGAGTTTGCATAATTTAGCAAAGAAACTATTAAGTAACTTTCCGGAACTCTATTCTGAAAGTGGACATAGACAAAGATGGGTAATAAATCCTTTTTTGAATATATGTCAGTCAAACTCGCTAATCTACCATCGGTAAAGATGAAAGAAAATCTTAAAGGTTTAGCTGCAGATAGTGATGTGTACCTCATACATGAGGCAATACAAAATGTCCCATACACCAATCTGAAATGTCCCATCACCTCAAAACGAAAAAATGTATTACCTCACACCTCAACCTCACCACAAAAGCAACGAAAAATATTTCTCTTTTCTCTTTCATGGAAAAAAACACTATTCGTATCGAGCATCTCACTCATCGGCCTGATACTAAGACTGAGACTGAGACTGATATAGAATGAAGTTGTTGTAGTTAATTGTATGAAAGGAGGAAATAGGCCTCAAACTCTCTACCCACCAAAGATCAAACCAATGAAAATAGAATGAGGTTTGTGTAAGATGAGGATTTGAAATGAAATGAATGAATGTGTTGTGAGTTGAGTTGTTGAGTACTTTTTACTCAAAAGTCCCATTCAAACAAAATTCGTGACATTGCCGCAGGCTGGGTTTTTGTATCAGACTGGAACTTTGTACCAGGATGGGACTTTGTACCAGGCTAGGACTTTGTACCAGGCTGGGACTTTGTACCAGACTAGGACATTTGTCATTTAAGGATTGAGGTTCGTTTGCATCTGTTTGAGGAGACAAAATGAGAAGAGATAATGAGTGGGACTTATGAATGAATGAATGTTGCACTGACTACAATGTAACAAACAATGAAGATAGGTATGAAGCGTTATCGAAAATTATACAATCAAAGGGTTAAAAAAGGAAGGAGGTTTTTTTTACAGTTTGGAGTAGGAGGTTTTGTTAATTTTTGAAGGAGTAGGAATTTTCGTTTTTGATATGTAAGTGCATTCCTTTTATTTGTATTTGTTTTGTTTTTAGTGTTAGAAAAAAGAGACTAGGGTTTAGAGATCAAGATCAAATATGAGAATTGAAAAAAAAAATCAATCAATCAATTGCGCTGAGTTTGCGTACGTGAAGAGTCATTAGTGTTGTATTTAGTCCAGTGTCCTGTAATCAAATTTGTTTGTAAAAAAAGTGATCAGAACAGGTCTTAACAGAAGAAACATGTTGAGTGGGAAGAAAGTAGGACAAATATTGTTTTTAAATGCAAAAATGTAATGATGTATTTTTTTAAACTCATTAGATTCAATTTATTTTGAATGTGATAAAATATTTGTTTTTTTGTTAAAAAATATCTTTTTGTGTTCATCTTTTTATTAAATGCTTTTGTTTTCTTTTAATAACTTAAATAAATTTTAAAAACACCACTTTTTCTTTTAAACTTTTTCTTAGATTAATTTTTTTATTATATCTTTTTATATTTACTTATTCTAAACTTTATTTCTGTTAAAAACTAAAACTTTTTTAATTTTGTTTTTAAATGTTTTACTTTAAAATAAAGTGTTTTGATCAAGGATGTTTAATTCAATATATTATATTTATTGATATTTAATTTTTGTAACGTTTTTATTTAATGCAATTTTAAAAACTGTTTTTGGAAAAAATATATACTATTAAAAAAATACGCATTGTTTAATTTCGAATTTCAAAATATCCATTTAAATAGGTATGTACCATGGGACATTTGAGGTGGGACAAAGTACCACCTCATTTCAAAAAATGAGTACCTCATACAAACTCATTTCAAATTCGTGTCCTACCCATCACTAGCTGCAGATGGCATACTGAGAATGGAATTCAATTTGAAAACGATTGACAATTTCTGGATAAAGAGAAGAGAAGAGGAGAGTATCCTGAGCTGGCAAACGAGGCTTTAAAGTTGTTAATGGCATTCGCCACCTCCTACCTGTGTGAAGTCACATTCTCTTCAATGTTTGACATTAAAACTAAAAAAAGAAACAGACTAAATTTGGAAAATGATTTAATCTTAAAAGTGTCAAAAACTAATCCAAGATTTCAACGTTTATAAAAAAATAATCGGGCACATAATGTCGCACTAAAATTCTGTTTGTTTTACTTAATTTTTTTAGCACAGGACTTTTGTTTATTAATCTTACCGGCTTGCGACCGCGACCCCCCAAGGATCTCTTCGCGACCCCCCAGGGGGTCGCGACCCACAATTTGAAAAACACTGCTTTACAGGATTCGCAATTGATGATATTGTATATTGGTTTCTCGTCCGCCGATGGAGCTATGACTCACTGTTGATCTTGTGTTTTGATCAACGCCTGTACGAAATTCAGTTTTGCCACTAACAACACACCATTCGCTAGGAGTGTAAAGCATTCTTGGTATTTACAAACGGACCAATTTTTGGTTCCCTTCAGTTAAGTTACTCGTGAAGTTTTGAATTTCATTTTTTTTATTTTGCTCTTGTGTAGAAAGAAAACTTACTTCTGCTTTATCTATATGAACCACTGATTTATTTAAAATATGAGAGAGTATTGTTCTTGGGCCAACAATCTACTTAAAGTTTATTGTGTGTTAAAAGTGTCTTGGGTCTTGAGTTTGAAACAAAGTCAGTATATTGAACTAACAATTAGAAAGGAATATTATAAAATTCGAGAATGAATAATTATTTGATGAAAACATAAAATCCTAAGTTAACTAAATTTTTATGAACAAGTATTACTTTTTTATCTGAACAGATTAATAACTTGAAATGTTCGTGCAGTTTTTTTCTGAAGCACTATCTATAATGATACATATAAACCGAAATCTGACAACCATAGAAGCATGGGACCCAAGCATGATGTTTTTTTGTTCTGTAAATCAATATTGTATGTGTAACAAAACTAACTTTATAAATTCAAAACTCAAACCATTCCATAAATCTGTTTTGTGAAATGATTACAAATATTTACTCGATCTATTTAAAAGAAATCGCATTTTAAAAACTATAGAAAAATATGAATCAAAATAATCAATATTTGGAACAGAATTAACGCAACTCAGAACTTTGAAACTCAGAAAAGCGACTCGTGTCAGTATTTACATATAAAAACAACATTTTCTTACTTTCATGTTCATATTTAGGTATATTTTATAAGTTTTCATTTTATTGAAAACAAAAACAGTAATAAATAGAAAATAACTTAAAATAAATATGCATTACTATACATTAATACAATTAAAAGATAAAAGTTGCATTATTCAATTCAATGCCAAGATAATTTTTGAAGCAAAACTTCAAAACTAGCATTTCATTTATTTTTTTAATCTTCAAATTCTTTTTATTATTATTGTTGCAAAATTGACAAATTACATCTACAATTTTGTTAGATTGAGTTCAAGCTTTTGGCTAAATTTTAATAGATACAAAATTTTGTTCGTAATACATTTTTTGGCTTTTAGTGAAAGAGAATTAAAATTATAATAAAAGTTACAAAAATGGTACTAAGATATAAATAAATTCAATAAATGCTATTAACAATAAAAAAAAGAGATGTAAATATATAGGTTCTTGCCAATTTCTTATTCAGATGAAATAAAGAAAAGAGGAAAGAAAAATATCTTTGGAAATAGTTTTTAGGATATCTTAAACGATCTTCATCTTTTAATTTACTTAATTCACTAAGCAGTAATGATTATTGATAAATCAAAAAGCTACATTGAATACATTTAAATCAAAGTTCTTAAATGGCCAGTTCAGAAAACTGAGACCTCAAACGTTTTGCTCTGTCAAAAATCGAGCAAACGAATCCAAAATGTTTGCATCCTCAGTGTTTGACAGCAAAACTAAGAAATGTTTGCTGAGATCACATTTTTCCGTTGCATGGTTTAATATAAAATAATTTGTTTTCGTGTTTTAATTTTCATTTTCGATTACGATTTATTTGATAATTTATGCTTTGCTTTTTAGGTAAATCAAACTTGGTTTCTTCTATAAATAACATTTTAAAGAAAAATATAATACTATCTTTCAATAACACTTAATTTATACTTCTATTTCTACGGATTTAGTTATTGGTATTATGTGTTTGTGTATGATTTGTTTTAAATCTATATTTCCAAAAATAAAATTAAGTTATGAGAAATTAAAATAGTAAATCAAAATGAGGAACTACAATCAATTCTATCAATAAGGTGAGTACATGAATATTTAGTTTGTCTTTGTTTTTGTATGCAAATAGTTTTCAGTTTTATTTATTTGTAACTCCTGTTAAAATCTATAATTTTATCTTAATAGTTGATGATTAAACTATGTAGGAAACCAACTAAATTAGAATAGTAATGCTACTATGAGATTTCTTCTGAATTTTTAACAAATATGGGGGCAAACCTTTCACTGGATGTGTTGTTCTCTTCCACTTGTTTGTTTGTGTATTTGTATGTTTTTGAAAAACACTTAAATGCGAGCGCTGTAAATAAAAGAAAATGAAATATTAAATTCAAATGCAAATCATAATTTAATGTTTTAATAATATATTTAGATTCGTGTCCAACTTATACCAGCTATAGTAGTTACGAGTCTTAAATAAAATTACAAAAATTGGTGGAATTGCATTAATTAATCATCATATTTTGTTAGGTAGAACCCCAACGAATATAATAGTTTTTTTTCAGAATCTGACGATTTTTTAAGGTTAAAGAAAGGGTTTTCTATTAAGCGCTTCCTATCTTCAAATTCGAATAAAGCAAACTGTGAGTGAGATACTCGTATCTTTCAATTATTTAGAAGGCCCGTGTAAACACATTGGGGCATATTCATAGTCATATCTTAAACTCAAGTCTAACTGAACCGGAGTCTAAATTTAAGACCCAGGTTAGAAAAAGGTGCTATTCATAAAGAATTTGGCAGCTCTGTTTAGTTAGAAACAGTTCTAAGGATATTCTAGTACAATTTTATTACAATTTTCCTTGAATCTGTAAAAAAAAAAACACTGACAGCGAAATTACAAACAGCTGTTTTCTTTTTAATTTGTTATTGTGTGCAGTCTTTTAGTAATAGTGATGTGTACCTCATACATGAGGCAATACAAAATGTCCAATACACCAATCTGAAATGTCCCATCACCTCAAAACGCAAAAATGTATTACCTCACACCTCACCACAAAAGCAACGAAAAGTATTTCTCTTTACTCTTTCATGGAAAAAAAAAAACACTATTCGTATCGAGCATCTCACTCATCGGCCTGATACTAAGACTGAGACTGATGCAGAATGAAGTTGTATAGTAAAGGGTTTTCCAATAAGAGGTGTTATTTTGATATTCAAAGAAAAATGGTATTTTTGGAGATAAATGATCGGATGTTTATTTCATTATAAAGAGGAAGGTATGCCGTTAACAATGGAACACAACATCAGCCAAATGGCCGCCAAGACCACGCTTACAGGACCATATCCTTTTCATGAAATTTTCCATAACCAAATCGCAAAGTGGCTGCCCTATGTCCTCGATAGCCTCACGAATTTCATCTTTGAGGTCTTGAATCGACGCTGGGCTGTTGGAGTAGACCTTATCTTTCACGTGGCCCCAAAGGAAGAAGTCGCAAGGTGTTAAATCACAAGATCTCGGTGGCCAATTGTGATCACCTCTTCGAGAGATAACACGGTCCGGAAACTTTTCCCGTAAAAGATCGATGGTTTCATTGCTTGTGTGGCACGTAGCGCCGTCTTGTTGAAAGTAAATGTTGTCCAGATCAATACCACCCAATTCAGGCCATAAAAAATCATTAATCATCTCTCGATAGCGCAATCCATTGACCGTAACTGTTGCTCCAGCCTCATTTTCGAAAAAGTAAGGTCCAATGACCCCGCGGGACCATAAACCGCACCAAACAGTCACGCGTTGAGGATGGAGAGGCTTTTCAACAATAACTCTTGGGTTTTCCGAGCCCCAGATGCGACAGTTTTGCTTGTTGACGTAGCCTCCGAGGTGGAAATGGGCCTCATCAGTCAAGATGATTTTTCGATGAAATTCCGGTTAATTTTCATGCATTTCAAGGACCCAATTTTAATAATTTCAATGCGTTGTTGAAGCGTGTATCGTTCCATTTTTATTAATAGCGTAGTTTCTACTTGTCAAATGTCAAAAAATGACAGCTTCAAAAGTGACAGCTACCGAAATAGCGGGCTATTCAAAATAACACCTCTTATTGGAAAACCCTTTAGTTAATTGTATGAAAGGAGGAAATAGGCCTCAAACTCTCTACCCACCAAAGATCAAACCAATGGAAATAGAATGAGGTTTGTGGAAGATGAGGACTTGAAATGAAATCAATGAATGTGTTGTGAGTTGAGTTGTTGAGTACTTTTTACTCAAACGTCCCATTCAAACAAAATTCGTGACATTGTCGCAGGCTGGGTTTTTGTATCAGACTGGAACTTTGTACCAGGATGGGACTTTGTACCAGGCTAGGACTTTGTACCATGCTGGGACTTTGTACCAGACTAGGACATTTGTCATTTAATGGTTGGGTTGAGGTTCTTTTGCATCTGTTTGAGGAGACAAAATGAGAAGAGATAATGAGTGGGAGAGTGGGACTTATGAATGAATGAATGTTGCACTAACTACAATGTAACAAATAATGAAGATAGGTATGAAGCATTATCGAAAATTATACAATCAAAGGGTTAAAAAAGGAAGGAGGTTTTTCTACAGTTTGGAGTAGGAGGTTTTGTTAATTTTTGAAGGAGTAGGAATTTTCGTTTTTGATATGCAAATGCAAGTGCATTCCTTTTATTTGTATTTGTTTTCTTTTTAGTGTTAGAAAAAAGATACTAGGGTTTAGAGATCAAGATCAAATATGAGAATTGAAAAAAAAATCAATCAATCAATTGTGCTGAGTTTGCGTACGTGAAGAGTAATTAGTGTTGTATTTAGTCCAGTGTCCTGTAATCAAATTTGTTTGTAAAAAAAGTGATCAGAACAGGTCTTAACAGAAGAAACATGTTGAGTGGGAAGAAAGTAGGACAAATATTGTTTTTAAATGCAAAAATGTAATGATGTATTTTTTTAAACTCATTAGATTCAATTTATTTTGAATGTGATAAAATATTTGTTTTTTTGTTAAAAAAATATCTTTTTGTGTTTATCTTTTTATTAAATGCTTTGGTTTTCTTTTAATAACTTAAATAAAATTGAAAAACACCACTTTTTCTTTTAAACTTTTTTTTCGATTAATTTTTTTATTGTATCTTTATATTTACTTATTTTAAACTTTATTTCTGTTGAAAACTAAAACTTTTTAAATTTTGTTTTTAAATGTTTTATTTTAAAATAAAGTGTTTTGTATTAAGGATATTTAATTAAATATATTATATTTATTGATATTTAATTTTTGTAAACTTTTTATTTAATGCAATTTTAAAAACTGTTTTTGGAAAAAATATATACTATTAAAAAAAATACGCATTGTTTAATTTCGAATTTCAAAATATCCATTTAAAAAGGTATGTACATACCATGGGACATTTGAGGTGGGACAGAGTACCACCTCATTTCAAAAAATGAGTACCTCATACAAACTCATTTCAAATTCGTGTCCTACCCATCACTATTTGGTAAATAGAAACATAAACAAGGCAAGATAATTTATGAACATACATAGGTATATGAATATAATTGCAGATGAGTGGAAAGGAAAATCTAAAAAAGGCCAAGGGAACGAAATTGGCCCGAATGGGAAAAAGAAATGCTTCGCGAGTTGGTACGGGGACATTTAATGGTTGTCGACGATAAGGCTAAGCGCGCACATTCAATTTTTAGTTGCGCAACTGCTTGGTTCGAGCAACTAAAAAGTTTGTGTTTTGACACAAACTAAACGATTGCCTAAAATGAGTTCGCTATTGTGTGTAATATATAATTATATGCACCTGCGCGGACATTCAACCAAATAGTTCATCTGTTTCTATACCAACCAAACAGTTGTGCAACTAAAAATTGAATGTGCGCGAATAGCCTAAAAGGCTAAAAACGCTGCTTGGGTGGACATCCAGAAAAATATGGAAGCTGCTGTATTCAACAGGGGAATCCCGAAACTTAAGGACCAGTGGCATCGCACCAAAAATTTTTAGTAGGGGCTTAACCCCCATTTATTCAGCTTAATTCAAGCTATAAGTATAACTTAAAAACTAACTTAAGTCTAAACTTATAGCTAAGAGTGGGGGTGGGACAAAAGGAATTTGAGGTTGTAGGTGTTGGTATTGAAATCGATCGAATTTGGATTCAAATTGACCAACCGGAGCATACGGGTCAGAGGTTTATTAAGACCATAGGAGGTGTGGTCTGATAGTAAATAGAAAAGGTGACGGTTTCTAAAGTTACGGGTGTTAGTATTGAAAAAAATTGAGTTGTAGAGAGAGGAGCAGTCAATTGATCCAGAGAGGAGCCGATGTATAAAAAGTATGTCAGCTATTTCTCTACGTTCCTGTAATGAGTTAAGGTTTAACAGTTGAAGGCGGTCACGATACGGGGGTAAGATCAAAGGATTATCCCAAGGAAGGCATTGAAGTGCAAAACGAAGGAATCGTCGTTGGATGCTTTCTATTCTTGATATGTGTATATCTTGATATGGAGACCAAACTTGAGACGCATACTCAAGTAAAGGTCGGACAAACGCTATGTAAAGAGATCGGGTCACGTAAGGGTTGGAAAATTCTTTAGACCATCTTTTTACAAAACCTAATGCTGAGTTGGCCTTATGGATTTATTTCATCAATATGAAATACAAAATTTAGTTCACGGTCACATAAAAGGCCAAGATCCCTTATCTTTTCTACAATTTGTATGGGTTGATTATGAAGATAGTACAGACGGGGAGTTGTTTTAATGCGCTTTCGTGAAAAGCTCATGGTCTGGCATTTGCTAATGTTAAGCTCTAAGCAATTGTTGGTACAGCAGGTTGAGAAACTATCGAGATCTGTTTGGAGGAGAGATATGTCTTCAGATGCTGCGATGATTTTGAAAAATTTTGTATCGTCAGCATAAAAGGATATTTGACAGTGTTTAATGACCATGTCAATGTCGTTAATTGTAAGGATAAAGAGGAGCGGTCCTAAATGACTACCTTGGGGGACACCAGAAGTGGCGAGAATAGGAAACCGCTGCTCGTAAAAGCGTTAGTGGTATGCGAGCTGCACAAAGGGCGACCGGCAACACTTTTGTAATTAAAGAGCACACTGAAGAAGAAATGATTATAAGGGACATGATGGCAGAAGATTTTATCTCAGCGCTGTTAAGACTTGGATTTGATGGTTGATCTTCAATGTTTATTAAATCAATGATAAATTTAGCTGTTTCTTTATCGAACCGATACCTCTCATAAAAATCATCGTCGACCATTTCAAAGGGATCGACGCGGTTCAGATAACGCCTTCGTTTTCTATTGGGGGCATCATATCAATATCCAGCAGAATATCAAAATCTTCATTAATATTAAAATCAAGTGACATTTCTATTTTTTTTTTATTTATTTATTAAAAATACTTGAAATCAAATCATTTGCGCCGAAAAATTCGGAATTTTATTTTTTTTTTCTGTTTATTTTTAACGTTTTAAAGAGTTAAAAACAGCTTAAACATACCTTCTGTCGTGTCTATTGTTAGACTTCAGGTTATTGTTTAAAAATGGGTTTTAATTGTCTATGAATAACATAAACTGGAGTTTAGTTTAGCAAAGACAAAATCAGAACTTATCGAAGAACTATGAATATGCCCCATTATGTATGACATCATTCAAATGTTCCCCGGGGCTTCCCATCCGAAAGGTTTAATTTTTCATTACTCTGGCTGAATTTGACTAATGAAATTTATTATGTTGGCTTTTAGGGCAGTGATGGTTTGTGGTTTATTGCCATAGACTTGTGACCTAACCAAACACCACAAGAAGAAATCTAAGGAGGTCAATTAGCACGATCTCGGTGTCCAATTTACATCGCCTAGGCGTGAGATAACCATGTTCGGAAATCGCTCGTGTCCATTGTGGTACGGGCTGGCACGTGGCGTCGTGTTGTTCGTTCAATTCTAGCCCAAAAAAAATGATTATCATCAACCCATAACGTTCGCATTTGACGGTAATTATAAGGCCAATGTCGTTCTCAAAGAAGTATTTATACCAAACTTTGACTTTCTCTGGATGCATTGCAATTTGTTGGATTTCGTGTGAATTTCGATCTTCCCAAAAACTCGACAATTTTGACAGAAATGGACCTCATCACTGTACCTATATGATTTTTCAACCGAAAGGTGCGAAATGTTGCTCCAACAGAAGACCCACTTTTATATAACAATTTAATCATTTGCACATGTTGTTGAACGATATAACTCTCCATGTTGATTTAGCAAAAGTAAATAACAACCAATTTGGCAGATGTAGCTTCAACATTATGACTGCAATCATGTGTCAAACTTCAGAAATCCCTATTGGAAAACCCTTTAGTTTATATGTTTAGCAATTAGCATATATGTGTCCAGTTGTACATCTGGCTACAGCCTAAACGAGTGGATATAATTCAAACTTTCAAAATTATAATCTCGACTCAAAATCTGGGCAAAAAGAGCAAAGGTTATGTATATTTGAAGGCACAATTACTGCGAGCTCTTTTAACATCACACTTAGATTTATTTTGTTTTCAATGATAAAATAGCTTTTAAACATTCAAATATATTTGAAAATTACTTTCCAGCATTCTTTAATCAATTATTATAGATGGGTTACATTAACCACTCAAAGCTAGGTGCAACTAGACTCAAAAGAGGCGTAGACCAATCAATCATTCAACCACCGGAGTATAGAAATCCCCAAGATGCAGAAATAAATGCAGCTTTTGATGAACCACTACAACGAAAACCTTTTACAGAAGAGACTTTAATTAATCAAGCCTGTATCCGACAACTTTACGAACCATCATCGCAATGCATCGGTGAAAGGTCGCGAATCCTATAAGTCAACTACTCTTGCAGACGTTACTTTATTCGAAGACAAAGCAAAGACGTTGCCTGATGTCTTTGGAGAACACTTCGAAACAAATCCAACATTAAAGAAGTCTCTAGGCACAGGCCCATCTTTCTTCTGTGCAACATGAACAAGATACACAAAGAGCCAATACTAATACAACTTAAATACTTCTGCATCGACAACCTCCTAGTTCCCGATATGCAGTTCGGTTTCTGCGAAAAGCATTCAATGCTTCATGCACATCTTAAGTTTCATCACGATGTCACCTATTCATAAAATTGTAACCAAATCACTGTCGGAGATTTTCTAGACATTGAAATAGCATTTGACAGTATATGATGGATACTTATTCAGAGATTTCCAACCTAAATTTCCACATTCACTACTAAAAATTACTTACGACTTTGTTCATTCCAAATTATTCTTCGTCTACATAGGAAGCCACCTATCCACATCGACGACAACCAGAGCCGGAGTGACATAAGGGTCTAAGATGGGACCATTATTATTCAACATTTACACTTCAGACCAACCAGACCGATATTTGCTGCTTGAAAAGTGGAAGTCCATATCATACGACTGAACAAGCACAGGGAGTTTATAATCAACTCAGCCAAATCCAAACTGATTTCTATCAAATGGCCAACTAAAGTAAGTAAAGGAGACGCATACTGCAGAAACAACAAGATCACATGGACCACACCAGCCAGCTGTAATAAGAAAAGCCAATTTGATCTTCCACCGATTCCATCCATTGATGGGAAAATAAAACCAAATCGGCCAAAAGCCAAGGGGATTTGATATTTCCTCGCCAGAGGCAGTACCTACCTCTGAAAAAAAGTAGTAGTAGTAAGGACCATGTCTTCGCAGATGAAGCAACTTTGGCTATGGAAGACTGGAAGCAGCGCGATCGAGATTGTAGAAAGTGGTAAGTCTCATCTTGTCTGAGGCACCTTTATGCATCCATAACTGGTTAAGTAAACAGAATTTTGGTTGACTCAGATAATATAAAAGCAATTTTTTCAGGAATAACAAAAATAAAATACACGACTGATCGCACGAACTTGCTCTTATATTTAAGAGACTAAGAATCTTAAAAATGGGTGTCATTGAATAAAAATGTTCGGAAGCATAAAATGGCTAATGGCTCGTTTTTTTAAATAAGTTTTTATGTATACAGTTTTGAAAAAAAAAATGGTACGCCAATTGTAATTTTTTATTATTGTGTAAATAAAAATTAAATTTTCTAAAAAATATAGAAAAAATATGTTTTTTTAAGTTTTGATTTTCAGTGTTTTTTGAACTTTTAAGAAGCTCCTGTTTATAAAATTTCAGTTGATTAGGAATTAGGTTAAGCCGAAAATAGAAAAAAATGGTTTATGGTGTACCGTCAGTAATGTCTAAGTTTCAATTTTTTTATTAAATTAAAGATCGTAAAAATCAGGCGCAACAGGTGCCCTTTTCGAAAAAGATAAGATTTTCAAAAAGCATTTTTTTAAATTTTTTATGGTAGACACAATAGTTTTTAGATAAAAGAACACTTTTTTTCTAAAGTTGTAAGTAGAATTACAAAACTGCTAATTGTCAAGTTATAAAATAAGTGGTTTTCAAAAATAATCCCAACAAAGTTTGAACACTATGCCCATCAGTTTATTCTTGAGCGTCAGACGTACGGTTTAGTTAAGAGATTCTTTTTTAGCCGCACTACACGAATGTGAAATGCTTTACCCGAATCTATATTTCCCTCTCATTTTAATATTCAGTGATCAAACATTTTATTGGTAGTCGTAATCCCCTCAGTGCGTGTAAGATTATAAGAAAAAAAATTCTAACTTTTTAGGAGCCTTAAAATTAGACAGCTTATAGACAGCTTAAACCCTTAAACCTAGTGACTTACAACTCTCAACCATTTTGTGTGTGTTTGGAGAAATGGAGAGGAACATTTTCTACCAATTCCGAACGGCTAATGAACAGCATTTTGCATGAAAAGAGATACTCTGGAGGATTTCTCAAATTCCTCGTTTTTTTTTCAGCGACTGACAGGGGCGAACGCAGGTAGGGGTTTTAGGGGTTAAACCCCCCCCCCCCCCCCCCCCCCCGAAACAACCAAGAACTAAGAACTCATTTTGTTAAAGAAAAAAGAGACAAAGTGCTATATTCGTGCCATATTATTATTAATGTACGTTCAATTGATTATTAGAAGTTTTGTGTTTCCCTTTATCGGTTCTCTGCGTTTTTCTTACGACTTGTAGGTACTATAAGGCAAGTAAAATAAATCGAACTCAAGATTTTTATCAAAGTTGACATTACGATGATAGCGAAGAAAAAGTGGGTCTCGAAATTCTGTCTGTCTGTCTCTTCGACTACGGCCTAAGAGCATGGGCCGATTTTCGTTAAATTTTCTTTTTTTTAAAACCAAAAATAACGGTACGAATCATCTTTTGGAAGCCCTCTTGGAACCATTTTATTTTGTTTGTTTTTGATTTTTTCGAAAACAGTAAAACCGATTTTAATCATTATGAAGCTCCTCCAAATTTTAAATATTGAGCGTTTTTCTTTTTTAGTTCAGAGTAGTACCTGAACTGTCAAACAAAATATCGTGTTTCTTTTTTTAGCTCAGAGTGTATAACAGTTCAAAGATTGTGTTTCTTTTTTTGTTGAGAGCGTGTTCAGAGTATAAAATATCTGAGTAGACAGAGTTAAATGCTGAAATCATTCTGACAGACGGAAAAAAAAACTCAAAAACTCGCGTGTGCTTATAAAATAATTCAGAGCTCTTAGACCACACTCGATTCGGAGAAAGTTTAGAGCATGACGCCAATTATTTTTTTTGGAAACTCAATATTCCGAAAACCCCTGCTCGATTTTTTAAACTTGAATAAATAAAAGTTTCTTAATATAATCTACAAGATCTGAGGGAAAAAAATTGTTTTAACTAAAAATTAAGGTACCCACCATGCAAGTGTTAAAAAATCTTTTTCGAAAATCGTAGTTTTCTCAAAAATGTCTCCGAGAATTTTGATAAATTTTAATTTTAATTTAATAAAAAAAAATTAAATTAAGACATTACTGAGTGTACAAACCATAAAACCAGTTTTTCGAATTTTGAATTTGTCATTATAGGCAGAACGGATTTCAATGAAATTTTGTGTAGAGAAGCTTCTAGTCAAAATTGGCGTATCAAAATTTTTTTTAAATACATATGTTTTAAAAATCTTTTCCAAAACATATTATGTGTTTAGCTCTAACTACTAAACTACTATTTATAAAATAATAACTTACGGAGTTGTTTTAGTCATTTAAAAAATGAATTTTTTGCTTATGAACATTTTTTCACTAGGAATATTAATTTTTAAACTTTTTACATAAAAGCAAGTTCGTGCGACCCAGTCGTGCATTTTATTTTGTGTCTTCGTATTTTAACGAAACTGTCCTATTTTGAATTGATCATTAACAAATAGACACACGAAGCCAGCAGCAATTGCGTTTTTGATGATTGACATTATGTGTTTAAGTATATGGGCAGTAACGGAGACGGAGCAAGTTTGAGTTTTTGATGGCTCCAAGGTCGGAGTGTGTTGTATTGCAGCAAAAAAAAAAAAAACTAACTCATTTCGTTTGTTCGAAAGTTACAGTTACTGATGAGTAGCACATAGCACCTTCTGAAAGCTTTGTGGTTATAATTATGTAGTATAGTAGTTAACGTACATAGGTACCAGTTGAGTGTCCTTATGTTTTCGGATAACTCTATTACGTATGATCGCAAAAGTACAACAAGATATGATTTCACGTATTAATAAACTCCGGAAATAATTTATTTATGAAAATCTCATATTTTTTTGAAAACCCCCCCGAAATTTTTTTCTGCGTTCGCCCCTGGCGACTGAGAATCGAACACAAGGCTATGTGCACGACTATCCAACGCAGTAACCATTATGCCAAAGGGTACTACAGTCAGCGTTCCAAAATTATAAAAATTAGCTGTACCGTTATTGAGAACATGGACAAAATTTGGCAACCATTTTTCTTAAATAAATGGAACAGTTTTTGTAAAACCAATATTTTCCTAAATTTCGAAAAATATTGTATGGCAGGTACCGTTATTTTTGGCCTTAAAAAAGAAAACAACGAGTGGGGAGAAAAATTTATAAATTCTTTCTACCACGTCTATCTATCGGCCAACTTTTTTAGCTTTCCCTATCATCGAAATGTCATTTTATAAATGCATAACTTGCCATATATAACCTTATCGGTTGCATTATTTTTATATAACCCCCCCAAAAACCCAAAGGGGATGGCCGTGGCGCAATGGTTGTATGCTCGCCTGTCAACCTCAATATCACAGGTTCGATCCCTGCCGTCCGTCGTCTATGTCGTCTTTAATTCCATTAAAACCTTCTATAAATTGTCATCAATGGGTTGCTGGATTACTCATTACATGTTGTTTAGGCATAACACTAACAACATGTGATTGAGTTAAACTAGTATGCCCAACAAGGATGAAAAACGAATAAAATAATGTAAATTATAAGGGACATAGAAAAAAGACACGGCAATTCTCCGCTTTAGTTCAGCCGCCATCCCTGGAGATAAAAATCTGAGACAACCACCTTCAGTCTCAGAACATTGTGCCACACATCTTTCCTATCCTTCTTTCTCTTCCGTAACTTCACGCCCACGCTGTGTTGAAACATTTGAAGGGTAATCATATTCCCTTAAGCGTGTGTAGATTATAAAAAAAAATAAAAAAGCTTAATATGTAAAGATTTAATAGATTAAACTTAAAGCTTGTAAGTATTGACAGATAGAATAAAAAAGAATAAAAAATAATTTCTGGAAATATTAGTTTACCTTCTTTTACACAACCTGTAGCCATTTAGTATATATGTATGTATTTATTTTCATATTTATGGCAATAAATGAACGATACTTTCAATACTGACTGAAATCATTGCACAATTTTATTCCCTGTTATCACCACCGTATTTAAATTGCATACATTTTATACACATGTTTTATTGTGTCTTATTTTTAATGACATCGGTATAATTAATATTTGTTCAAACCAAAATGGTGCTAATGCCATGTGGTACATAGTAATTGAGTAATTTATAATATAATTGTTGGTTTGATTTTTCACGTAACCTGTCTAATAACTCACTTGGCAAATGTTAAGCAGCTAGCTCTCTTAAGTGGGCGTTATTATTTTATGAATTGGTAATCAACAACTGCAAATAGGGGTTTGAAGTTGAAAAAAGAGGTTGTACAGCTAAATAGAGGATAGAAATCGAGCAAAGTGGACTCTAATAAATAAATAAATCATAATTTTTGAAACTACTATAAATGGGTAAAAAAATGTTATCCAAAACACATTTCCAATTTGCAAGTCAGAGCTGAAGAAATATTTTTGAGTACCGAAAACTTCAAGCTCATTATGAAGTTCTTTATTCCAACTACTGCCCGAGGCAATCGAGTTGAATCTATAATGTTTTGGTTTTTGAAATTTAACTGCGTTTGGCCTTTAGCCGAAAACTGCCCAGCGTATCAGAATTTTATAGTTAATTGCTTAGTTTGGATTTTGCTCTCAGGCTTTTTTGCAGCGTTTTACGCTGAGTATCTTTTTATCAAAGTTAACCAAAAAGACATATCCCAAGTAGCTGAAGGACTTTGTGCTCTTATTATTGGAGCACAAGGTATAGCAAGAATTTTCCACTTAATTTTACGTCGAAACCAAATGAGGAGTATTTTGCAGAAGTTTTACAAAAAAATATACATCGAAAAGTAAGTTTATCATCTCAAGGCGTAAATGTGAAAATATTGTTCAAACATTCTTTGTTTCAGAATAGAGAATGAAAAGCTACATACAAGTTGTAAAAATAGTTTGCGATTGGTGTATTTTATGACTTGGTCGCTTCTTCTTACTCTCTTCTTTATATATCTTAGTGCAGCAATTAAAGTGGCTAGAGATCCAAAGTCCAATTCAAAGCCATACTTAGTTAAAATGGAGTTTTTTTACAATGCCCAAGAGCCTTGGAAGTATGCATTTACGGTTATTTACACAGGATATGTCGGATTTTGTACGGCTTGTATAATTTGTGCCGAAGACTTTATAGTGGGTACAACTCTTACCCACTGTGCAGCAAAGTATCAGATGTTGCACAAGGATTTAAGTGAATTATACGAGAAGTCCCTGCAATATTTCACATCACTAAACCAACAGAAAAACGATGAAATGTATAATATATTTCGGAGCAATTTGAAAGTGATAATCAAGAAGCAACAAAACTTGGATAAGTAAGTAAGCTAGATAAAAGTCTTTCACATGACTGCGACGAATATATTTTTTCAATTAATATTTCAACTGGCTCTGGCTATTGATGAGTAACACTGGTCAACACAATTTTGTTTTCCTGAAGTAAGATTAATCTGTCTGAAAGTTCTTGGTGCCCTCAATTAGAATCCGACAAACAAAATTACACCATTATATTTTCAGCCGAGCTTGCAAAAAGGTTTTGCAACGTATCAAAATTTCAAATTGCGCTAAGAACTTAGAACCAAAAATTAAAGACATTCATTAAACTGTTAATTTTTTTAGTGAATAATGTACACCTCACAAGTGTAAGTGTTAAAACGTCCTTTTTTCTTTATTTTCAATATACACGGTGGTAGTGGTTTCTTTTTAAATCATAGCTTATTTTGACACTTACATCTGTCTCCGCCGAACGAAATGAGTCGCTTTACGCTTGAACAACATTGGGAAATATTGAAAACTTATTTCCAAAGTGAGTGCTGTGTAGCCCAAACAGTGCGTTTTTGAAAAGACGTTTTGGCTGAAAAGAAGCACCTACCGCGCCTGCTGTATGTAAATTTGTGAGGCTGGTATGCTACTAGACAACACTCATTGTCTCCGTCGTGCGTCGCGTCGTACGGTGCGCACAGACGAGAATGTGGCTGCTGTAGCCGAGAGTGTGAGACTCAATTCACGAAGATCAACTCGCCATCGATTTCAACAGCTCATCATTTCACGCACTAGCCTGAGGAGAATTCTGCACAAAAATCTCGGATTATTCGCTTACAAGGTCTTATTGACTCGGCAATTGAAGGCGCACGACCATCCCCTTGAACGGCGGGCGTTGTGTTCCATAAATAATAGGAATGTTTGCTCTTACTAATAAATTAAATTTCGTTCATTTTAATGCATTTTTAAAAAGAAACTTTGAGTTTTTTTTGCCCTATGGCAAAATAATGCAACAGATATTTCTTCATACTATCTACATACATATTGTAGGTCCCCTAAAGACTCCATCAGTTTGTAATGAATTTAATATCATTATAAGAAGTCTTAAAGCCAGGTTATAATTTTTAATTTTTTTTTTATTTTTTTTTCTTTGTCATTTAGAATTCACTTTTACAGATATAGATTGCATTTTTTTTTACGAAGTGTAATTTTTCTATTATAGAATAGCCTTGGAACTTGATTTGCATCTTATCTGTGCATTCTACACATGACTCCAGGAATATTAAATATTAAATTTAGATTTTCATGCCTGTTTATTGGTATTTTCAAGTTGAATTCAACTTGGACAAATTTTATTCCCCAACTCAAAACCTTTGACACAATACTTCGACGAAGACCGATATCAAAGTCTATTCAAACTGATCTTTACAAATTTCATTCGGCAAGAAAACGTAAGACCGCGGCCAGCTGCGGCGATGCAGGAATGGGAGTTTTACTGATTTGCAGGCACTGATGGAACAGCACGTTTATGAAGTTCATAGTATGATCCAAATCTTTAACCATACACGCAGCGTCATCAATTCCTAATTTGTTTGAATGATCTCCCAACATTTTTCTTTTTTTTCCTTCTACATACTCACGCTTGGTACATGGTAATGCCACTGCAAGCAATTACAATATTTTATAGATTACAATATTTTATAGAATTACTGTTATCAAAATTTACAGACACAATTTTAATAGCAGTCAAAAAACTTCACACACAAAATAGTTTTCTATTTGCCAAATAAGAAGTGACAGAGATGACAGCTGTTTTCAATTTCTTTTGAAGTATGAAAGCGAGCGAATTGTATAACACTGGAAACAAATTCACTTGATTTGGATATTCGTTTTCATTTCGATTTCACTAGTTTTTTGGAACTTGGCTGATAGACTTTTTCTAAAAAAAAAATAGTTTGTGGCGCTAAAGCTTGTAGACTAAGGCTTAGTGACTTACAGCTCTGAGCATTTCCTGTGTACATTATGCAGGCAGGAATGGAAAGGACCTCGAACAAAGACCTCGAAAAAATTATCATTTTTATTGTACAAATTCCACGATTTCGGTTGAAAATTCACATTGCCTTCGCGTGAAATAACCATGTTCGGAAATCGCTGGTGCATAATGTCCATTGCGGCACGGACTGAGTGGCAGCGCCCGTCCTGTTGAAATCACATGCTTATATCATCCAATTCGGGCCAAAAGAAATTAGTTATCATCGACCGATAGCGCCGTTAACGATGATGACCTAGCCAACGTCATTCTCAAAAAAGTATAGACCGATGATGCCACCAGCCCAAAATCCACAATAAACACTGAGAGAAAAGATGCATTGCAATTTGGTGGATTTCGTGTGGATTGTCATCGTCTCAAATTCAACAATTTCGCTTGTTTACGAACCCAGGCATCCTTGTCGCTGCTAGAGAGCCCAGTTAGCAAAAACACACGTCGGTTTCTATTGTAGTTAACTCTGAGCTGCAGGGTCATTTAAAGCTTGGGCGGATGCAGTCCCAAAAATTTCGAAAAATTTGACAAGTTGTGGTCTGCGAAAAGCCGAATTCTTGTGCGCGGCGCGGAATCGACTGCACACTCTCGAAGACAGCGGCGACGTTTTCGGCAGATCTTTTGTTTCGTTGACGTACGGGTAATGGCGGATTGCTAAGCGAACCAAATTTATTCACCAAATTGCGAATAGTCCTCTGAGAAGGACGATTAATACTACAGTAAAATAGCGAAGCACGGGTAATGTTGTTTGAACAGAAGACCCACTTTCATAAAATAACAATCATTTGAACATTTTCTTGAACGCTATAACTTTCCATGTTGATTTGGAAATCACTTTATAAGAATACCAAGAAAGCAAATTGATCAGGGAGTCAGATCAGTACGAAATCTGACACACGTAATACACAATCCCTCTTCAACACTAGACTTATGTCGTTTTTATTTGACAATCCGGAAGCCTTTTGTACTCTTCTGAAAGTGTTCACTTGGGAAAAAATGAAAGTTCTGATTCTGAAAAGAAGATAAATTTGCTTCTGGATTTTAAATCAGAATCGAAACCAGGGGTGAATTCGGCTAAGGTGATAGTTGATTGTGATTATCATTTTGACTATAGCTGTCTCCATCATATCAATAAAGAAATACAGAAAGAGAGATTGCCAAAATGACTATCACCTTAGCCGATTCCACCCCAGATCAATTCACACATTCATATGGTCACGGCCATGGTCTTATAACGTTACATTGTACGTGTTTTTTGCTTATAACTCAAAAACTGCAATGCTAGTTTAACTTTTAAACATACATGTGATAGATCTCTTTAAAGTCTAATTTTTGTAGAAAAAAGTTTTTATTTATCTCTTATAGATTTGTAAATATTGCCGTTCAAATTCGCTGATAACGTTACATTTTTTGGAAGTAGATTTTGAGGTTGCTGAATATATTCTGAAAACTCTGCGAATTTGGTGTGCCAAATTAAGTTTTTCTTTTTAGAGAATTGAGATGAAATTCCAAGTTATAGCTTACAACTTTTTTTTAAAGAAAAAGTTATATTATTTACGTTATTTCAACTCAAATGTGTATCTTATAACGTTACAGAAAAAAGTCTTATAACGTTACCTTTCGAATTTCTGTATGAAAAATGGGAACAATATGGCCAAAAGTAATATAAATACATACAAAAAAAAACGAAAAGCAAGCAAATAGAACAAAGTTTATTTATTTATTATAAGGTAAGTACTTCATTTGTAATAACATTAATCCATAAATAAAAAAAAAATAAATACTATATCCCAATCTTGAAGTATGGTAAGTTTTTATTTTGCCATTATTAAAATGGCTGATGACTTCAAAGTTTTATTAATATTCAAGATGTCATCATTGTGGACTTCTTCAACGTAAATTGTTGAAGAAGTGCGGCTAAGAGCTTGCACAAAATCGGATGCGTTTTTGACAATACAGTCTCGAGCCCGTACGTGCTTTCGCACGACAGTTTTTGCGATGGCACCAATTCCATCAACGCATCCTTTGCCATGGGAAGTGGCAAAATAGTTCCAAGAAAATTGTATCCTAAATTTGGATTCAAAGACAGAAGGCTGCAAAGAATTTGTTTTTGAAGTGGGAAGATAGTCAAATCGCTCCAAATTTTAAAAACTTTCAACTTACTTGGAAGTGTTAAAGAAGTTTGTTTACAAATACGGGATAATGGTATCTTTAGTATGCGTCAAATTGTCTGTTACAAAAACGCACGATTGAAAATTTTCATTGAAATAAAAAACAGAAATAAACAAAGTGGCGCAAAATTTTAAACAGTGCTCGTTTAAAGTACTAGTACAGTCTAGAATGCCAAAAAAACGCACGAGTTTTGGGAATTTTTTTTCTCGGAAACCCTATTAGGTATAAACATAATTTTTTTTTTAATAATAAATGCATGAGTCAAGAATACAAAAAAAAATTTTGTTTTATTTTAATTTTCGAATTTTGGCCAAATTATAGAGGGCACCAACGCCAACTCATCAAAAGATACATTGTCCCATTGCGGACAGTTAATCTCAGGATTGGCTGAACTGAAACAAAAAAAACAAAGTGGGTTATTTAAAGGAAGGTTTCTTACGAGACAATTTACCACAATTTGTTTAAAAAGTCAAAAACAAAAAAAAAATGTCAAGCTTTGAAAAAAAAAAAAATTTTGGCAATTTTGTTGGCCATTTTTGGGTCACCATTTTTTTGTTCATAACTTTTTGGTAAAATTGTGGTAAATTGTCTTGGAAAACATAAAAACAATAAAGTTGCAACAAATTTTTTTAAAATCGGTTCAGTAGATCCGGAGATTAACTGTCCGCCATGGGACAATGTGTTTCTTGATGAGTCGACGTTGGTGCTCTCTATAATTCGGCCAAAATTCGAAAATTAAAAAACAATTTTTTTTTGTATTTTTGACGCATGTATTCATTATTTAAAAAAAATAATTATGTTAATATCTAATAGGATTTCTGAGAAAAAAAATTAACAAAAATCATGCGTTTTTTTGGAATTCTAGACCGTACTAGTACCTTAATAAATCCGGCTCTGCTTAACGCAGTCGTTTAGCTTGGAGACTTCGTCTAACTTTTTTCTAATTTTAAACACGTGAGACAACTCTTTCAAGTAATGTGGTTCTTTTTCTTTATAAAAATAAAACATAAATACAAATTTTTACTTCGATTTGCTTTGGTAATAAGGATAAAGCGAAGAATGGCGATAGTGTTTATTGAATGTTTCTGATTATTTACGTTTGATAAAACTGTGTTTCAGAAACTCTGTAGAGTGGAAATGAGTCGATGAATATTGAAGTATTTCTTATTACCTTCAGCCCTACTCAAGGTCACCTAAAGTCAATAGAGTTTCAAAAGTTAGATACATAACTTCATCTTTATTGGTTTCAGCAGAAAATGTCTTATAACGTTACACGTCTTTCGATATTGTTTAAATAAAAATGGTCGCTTAATTTGAATGATTTTTTAATAGTTTTATTAAATAAATACAATATACTCAATAAAATTCTAAAAGTTCAGTTTCTAAAACTTTCATATCATAAGTAAGAAAACTTTTAAGAAATTTGGTCTTATAACGTTACACGAAAGTAGAGCGCTTTTGTTTTGTAAAATTTACAAGTTTGAATATTTTTTTTTACCAAAAAAAACGAGTTATTTAGTTAAAGTAAGACTTTTCCATAAAATTTATAGTTGAAGGTAAACAAAAAAATAAATTAAAGGTAATTTATATTACCTTTTTTCGAGTACTTGAATTTCCGGCTGTGTGTGAAGAGATCAACAAGCTAATTTGAAGTGTGGCTTAGGACACACCAAAAATGTTTTTGCGGTTGATTATGATATCAACCATTAGTATGAGATATATTCTTTCTAAAAATGAGCATAGTAGCGGTAAATTCTAAAAAAAAAAATTTGTGGCTTGGTTTCATTTCTCGTGGCCGTGATCATATACTTAAACGTCAAACATGACCGTTGACATGTTTTACAAAACATCCTAATTGTGCGAAGTGATTTTCTTTCAACATACATTATTTTTGATTTTTAAATAACTCATTAGTAATCCTAATGTCTTGTAAAATTTGTTGGAAACGTCTTCCTCGTCTTCGTCAAGTGATGATAATTTATGATTGCAGTTGACTTTTAACTAACGGAGTATGCCAAAAAAAAAACCAAAAGTGCAGATTTTCATTAAAGATTAATGGAAAAATATTCAGAGGAACAGGTAAATATTTATATCTTCAAGCTTTTACAGCCTTATTTATTATTTTTCACTAATACTGGGTTCAACTTCGGAATAGTTAAACCGTGCCGAAGCACTTACTTTGGGTTTACGCCACGTCAAACAAATCCTTATTTATAATACATTTTCTTAGCCGTTTTAGCTACGCCTTCCTTATGTCAAATATACTGGGAAAAAAGTCACAAATCTAAAACTCTGGTTGTTATACCCGTGAAGCAAACCCCAGCTGATTTCCATTATTATTCATTTTATTATCATTGTATGCATATTGGAAATTGGATACATTTAAAATTGGATTGTATAAAGTTCAAATCCAATAAATGAATATACCAACCACATTGCGTTCCCAATACCGAACCACTCTTAGAGCAATTGGAAAATATAAATAATTTATTATTGCAAAATATCTATCCTTTCTGGCTTAGTAAGAAACGAAAAAAAAATTGCTTACACTCCTTTTTGTAAATTTCACAAGATGTCATCTCAAAATGACATTTAGATACTAAAATGGCCTTAAAACTCCTATGAACCAGTTTTAGCTCATTCCACCGCTATTCCTCGTGCATTTTCATTATAAATAAAGTTTTCAGAATTAGAGCCGTTGTAAAGTCGAAGTAACTTTACTCCGTCACTAAAACGAGTTAGTAAATAAGGCTGATAATGTGTATTTTTTTTTTTTATAACACAAAATTGTTATTTGTGTTTACTTGCCGTAGAGTTATAATCTTTCAGCCGGAGTTAAGCACGATAGTTCGTCTTCTTTTGTTTCATTTCAACGCACACCAAACGAAACAAAAAAACAAAACGTTTTGTTTTGTTTTATTCTGTTTCGCTTGGTGTGTTCAAATAAAAAATGTTTTTTTGACTATCGAATAAAAAACGTTTTGCTTTATCCGGTGTGTTTTCAGCCTTAGGTTTTCGAAAAACACCCAAGGGATGTCTATTTTTTTGTTGACAACTTAAAGCAAGAAACAAATAATTCAGTGTTTTGATAAGACTTTAAATTTGTTATAAATTTATTTTAAAAATGAACAAAATCAATTTTGCGTTGTGACTGAATATTTCATCTGATGAGTACAACAAACATTTTGCAAACATAAACAATGACGAGCCAACTCGGATTCCTGACGTTGCAGGTCAATCGGCCAACACTCTAGACTTGTTCCTTACCTCAAACCCTGATAAATACACCATAAATGTTTTATCGCCTCTAGGCACTTCAGACCATTGTGTCATATCTGTCAACAATCCCCAGTTAAAGAAAAAAACCCTGTAACAAACGTTTGGCTGTACGAGAAAGCCAACTGGAACGGTCTTAATGAATTCTTCGGGAAATTCAGATGGTCGCTATGCTTCCTCGGTAGTGATGTAGATTCCAGTGCAGATATGGTCTCAAATCTGATTCTCGAGAAATTTTATTCCGAATAGGACAAAATCTATCAGACCGAAAGAAAACTCCTGGTTTGATTCGAGCTGTAAAGAGGCTATCAAGGTAAAAGAAGTAAGTTTCCGTTGTTTTAAAGCCAATCCCACTGAGGAAAACCGGAATAAGTACAAATAAGCTAGAAAGACCTGTAACATTCATATCCGACGAACTAAATTTTTATATGATCAAAAATTACGGCAAAAAATACTATTATGTCCCAAAGGTAGTACAAATTTTTGGTCATTTGTAAAAAACATACGAAACACTACGTCATCCTCAGTTCCAACGCTCGTCTTCAATGACATTCCTGTTGTAAGTTCGATAAATAAAGCCAATTTGCTTGCAGCACAATTCGCTGTTAATTCGACACTACCAGGGAGTGACATGACTCCTCCTGTACTTGAGAGCGTAAACGATTATATGGGACGAATCTTCTTTCGCACTCGTGCAGTTGTTAGAGTACTAAAAGATCTTGACATTCACAAATTCGCTGGCCCGGGTAGTATCCCTGCTATTGTTCTGAAGAGGTGTTCTTCAACGCTGGCAAAACCTCTACGTAAGCTAGTAGTAGGTTTTGGCCGGTTCTGGATCAATGAAGCGGAGCAATTTAAGCGGAGCAAAGTGGATTTTTAAGAGAGAATTTAAGGGGATTTTTAAGTTGGATTTTTTTAAGTTGGATTTTTTAGTTGGAATTTAGAGAGTAGTAGGTTTTGGCCGGTTCTGGATCAATGAAGCGGAGCAATTTAAGCGGAGCAAAGTGGATTTTTAAGTTGGATTTTTTTAAGTTGGATTTTTTAGTTGGAATTTAGAGAGTAGTAGGTTTTGGCCGGTTCTGGATCAATGAAGCGGAGCAATTTAAGCGGAGCAAAGTGGATTTTTAAGAGAGAGTTTAAGGGGATTTTTAAGTTGGATTTTTTTAAGTTGGATTTTTTAGTTGGAATTTAGAGAGTAGTAGGGTTTGGCCGGTTCTGGATCAATGAAGCGGAGCAATTTAAGCGGAGCAAAGTGGATTTTTAAGAGAGAATTTAAGGGGATTTTTAAGTTGGATTTTTTTAAGTTGGATTTTTTAGTTGGAATTTAGAGAGTAGTAGGTTTTGGCCGGTTCTGGATCAATGAAGCGGAGCAATTTAAGCGGAGCAAAGTGGATTTTTAAGAGAGAATTTAAGGGGATTTTTAAGTTGGATTTTTTTAAGTTGGATTTTTTAGTTGGAATTTAGAGAGTAGTAGGTTTTGGCCGGTTCTGGATCAATGAAGCGGAGCAATTTAAGCGGAGCAAAGTGGATTTTTAAGAGAGAATTTAAGGGGATTTTTAAGTTGGATTTTTTTAAGTTGGATTTTTTAGTTGGAATTTAGAGAGTAGTAGGTTTTGGCCGGTTCTGGATCAATGAAGCGGAGCAATTTAAGCGGAGCAAAGTGGATTTTTAAGAGAGAATTTAAGGGGATTTTTAAGTTGGATTTTTTTAAGTTGGATTTTTTAGTTGGAATTTAGAGAGTAGTAGGTTTTGGCCGGTTCTGGATCAATGAAGCGGAGCAATTTAAGCGGAGCAAAGTGGATTTTTAAGAGAGAATTTAAGGGGTTTTTTAAGTTGGATTTTTTTAAGTTGGATTTTTTAGTTGGAATTTAGAGAGTAGTAGGTTTTGGCCGGTTCTGGATCAATGAAGCGGAGCAATTTAAGCGGAGCAAAGTGGATTTTTAAGAGAGAATTTAAGGGGATTTTTAAGTTGGATTTTTTTAAGTTGGATTTTTTAGTTGGAATTTAGAGAGTAGTAGGTTTTGGCCGGTTCTGGATCAATGAAGCGGAGCAATTTAAGCGGAGCAATTTAAGCGGAGCAATTTAAGCGGAGCAATTTAAGCGGAGCAATTTAAGCGGAGCAATTTAAGCGGAGCAATTTAAGCGGAGCAATTTAAGCGGAGCAATTTAAGCGGAGCAATTTAAGCGGAGCAATTTAAGCGGAGCAATTTAAGCGGAGCAATTTAAGCGGAGCAATTTAAGCGGAGCAATTTAAGCGGAGCAATTTAAGCGGAGCAATTTAAGCGGAGCCATTTAAGCGGAGCAATTTAAGCGGAGCCATTTAAGCGGAGCAATTTAAGCGGAGCAATTTAAGCGGAGCAATTTAAGCGGAGCAAAGTGGATTTTTAAGAGAGAATTTAAGGGGATTTTTAAGTTGGATTTTTTAGTTGGAATTTAGAGTTTAAGCGGAGCAATTTAAGCGGAGCAATTTAAGCAATTTAAGCGGAGCAATTTAAGCGGAGCAATTTAAGCGGAGCAATTTAAGCGGAGCAATTTAAGCGGAACAATTTAAGCGGAGCAATTTAAGCGGAGCAATTTAAGCGGAGCAATTTAAGTGGACCAACGGTTCGGGGAAATCAAATTATGTCCTTTTTGGTGCTATGGATGCTTAACAAAAGAGAAGAAAGAAATATGTCCTAGTAAAAAATAAAAATACAAAGTTTTTAATATGATTCAAATTTTTATTTATTTTATTTAAACTTGATAGGTTTTACAGTGCTAATGTGAAAAATTATCTTTATTTTATTTAAACATTTTTCGTTTTAAAACTACTAAAATATAATATTTTATTTATAGATACATATATACAATAGACAATCATATTGGAATATTCTTATGCCCCCATGCATATGTGGTCTTTGAATCCGCACAAATAAATCTTTTTGTATCACCACAACTTAATGCTAACTTATTAATATTTTCAGTATATATTTTATGATTTCTACTTCTAAAGGTATACATTGATCTATATTGATCTTGTTTCTTAATTAAACAATTTCTATAATCTCTTAATTCTAAATTATTTGTTACATATTTTTTAATACCTTTCGCCTTTTTTGTAACCTCACCGGTATCTACTCTATAGCAATATAGTTTTGCACGTAATCCAACGAAATCTAACATAATTCTCGAGTTATTTTCATCTTTAAATAGACCTATTTCCTTGCCGTTATTTAAGGGAAAGTTGTGTATATTGTTGGGAGGATACTCAGAAGTATCAAATCTAGATCTATCAGGATTTATTACGTCATCATAGATATCAGCATAAAAATCATCTGTAAATATGGAATAGATGAAAGAATCTGTATCCATATAGTTCAAACGAATTTTGTTGTTAAATTTTGGTTTCATGTAGTCGTAGTGAAAGTCGTACATTAACCACTTTGATAGGTCAAGAACAACAAAGCCCAAGTAAATTGGTTTATCGAGTTTTATACTCCCTTTTTTCATTTCAATAGCACACATATTCGGTGAAAATATGTTACTACTATGAAAATTCGGATGAGCAATTAGCTTTCTTGCTGAAAATTGATTTCTTATTGCATGCCACTCAGAAACAATTTTTACATCTCTACGTTTTTCAACATTTTCCATGGTCTTACCATAAACGCTATTGTTCATCAATTTAAAAAAATCTTTTTCAAACTTATTTTTGGCTACTTTTCTGTATTCAGTGTTAAGCAAAATATATTTCTGAAGCCAGTCTGATTTATTAAACGTCATGACTCTGTGCACTTTAGTCAATATTAATCCATTAGAGATACACTGCTGTAAGTTTCTTAAATGGATTGTAAATTTTTTTCTCGAATTGAGATGAGCAATAAGTTTAGGAATATTACATCCCGAGGTAATTATATTTTCAGGACACAAATCGTGGATACTAGATGGGTAATCTAAGTCTACTTCCAATACATATCCAACATTATCATCTTTGATGTTGGATATATACTCAGTTGTATATAACTCAGGATTATCCCACTGAAAATTACCATAGGGAAGGGGTTGTGACATAGCCCATCCATATAAATTATTAGCATCCAGATACATTAAATATTCCGATACTTTATTTGGATCATAGCTTGACATATATTTATTATTTGCAACGGCATCTCTGTGACTGCACTGACACAACCCACCCCGAATTCCACTTTTAAAGAAGTTGTACATATCAACGTCTGTTAAAAGCTCCAACTTTATTTTTGTTGTTTTGAGCATAGCATCCCATGATAAACCAGGAGCGGTAAAATAATGGCAAGGGTCAAGTTCGTATATAGAATTACAAACTGTTCTGAATTTTTCAAAAATGTCTGCTAACAGGAGAACATCACTCTTTAGATATAGAATGGTATAGTCTTTAAATGTTTTACATTTAAAATGATTCCATACCTTTAGAGCATGATTGTAATCCCCATCTAAACATGCTTCATCTACCATCTTATTATGAAATTTAGTAATAGATGGAAGTGATGGTTCTTCAAATCGCTCCCATGAATCTAAATGATCATAAGGGAATACGCCTTTCCTTATCATTAAATTGAATGATTCGCTCTCTTGAAAAACACTCTTTGTATTTTTCAAGTCATCAAGAGATAAATTATTTGCTAAAGAAGCAAGGCTTGATTGAAGAAATCTATTTGAATCTAAAAATCTTATTTCAAAAAATCTTTTTTCACCTAAATAAATTCTTTTAGATAGGGATATATAATTTTCCTTGTTCATCGGAATGATGTTAATGTCTCCTTGAATTTTAGCGAGACTTTTAATAAACATATGACAATCATAGCCCGAGAAATTATGAAAGAGAACTGGAAAAAATTTTGGGACACGAAAATCTAAATTACACTTCACATGTGCAGGTCCTATAAATATACCAGTGAGATGGCAATGGTGCCTTCTTAAAACTTAATTTGCAAATTATACAAAATGGATTATTTACTTGATAGTTGTTTTCTGCATCCGTCAGTGGATTCATTGGTTTCGGTTTCTCCAACACATCCTGATATAAGGTAGTTAAATCCGATGTCAGCATTTCGATAAATTTATCTGGAGAGTTTTGGCCTAAAAGAAAGGAAGAAAAAATTATTATTCATATCTTTTAAAATAATGAAATGTGGGTAAAATAAATGGTTTATAACAAGTTAAATGTAAGTACTCACCAACAAATGTCACTTGCTTATCAAGTTTTTCATTGAAACTGCACTTGATGAAGTAGGAGAAGGCACAAGGTATATGTTGCTGGACAGCTGTTGTTGATGAAAATTTAGGATCGGGTGTTTGGTGGCTTATCGGAGCTAGGATGGACTCAAAGTCAGCGTACACTACTAGTGGAACTTGAAGTTGTCTTCCATAATTTTTGAAATAAATATTTGTGTTATCTCCCTCTGGCATTTTTGTTATAAGTCTACAACATTCGCTTTTGTGGTTTTCAAGTTTAGTCTTACTAGCAAAATGTTGTAGACATCCGTTACAGAGATGCATTTGATGTTCTTTACCCGAAATTTGACTACATATTAAGCGAGATATATTGTTGATATAAACGTAGTGAGTTCTACGATCAATGTTTATACAATACATCAAATTAATGTGTACATTCTGCTCCTTTTGTAAATGATATAATGGACCAATGATTTGAACATTTTCCTTTTTATCATCAGATTCATATCCAAATACATTCACACTTATCTCTGGGTTGTTCTCTTCAAATTTTTTTACATCTTTTAATACCAGAGGGAACTGCAAATTTTTAAAGCTGATTAGTTTACCACATACATCAATCAACTCATCTGTTATGTTTGTGATATTATACGAACTAGTTCTCGAGCGATTATTCGTAACTTCACACTAATAGGTCTATATTTGTTAATGTTTATCTCTATCCTTAAAAATGACAATAAAGCCCATCCACTATCTTTACATTGGAATTCCTCCAATTTATTTCGGTATACACTTTTTTTTTTTTTTTTTTTTTCGAGATGATCAGCCAATTCATCTTCTGAAACTACACTTAGCATTTTGATTTGCATGCTTTTAGTGGCAATAATTGCACTATCAGGATCATCCGAATGTTTTATAAATTCCCCAAACACTTCGAGATTGAATTTAAAGGAATTCATCGCTTGAATTTCCTCTTGTAGAAGCCCCATGATTATGAGGTGCTTCTTATTAACAAGCATCTTTATGTCAAAAATGCTTTCATCCAAATTTTTAATGGAGAAAGTCTTAATTCTATTATTGAAAGCGGACGTCGTTGTACGTTTTGAACCTCTTTGTACGTTTTAAACCTAGTTGTTAAAGTCGTTTTGGGTTTTGTTATATTTTCTTTTCATATAAATAACGAATATATTCGGAGATCACTATCATCTCTTAGAAAAATACCTCTATAAACCATTTCAACTAATGGGAAGTATCCTTTTAAAGATCTATAAATGTAAGAAAATCTATCTTTGAATGTATCCTGAAACCACTATTACTTGTAAGAAAAAGACGTCACCCATAAATATATCATTCAAAATAATGGGATAATAAAACGTTGTTGTACGTTTTTTTGAACCTCTTTGTACGTTCTAAACCTAGTTGTTAAAGTCGTTTTGGGTTTTGTTTTTCTTATTTGTTTTTTATTCTCATTTTCCCAATCTGAATTACATATCTTTCTCATCCAAAATAAAGAATTTTTATTTTTTACTTTTTATTTTATTTTAATTTTTATCTTTTCATAGAATCAGCTAATGAATCCGGAAACCACTATCACAACATGGCTCCTATATATTATTGAACTAATGGGGTAATAAAAGATTACTGTCATCCTTAAACATTCTCGCTTATCGGGAATAATACATACTATAGAGTTTTCTAATGCTATTAAATGAAATTACAAAATTAGGAAAAAAAATCAAAGTAACCTAAAATCTCTATCACTTGTAAGAAAAATATTTTCTTTTCATATAAATAACGAATATATTCGGAGATCACTATCATCTCTTAGAAAAAAATACCTCTATAAATCATTTCAACTAATGGGAAGTATCCTTTTAAAGATCTATAAATGTAAGAAAATCTATCTTTGAATCCACTATCACTTATTAGAAAAATACCTGTCCCATATATCATTCAAACTAATGGGGTAATTAAACGTCGTCGTTGTACGTTTTGAACCTCTTTGTAGGTTCTAAACCTAGGTGTCAACGTCGTTTTGGGTTTTGGGTTAAGTCTATCTCCTCCTATCATGAACATGAATGGTTATGACCGGTATCCTTTTAAAGATCTATAAATGTAAGAAAATCTATCTTTGAATGTATCCTGAATCCACTATCACTTGTTAGAAAAATACCTCTCCCATATATCATTCAAAATAATGGGATAATAAAACGTCGTTGTACGTTTTTTTGAACCTCGTTTTACGTTCTAAACCCAGTTATTTTGGGTTTTGGGTTAAGTCTATCGATTGATCGATTGAGGACGTGGTAATGATGAGTCCGATTTTTTTAAGGAAAAGTGTTTGTCTGTACTATTTCATATGAAATTGATTATATGTGGTGGGGATGGGAGATGAATTGGAAAGCCATATAAAATATTTTATAAAGAGTATAAAAAGGACATGAATATTACAGGATAGATATAGAATAGAATTAATAGCTAACTTGGTCGCAGCATAGCTCAAGACAGCGGAACATTTTAGCAAATACAAAACATATTATTTAAAAAAAAAAAATAAAGAATAAAATCAAACTATTGATCGCAGCCTAGCTAAAGACAGCGGGCCAATAAAATAAATAAAAAATCTGTTTTTTTTCTCTTCTATCCGCATCGAGTCACCCTTCTCCCTTGGGGGAAAATACAGTGACAGTAGACATTACAAAATTTTGGTGGCAGTGTTGGGATACATCACATTAAAATCCCCCTACCAAATAAAAACAGATTCTATCAATATAGAAGACCGATCTTCTAATGCGTTCTCTGGGGCTATACACCGAGAAATAGTAACATAGCAACATTGGGCAGTGTAAAAAGACCAGGGTAAACTCAACTATAGGGTGCGAAGCCTGCTTGGCAAGATACAACAGCAGCAGTAACAGCAGCAGCAACAGCACCAGCTCAACAACAGCAACAGCAGTAATACCGGCAGCAGAAACAACACAGCTTGAAATGGAAATTATCAACTATGATCCTAACTCGGAGTGGATGTTAGTAAATATAGTCAGCCAAAATGTGATCCATCTACGAATTGGCCAAATAGATATAGGAACTAATCATTCAAATAACCATTTGATCATTCCTAGCGTGTTGGTGTCTTTTAAACATGCTGCAATACTTATTAAACCCTGCGGACAGCGTGTGTTTATAAAGAATGCTAGTGGTTCTAGAGGTACATATGTAAACGGGAGGTTAATCGGTCCCAGTAAGAAAAGGCTAGAATTTGGCGATTCAATTAGCTTTGGGATCGATATGGACAACTTTGAGCTACGAATATGTCCATCCTATGTGTTAAAGAACACCACACTAGGAAATTTAGTTCGAAACCCTAGAACACTAGACTCGCTATTATTATTATTAGACAACCTCAACGAACCAGAAGAATCTATTGCAGTCACCAACACCAACAACGAAATAAATCGTAACCCACCATTAAATGTGGAAGATCTTTACCACCCCATCGAAGTAAGAGCGTTACACGGAAGATTAGATTTTAGTCCCCGAACATTCTTCGAAATATGGCATACGGTAATTCGCAGCATAGCTCAAGACAGCGGAACATTTTAGCAAATACAAAACATATTATTTAAAAAAAAAATAAAGAATAAAATCAAACTATTGATCGCAGCCCAGCTAAAGACAGCGGGCCAATAAAATAAATAAAAAATCTGTTTTTTTCTCTTCTATCCGCATCGAGTCACCCTTCTCCCTTGGGGGAAAATACAGTGACAGTAGACATTACAAAATTTTGGTGGCAGTGTTGGGAAACATCACATTAAGATCCCCCTTTTGCCTCCCTCACAGCAAAATCATCTAAGGTAAAAATTGAATGCTCTTCCTTGAAATGCATTTTAGTGTTGTCTTCTTACAATCTTGAGAATAACTATGATGTTCTACAACAAATATTTGTGTTTTTATAAGAAAATCTTCTCAGATAAGTATATATATATGTCTTTCAATGCATATTAAATTTAGATTTTCATTCAACCGATCATGTCCATTCATATTCATGATAGGGGGAGATAGACTTAACCCAAAACCAAAAACCAAAACCCAAAACCCAAAATAACCAGGTTTAGAACGTAAAACGAGGTTCAAAACGTACAAGGACGTTTTACTATCCCATTATTTTGAATGATATATGGGAGACGTCTTTTTCTAACAAGGAATAGTGGTTTCAGGATACATTCAAAGATAGTCACTTCCCATCCCCACCACATATAATCAATTTCATATGAAATAGTACAGACAAACACTTTTCCTTAAAAAAATCGGACTCATCATTACCACGTCCTCAATCGATCAATCGATAGACTTAACCCAAAACCCAAAATAACTGGGTTTAGAACGTAAAACGAGGTTCAAAAAAACGTACAACGACGTTTTATTATCCCATTATTTTGAATGATATATGGGAGAGGTATTTTTCTAACAAGTGATAGTGGATTCAGGATACATTCAAAGATAGATTTTCTTACATTTATAGATCTTTAAAAGGATACCGGTCATAACCATTCATGTTCATGATAGGAGGAGATAGACTTAACCCAAAACCCAAAACGACGTTGACACCTAGGTTTAGAACCTACAAAGAGGTTCAAAACGTACAACGACGACGTTTAATTACCCCATTAGTTTGAATGATATATGGGACAGGTATTTTTCTAATAAGTGATAGTGGATTCAAAGATAGATTTTCTTACATTTATAGATCTTTAAAAGGATACTTCCCATTAGTTGAAATGATTTATAGAGGTATTTTTTTCTAAGAGATGATAGTGATCTCCGAATATATTCGTTATTTATATGAAAAGAAAATATTTTTCTTACAAGTGATAGAGATTTTAGGTTACTTTGATTTTTTTTCCTAATTTTGTAATTTCATTTAATAGCATTAGAAAACTCTATAGTATGTATTATTCCCGATAAGCGAGAATGTTTAAGGATGACAGTAATCTTTTATTACCCCATTAGTTCAATAATATATAGGAGCCATGTTGTGATAGTGGTTTCCGGATTCATTAGCTGATTCTATGAAAAGATAAAAATTAAAATAAAATAAAAAGTAAAAAATAAAAATTCTTTATTTTGGATGAGAAAGATATGTAATTCAGATTGGGAAAATGAGAATAAAAAACAAATAAGAAAAACAAAACCCAAAACGACTTTAACAACTAGGTTTAGAACGTACAAAGAGGTTCAAAAAAACGTACAACAACGTTTTATTATCCCATTATTTTGAATGATATATTTATGGGTGACGTCTTTTTCTTACAAGTAATAGTGGTTTCAGGATACATTCAAAGATAGATTTTCTTACATTTATAGATCTTTAAAAGGATACTTCCCATTAGTTGAAATGGTTTATAGAGGTATTTTTCTAAGAGATGATAGTGATCTCCGAATATATTCGTTATTTATATGAAAAGAAAATATAACAAAACCCAAAACGACTTTAACAACTAGGTTTAAAACGTACAAAGAGGTTCAAAACGTACAACGACGTCCGCTTTCAATAATAGAATTAAGACTTTCTCCATTAAAAATTTGGATGAAAGCATTTTTGACATAAAGATGCTTGTTAATAAGAAGCACCTCATAATCATGGGGCTTCTACAAGAGGAAATTCAAGCGATGAATTCCTTTAAATTCAATCTCGAAGTGTTTGGGGAATTTATAAAACATTCGGATGATCCTGATAGTGCAATTATTGCCACTAAAAGCATGCAAATCAAAATGCTAAGTGTAGTTTCAGAAGATGAATTGGCTGATCATCTCGAAAAAAAAAAAAAAAAAAAAAGTGTATACCGAAATAAATTGGAGGAATTCCAATGTAAAGATAGTGGATGGGCTTTATTGTCATTTTTAAGGATAGAGATAAACATTAACAAATATAGACCTATTAGTGTGAAGTTACGAATAATCGCTCGAGAACTAGTTCGTATAATATCACAAACATAACAGATGAGTTGATTGATGTATGTGGTAAACTAATCAGCTTTAAAAATTTGCAGTTCCCTCTGGTATTAAAAGATGTAAAAAAATTTGAAGAGAACAACCCAGAGATAAGTGTGAATGTATTTGGATATGAATCTGATGATAAAAAGGAAAATGTTCAAATCATTGGTCCATTATATCATTTACAAAAGGAGCAGAATGTACACATTAATTTGATGTATTGTATAAACATTGATCGTAGAACTCACTACGTTTATATCAACAATATATCTCGCTTAATATGTAGTCAAATTTCGGGTAAAGAACATCAAATGCATCTCTGTAACGGATGTCTACAACATTTTGCTAGTAAGACTAAACTTGAAAACCACAAAAGCGAATGTTGTAGACTTATAACAAAAATGCCAGAGGGAGATAACACAAATATTTATTTCAAAAATTATGGAAGACAACTTCAAGTTCCACTAGTAGTGTACGCTGACTTTGAGTCCATCCTAGCTCCGATAAGCCACCAAACACCCGATCCTAAATTTTCATCAACAACAGCTGTCCAGCAACATATACCTTGTGCCTTCTCCTACTTCATCAAGTGCAGTTTCAATGAAAAACTTGATAAGCAAGTGACATTTGTTGGTGAGTACTTACATTTAACTTGTTATAAACCATTTATTTTACCCACATTTCATTATTTTAAAAGATATGAATAATAATTTTTTCTTCCTTTCTTTTAGGCCAAAACTCTCCAGATAAATTTATCGAAATGCTGACATCGGATTTAACTACCTTATATCAGGATGTGTTGGAGAAACCGAAACCAATGAATCCACTGACGGATGCAGAAAACAACTATCAAGTAAATAATCCATTTTGTATAATTTGCAAATTAAGTTTTAAGAAGGCACCATTGCCATCTCACTGGTATATTTATAGGACCTGCACATGTGAAGTGTAATTTAGATTTTCGTGTCCCAAAATTTTTTCCAGTTCTCTTTCATAATTTCTCGGGCTATGATTGTCATATGTTTATTAAAAGTCTCGCTAAAATTCAAGGAGACATTAACATCATTCCGATGAACAAGGAAAATTATATATCCCTATCTAAAAGAATTTATTTAGGTGAAAAAAGATTTTTTGAAATAAGATTTTTAGATTCAAATAGATTTCTTCAATCAAGCCTTGCTTCTTTAGCAAATAATTTATCTCTTGATGACTTGAAAAATACAAAGAGTGTTTTTCAAGAGAGCGAATCATTCAATTTAATGATAAGGAAAGGCGTATTCCCTTATGATCATTTAGATTCATGGGAGCGATTTGAAGAACCATCACTTCCATCTATTACTAAATTTCATAATAAGATGGTAGATGAAGCATGTTTAGATGGGGATTACAATCATGCTCTAAAGGTATGGAATCATTTTAAATGTAAAACATTTAAAGACTATACCATTCTATATCTAAAGAGTGATGTTCTCCTGTTAGCAGACATTTTTGAAAAATTCAGAACAGTTTGTAATTCTATATACGAACTTGACCCTTGCCATTATTTTACCGCTCCTGGTTTATCATGGGATGCTATGCTCAAAACAACAAAAATAAAGTTGGAGCTTTTAACAGACGTTGATATGTACAACTTCTTTAAAAGTGGAATTCGGGGTGGGTTGTGTCAGTGCAGTCACAGAGATGCCGTTGCAAATAATAAATATATGTCAAGCTATGATCCAAATAAAGTATCGGAATATTTAATGTATCTGGATGCTAATAATTTATATGGATGGGCTATGTCACAACCCCTTCCCTATGGTAATTTTCAGTGGGATAATCCTGAGTTATATACAACTGAGTATATATCCAACATCAAAGATGATAATGTTGGATATGTATTGGAAGTAGACTTAGATTACCCATCTAGTATCCACGATTTGTGTCCTGAAAATATAATTACCTCGGGATGTAATATTCCTAAACTTATTGCTCATCTCAATTCGAGAAAAAAATTTACAATCCATTTAAGAAACTTACAGCAGTGTATCTCTAATGGATTAATATTGACTAAAGTGCACAGAGTCATGACGTTTAATAAATCAGACTGGCTTCAGAAATATATTTTGCTTAACACTGAATACAGAAAAGTAGCCAAAAATAAGTTTGAAAAAGATTTTTTTAAATTGATGAACAATAGCGTTTATGGTAAGACCATGGAAAATGTTGAAAAACGTAGAGATGTAAAAATTGTTTCTGAGTGGCATGCAATAAGAAATCAATTTTCAGCAAGAAAGCTAATTGCTCATCCGAATTTTCATAGTAGTAACATATTTTCACCGAATATGTGTGCTATTGAAATGAAAAAAGGGAGTATAAAACTCGATAAACCAATTTACTTGGGCTTTGTTGTTCTTGACCTATCAAAGTGGTTAATGTACGACTTTCACTACGACTACATGAAACCAAAATTTAACAACAAAATTCGTTTGAACTATATGGATACAGATTCTTTCATCTATTCCATATTTACAGATGATTTTTATGCTGATATCTATGATGACGTAATAAATCCTGATAGATCTAGATTTGATACTTCTGAGTATCCTCCCAACAATATACACAACTTTCCCTTAAATAACGGCAAGGAAATAGGTCTATTTAAAGATGAAAATAACTCGAGAATTATGTTAGATTTCGTTGGATTACGTGCAAAACTATATTGCTATAGAGTAGATACCGGTGAGGTTACAAAAAAGGCGAAAGGTATTAAAAAATATGTAACAAATAATTTAGAATTAAGAGATTATAGAAATTGTTTAATTAAGAAACAAGATCAATATAGATCAATGTATACCTTTAGAAGTAGAAATCATAAAATATATACTGAAAATATTAATAAGTTAGCATTAAGTTGTGGTGATACAAAAAGATTTATTTGTGCGGATTCAAAGACCACATATGCATGGGGGCATAAGAATATTCCAATATGATTGTCTATTGTATATATGTATCTATAAATAAAATATTATATTTTAGTAGTTTTAAAACGAAAAATGTTTAAATAAAATAAAGATAATTTTTCACATTAGCACTGTAAAACCTATCAAGTTTAAATAAAATAAATAAAAATTTGAATCATATTAAAAACTTTGTATTTTTATTTTTTACTAGGACATATTTCTTTCTTCTCTTTTGTTAAGCATCCATAGCACCAAAAAGGACATAATTTGATTTCCCCGAACCGTTGGTCCACTTAAATTGCTCCGCTTAAATTGCTCCGCTTAAATTGCTCCGCTTAAATTGTTCCGCTTAAATTGCTCCGCTTAAATTGCTCCGCTTAAATTGCTCCGCTTAAATTGCTCCGCTTAAATTGCTTAAATTGCTCCGCTTAAATTGCTCCGCTTAAACTCTAAATTCCAACTAAAAAATCCAACTTAAAAATCCCCTTAAATTCTCTCTTAAAAATCCACTTTGCTCCGCTTAAATTGCTCCGCTTAAATTGCTCCGCTTAAATTGCTCCGCTTAAATGGCTCCGCTTAAATTGCTCCGCTTAAATGGCTCCGCTTAAATTGCTCCGCTTAAATTGCTCCGCTTAAATTGCTCCGCTTAAATTGCTCCGCTTAAATTGCTCCGCTTAAATTGCTCCGCTTAAATTGCTCCGCTTAAATTGCTCCGCTTAAATTGCTCCGCTTAAATTGCTCCGCTTAAATTGCTCCGCTTAAATTGCTCCGCTTAAATTGCTCCGCTTAAATTGCTCCGCTTAAATTGCTCCGCTTCATTGATCCAGAACCGGCCAAAACCTACTACTTAAGCTTTTCCATCTGTCCTACTCTTCAGGTGTCTTTCCGAGTAGATGGAAAACAGGATTTGTCCAGCCAGTCCCTAAAAAATGCGAATCCTCCTCCCCCTCTAACTATCGTCCAATTGCACTTACGTCCCTTCTTTCCAAGGTCATGGAAACCCTGATAAATTATCAGCTCAAGAAATATCTTGAAGAACGAAAGGTTCTCAATGACCGTCAGTATGGCTTTCGTAGCAATAGGTCCACTGGTGATCTGATGGTATATCTCACCGTAGAGTGGAACAAATCTTTACATCGTTTTGGAGAAAGTAAGATTATTGCGCTTGATATTTCAAAGGCATTTGATAGAGTTTGGCATCAAGCTCTCTTATCGAAAATGCGTGCATTTGGTATCGGTGAATCTCTTCTTCGTTGGATTAGAAATTACCTTTCGGACCATTCACTTTAAGTAGTTTTGGACGGTTTCAAATCTGATATCCACAAAATAAATGCTGGTGTGCCCCAGGGCTTCGTATTGTCTCCGACACTCTTCCTTATATTCATAAATGATCTTTTATCTGAAACTTCTAATCCACTTAATTGTTTCGCTGACGACAGTACCCTCAGCTTTTCATATTCGTTTTAAGATTCTCATCCCTGTCCTTCGGATGTGGACTTCCAACGGCAGCGTATGATAAGCTCATTAAATTCTGATCTTGACAGCATTGTCCTATGGGGAATCCAAAACCGTGTAGAATTTAATGCCTCGAAAACCCAATGCTGTTTACTGTCGCTAAAGCATAACCCTCCCTCAATGCCACTATCCATGGATCACACTTGCATCGAGGAAACTGAACAGCTTTCAGTACTCGGTATGTGTATCACAGACCACCTTTTGTGGAATGATCACATATATGATGTCGCCAAAAACGCTGCTAAGTGTTTACGTTTTCTCCGCCGATGCAAGAAGTTTTTTACCCCTTCTGATCTGGCTGTAATCTATAAGGCCTATATTCGTCCAAAGCTTGAGTACAATTCCCATATCTGGGCAGGTGCTCCAAAAACCTACTTGAGCCTCTTGGACAAAATTCAAAAGAGAGCTATAATAATGATAGGTGACCCTTGTCTAACTCAAACATTTGAATCTCTCGAGCACCGCCGCAATGTTTCATGCCTATCATTATTTTATCGGTACATATTTTCATAAACAGTGCTCTAGTGAAATAGTCAGTTGCATTCCTCCCCTTAAACAATTCAACCGTAATACCCGTAGGAATGCCCATCAGTTTACCCTTGAGTCCAACTTCGGACGTACTGTCAAATACAGAGATTCTTTTTTTAGTCGCACTAAACGAATGTGGAATGCTTTACCTGGCTTAGTATTTCCCACTCATTTCAATGTGCAGACATGCAAAACCAATGTGCATCGGTATCTCCTTTCTAATCCTATCCTAATTTCCTAATTGCTCGCACTGTGTATTTAACATTATAAGGGTATTCATAGCCCCTTGAGTGCGCGTATAATATAAAAAAAAATAACATGCAACATGCGAATCGACAAACGACAACAGAAGAAAAAGTTATGAAGTCTCATGTCACTTTTGACAGTTTAGTTGTTCTCTGAACTCGCCACAGCAGAATACCTAGATTCACTTCAGGGTGACTTCAGGGCGATTCCAGGTCCCAAAAAACACAGAATTTATTCAGGTTTTTCAAAAAACGATTAAGGGCGACCCCAAGGTGACTTCAGGGCTCAACGAACAAACCTAATTATAACGCTATTATTGTTGATTAATTAGGGTTTTTTAGTAGTTGATTTTGAATTTGTTTTATTATCAAAAATGTCAAGTTTTGATCAAATTACTCAAAAAATCATTTTCTATGGAGTAACTTGAATATTTGTAGGTTTCTTTTCACACCAAAAATGAATCTGTATAAATCTTGTCTTTGCTGCGCGAGTGCCTCAAATCTAATATATGGCCCGGTATTTTCTCGAGAACGTTACAGAATCTGCATGTGACACTGGTCATCAGGCCAAGAATACTAAGCTATCGTTCCTATTTCCTATTCATTGCGACATTTTCATTAATGTCGTTTTTATTTGGCAATCCGGAAGCCTTCCGGACTCTTCTGAAAGTGTTCAATTGGGAAAAAATGACAGTTCTGATTCTGAAAAGAAGAGAAATTTGCTTCTGGATTTGAAATCAGAAGCAAAACCAGAAGCACTCACACATTCATATACTTAAACGTCAACCTCAACAGCTGTGATTTTTGGTATTCAAATTGTGCGAACCAAGGTTGGCCGAATTAACTACACTACATTTTCTACATGATTTACTATGTTTATATAAGGTGTTGAAGCGAGCTTGAAGCTCGCTTCGAACCTTTATATACCTGTATTGAGTTAAAATGAGCTTCGTTCGACTCGATCCCAATCGCTCAGCGGTGTCGAGTAGAAATGTGAGTCAAAAATCCGACCCTAATCCAACTCGATCTTTCGATACTGCATAATAAACGTAGTATTAAACTACGCGTAGTTTATTGAAGAAACTACATGCCTAATTTACTACAATTTGTTACGTCTGCTACATATTAGTAGTAATAAATTCATAAAAATTAATTCATAAAAATTCAATATAATAAAGGAAACAAAAAACAATTTTGCACTTTTATGATCTAATGAAGGTTTATAAAAAAAAAGTTTAATTTACCATAAGGATGAAGAATTGTAGGAATAACTGAACGTTTAATTTAAAAATTCAAATTTCAAATGCATAACTGACAGTTAATTGACAGCAATGCTACAATTTCTTACATTAACTACAATTAACAACATTAACTACGTAAAATACGTAGCAGACGTAACAAATGTAGTTATTTCTAAAAAGTGACAATTCGGCCAACACTGATTTTTCTTGATTTTGATTATTGTACGCATTTGATATTTCACACAATCAAACAAAACTTCAGAATCATCAGAAGCAAACAAAAGTGTTCAGTTGGGATTCCGGATCGGAGAGAGATTCCAGATTGCCAAATAAAAACGACATAAGTCCTGGGATGGAATCGGCTAAGGTGATAGCTGATTGTGATTGTCATTTTGAAAATCGCTCTCTCTATATTTCTTTATTGATATGAAGGAGACAGCTATAGTCAAAATGACAATCACAATCAAATATCATCTTAGCCGATTCCACCCCTGGAAACTAATGAAGTATGACAATAGTATGATTGCCGAAGCCGTTTATCCTGTCCACACACTCCCATACCAGTTTAGAATTTACAGCATAGGAGTTTAATGCTTTGAGTGCTGCTTGGCTGTTCGACATGATGGCACTTGTACATTGAGATCTTCTCGATCCACCGTTAAATGACATTTACGTTGAGAAGGAAGTTCAATGATTCGCCTATTCACTCTTTCTTGCTTCTTAACTCCTCTTAAGTTATACATTTTTATCATGCCATCTCCTGGGATGTCAAGTTAACTTGAAACTGAAGACTTGCACTTGGAAAGAAGTCTTTTTTTTCTAGTTTCAATATATTTACAGTACTTTCCCTAAAGAATCTTAAGATAGATAGATTCCAATTACCACATCCAGTGGGGTTAGTTAGAGGATAACTTTGCCTTAGGGCAAGTTCTCATTGCTCCAGTAATGCATATGAATCTGAACCTTTGAGCTTTTTCTAGTAATTTCCTAGTTATTGCTAGTTCAGTTTACGTTTTAGGTCTTTTATTTTATTTGATGATGGGTCTTGATGTAAATTCATCTTAGGATGCTGGGTTTGCAACCCCATGACTTGGATGCAAGTCTCTTACATATCATAAGGGACTTTGTGGCTTTCCCGAAAGTTATTTCGACGTATAATTCCAGGAGTATGCTATCTAGCGTTATTCACAGATATTTTACCTTCTTCGGGGTTCCATGTTTGGCGGAAGTCGTTTCTTGATAAATGGTTTAATTGTTGTCTTAATAGGGTTTATATTTAATCCTACTGAAAGACACTATTTCCCAGTAATTTTTAAGTCTCTTTGGCTTATATCACATAGAGTTTCTTCAAACGTTTTACTTTTTTTATTACAAGTTCTTAAGTCAATCGTCGAAAGAAATCAAAACTTACAATTAAATTCGGAACGACAAGGGCATCCAAAGAATAAGAAATAATTAAAATCAATGAGGAAAATACATTCCTTAAATTAACGAAATTTTGCTTGAATATTAGATTGACTGAAAAATTACAATTCTGACTTAATAATTGTAACGAATTCCCTTGATCTGTCTTCCATATGAAAAATTACATTAAGTTGATGAAAATTTGGATAAGAACAAAAATTAAAAACTAAAATGTATGAATTTATTTATTTTAAAGCTCTGGGGGTCAATTCTCTATCTATGAAACTGTGAAGTGATAAGTTTTTTAACAACTTCACACACTATCCGATTCGCAATATATGAAAAAACTAATAAAATGTCAAAATATTTTCAAATATTAAATTTGTTTTCACACTCAAACGATTTTGTGAAAAGCCCGATAAAATATGAAAATTACAAAAACAAAATTATGCTCAAAAATGAGTATCGTGTATCAAAAATGAAAGCATTTATCATTTTAGTACTGTTTAGTACATGTTTTGACAAAGATTTATCAGAATGAGTTCCAGAATCGCATTTTGTGAGTTCATGAAATGTAAAAATGAAAAATGGCATGATATGATAACTTTTTTATCACTTCACAGTTTCACAGATAGAGAATTGATCCCCTGGTTTTTGAAACTATATAAGATTAACACAAATTCGATACATGTTCTTTAGGTTCTTTCAAGAGCTTCAGTCATTTCTAAGTTTTCCAATATTTACTTTGGTTTTATTTGGAGTGTTTCTAATGTGCACTGTGGCATTTGCTTTACAAAGGGTAAAACTTGAAAAGAAATAATACCTTACAGCCTTTATTTTATTCATGATATTTATAGAATGGCCTGAGCTTGGAAACATTTCGATACTTCTTCTGGTTGGTGTCTATTTGTTTGCAGTTTTTGATGATTGGATCTTTTGGTCAACGCTGCACAGATGCGGTAAGTTTGTGAGAAAATGTACATAATTATTTTTTTTTTTTTTTTCAGTCTCCGTCTGGCTTTCGTTGCGTAGACATCGTTTTCTTATAATCCGACCTTTTCACTTTCAAGTGCATTATCATCTCGCTCTCTTTATAAACCGGTTTGCTTTTCAGTAAATTTTTTTTTTTCTTCCTCCCGAAACTGTTATTTTTTTTTCCATATATAACACGGTTTAATTGTGTATACAGCCCTCTCCCAACGGGCTAAAATGTATGGGAACAGATATAAGGGGTTATCTCCGGATAAACCCCTTAACTCTCCACCCGTGCACTCTCCCCCTCACAAACGAACAAAACAAATAATGATTCAAGAAGAATATCCCGAACTCCCTGTTCAATCAAACAGTAAAAATCCGAAATTTATTTTAATTTCATCAATAGATGATAAAAAAACCCCTTACAAGTGTAAGTGTTTTTGTGTTGAAGAAAGCTATAGACGCGATTAGCAAAGAATACGACAGCATTAATCAGCTCCGTGATGGAAACATTCTTATTCTCGCAAAGAATAAAAGAATAGCGGATAAATTTATAGCGATCTCCAATTTAGCCAACCAATGCCCGGTTAAAGTGAAATACCATGATAATCTTAACTCGTGTAAAGGCATCGTATTTGCACCATTTCTTACTAATGTCCCTGAATCTGAAATCATTTCCGAAATGGCCACCCAGGGTGTTACGGACGTGTACAAATTCACTCGAAAAAATGACGGGAAACAGACTCCCACTGGACTTATGCTGTTCACCTTCGACCTCTACCAACCACCAACCACCGTGGAAATTGGTTTCTATAAAGAAAAGGTTAAGGAATACATTCCTAACCCAATGCGCTGTCGCAAATGCCAAATTCTTGGTCACACCATCAAAAGGTGCTCCAAAGAAGAAGCTTGTGGAACTTGCAATCTTCCACCTCATGATAATGCCCCCGAAAGTTGTACACGTGTAATGTGCGCAAACTGCCCCCCAACCGCCGATCCTCATCCATCCTCATCCGTTAAATGCCCTAATTATATAAAAAACAAAGAAATTTTGACAATAAAAACTAGAAATAAATGTAGCATGTCCGAAGCTAAACGCCTATATAAAATTAGTAAAACAGCTCATACAAATACAAACACAATTTCTTATACTGAAATAGCGAAGGTAGGTAATAACAGTTCCTCCGATAATGCCGCTTCACGTGAAAAGTCAATTACAAACACAAATAAAACAGCTAAGGCTAGCCTCTCTGAGAAAACCCAAAAACCAATATATAATTTTTCCAACACATCAGCTTCCTCTTCTCTCTCAAACCCATCAAAACCATCAACCTCCTTTTCTCCCTCTAACCTAACAAAAGCATCAGATAATCAAACTAATGATAAACAACACTCAAACACTTCACAACAAAAAACACTTGTAACACCTTTAACTCAAATTAGTTCCCATAAAGAACAAAACAAAACCACTCAATCAACTTCTTCAATTACTTCCACTCAAACCAATAACAAAGAGCTTGAAATTATGGACGTCTCTACCGACGTAGTGACATCTCCCATAACTTCTATTACTCACTCCCTCCTAGAACAAAAAAAAATATTTTATACCCTCATTTCTAAATGATGATGAAAAAGAACCCGAATTATAATCAACTACCCGCAAATTCGACCTCCGCTGATCGTTTGTCGAGACGCTTGAACCACGGAGGTGGTCCAAGCGCCTCGACTACCGGGCAGCGGGGTCAAATTATTAACACCAACACACAACCATCTTCCTCTCTACCATCACAACCGAAAACAAAAGTCAACCCTACTCTTCAAATCCAAAATCTATTGAAAACTCTTCAATGGAACATGAAAGGATACTCAAATAATTATGATGAGCTTAATTTACTTATAAGAGAACATTCACCTTGTTTTATTTCTTTGCAAGAAACCCATTGCTCCATCCAATCTACTCATGTTGTTCCAAAATCTTATATAGGATACTTTCATAATTTTCCCACAAACGTTACAAATAAACAAGGTATTGCTGTTTTAATAAAAAATAACATTCCCCACAAAAAGTTAGCAATTAACTCCAAATTACTAGTCCTTGCTATTGAAATACAATCTACTATTAAATTAACGATCGTTTCTATTTACATCTTACCTGATCAAAATTTTAACAAAAATGATCTTATAGATATTCTGAGACATATAAACACACCCGTTTTATTAACAGGAGATGTAAATGCTTGGAATGTGTTATGGGGATCGCCCAAAACCAACGCCAGAGGTTCTATAATAGAGGATTTCATTCTAAACTCCAACCTCTCAATCTTAAATGATGGTTCGCCCACGCATTTATCAACCCACAATACTTTGACACACATCGATATTTGCTGCTGCTCTGACTCTTTGCTACCAAAGGCAACTTCCCGCACTTTAGATGATCTTCACAATAGTGACCACTTTCCGTTAATTACAATTTTTGATTTAGGATCATTCAATATAGAACCTAATTACCAACCCAAATTTATAACAGATCGAGCGAACTGGACTAGTTTTGGCTTTAACATAAAAAAATACATGGCAAACAAACCCGTTCATTCAGACTTAAACAAAGAAGCCGCGTTATTGGTAAAAGCCATTCGTTATTCTGCTAACATATCAATACCACAATCTAACCCTAAAATACATAAAAGAGTTGTACCATGGTGGACTCCCGAAGTAGCTAATCTTAGATTAATAAAAGTAAACGCCTGGAAAAAGTTTAAAAAAAAAACAAAACCAATTAAATTTAATAAGTTATAAAAAGGCAAATGCTGCTTTTCGCCGCCAAGTTAAAATCAACAAAGCCAAAAATATAAATGCAATTACTTCATCTATAAATAGAAATTCAACCACTGCAAAAATATGGAGCAACATCCGTTGTTTAACAGGGAATTTTTCCCCCAAAATAATAAGATGTATAGTTTCACCCCAAGGCCCTATCTCTACTCCATCTGAAATTTGTAATTACTTTGCTAAAATTTGGTCTGAAGACTCAAGTGACATTAACTTTCCGGTTAGTTACTGTACAGAAAAAAACGATTGCATTAATAAAAACATACAAACACCCACAATTGACACTTCCGCTCTATATATCGAAAAACGTATTGAACTCAAAGAACTTGAAAGCTGCCTTACTAAACTCAAAGGCAAAACCCCAAGTCGAGATAGAGTGTCTTACCCGATGCTAAAAAACCTACCCCTCGAAATAAAATATAGGCTCTTGAAGTTGTATAACAATATTTTTTCAACTGGAGTTATACCTCTGAGTTGGAAAATTGCTTGCGTCATCCCAATTCCAAAACCCAAAAAAGACATAGCTTCTATTAGCGGTTATCGTCCGATTTCTCTTATACCATGTATGTCGAAAATTTTGGAAAAAATAATTGCAAAACGTCTTCAATGGTTTACGCAAAGAAAAAATCTAATAAGTCCCAATCAAGTAGGTTTCAAACCAGAAAAGGGTTGCATTGATGCACTTCTACATATAGATAACTACACAACAAATGCTCTTTCATCTCGCAATCATGTCTCGATCCTGTCGATTGACTTTGAGAAAGCATTTGATAAAATTGGGATGCATCTTGTTTTGAACAAGCTACACTCTTGGAGGGTAGGTCCTAAAATAATGCAATATGTGAAATCATTTTTAACAAAAAGAAGATTTTGTGTAAAAACTAACAACTCCTACTCTTCAACACATACGCTACACAACGGGATTCCTCAAGGATCCCCTTTATCAGTGGTCCTGTTTCTTATTGCTTTTCAAGAAATATCAATGATTGTATATAGACATAAACTTCTAGACCACTGCATCTATGCAGATGACCTCTATGTTTTGAGTAAATGTAATGATCTAGACAAAACTAAAGAAATTTTCACTAACCTGATAAATGAAATTCTTGTGTGGTCGAATACATCTGGTGCAAGACTTTCACTTGAAAAATGTAAAATTTTGCACATTTGCCGTAAACTAACCTGTTCTCAAACACTAACACTAAATATAGATAATATTATAATTAACTCGGTTGACAAATTAAATATTCTAGGACTTACTTTCAATAAAAAATACAAATGGAATGATCACATAATAAATCTTAAAAAGAGCCTAGCTGACAGAGTAAACATTATTAGTTATTTATCATGTAAGAAAAGTAGTGCACATATAAATACATTATGTAACGTTGTCCGAGCCCTTTTACTTAGTAAAATTGACTATGGTCTTTGTATATACGGCAGTTGTCCTCAGTCCACACTAAAAGCCATCAAACCAATGTATCATCATGCAGCCAGAAGGAGTATCAACGCTTTTCCCACCACCCCAATTAAAAATATACTAGCAGAAGCGGGACTGCCAACAATCGAAGAACAAATTGTAACAAGGGCAAAATGCTTTGTTAAACTTCCGTTCTCATCCGGATCTATAGCTGAAAACTATTTCAAGTCTGCAATTCGCCGGCCTATCCCTAAAAGAATACCATCCGCAATATCAACAATTGTCGAAGTTGCAATTGATTTGAAACTTCCATTGAGATTTTTCACCCAATATAAACCCTTACATCCACACTGGACAATCAAATAGTCTTCCTTTATTCTTGACCTTAACTCCAATCGAAAAAGCATTACCGACAACAGATACTACCGTGCTGTCTACAATGATATCTCCAGCGAACTTAAACCAAAAGGATGGTCTTTTATTTTCACCGACGCACAGTGGGTCCTCTCCATACACATCAGTGCTCAAAATGCAATTTTTAATTTTTGCCTTAAAAAAAAAAATGCATAATTAATATACATATTATAGCACATGTCATTTGTAAGTATTATCTTCCATCTCTGTCTAATGGCCAAGTTACGGTACATTCAAGTTGACTTTTTGTCATTGGTTTTTATTAGACATGCGCAAGTTTTAATTTTGTGTAGTTTTATTTTATTTTTAAAAGTTAACTCCGTTAAACAAAAAAAAAATTAAAAATATGTTGTTTGTTCAAGAAGGCATGTAGATTGCAAATACATTTTTATTTTCGATTGAAAGGTGTTACTTGGTGTATAAAATACATAAATGAATGGCGGGTTTACTCACGGGCAATGAAATTTTTAAAATGATTTTTTTTTAACTGGCGCAGAGAACTTTTAAATCTAAGTATACAGCATGAAAGAAGAAATATTTGTTATTAAAAATCCGAAGACAGAAGTAAAAGTTAGGTGCGCCAGTTTGAAATATCACTGTTTTAGTTCGCGGTTGAATAAATAGATAATACAAAGACCGACAAAAATTGTTGGTAGTGGATGTTTAGCTAAAATATGAGTATGTGGGTTTATAGGTATGTTTATCATGATATCAAATCCGAAAAATCCGGCAGGTTTTTTTCTCAGCCTTGGGTAGGGGGTAGGGGTGAAGTTCAAAACTATCTATTTTTCCTATCTTTGTTCCAGGAATGTAACCACTTATATAAATATAAAATTTAAATATGCAATTTGATGCCTGGAATTAAACCTAAGCTAACATACCTGAATATTGACCATCCGACTGATAGAACTTAAAATATAAGCTTTTTAGTGAGTCATATCGATTTTTTTGTTAATTTTTTGCTTAATATAAGATCGGTTTTCAGATACATGCGGAAGAATTTAGGTGTTTTTTCCCAGAAACAGCTTGACTTTACGTGAAGCTCTGTCCTTGGTATCCCATGACCACAAGTCTGCACCAAATCCTTATCAATGAAAGTGAAATAATGACTCATGCCCTACTTCCAATTAGCCAGTTATCCGAAGAATACCAGGAGGTGCGAAATAGAGATTTTCATATATCGGCAACAATTCAGCGGGAAGACATCACAAAAGAAAGAAGGATAACATGTGAGTAGTTATAAATAGGTTGTTTATCTCTGCCAAACCCTTGATAACATCGCGCACAACGACAGTCATTCACCGAAAAATGTTTTATCCTGAAGTCATAAATATGTTACTCGAAGAACAATTGTTTTCTTAAAATAAATCAATCAATAACCTTGAAAATGTTTACTATGGTCAGAACTATATTTATTATTAATAATATTTTCATTTTCAACAGCAGTTAGTATCTATTTATAACAGTTCTTAGCATTTGAAACAAGATTTTGAATTTTGAGCACTGCTTAGTATGAAGGGGACCCACTGTGCGACGGGTCAAAAATAAGCGAAAGCGTTTCATTCGCTGTAGTTGAAGAAAATGGAGCGCTTATTAGCACGGGTCTACTATGCGAAGAGGCTTCTATTTTCACTGCAGAGGCTCACGCTATATTAGAAGCGGCCAAAACTGCGCTAAAAAGAAACGGAAAGTACATTATCACAACTGATAGTATATCAGTTATAAACGCTATCCGAAATGATAAATACAATGTTACCGTTATAAACAAAATTAGAGACATTATTATTCGTTCACCAAATAAACTTAAAGTGATGTGGACTCCCGGCCACACAGGAATTCAAGGAAACGAATACGCCGACAAAGCCGCTACTGCTGCCCACAAAACACCACTCTACCTATTTGAGACGTTTACTAAAAAAGACCTCACTAATGTTATTCAAAAAGTTAACGCAAAAATTAACCAACAGCTATGGAAAACATATATCCACCACTACGTCACTGTTAACCCAAAACGAGACAAACCAATATACCCAACATCTACAACAAAAATCGAGAACACAAATTTTATAAGACTTCGATTGGGCCACACTTCCGCCACTCATCAACATCTACTTCGCAAAGAAAACCCTCCGATTTGCACAACATGCAATGCAGTCACCGATTTAAAACACATTTTGGGCTTAGGACAATGTTCACTGCCCAGTTCCATCATAAATGATATCCTTAAAAATAAATCTATTATCTCAATTTTAAAAACTCCAACTATAGAAAACATATTAATTATTAATGAATTTATAAAAGCCTCTAACATTACTGTATAAACTTTATTTTTATGTAAATATTATCTAAACATTAGAGCCGATAGTCCCTGCAGCTTGTGCTCTTTAAATTATATTACCTTTGTAATTATTTTATAATTATATTGATAATAAAGAATAATAATAATAATAAATATTTTTTTTTGATTTTCACTTCTATTTTGATAAACAGGCCGCACAAATGTCTGATTCATACTACATGTGTAACTGGGAATTACTTTTATTTTACGGCGATTCTAAAGCGAACGTAAAGCTTGTTAAAGATATTAGCTTCGCAATTTACAGATCACAGAAGTCTGTCCATCTTAATGGGATGAATTTTATGGTTTTATCTTCTAAAAGTATTGCATCGGTAAGAAAAACTATTTAAATTAAATACAAAATCATCTCAGAAACAAACATGTATTTAAAGACAACTTATCCAATGAAGAATTGTAGAATGATTTTTATGATTTAAGCTGTACTAGAGCTTTCTGACATATAAAAATATGGTTTTGAGATGATTTGTTTTTGAGATAATGAGCAATTATTATAGTTTGAATAAGTATGAAAGAATATTGAGACTTTGTTTCGATTATAATACAGTTTTAATTACTTAATTTTGTTCCTGAGAAATAAACTTTACTAAATTTATTTATTTTTATTCTTATTTTCAAGGCCATGAGCTCTTCAGTGTCGTATTTGATGTTTTTGAATGAGATGGATAATATCGGCCAGAAATAAAACATTTATGGGCATTAACAACTGTTCTAACGAATATTAATTTCCAACAGGCGGAAATTATTGTTATACATGTTTTTAAAAAAACGTATTTTTAAAAACTTAATTATAAATATGAAAACTTTGTGTTTACTTAGTAAAATACATAGATATTGAAAATAATAATGCAGATTACAGATGTTTTTAAATTTAAATGAAATGAGAATGGCTAAGAATGAAAAATATTAACAATAGTTCTTATTTTATGGTACTACAAAAAGAAGAAGAACTACGAAAACCCAAATTCGACTATTTTTTACGTATGTATGTGTATTTGCAAACTTAGAAATATCTATTATTATATATTATTTTAAAGAAATTAAGCGCTATAAATGCATTAATTGCATTTCTATCGTTTAATGTTCGCCACCACCATCTGAGATGGATTTGGAAAATAGCTTGATAAACATAACAACCCTTCCCCTGCACTTTCAGAAAACGTAACTAAAGTATTAATCAAAATTACTGCTTGTATATTTCTGCTATTGGTTAGGTCTGAAATTAAAAATTAAAGCTCACCAAATCAATCAATTAAATAAAATTGATTTGGAAAATTCTTATTCATCGTTTTTGAACACCGAACAGTTTCAGTCCAAAATGACATGGAATCCATCAATGATCATTCGCAAGAACTGAAGGCGTCCATTGACCTTACTACAGACAAAATAATGATAGCTCTTCTCTTATTTGGATAGTGGTATAATGCAAGCAAATAAAAGCAGTTTATAAAATTCTGTACATCAAAGCGGATGCATCAAACAAATCTGAAAGCCCTATTTTCATCTTCGACACGTGTTCCTGTTGCTCGTTATACACTTTTACTTTCACCATTCACATCTTTTGGATTATTTTGGAATGAAACAATCGACCGAATAATATCAAAAACGTAAGTAACCTAGGCCATCAGTAGAATGTATTCCCCAACTTTTTTTTCTGTTCCATGAGAGTACTATAGATAATATATACAATGGTTGAACCTCGATGGTTTTGTTTATCATCTATTAAAATAATACAATACTGGATGTTCTATAAATAACTTTTCATCATGAATTTTTAAATTATCTTTTAAAATAGGGAGTTCCAGATTTTTTTTTTTTTTCGAAAAATAATCGTACTTTGTTTTAATTTGTGTTGTTAAATATTCAGCTTATTTGTCTTTGTTTCAAAGAATTCCTCATTTTTGATTACCTAAGCAAGGCTAGCATTATTATTATTGGAACAAACTACGTACTTTACTAGCACGTTTAATCCCTCAGTTCAGGTTTCATGATTTTAAATTCATCATAAAGTGCGCAAGCCTATCCAAAAATTTGTTCTTAAGTATTTGACATCAAAACATTTGTTTAAGAAAAATTTGTTTAAGAATCCATTTTAAGGAAATTTTTTGACACTGATTTGTACTTTTTTATGCTTAAAATGTTGCCTATCTTTAAGCAACTTTTATGTCGATTTTTTTTTTTACGCACTAGAGATTTCGATCACCGTTGAGCGCAAAAAATCGATATTTACGTTTTTAGGTATTGGCTCGTTTTTATTGAGTACATAAATGCATTCATTTGAATTTACAAAAGACGATAAATTGACTTATGCCGACCTTTCGCCATTCCAGTGTGGTCAGTCGTATACTTCAATCATCTGACACATCATTTACAAATAGGTGACAATCTTATCGAAATGGGTAGGTTATTGCAACGACACAATAATAAACAAGACAAACATGAAAAAAGTCGACCGTCGTCGGTCTATGTAATGTCGTTTTTATTTGGCAATCCGGAATCTCTCTCCGATCCGGAATCCCAATTGAACACTTTTGTTTGCTTCTGATGATTCTGAAGTTTTGTTTGATTGTATATGTGAAACATCAAATGCGTACAATAATCAAAATCAAGAAAAATGGTTTTGAAAGCAGGGTTGGCCGAATTGTCACTTTTTAGAAATAACTACATTTGTTACGTCTGCTACGTAGTTTATGTAGTTAAATGTAGTTAATTGTAGTTAATGTAAGAAATTGTAGCATTGCTGTCAATTAACTGTGAGTTATGCATTTGAAAGTTGAATTTTTAAATTAAACGTTCAGTTATTCATACAATTCTTCATCCTTATGGTAAATGAAACTTTTTTTTACAAACCTTCATTAGATCATAAAAGTGCAAAATTGTTTTTTTTTTCCTTTATTATATTGATTTTTTATGAATTAACTATATACATATGTAGCAGACGTAACAAATTGTAGTAAATTAGGCATGTAGTTTCTTCAATAAACTAGGCGTAGTTAAATAAGTACGTTTATATGCAGTATCGAAAGATCGAGTTGGATTAGGGTCGGATTTTCGACCCACATTTCTACTCGACACCGCTGAGCGATTGGGATCGAGTCGAACGAAGCTCATTTTAACTCAATACAGGTATATAAACGTTCGAAGCGAGCTTCAAGCTCGCTTCAACACTTCATATAAACGTAGTAAATCATGTAGAAAATGTAGTGTAGTTAATTCGGCCAACCCTGGTTCGCACAATTTGGATACCAAAAATCACAGCTGTTGAGGTTGACGTTTAAGTATATGAATGTGTGAGTGCTTCTGGTTTTGCTTCTGATTTCAAATCCAGAAGCAAATTTCTCTTCTTTTCAGAATCAGAACTGTCATTTTTTCCCAATTGAACACTTTCAGAAGAGTCCGGAAGGCTTCCGGATTGCCAAATAAAAACGACATAAGTAAAACGAAAAAGGCGTACAAAAGATGTAGCCAAGCTTAATCGAAAAAAAAAACATTTTTTTTAAGCGCAACCAACTTCTCGACTATTAGTAATGTCAAAAATTGACATACATAAATGAAAAAAAAAAATTATAAATCAAGAAACGATAAAACGAAAGTTAAACGATAGGTATATGGCAGTCGTTAGAACTAACGAGTATCGTTGAAATTAAACGATTCTCGTTAAACATAATCGCATTTCAACGATAACGAAGTAATTTCAACGATAATCGTTTTACAAAATAGGGCCCCAGGGTTGGCCGAATTATCACTTTTTAGAAATAACTACATTTGTTACGTCTGCTACGTATTTTATGTAGTTAAATGTAGTTAATTGTAGTTAATGTAAGAAATTGTAGCATTGCTGTCAATTAACTGTCAGTTATGCATTTAAAATTTAAATTTTCAAATTAAACGTTCAGTTATTCCTACAATTCTTCATCCTTATGGTAAATGAAACTATTTTTTTACAAACCTTCATTAGATCATAAAAGTGGAAAATTGTTTTTTTTTCCTTTATTATATTGATTTTTTATGAATTAACTACATTTATATGTAGCAGACGTAACAAATTGTAGTAAATTAGGCATGTAGTTTCTTCAATAAACTACGCGTAGTTAAATACTACGTTTATATACAGTATCGAAAGATCGAGTTGGATTAGGGTCGGATTTTCGACCCACATTTCTACTCGACACCGCTGAGCGATTGGGATCGAGTCGAGCGAAGCTCATTTCAACTCAATACAGGTATATAAAGGTTCGAAGCGAGCTTCAAGCTCGTTTCAACACCTCATATAAACGTAGTAAATCATGTAGAAAATGTAGTGTAGTTAATTCGGCCAACCCTGGTTCGCACAATTTGAATACCAAAAATCACAGCTGTTGAGGTTGACGTTTAAGTATATGAATGTGTGAGTGCTTCTGGTTTTGCTTCTGATTTCAAATCCAGAAGCAAATTTCTCTTCTTTTCAGAATTAGAACTGTCATTTTTTCCCAATTGAACACTTTCAGAAGAGTCCGGAAGACTTCCGGATTGCCAAATAAAAACGACATAAGTTAGAAACACATGAATTACCCTAACAATTTAAAAACAAATAAGAGAAATTGCATTTCTACATTCATTTCAATATTTCTTGTCTTTTAAATATATGTATTATTATGTAATATGTATATTTGTCTTGCACATTACTTTTTATTAATTATTTACATTCTTACCATTTCTATAAATATCTCGTACATTTAAAGCTGTTTTTAAGCATCATGACTAGCAACAGATTCCAAATCACTGTTGTCTTCGCTACCAGTTGCTTCGGTGGGATCGCCCATCGCAACACGTGCATATTCGTCTGTATCGATACTCTTGCAAAAATGTATGGCGTATTTAAGCTTTTCAAGAAGTACAGCCTTAAAATTTTAAAGAGTATAATATTAAAACAAATTTAAGAAAGAAAAATCATTGAACTACCTTGCACGAGTATCGTGGCATTTTGAGAAGGAAAAAGCATGTATAGCTTTCTGGTAAAAAATGGTCAGGAGGGTTTTTCTCTAAGACTTGTAAAACAAAGTCGCGCCCTCGAAAATCAGCAATAGTACGTGGCAATCGTGTTCGACCCCAAACAAAGCGTAAAAACAGCGATCGTTCCTAAAATGGTTGAGGAGAAATTAGACAAAGAAAAACAAATAGCTGAGAGTTCGTAGAACTAACTTGATTTGAAAATTCTTCCATAACTTCCCAGAACCATGATACAAGTGCTGAGTTTGGATCAAATCCCTTATAAGTTGCAACTGATTTCAATAAACCCAACGGGATATCTGGAGATCCACATACCATCGCTTGTAATTCAGCCGCTGAAAACAGTGAAAGTAGTGGCACGGGTATCACTTTGGACATTCCATCGCGAACAGCTTTTACTTGCTCATCGAACTCATGCAGACGGAAATTTAAAGCAAGGCGCACGTATTCGTGACGATTTTGTGGTGTAATACGAGTGTATCGTGTGGATAAAGGCACTTCGTGGCCCTTGGCCGACGACGTTGAGAATGGCAATTCGAGAGTGCTGAAGACTTTTGGATCGTCTTCCATGTTGCGTACGCAAAGTAGTCCGGCTACATAATCGCGATCAACTTCGGTGAGGTCACTAGCACGAAGATTTTCTCCAGCTAATTGGCGCCAAACTGGTTCAGCCATACTGGAAATAAATAATGCTTAATTACTAAAACTCATTGAATTTTGTATTAATCAGTTACTTACTTCAAACTCAATGGTGAACCAGTGCGGACTGCAATACCCATCAGTACACCCAAAAACCGGAACATATTCATCTGGAGCACAGATGTAAGCATTGGGTCCAAAAGGAAACAGTCTCGATTTGCTCCCGCTTCGCCTCTTCCGTTTGGTGTATTAATTAGAAGAGGAACACTTCCGTTTTGTAACTCGTCGCACATTTCAGCAATTGACTCCGAATATCCTCCGCCGCAATCGTCTACGCTTTCACCAACGAATTTAACTTTCCACACCCTATGGGGCAAAGAAAGTGCTTCTTGAGTTAATAATGGTAATTTCTGCACCATTTGCCCGAAGACACTCTTCATTCCATCAACACCCGCTAATCCGTTGCCCGATTTGTTTCGTGAGCGTTTGACCTGAATGCGATTCAATTCAATAACCGGACCATGCTGCTTATCACGAACCATTGTTGTCTGAATAACTTTTCGAAAAGCTGCTTCTTTTATTGTATACACAAGGACATCCTTCAACGCTCCTAAACTTAACTCACCAGCAATCGGAAGCATGGCAAGGCATGGACAAACAAGTTCAGAGAAGTGATGCAACAGTACCAGGCGGGCATGAAGAGCCTCCGCTGGAAGGTCTCTTACCAGATCATATTCCAATGGCGGGTTTGGTGGCGGACGAACTTTTTCTGTTAGCTGCGACGTTGACAAAGCAAGTGTATGGGCTGATCCGCACGTAACTTTGACAATATGCTTTCCTTGCAGAGCTGTGACCAACCTTGGCCTCTGAATAGCGCTGACTGTACCATCGCCAAGTTGCCCCTCATCGTTATCACCCCAGGTGTATACTTCACCAGTGTCGCTACATGCAACGCAATGCAAAGAACCAGTAGCAATCGAGATGATTTTTTTTCCTTGAAGGGCGGCAACTTTCTTTGGTCTCCGCACATGATCTACAGTTCCATGTCCCAAACGATGATAGTCTCCTTTACCCCAAGTATAAACAGCTCCAGACCGCGTCAATGCTACAGAGAATTGTGATCCACACTCAACCTTGATCACTCCCAATCCCGAAAGACTCTCAATTTTTGTTGGAACCTTACAACCATCGGAACCACCACGACCTAGCTTTCCATAATCACCGTCACCCCAACTCCACACATTATCGTCATCAGTAATGCACAAAGTTTGTGCATCTCCCGAACCACATGCGATGTCAACAGCTCTATACCCAAGTAAAGCTTCCACGAGCTTTGGTCGCAATTGATCTTCAGAATCCCCGTGTCCTAAACGACCATATCTTCCTTTTCCCCATGTCAAAACATGACCTGACGATGTAATACAAGCGGAGTGAGCGCTTCCACAAGCAATATCAACAATTCCAATACCAGATAATGCGTCAATTAACTTGGGTCTGTCGTAACTCATTCGATTGCTGTGTCCAAGCTTTCCGTCTTCACCTTCGCCCCAGGAATAAACTTCTCCATCTGCTGTTAAGGCAAGGCAGTGCTTACCTCCAGAATTCACAGCTACCTTTTTAACGAATACGTGTTGCAATGACTCCACCAATGTTGGTGTCGAAACAGAATCCGTTCCACCTATTCCTAGTCGTCCTCCGGATCCATATCCAGTTGCAAAAAGTTTTCCATCTGGAGTTACTGCATACAGCGTTTGCTCTCCTCCAGCTAACTGTACTGGACGTAATAAACTCAAGGCTTCGCATGGCGTAGGAGCTTTAATTCGACTTCCTTCAAGACCTCCTAGTTGTCCCCTGTGGTTGTGACCCCAACCATATATAGTGCTTGCTCCACCCCACGATAATGCCCAATCTTCCGGGTGTCGATTCAACCACTGCAAAAGCTGGCTGTCATGCTCAGCTTTAAAGAGAGTATGATCTTCATGCAGAAATTGTGTTTGTGAATTGACAACCTTTGGATCGACATCGTGCATTGACAGTGACATCACCGAGTCTATGTACTGAATTAAATTGCTTGTGCTTGGTGTTAGAGAATTTACCATTGAAGTGGTTGTTGACAGCTGTTGTTGCTGCAATGAAGGTGGAGGCGTAGGCGTTGCATTGCTTGTTGTACTCGATGACAAGGACGTCGTAGAGTTCATCATTACTGAGGTTGATGGCGAAGTATTCTGTGGTGGCATCATCTCCGAGAATTTCTTTTTAACTTCCAAGCAAAACGCACGAGGAAGCTCTGTTCGCTTTATTAACGATTGAGCCACTCGTACTGCTATGCAATAGCGCTTGAACCAAACCCACTTATGCATGTCGGCTGGCGGTAAAACAGAGTCAAGTTGCATGTCGCATGCTAAGGCAGCAAGCGTTTTAAAGTAATCTGAGTGCATGAGATGAATTCCACCTCGCACTTGCGGCTCTTCATATTCATATTGTCGCAGAAATTCTGGAATAAGTGGCATTAGAATCGGATTCAGAGACGGATCTAACACTTTTGGAGCATGCTTCGACGTAAGGACACAGTGTAGCTTTTTTAAAGACCAAATTCGTTGCGCTGTTGTAAGGGAACTTAGTTGAGCACACGCAGCTAACGCCGCTGCGAGTCTCAACAATACACTATTGTTGTTTGGTCCTAATCTCGAATCTAAAAGCGCCATTACTAGAGCCATTGAAGGTTGTGATAAAATGCAACGATCGGATCCTCTTTCTTGCATTGAAGCAGCTGGCATTATAGCATGAACCCAAAACTTCCATCCCCAGCCGTTGACAGAACTGTCACTGGTGAATTTCCATCTCACTTCATCGCCTGGGATTCGAATTTCCGGAGCCCACTGAGAAAACTCACGACCAGATCGAGTTGCGATAACTCGCCCCGATCCATCCATTATGACAAGTGGATCATTCCGTTTCTCGGTCGAACATTGCGAGTCGAATTCAAGGCGGAGAGCTTCGGCTCCTGGGATTTTAACGTGACCGAAAGCTGTTACATTATCCACATAAGGGTGACTGCTCTCTTGCATCACCGGCTTTGGTATCTTACCCAAACAATGTCTAGAAGTGCAAAGGTCTTCCAGCTCAGTTATGCAAGTTTCAAGAAGCATCGCTCCAATAACAGGCGAATTTGATCCCAATGCTATCAAAGTATCTGCAATGGTTTGCGATGTAGATTGCGGACCAGTTCTTCCAGCGACACTCAATTTTAGAAGTTCAACCAAACTTTTGGCTTCCGCCTCTCCCAACAATGAAGTGAAATCGTCTAAGCCCGTTAAGCTCGATTCGGCAATCATCTCTACATGATGGGTCATTGTTGCCGCCATGACTGACATCACACTTGCCGACATTTTTGAGTGTTTATGAGGAGCATTACTTGATATTGATGCTGAAAGTGAAAGGGATCCTGTCAAGCTTTGGAATGCACTAAGCGGCCCTGCTGGGGCGGGCACAACTTCCGCTTCAGGTGACGGCTCATGTACTGCTGGATCGGTAGCATCAGCAGGAGCTTCTCCACCTCCTTGAGCTATAACTTCATTGTTGTTGTTGTTTGTGGCTACGCTGGGATTTGTTACTCTTTCTGGATCTTTTATACTTTCAGATTGTTCCACTTCATTGGACATTTTTTCATTTAAATTTATTTTGCTGTGGCTGGTTAAAGCCGCCACAATCAATTGCCGCGCTTGTAGAATGCTCATTGCATTAAGTACATAATTGAGGGCTGTTTGCCGCGCTCCAAACGTCTCTAGGGACAACAGAGTTTCGCTCAATGAGAATTTACATTGCTGTTTGCCTATTGACGAAGCCAAAGTTGATGGCGAAGGTTCAGAATCGTATATTCCTAAGCTACTACCTCCAAGCGGGTCTTTAGTTGTGGCGAAAGGAACTGGACCTTTTTTCTCATCTTCGGGTGGTGATTGTGGCAGACCCCAAGCAACAGAGTGCGAACTACCACAGGCTACTCTATTAACAAATACAGAATCTAGGCCAATTACTAGAGCAGGTTTTTTATTTACAACCGTATTCCCAGATCCTTGCTGTCCATGGTCGTTGTCTCCCCAGGCAAATACCTGGCCACTATCTGTGACAGCAAGACAATGCAAAGCACCCACAGCCACATGAATTACTTTTCTGCCTCGCAATCCTTGTATAGGAGCTGGCTTCCTAACATGTTGATCGCTTCCATGCCCTAGGCGATAGTAGTCACCTTTACCCCATGTCCAAACTTCTCCGGTACGTGTGAGTGCCAAGCTGAATTGAGCTCCACATTCAATTTGGATTACGCCTATTCCAGTCAAACGTTCAATTTCATGGGGAACTGAGGAACCTTCGGAACCTCCACGTCCTAGTTTACCGAAATCACCATCACCCCAAGAGTATACTGCTCCATCTTCGGTAAGTGCCAAGGTTTGAGCGTCACGACTGCCGCAAGCAACCTGTAAATCAAATAAAATATGCATAAGTTGATATCTCAAATCTTACAAACGATAATACTCGTATCTCAATCTTAAGTGAATTATGCGTTCAAAATAAAATGCACGCCTGGGTCACAAGCACTTGCTCTTATTTTTAAGAGACTTAGAAATTTTAATAAACATACAATTCATTTTTTAATTGAAAAAAACCAACTCGCTAGTATGTGGAGCTCAAATCAGAATGACATGTGATTTCTCCAGCAAGTACGAATTTAAGCAAGGACAAAATTATAATGTAGTTGAAGCGGTTTAAAAAAAAAGATAAGTTTTTATATGTTAAATTTGTAAAACATTTTTAAAGATAAAATTTGTACCCCAATTTTAAGTTTTTAATATTGTGCAAATAAAAATTTAATTTAAAAAAAAATCATTAACCGATTTTTGGGATACCGAATTTCTTGTATGTTTATGAGAGGATATTGATTAAAAAAGAGTTTGGTTCCCGCTTAAGAAAATTTCCTTCTTATAGAAGCTGGCACCACTGGTGCCATTATTTTGGACAAAAGGAAAATTCTTTTTTAATCTTTAAGGCAGTCAGTCCTTTTATGTTTATCAAATATAAAGAGCATCATCATCATCATCGGCTCGACAACCGGGTTCCGGTCCTGGCCTCTTTCAACAAGTCTCTCCACCTATCCCGGTCTCTAGCCGACGCCATCCAGTTGCGCACCCCAAGGCTTCGGGCGTCCTGGTCTACGCCATCTCTCCAGCGCAAGCATGGTCTACCACGCTGTCGTCTACCATAGAATGTACCACAAAGAACTTTCCGAGCAGGTTCCTCTTCGCTCATGCGAGCTAGGTGCCCTGCCCACCGGAGTCTACCGAGCTTAATTTTTGTCACGATATCTGCTTCAAGGTAGATTGCGTACAGTTCATGATTGTACCGTCTCCGGAATCGTCCTTCCTCACATACGGGGCCAACAATTCTCCTTAAGACTTTTCTCTCGAACGCAGCTAAGAGGTTGGAGTGCCTTTTGCTAAGCACCCAAGTCTCGGATCCATATGTGAGTACTGGTAGGACCATGGTCCTGTACAGCAGCAGTTTTGAAGTTATGGTAAGATTTCTGGATTTGAAGAGCTTTGACAGACTATAGTAGGCTCTGTTGGATTTGAGAAGCCGCCCGCGTATTTCTTCTTCTATATTGTTATCGGCTGCTACTATTGACCCAAGGTATTTAAAGGATTGCACCACTTCAAATTCGTGCTCCGCAACCTTGATTGTTTGACCAACTGTTCCTCTCGCATTCGACGCCACCATGTACTTTGTTTTACCTTCACTAATGTGCAGCCCCAGATTTTGTGCCGCCTGCTCGATCTGGATGAAGGAATCGTGTACAGCTTGTTCGGTTCTTCCGATGATGTCGATGTCGTCTGCGTAAGCCAGTAACTGGCTGGACCTGTTGACGATGGTCCCTCTTGTTGCCGTGCCAGAGTCACGGATTGCTTTCTCCAACGCCAGGTTGAAGAGGAGGCAGGCCAAACCGTCCCCTTGTCGGAGTCCATTAAAGATGTTGATTGGTCTGGATAGCAATCCGGATATTTTTACTTGGCTTGTTACGTTGGTCATGGTCAACCTACATAGTCGTGTCAATTTATTTGGGATGCCGAATTCTCTCATGGCTTTGTAAAGTTCTACCCTGGCTATGCTATCATAGGCGGCCTTAAAGTCTATAAACAGATGGTATGTTGGGATGTTAAATTCTAGACATTTTTCCATCGCCTGCCTAAGGGTAAGAGCATATTTGATAATATTTTATATGTATCAAGCAATTTAATGAAGAAGTTTTATGGCGATCGCTTACAGACCCCGTTCTCAATGTCATTTTGATCAGTATTCACAATGAGGTACAAATTATAAATTAATACTCAAAACAAAAAACTATCACTGAATTCATAGAATTTATCCAACAATTGATATTTGATAGACGAAATGGGGCTGAGTATTGAAAACTGGCAGGTTTCAAGATTCAAAATAATAAACTTTGTTTTTATTAAAATATTGAGTTACTAAAACAGAATATATATATTTTTTTTAACCAAGAATTACATTTTTGGAAAATTTTGGCATATCGTACCAGGCAATAAAATGGTTTTATTTGAGGTCTGATTAATAGCCTTTTTAATAGAAAAAAAAAAGAATTTGCATTAAGATTTTGATCAGTCTTGAAAAGTTGGATACTGAAATAGTTCCAACAAGATGTCCTTTTGTATGTAAAACTTATGACAAATCAGGGTGGTTATGGCAGCTAAAAGAACAATTCGCGAACAAGTTGATAGTTTTCCTATAAAGTATTTGTTTATATAAATGCCAGTGAATGTGCCACAAATTCCTAGAATCTCTGGAACGTAAATCAATGCCCATACTTCGATTGCCGATTATTTTCCACAGATACATAACTGCTTCTTCGGCGTTTTTATCAATTTTACATAGCCAATTAAACATCACTGACATGGATTTTTGACTTTTTCAATATCGGCGTAAAGGATTTAAATTAGAAGACGCCAATGGCGTTGACATCACCGTAAATGAAAAATCCGAGGCGTAAATTTGATGATACGTTTAACACACATATCAAGAGAAAAACATTTTTAAAAATGTTTATTTAAGAAATGAAACCTCTTATTGCTGAAAAAAAAATTAAAAAATAAGGTTCATACCTGAATGACACGTTTTCCAATTAAAGTTGACACAAGTTTTGGTTTTAACTGGGTTGTGTTATCGCCATGACCCAACCGTCCATATTCACCCAGTCCCCAAGTGTATAATTCGCCTGAAGAAGAAATAGCAGCACTATGTGATGATCCGCACGCTATATCACGTATTTTCTTTGCACGCAATGACTCAATCATTTTCGGTTTGTCCATGGTTAAACGATTGCCATGTCCTAATTTACCGTCTTCTCCTTCGCCCCACGAGAATACTTTTCCGTCCAATGTCAAGGCAAGGGCATGTTTGCCTCCAGAATGCACAGCAACTTTTTTCACCACATACTGATGCAGCACTGGGACTTGTCTGGGTACCGAAACATTGCAATTATGTCCTAATCCCAACCTCCCATTTGTGCCTTCACCACATGCGAACACTTTACCATCCTGTGATACAATGAACAAAGATTTAGATCCACCAGCAATATGAATTGGACGCAATCGACTAAGTGTTTGTGAGAAAGTAGGTACTTTCACTTTAGATCCTTTGAGTCCACCTAGTTGCTCCTTGTCATTCAAACCCCAAACCATCACCGTACATGGTGGTTCATTTTGTGAAGACTTAGCGTCTGAATAATTAGCAAGAGAGCTTGATTCGCTCGACAAGCTATCATATTCGCAAGCCAAAAAAGCGGCATCCATGAGCATAAGATCTAGGTCTGTTTGTCGACGACGTCCAATAATATTGATGCCATGTACTTTGCATTGTATTCCATTGTTACGGCAATGTTTTATCACAATTTCAACAAACTGGTAGTACTGTCGTACATCGTTCATAAGAGATACATTTACATCGCTGTTTTTGACTGACACCCAACTATACTCTTTGAGATTGGGAATACTATCTCCAACACGTGTAACAATTAGCGATGGCATGTGGGAACAGTCTGTCGGATTGACAACAATCGAAAGGCTATGTATAAGAACGTTCTCATGCATTTCAATACGAATCCAATGTTTTCCCTGACTACTCGAAGAACTCTGCCAGCAGTTGGAACTTTTGTCTAGCAAATGCTTTGCGGTCGATTCATTCGAAGACACAGTCAAGGACCGAATGCAACGTGACCAGTCCTCTATGAGATCAGTTGGGGGTCCATGTAGGACACCGGCAGATCCACTAATTATATGTCCATCTCTTGCGGTATTGACCAATTCGATTTCATTCAAATTACCGCTCCAATTTGATTGTTGAGGAAAGTCTACTGTTACATCTTTGCCACTTACCGAGGAGACTGTTCCTATTGCTCCTCGAGTAATATAACCCCATTTATATCGCGGTGTTGATCGGATGCGTACTTGGGAGCCAACAACAATTACTCCTCTGTCGAATAGAGTTGATTTTTCTTTTGGCATTTCCAAAAGCTCGATGTGAACAAAGCATACCCAGTAAGTGTCTCCATGCATTTGCCAATCAACCTTAATAAAAGATTATAAAGAAAATGTATGTATTGCCTCACTTCCATGTGTTGTTAAAAACATACGATATCTTGTATATGGTTATAAAATAATATTTAAATGATATTGACATAGTTACCTGCACATTTAAATCATGTAGCCCTTCTGTATCCACTTTGAGTACTGTTCCGATGTCACCTTTCTTGATCTCTTCAAAATCTCGGCAACAACGCACAGTCATTCCTGGACATACCAACCCTCTTACATACATCGCGTATTGATCTGCAAATTGGAAGTCTCTACGAGTGGCAAATTTAGTTCCACCTGTATGATGTGGATCTTGTATTGATGATCCTTCTACGGTATCACTACTATCTGTGCTTTCATTATCGGAGTCAGCTTCAGGATCGTGGCGACCAATTTTCAACATGCCGTTTCCGTCGGTATCATACATACTTCCTTTGGACGTTGACGGCATTGGTGGACAAAGATCGGGATGCTCTAGAATCCATTGCACAATTTGTTCAGGAGTTGGTGGAACTTCTGTGTGAGCAGCTGCAAGCAAAAACAAAATCAAAAACGTTATTTTATTTTTCGAAACAAAAGATAAAAAAAATATTTACTTAATGTTTTAACGGCAAGCTCAACAGACTTTCTAGAGAAGCCCATCTCCATAATCTGTGATACTAGAGGACATGGTGCTGTTTTGTTTCTATTCGCTGCTACTATTGATGAGGCCCCTTGTCCATCTCCAGCAGGTGTACTATTGCCAACATCATCATTAGATCCATCATTGTAGATTGGTACTCCATGAACGAGAGTAGGTTGAACTGGTGGAGGTAAGGCTCGCGATTGTAGTAATCCTGGACCAATCAATTCTGAATGTGCTTGACTTGCCAACATTTGTGAGACATTCAATGCTGCAGTTGAAAGTTCTGCATATGTGTACGTAGCTTTGAGAGGAGAAGGTTGCGTGGCTCGAATGAGAATACTTTGAATAAGGAGTTCGTTTTCTGACAACGAACATGGTGATTCATCTCCTCCCGCTGTCTGATCTGTAACAACATTCAAATCGTTGACATTAAGTTTGGTGGCTTGTTGTTGCTGCTCTTCTTCGGAAATACTTTCTTCTGATGAATATGAACTCAGGCCTGGTGAACGTTGTCTTAAAATTTTTCTTAACGAAGCTTGATGTCGATAAAGAACGCAATTTGAATTGAGAACACATATTTGGATCTGTTGTGATCGCAATAATGAAATATCAACAGCTCCAGGAATCGATTCCTTTCGCTCACCTGGACCATACATTAATACTGACCAAGAATTTAATAACATTTCATTCATTGGAAGGCGAGACAAACTGAAAACAGAATAGTCTGCTCCTTCGGATGCAGTATTTAGTGAAATTTTTCGAAACTCTCCGTTTAGAGAATTTCCGTCGGTGCTAAGTAGACACTTTCCTTTGTTCGTAAAACCACAAATTGTGGCGGTGCTTCCTTCATAAGAGACTTGAAGTCCAACACGTGGCCTCGTGTCACATCCACCAATCGTACTTAGTACTCCCATCACATGCACATACTCAGACCCTAGGTTATTAACTTCTAGTCCATCGTCACCAAATAGTTCGGCGGCTACACAAAGCTTTTGTGATAAAAATGAATTGATGACAGGATTCCATACAGGCAAAGTGTGCAACTTCCGGAGCAGAGTTATAATTTCTTCAGCAACTGTACCTGAATGTGAAGCTGTAAGTAGAACTCTTGATTTGGTATCAGCTGGGTTTTGAATCAACGAAACATCATTTGGACAATACAGAGTTATTTTTCCAAGAAGCGAAAACAATTGTTGGACCAATTTTGATGTTTCAGTAATATTTTCATCCGTCCAGTTCACTAAAACGGTTTGAAGTAGTCGAAGACAGTGTATTTTTCTAAAAACATCCTGCTCACTTAACGTGGCTTGTTCCAAAAGATCAATATAGAAACTAATCCAAATCGGTGTAGTTAAAAACTTCGACATGACTTTGGATTCGCCAACAATCGCACGCAAAAATCCGAGTGTTGTCCAACTATCAAGGCCACATATGCTTCCGAGGCCAGATTTTGGATTTAAAATAGCACGGAACATAGACGTGACTCCTTTCACAGCAGCTTTGTCTATTTTTTCGCTGTGCTGGCCAACTCCAACTGATAATATCTGTAGCATTTTTGTACATGCGTAGCGTAAAAGTTTCGTGGGATGGGATTCGCCTGAGAGTTGAGTTTCCCCAATCAATTCATCTTTTTCTGTGTTTTCTGTATCCGGAGAAACAATGTTGGATGCATTGTCAGCCAAGCGAAGATCATATTGACCTTCTTTACCCATTCTATATGAGTTAGTTGCTCCGGTATACCATTCTACACGTACCCATCTGTAATTACAAAAAAAAATGTTTGATGCGATTTAATACACTCGTTACTTTATAACAGTTAATACTCTGAGAATATTAAAGGAATACATTGAAGATTGAAGATTGGCATCATATTGTTGCCCATGTACAATGTCTTACAATCTTAATATGTAAAAATGTGGATGGTGGAAACCAACCCCAAATCCTCGACCAGCAATAACAGTCACAGCAATACTGTGAGAGGAAACAAAAATAGATCTTAGGGGATTCGTTTCAAGTCACAGTTTAGATGGGCCTCCTTCATTCTTGACAAGATTACTAAAAACGATCACCCTGGAATTGTACAACACTCAGCTGGCTGTCATTAGTGAGGCTTTGAAGAAAGTTAGCAATTGGGCCAATGAACTGATGCTCTTAACTACTCAAACGAAAATACCGCCCTTCACTCCATCTCGACTTAAGAACAAAAATCTGTCCTTGTCTTCTAGTGCGAAAAATTCAGGAGTTATAGTCGACTGGAAAGTAACACGGGTTAAGGAGGCCTGAGTAGCCTTTTACGCCTGTAGTAAGACATTTGGTAAAAGTGGGGGCTGCAAACGAAAAAGATTTTCTGTGCACGTACACAGCCGTGGTACATCCGATCTTACGGTTTTGTTCTATTCTGTAATAGCCAGCACTGAACCAAAGATTATGAAGTTAATACACTTAAGAAGGTTCAAAGAATAGCTAGCGTTTCTAATACGGATGGTTTAAGCGTTTTTCTTCACCTTTTACCGCTCGAGTCAGATATTAAATATTAAGTATCTTGCAAATTTCATGTGACAATCATCTTACGCAGACCGAATTTGTTTATTCTGACAATGCTGTTTTAAAAAATCGAAATGATAACTGCTAATTAGAGAATGGAAGAATTCTGAAACAAATAAGTATAAATATTTTGAATTTTCTTCAACAATAAGAGAAGTCTGACTGCAGAAATTATCCTCAGACGTATAGTAAGTAGCGATAGATAAAGAAGGCAGACGTTTTGAAAAGCTCTACAATCGTCGGGCAGCACACACAGCCTCTGACAATAAAGTTTGAAATTGAGAGGTTTTTAACTAGCTCTCTTCTAAATTGTTTACATTTTTATTAAACTTCTTCGAACTTACTTGAGTAATATATTTTAAGAAACTTACTTGTATAATTTGTTTGCTTGTATATATCCTAATACCGTCAGGTAGTTTCGTTAAGACCATGCTAATCTTATTCAAAGGATTATCTTCAAAATTACTGCTTGATCATTTTTCGCTTCAGTATTCAACTTTTAAGTTAGAATTTCGTATTGGTGATACTTATATCATCTTTTGACACATTAAGTGTTAAGAACTTTGCATTTTGTTAAAATTTAGAAAGTATAATAAAATATTACAAAATGTTATATGCCCGGACATGTTTCAACAATCACTGACTTTTCTCTGAGCTTATATGTTAAATTAGCATTTAAACCGAATTTCTCCAAAGCCATGTCAACATACTTTGTCACATATGTATATTTTTTACTAATGGTTCAAAGAAGGAACATTTTGTTGGGTAACAATTTACAACTGAGATAAAGTTGTAAAAAACAAATTTCTGTCATGTCGGCCTAATTGTGCGTATGTTTTGCCTGCAGTATTGCTCATAATAAGAGAAGAATGTAAAATACTCAAACAATGCCCAAGTCAGAACCGCAACACATTTGTCCTCATACAATTTTTTAAAGACATTCGACTTTAGTCTTTTAGCCATAACGTATAATAAATAACCTTCTATACATTACTTTATTCGGTCACCGAATCTATTGGTTATAACTGTTACTTATTAACATTTAAAGATTTTTTTAAAGTGATTTATGTAATTATTAATAAAAAAAAACATAATTTTTCATACCTCTTTAACCTATTAATAGATTAAGTTATAAAACATGAAACTATTAAAAGTCTTACCCATCTTCTCCAACTTCACTGATTATTCTTCCCTCACCAGCTGGATTCCCATCTTGATCACCCCATTTCCAATCCGCACCTCGGCAAATTCGAGTTCCGATTTTCATTAGTTTTGCTAGCTCAGGCCCCGTCAAATTAGCTTTGTTGGATTTTTGCTAAACAAAAAATATTTACTGTAAAAACTGACATTTGACAGTTTTCAAACTTACTTTTAATATAGTATCTTCATAAACAACTGAAAGTTCGTATGTGTTTTTGATAGCAGGAATATCACCACCAGTTTGGCGTAACAATCCCAAAATTGTTCCAAGTGTACCTGAATTTATAAGCAAACTTAGCTCGTTTGGCCCAACATCTTTTGCCAGAATACCAAAGACACTTAAAAGAAATCTTGCTCTGGGCAATTTCTTTAAAAAGACATATGTTCCCAAGTTAGAGTTGTCTTTTCCACCATGAAATTTCGGTTTCATCGAGAGTTGCTCTTGGTTGACAAGTCTTTGAAGTTCACTTATTGCCCAATCCAATACTTTAGAATGAGCCAATATCAAATTTGCCTTCTGGAACGCTGTTACTAGATTAAGATCCTCCAAAATGTTTATAGTAGTTTGTTTATTCCTTTTAAGGTGAAGTCCCAAGTATCCACTTAGCATGTTGTACTGCACTGCATCGAGCAGCCCATTCACCTGCAGTATTTCATGCAAAATGTCAAGTCCTTGCCGCCGAATGTGATAACGCTGAACCTGACAGTACATAGCACGGCGAACAGTTTCCACATCGCATACCTCTTGCATTACAAAGTCAACGACTTCATACATTGTCGTCATGCTTAGCTCACCTCCATCAAAACCTCGAAGGAACTTTTCGCTTAGTTTAAGGATAACATCGTTAACAAATGCCTGCTCGGAATCAGCTTTTTTGTCCCCAAAGTCCATGTCATTGCTTTCAAGGGGCTTTTTATCGCTTTCACTAAAAATGTTGTTGTCATTTCCTGACTCGATAAGATTCTCGTTTGATAAATTGTTACGAAGTGGAGTATTGCCTCCCCCTGTATTGGTTTCAGTTACTTTATCTAAATTTTCTGCAGATGAAGCACGTAGAAGATTTTCCTGGGATTGATTTTTTAAAGCAGCATTTTGGCTTTGAATAGTTACATTAAGTATGTCTTCAGGTTTATTACAAGCTAGCTGTTTCTTTTCAGTTCGCATCTCAGAGATAATGTTTTTAACAACTGCTTTGAATCTTGGAAATTTGTGCAATATGCAAAGCTTTCGTAATCCTGATTGTTCTAGGCTTATCGCTGGACGCACTTCATACAAAAGAAATCTCAGTCGTTCCAACATTGGAGCACAAACTTCTTTGTAGCTCCTATTTAACTGCTGGCGTGTCCTCACAACTGCCCACTTTGTTTGATGAACAAGTCGTATAATTTCAGTTATTTGCTTTGGAGGTTTTTCGGTTAATCCACCAAGTTCTCGATCAATCACAGCTAAAATAAGTGGACCCAAACTTTGATGTCGAATAAGCACTGCAGTTAATAATCGCTCGAGTTCCTGAACCGAATGCTCCGGGGGAAATTCTTGATGCCAGATAAGATTATGTTCTTTACAAAACCGTTCTGATACTGCCATCCATCCTGATACTAATGGATCAGAAAGTCTTGCTTCTCCAAGGCCACTGAGTAGAGCTTCAATTCTTTGATGTACAGAGTTAAATGTCGTTTGATCTAAACAGCTAGGCATTTGGTGATTGCTAGGTTCTGTAGGAGTGCTACCAGCTGTACTGGCACTGCTTCGAGCTTCGCCCTTTTCTTCATCGAATGGGTTCGTTGGTTGAAGAACTTGGAGGCCTCCACTTAAAATCTTTGAACGAAGAAAGGTTTTGCATTGCAGTTCTGCTGGCTGAAGTGGAGGGCCTGCTTGAAGAATGCTTGTTACAAGTCCAAGTAAAAATGATAATGCCCGTTCAGAGTTGAAATGTGTTAACACTTTACTTTGATGTAATTGTGGCTGGAATTAAAAAAATTATATACTTTAAAATTATTAAAAAAAAAATAATTTATCTCGAATTCATTTCAACCAAAACATTGATTTTGTTTACAAGAAAATCGGGTTTTCTGTGAAAATGAAATCTTACGAAATAAAAGTGACATCAAATCTGCGATCTCAGCTCATAACTGGCAGTCAAGGCCAGAGGAAATTCGCGTGTAAAGAAAGACAAACCTTTTCATCCGAAATGTTAGGTGCGTATTTTCCTACTTTGTAGTTGTTCATTATGTACTCCAGTGCATGTCTATAGTTGGGGGCATTAAACTCAGACGTAAGATCCTTTCCAATTCCGGCTTCAATAAGTTCATTAATGGCAGGAATATCGCTTCTATAATAAACAAAATCAACATATAAGTTTACTTCAACTGTATTAATTTTGTCTTTACTTACTGGTAGTCATTGATATCGCACACATAGCCGTGTATTATGACCCATTTCCCACCATCTGCAATCTGATTCTCAAAGTCATTCTTTCTGATTAGTAGTGGCTCTTCTTGGATGGGAGATGTTTTTTGTGTTCCACGACAAATGATGCCTGGCCAGCCCATATCATCGGAATCCTTAATCAAAAACGTATTTTAACGTTCATTAGCAAAAACAGAAATTTTACCTGAATTTCACTGTCACAGATGACTCTATTTAAATTGTCTAAAGCATGCAAGAGAGGTATGAATGTCTTGGTCCATTCGAAGCCCTGCAAAATATTTGACTTGTCACGATTTAATATTACTAGTCCGATAAGCATCTCGTAAAGCAATGTGTCTGAAATATCTGACTTGAGTATGTCCACAACACCTTCCTTGCCCTGCAGTGCAATCTCATGGGCTTTCTGTAGTGACATCACGCACAATGCTACAGCTCCTTGAACGTATTTACCAAGAAGTGCTTCCGCTCCGGATGAATCCTCGGATTTTGATTGATGAATGTTCGAGAACAAAAGACGTTGAAACCTATGCAATAGGTCCAAGCTTGGAGTCGTGTGTTCTGGTAATGTCATTGCACCATCATCGTCGGTCTTGATCATTCCAGCACTAATTAAAAGCTGCGACAGTCGAGCCTGCGTCAGGGCCGAATTATTTCGAAGAAGTTGTTTTATTAAATGAAGAAGAGGTAAATTATGTCCACTTTCTTCGCATTCAGAAGTTTCCGATCTAATAGCTTGATTAAGGGCTATCTCTAACCCTCCTTCGGCCATCAGTGAACCAACAAGGAGATCAGTCATGAAGCGATGACCAGAAGATGAAATACCGGGTTCAGATGGCAACAACGATGTTAATGTTTGAGCTCTCTCTGAAGCTGTTGGTAGGAGTACACTCCATCCTATTTGAAGAGTCCATTGAGCAGCTTCTTGCATAGTTTTCAGGATACACGAACCACCTGCTAAGCAAAGTATGCGTGTCTTTAAGTTAGTCAATAACCGAGAACCTTCATTTAAGCCAACTGACTTTGGAGATAATCCATTAGCAATAAGAGCATGTAGTTGGAGCCGCAGTAAGTTTAGGCAAGCAACTGCAATACATTCAGACTCTTGGTTGGGTGTCTGTCGAACTTCTTGTCCACATACCATGCCTAAAAGTTGGTCTAGTAGTCTAAATGTGTGATCAGAAAGATCAATGACAAATGGAATTTTAGTTGGAATTCCTTGCACTGAAGTCTGGCTCCATATTATGCTCTGTGTAGCCCCGCATGATATTCCAGACACACGCACCGATGGATGAGTGGCCAAAATCGGCAATGATAAAATTGGGTCTTTTGATATACTTTGTGGACAGACTTGTTGGTAGTCATTGCGACCCCAACCAAAAACTTCGCCTGTGCTGCTTAGAGCCAAGCAATGAGCAGCACCAACTGCAACATTAACAATTAGCTTTCCATCAAGTGCATTTATTAGCCTAGGCGTATTAACAATCTCAACCACTCCTTGAATGCTTTTGTCCATACAACCAAGACCAAGCCGTCCACCAAGTCCTTTTCCCCATGTGTATATCTTTCCATCACAAGTCAGAGCTAAACTAAATTGAGATCCCGTGAAGACTCTTTGCACTCTTGGCAAAGCGTCAATGAGAATGGGTAATTGCGATCCATTGCACGAACCATTACCAAGTTTTCCATAATCGCCATCGCCCCATGCAAAGACTAAGCCTTCCGCAGTCACACAAAGGGTGTGAGAATCGCCACTTCCAAGTGCCACATCTACGATTTCATATTCAAGGAGCGATTTGACAAGAGTTGGGGTAAACTTATCATCAGAGTTTCCATGTCCCAGACGACCATATGTTCCCCGTCCCCAGGTGTATAGATTACCATTCATAGTAATAGCTGCACTGTATGTACACCCGCAGTGAACACTTCGCACATTGTTTTCTAAATTACTTATTTTGTGAGGATCTTCAAGTGGAAGTGCGTCACCATGTCCCAATCGACCACCTTCTCCACTTCCCCATGAATATGCATAACCATTAGAGTCCAAAGCCAAATAGTGCCGACCCTCACAGTGTGCTGATATACTTTGCACGCTAGTTTCCGATAACTCATTCACCAACGCCGGGTCAAGTTCTGGTTTGGAAATTTTCCAAGTATAAACCTTGCCACATTGTGTTAGAAAAAGTACATTTTCTTCCGAAAAAACAACTTGCTTCACCTGAAAGTTGAAATTTACTATAGGAGCTGAGTATAAGGGATAATTGCTATGAGCTCCGGGCATTGGTATCCCCACAGATGGTTCGGCTGTGAATCCATAGTGGTCGTTGCAGAGCTGAAGCCAACCTAATGCGAATACCTGCTGTTGATCATTAGATGCTAACGTTGATTGTTGTGGCGATTGGCATTCTACAGCTACAGTTGGATTAATTTTGGAAACTGCTGGCATTGCTGTACCAGTTGGCATATGTGGTTTTGCTAAACGATCTAGATGTGACACCAATACAACAGCTGATTGCTTAAGATCTACATTTGATGTTTCTTGATCGGGTAGTGTGAGGAATCGCAAAAATGATTCGGTCGCACTTGCTGGTAAAATATCTGCAGATGATGATGGGATACCATAGTTTCCGATACATTCATAGCGCCTGAGTATAGGTACAAGAGGTGCTCCAGTGTTTTGTGGTGTATCGCGGTTATCATCGGTTTCCTTCTCCTTTTCCCAAAGCATTAAAAGAAGAACTATAGCTTCCAGCGATGCACTCAAAGTACCTTTTTGTGCACCCAATTCCAGTAGCAGACACAGAGCGGTGTGCCGATCTTCACGTGGTGCGATGCAACGTCCACCCATTATATCACCGAGTGCAACTTGTCGCAGAAACTTAATAGAGCGTTCTAAAACTTCTATCCATAGCGGAGAAACCTTTGAAAAGATTTAAAGAAGAAGTATTGTTATAAAAAAAATATAATAATTAAATAATTTCTTATTTATTTTTTTTATTTTGTAGTCATTCAAACAATGATAATTATTTTGATAATGGAATTGAATTAGAGGTCAATAAGAAAAAAATGAAAATTAGGAAAAAAAATCAATTCGCTGTCTTCAGTAAAAAAAATTCTTATTATATTTAAATATTCAAAAAATGTTGGTATGGTTCATTTACAAACCCTTTAACTTGAATTTTAATGGTCTAATCTTAAGGGCTAAGGTCTTAAAATTGAGGTAAAACGAGAGGAGCCTACAACAACATTCATGTTATTATACTACTTTTACTGGTCAACAGTGGCGGCTGTACCTTAAGTGCGCTCGTGCGCTGAACCACCAATTTAAAAGATTTAAAAATTACAAAATATTACTGCATCCTTATTTTTAGATTACCATGTAAATATTTATTTTTTAAACATACAAAAACATAAACAAGTAAAATTTCCAATTATGACGAAACAATGTAATCGCTTTGCTTTACTATTAAGACTTACTTTGACCGCAAGTAAAAATTCTCGTGCGCTTCGGCGAGCGCACGAGGACTGCTAATATAACTTGTATGAGTTACAAGCTAATATCCCTGACGCGTGAGACAAAATATATTTCATTGAATTGTACTAGGAATTAGCCTGCTCTCGTGCGCCGCACGAGAACCGAAGATTAACCGATGTTTGACTAGAATGCGCTGCGCCTGCGAATATGTAATGTTGTTTCGCTCTATGGGTGACTGGTTAAATAGTGTTGGTTTGTAGGAGTTAGGTTAGTAATTGTTTTTTATTAACTTCCCATAGGGAGTTATTGTAATCGGTCCGATTTGTCAAATTGGAATTTTTGACATTATTTCTCGACGTTTCAAGGTCCCTAGAGGCTATATCAATTATTTTTAGAGAGATGTCTGTGTGTGTGTGTGTACGTATGTACGTTCGTACGTGCGAACGTTCTGGTACCATTTTTCGTCGTTGATATCTCAAGAACGAGTAAAGATATCGACTTCAAATAAATTTTGTTTAATAGATAATAACTTCGAAAGAGGCTGAAATGGCGTTTATTAAAATTCAGTGAGTAGTTTTTTCACTATAACGGTTTAAAAAAAAAGTAAAAATTTTGGTTAGTTTCAAATATCTCACGAAAAAATAATGCTATTGATTTCAAATAAAATTTAATGTACTAATTATAAGGTCATTCAGATTTGGTGTGAATTTGGAAAAAAATGAACATACCGTTATTTTTTTAAATAAAAAAAACTGAAAAAAAAATTTCATAACCCAGATATTCTAAGAACGGAAAACAATTTGAAACCCAAAACAATTTTATTTTACGAAAAATAATGTGTTTGACAACTGGTGAAAATCTCAAAAAAAGTCAGCTTACAGTTTTTTTACAAAAAATAAAAAACTATATAAAATTCTATTGAAAATTGGTAAAAATTGTTTTTCGACTCAAATTTCTCGAGAACTAGTAGTGGTATTGACTTCTAATTTAGTTTATTTTATACATAGTATAATTTTGTACAATTGGTAAAATGTTGACAAATATTGAATTAATAGTTTTTTTTTTTTAAATAAAAAAACTATTAAAAATTCTAGTGAAAATTAGTTAAAATTGTATTTCAAGTCGAATTTCTTGGGAATGAACACCGATAGTGCCTTCTAAAGTATGTTGTTTTATACATCGATACCTTCCCGTAAGAATGTATACTAAGCGACATTTCTAAAATTGTTCAGGAAACGAAAAAAACGAAGAAAGTTCTAGTTGAATCATATTGTGCTAAGAGACAATTTTGGTTAAACTAAGTGACATCTAACAAAATTTTTTGTTGCTCGCGACAATGAGATCTTTATTAATGTCGGCTAGCATAATTTTTTTTGGCGGATAAAGTTTTTTTCGCTGAAAATTTGGTTATTTGAAAAAAACTTAATATAAACTTTTCAGGACCACAAATGGGAAGTTATCAGTGTGGGTCGCACCCAGCCTCTTTTTTTGGTTTTGGTTCGATTCTGTACTGTGTACAGTGTGTGGTGTGGGATAAAATGAACAGGATTAGGTATATTAAAGACAGTAACAAATCTTTTTAAAATAAAGTTAATATAAAATTAGTCGGATCGCCAAGGCCCTTTTTAAATTTTACATGCAATATTTTTGGCGGAGAATCGATTTAGACAGAAACCTGAATCCATGATTTGACGCATTTAAGTGAAAAAATAAAAAAACATGATTCCTTGCTAAATGTAATAAGTGTGTCAGTTTTATACATGGTCGAAATTCTTCTAGCAATTATACAAAATAATAAAAAATGAACATATACATGTAAATTGTTGTTTTTTTGCGGTTTCTAATCTTAATACCTACTTAGTGAGCAAGTAAAGTGCACCAACTGTTCAACAACCCACCAGCCGCCACTGCTGGTCAACCAAGTTTTTGTTATAGAAAACGGATTTTACAGAAGTTTTTGAGACATTTCCTTTTAAAATAATAAAAAGGTTTTTTTCAAAATTTCATATTACATTTTTAATCTGAGAAAAAACGTTTCCCAAATTTTATATTAATATGCATAAAAACAGTCGAGTTGTTTAGGATGTAGTTGAACACATAGCCAGAACTTCGAGACACACTTATTTCGGCTGCCATATCAAGTTCAAGTTTGATCAAAATTTTGATTTCGATTTTTTACGATGTACATTTACAGTGACGAGCAAAAGTGGTCAAATGTTTTCGCTTACTTGAAAAATTGATTTAAAGAAAGAGTTTTTAATAGAATTAAAATCTTTTTTTATTTTTTTCATTTTGTTTATTTAACAAAATTTTATTATTTATAAAAACTTTTTCAAAAAATAAAATATTATACAAAACAAAAAATATTCCAGTAGTTTTTAGACTTGTCCAATTATGCACGTTTAAATTCAATGTTTTTTCTTTAGTATTTAGTCCATAAACCTTTATTTTTAATTACTTGGGAGCAACGCTTTGGCATACCAAATTACCAAATCACCAAATTATGGAGAAATTGCTCTGGAATATGGCCCCATTCCAGCTCCATTCGTTGCCAAAGCTCCTGAGTGTTTGATTGGTGATTTTTGTGCTGCCCCAACCGTCGCTTCACAATTGACCATAAATTTTCAATTGGATTGAGGTTAGGGCTTTGTGCTGGCCATGTTATCGTCGTAAACTGTTGATTTCTCAGCCATTCCGAGACAATTTTTGACGTGTGTTTCGGATCTCCGTCCTGCTGAAAAGTTATTTCACAATCATTGAAGCCTGTTGATGCAGTAGAAGGTGGTAAATTTGTCTTCAAAATGTCCAAATATTTTTCTTTGTTCATGATGCCATCGATTTTCACCAAAGGACCAACAGAGTTCCACGAGAAACAGCCCTAAGCCATATCACCGAACCTCCTCCATGTTACACGGTCTTTTGAACTTGATGTTGTTGAAGTGGTTCTCTAGGACGTGACCAATAAAAAGATCTACCATCCGTTCCTATTCTATTGACATTCGTCTCGTCCGACCAAATGACTTTTTTCCATTGGTCAATGGTCCAGTGTTTGTGCTTTTTAGCAAAACTAACCTGGCTTTAATATTTTTCGCTGAAAGCAGAGGCTTCTTCGGTTTTTCTTTAGCGTTTAACCCAATTCTTTTGAGTGCCTGGCATGCAGTCCATTCACTTACTGGCTTGTCTATGTTTTGGGCTGCCTGCTTAGGTGTTTTGGATCCACAACTTCTCAACTCTCTTTACATTCTTCTAGCTTCCAAATCAGAAAGTAGTCGTTTCCGTCCTTTTTTCATTGGGGGGACATCAAATTTTTGGTTTTTTTAATACTAAGCACAGAAGTTTTTGAAATTTTCAAAATTTTAGACACTTCACGCAATGATTAACCACTTTTTATTTAAAAAAAAAAGTGCGGTCGACGGTATTTTTACAATTTTTTTTCATTTTGACAATAATCAGCTTTACACGTTTTAAAATGAACGATTTACCCAGAACAAACTATCAACAAATAAAATTATCTTAAGTTACTTGTTAAATAACAGTAAAACAAACAGAGCACAATAGAGAGGAACATCTCTCAATGAGAAAACGATGTTAAATCTCTTGAAACTAAAACGTGCATAATTGGACAAAACCAGGAAATTATTATTATTATTTTTTTCTAAAATATATTATTTTTTGAAAATTTTAATATACATAATAAATGTGAGTTAAATAAACAAAATAAAAAAAGATTTTAATTCTATTAAAAAATCCTTACTTAAATCAATTTTTCAAAAAGCGAAATCATTTGACCACTTTTGCTCGTTACTGTATATATCGCAAGTAAAAACGGATTTGTTTTGTCTACTCTGACTCAAATTTTTACTATTAATTGCACTGTTTCCGAATCATGCTACTTGCATCGTATTACATACATATGTAATTATAGTCAACCTTATTAGTTTTTTGTTAGTTGTTTAGAAAAGGTAATTCCTTTTTACCAAAAAATTTCATTCAATTGCGGTTAATTTTGGAACGTCGAATCATGAAAACATTTTTTACAAATAACGAAATCCTCAATTTTAAATTAACAAAAATGTTCAAATCCAAAAGCGAGTTAAGATAATTTATTGGAGATCTTAATTCAATTCAAACTTATACACACAAAAGAAAACAACAAAGCTACAAAATTACTCATATGTACATATGTATATGGTTTTAATTATCTTTTAAGCATTACTAATAAAATATATATAATGTATGTATTAAAGATGATTTACAATTATTTTTGTTTGTTTTTACTATTTTACTATATTCAAGTTTTTTTTTGTTTTGAAAACAAAAAGCCTCATTATTGTAAAATGGTCTCTTCTTTTAAATTAAAAAAAAACATAAAATATACAGGCATATGTATGTATGTACATATATATTGCGTTAATTATTTATTTATTTTATTATATTACTATTAAATTATTTTCTCTATACAATGTATTTTTTTAATTTAACTTTTTTAGTCATGCTTTTATTAATTTTCATTAAAAAATATTGTACTTTTATAATTCTATAGAAAAGTGGAACGATGGGAAATGCATGCTCATCGTAGCTTTTTTTCGGTATTGTTGTGTTAGCTTTCTGTTTCCCTGTTTTACCAATATTTAATAAAAATCCTTACAAGTAACTAAAAATCAAATTAAAAGCTCAACATTTAGAAAAAGAGAATTTTACTATTTTTTTTAAATTGTTAATCTCATGTGATTCTGATTGATCAACTGTAATATCTCGAAAAATATAGATATAATGCTGTACCCCTCCAGTTCAAAACTCTTATGTTGTGTCCACTCTGAGTATATTTTAAGTTTTATAACACTAAATAATATATACATAAATACCTAACAAAAAATAATAAAATAAATGGATTTTGTAATTTTTAATTTTCTCAAAAAATAGAAAACATAAGTCCATCAGTATTTTAATTTTGGATTAATATTCAATGAAAAACGTCGATTTACTACTTAATTTTGCAGTTTTGAAAAAAAAAAAACAATTTTTTTCATTTTATGATTGTAAATTTTGTTTAATATCCCTTAACAGATTTTCGGCCTAAAAAAAATAAAAAGATGTGAAAGTTATAAGGCCACTGTTACATATTATAAATATGAATTGAACAAATATTGTAATGTGCTACTATTGAAGTACCTTAGTCTTTACATTTAATATATTATTGGATTACTTAATACGTAGCATCACACCATCCACTTTGCAGTTAATCTTTTTATCCCTTCCATACCTCAGCTAGTTTTTAATGTAAGTTGTTTTAGCTCTCTTATCGCAACCACCGAACAGACAACACCTTAATAAATAAAGATTAGAGTTATTGTAAAAGACGAGTTTTATTTAAAGCTTAATGTTGGTAAGAAACATTAAAGCCACGGTGGCAAACCTAACTTTATTTTCCAACTACTGTATTAATAAATTTGAAAAAGTCGAGGGCGATTCCGCTATAGACGATTTTTGACACCAATTTTTGAACTACAATATTTTTTACTTTTTTTGATAAATATTCAAAGTAAAAATACTATATTTAATAATAAAAACAAAAACTGAGACCTAACTTATAGAGAACATTTTTGTTTGCGCTTGGCAACATTATCATACGAAGAGTCGGTACGGACTGCAATTATTACAACTGGTAACATACGCTCAAAATAGCTATTTCCGACATTTTTGAGTTATGCTTTACTCAATAGACGTATAAAGCAACATGCGATTTAATTGTTTGCATAAAAACATGTACGAATTTGTTATTATATTTTTAGCATTATTGATTGCAAAAAGCCATTGTAAGTTGTTGCACCCGCGATATAAAAGATATAAAAGTTTACTTTTTTGGCAGAAATAAAGTGCTAGCGTTTTGAAACTTTCTAAAAGTAAGAACAAAACAAAACTAAAATTAAATCAGTCGTTATTAGGAATATATTGTACGTTGAACGAAAAAAAACGTTGATTTAAATTGGTTGCACCCGCGATCCCAATATTAAGATCGCGGGTGCAACTTATTGACTACTAACATTATAACGTGATTTATTGTATTTTATTGATAAAATATGTTTTGAATAATAATTTCTGCTGTTCACGTTTTTTTTTTAACTATGTAATATAATATTTTGTTCCTTTTTATATAAAAATATATGGTTAAGTGGAAATGAAACAAGGAAAAGAGACTGCCTTACAGAAAATTGACAAAAAAATAACAAATATGCTGAGCTTCATGCAGAAAAAAGACGTAGAAATTAAATGTGGAGAGATGTATTGAAAGGGAAAATGAAGGCAGATACAAATTTTAAAATTCCGACCAGAATCAGACAAAACGAAAAAATGCAGGCAACAGAAAAAAAAGGCAGGCACTCATTATATCAGTCCCTGTAGACTGAAAAAGTCGCACAAGTGAAACGTAATCGCCCAAGGAGTCCCACTAACGTAGTTGAAGTGGTAAAAAATGTATTTAAAAAAAAACTGATTCCACCAAAGCAATGCCTAAAAAACTGAAGGATGGCAGGTGATTTCTATAAAAGGGATAATATTAGCAGACAAGTGCCGGGTATAAAAGATGTGAAATCGATTAAGTCGGAAGTTAAGAATCGAGAAGAGCAAAATGACCATGACCATTCATGAAGTTAAGTTTTCGATGTATTTATTGAGTCAAAAGACGAAGCATTAAATTCTAAATCTCCAACAGGGTCTTTTGAGCTCCCTATATTACCAGTAGATCCATGCTCTAAAATACCGTTCTGTTTTTACAGCAGCAGTATTTCCAAAAGTTATTCCCGCAGGTTTGTACCTTCTTGCACCAGGTAGGCTGCAATATCACAATATCGTTATGTGGGGTTATCCTTAACCGATATCTATGAAGATGGAGTACTTCCAACATATATATATGTATTTTCGAAAAAATATTGAAGTATTTGAAAAAAAAACAAATTATAATTAATAGAGAAGGGTACTGACTTGTTAAATATGTGCCTTATTTTATATTTTTCCAGTTTTTTAAATCAGTTTACTAATTTAAGTTAGACGCGTTGCACCCGCGATAATTTGATGTTGCACCCGCAATTGATTTAAAAGTTAATATTTCATTGCTTACTTTTGTTTTCTATCTTTATTTTTATTTATTTAGTTAATTGAATCAACGTCGTTCAATATATGTAAGAATATCATGATAAATGTTTCACAATTAACAGAATTTGTGTTTTTTGTAGTATGATCTAGAAAAGTCGGGCCGATTCTGTTGCACCCGCGATCGCACTTTGAAACCATTCTTCTGCCAAATTATTTATTATATTTTAGAATTCTAAATAGATTAAAAATAAATAGGTGAAAATGTATCCCTTCAAGCAATAATGTCATTAAATATTTTGCTTATTTTATTATTAAATGTACTTCAAATGAGTCTAAATGTTGCACCCGCGATAATGGAATCGCCCAGGATATGAATTCTACAATTTACACGGATTTTTCAAAAGCCTTAGATAGGTTACAACATAATGTTCTTATACAAAAACTTTTCATTTTTATTTGCTTTAGTGGTTTGAAAGTTATCTAACTGAAAGAACACAGTTTGTTGCAATAGGTTCAAAATGTTTGAAGCCATCTGGGCCCCTTCTCTTTCTACTTTTTACTAACGATCTTCCTAATGTAGTCTTATTTTCTTCATGTTTACTCTAAGCCGATGATTTGAAATTACAAATTTACAATCTGACCTAAATTTATTATCTCTGTGGTGCAAGAAGAACTGTCTAGATCTCAACATAAGCAAATGTCTTTTCGTTTACTAGATCTTACAATCCAATTGGATTTACTTATAGAATAGGAGATACTGAGCTGAAACGGGTTAACGTTCAAAAGGATTTGGGTATTCTTAGCAAATTAAATTACAATAGTCACTATGATTATATTATTTCTAAGGCTACCGTTTATAAGGTTTCCCGAACAGGAATTCAAAAGAATTTACAGATCCTTACACATTAAAGTCGATCTTTGTTTTGTTGGTAAGATCTGTACTTGAATATGCTTGTTGCGTTCGGTTATCTTCTTATGAAGTGAATATTCATTTCAAAATAAACAAGGTTTGCTCAATTTGTTCGATAGCATAATGCCACCCTATAAAGTTAGGTCACGTTTGATTGTCTTGAGCTCGCTACATGCGAGACTTAAGTGTTACTATGTTTGCTAGAGATATGATATGTAATCATATTGATTGTGCTCCTTTGCTCCCTTTATTTCCTATACATTAGGGTGGTCCTTATTTTTCGACTTTTGAATTATCCCCGGTGCACTTTCTCATATGATTATATACCTCTAAATATGAAATAAGTTTTTTTTTTGTTAAGATTTAGAGGTCGCTACCAGCTGTCAAAATTTTTACAAAATTCATTGAAGAACAGCTTAAATGATAGTTTAAGGCGTTTATACGTATCACATTTTCCGTGCAAGTGAAAGCTTCTTATCCCTTCCTTCCCTCGACCTCTCTTCTGTACCAACGCGTCGAAATTTAGGCCGTTCACACAATCAAAAAGAACGTAAGACCTACAATTTAAGGCGTACGCGTGCGCACTAACATCATAATAAGTTAAAAATTGTTTTTTACGCATGCGTAGGCGTACGTTTTAAATTGTACATCTTACGGCTTATCTTTTTGATTGTGTAAACAAACACCCTTATCCCGCCCGCACTTCAGTTTTAATGAGTTATTAACGAGAGCGCACGTGTTTTATTTGTAAAAATCATAGTAACGTTTTTTAATTTTCAATGGCGTCTACAAGTAGCGGACTCAGTAAAGCTACTAGAAATCAAAGTAAAGTTTGGCTTATCGGACAATTATTATCCGAATTAAGCCAATCAACGTTGCCATCCATCGGTGAAGTTTTGCATTTTTTTTACTACAAAAATGAAGAAAACAAAAGCATACACGGATCTGCGACTTTGACGGCTTGCGAAGTTATAAATTTGTGTAAATAGCGGCTTAAGAAGTGGAGTATGCGTTCTTTTGGAACGAAAAATGGATAAAAAATGCTTTGGTTTGCTTTTCGTCACCACATAATAGAAATTATGTAGTCAGCTGTAGCGGATCAATCGCTTGCCCCATCCTTGCTTGCCCAAAAGATTTAAGAACAATTGGAACAATATTGACCAAAGCGACTTCAAAACAAATAAATATATTTTTGCAGAAGTGGCCGCAGGCAAGATTTCCTTTACCAAAAGGCAACTACAAGTACAATAACCTCGAGATGACTACAGAGAACTGTTGAATCTCACTATCATTTTCTTAGGAGGTGCTCCTGAAAAAGGCGTTTTATTTAGGAGAACTGCTGGTCTACATCGAGCTAGATGAATGGCAAGAGCCTTGTACTGTTTGAAAATCTATTTATTTAAGCATCAGCTTAAGCTAACGAAGAAGGACGAAAGTGCTGTGAGAGAAATATACATTTTCACGGTGATGATTTATGTTAAATATTGGTTTCAAGCCTCTACCGGATGGTCAGCACCAAGAAACGACTTACAATTATTGAAAGACCTTAAAGCATTTGAAAGCTTTAACAAAAATATAGCTACTGTTGCGCTGAAAAAATTCTAAATCATTTGTGGTATTTGTCGGAAGAGCTAGTTTCGCTTGCCTTTTTCGATGACGAACTTTCTGTTCAAGAGAAGAAAAAAATGGTAGAAGCCCTGAAAATTGAAGGCACAGAAGATTGCTTAAAACGAATAAACCTTGATATCACACATATCCACGAAAAAAATATAGAAAGCTTCGTGAGTAGTAATTCCTTAAGATTCTTCCAGATCCTAGGTATTTCATCAAATTTTTTGAAAAAAGCCGTGGAAACTTGGAACGAAGACACTGATTATGTAGCTGCCAAAAATATCGTTCATTCTTTGCGAGTAGTGAACGACGTAGCTGAGCGCGGTGTTGCTTTAATGGAAGAATATAATAAATTAATTACAACCAATGAAGAACAAAAGCAATATTTGCTTTTGTTGGTAAAAGAGTATAGGAAAAAGTACCCTAATACTAACAAGTCAACTCTTGTATCTTAAAAATAAATGATTCAAATATCTACATAATATCTTAATTTATAACAACAATAATTTTGTAATATTTTTATGGCGTGGCTTTAAAAATAAAAGAATCTAAGAAATATAGATTCTGAGTTTTTATTTAAAATTCAAAATTATCCAAAAATATACTGAAATACTTTCTTATGGTATATAATCAAATTACGTGGTGCCCCGCGAAATTAAAGCAATTTTTTTTTCTTAGGAATAAGGACCACCCTACTATACATGCACCTTCAAGAGTTGTTCCATAACTACGGTAAATCTGGACCAGTATCTAATTCCTGTTCAGTTTTTAATTTAATATATGTAATTAAATAGATATATGTTTAAAAAATCATTTGTAATTATTTATATTGTCAGACACATATATAAGGTTATTTTAATATATTATAGGTATTTAAGTTATATGCATATTAGTTAAATTTATAATAATGGTCTTATAAAGTTATCATACTTAAAAATTGAATAAATAAATAAATAAAAGTCTAGAGGAAAGTGATATGATAACGAATATGCCAGCATCTGATGGCGCCGTTTCTTTTCTTTATGAAATACATGTGGTAAAGATTTTTCTAAATCGTCTGTAATCGATGTTACTGTTTTTAAATCGAACTAGTTGCGAAATGTTTGCAAAATTTAAATTCGGATTTTCTGCCGAATTCAAATGGATAAGGTGCAATACCTGAAAAAAAAATTATCTAGAACGACTGAATTAGAACCCGAACTTCTGGCCTAATAGTGATATTCATCAAAAACCTTAAGGAGATGACCGCGAAGATTCTTTTACTGAATTCAAAATTGCTGAGGTGATTTAAATTCAAAAATAAATAGAACTCACCTGCGAAGCATCAAAAAGTGATGCTTCTGGCAGATCTTGCAACGATTCTAATGCTTCACTTAAAAGCTCACTGCACATTTCTGTATCCTCCCCAGAACGCCATGCACGACGTAAGAAAGCAAATGAAAAGTTTAAAGCTGCTCTGGTGCCGACACGAGCCAAGCCCATTGTTGCACGTTCATTATTATCCTTTTTATCTCCCCCACTAATTGAAAGGTCGAGCGATTTAAATTTTCCCGCCACAAATGACTTCTCCATTGATGGCTGATTTCCAGGTGGTGCAGCTGTAGTTATTGTTACTGTAGTTGCAACACTTGCATCTTGACTAAAACGTTTGCACGGATTCACTCCTGATTGCTGCTTGCAGCGGGCCAAAGCAACGTAATATCGCTCATAGATGTATAATTGCTGACGCAAATGCACCGATGATAAACAATTTCCTGCAGCTTGTAGCGAAATTTCGTGTAACTCCCCCAACAAGGTTTTTAAGCAATTGGACTTTTGCTCTTCATTTGGCGTTTGTCCCCATAGCCATGACTCAAACAAAGAATCTGATGAAATCACCGTCGGAACACTTAGATTTGTGGTTATTTTTTTAATCGCCAAGTCGGAGTCTAACAAACGGCAAGATCCACAATTGCAACCTGATAATGGCCCACAGTAGCAAGAACAACACAGGCACATCAGTTTTTCGACGCCACAATAATGTTTTCCATCATCGCCCAAATATGATAGATTCCCGGCTATGTTGACAACGGGAGCTGCCTGGGAGGATACTAATTCACAATCTTGTATCAAGTTGTTCCACAAAACCGCAGTGTCTTCTACATTTCGAAGATTTGATATTAGGTCAGCACGTAGCCACTTTGAATCCAAAAATGGCAGTGGCCGTAAGTAAAGTTCGGTTCTGCTGTTAGCTGCCATTGTTGTCTGCCTTGGACGAACGACGAAGGCAAAACTAATCACCAACCGTTCTCGAGCTTTACAAACCACACAGTGCTTGTGCGTAGTCTTCCAATTGTGTTAAATTCTCTTGTTGTGTTTGTAAAATTTTGAGTTATTTTTAATTCATTGAAGTTCTCCGTAGCTCCACATTTTTGTTTTAATTTCAACTTTTAAAACATCAATTAGTTTGATAATTGATATTAAGTGCATATATTCCACCCTACCACCCCTTTTTTAGTAAAAGGAAAACCAGAAAAAAAAAACAAAATTAACTTGATTGTTCTTTCTCAATTACGGACAATGTCGAACGAAGGGTCGTGTCGGGATTTTTTTCTTTTTGAGAAAATTCAATTTTTCTTCTTTGCGAAAGAGAAGTTTTTCAATTGCGTTTTTCTATAAATTTTTCACACATTCAAATGTAAATTTTAGTAGCAAATAGTTTGTGGTTTTGTTTATTGTATTTTAATAATATTATTATTACAAAATTTACGCATATAATAAGCGAATAATAACAATTTCACGGATAAAGAGATAGAAAAACGAAACCCGATAAAATAACAAATGTAGAACTGTCAAGATGATAGATTCCATTCGAATGACAACTAGAGATGGGCGATTTTGCTGTCAAAATTTAATTAATCAGTTTGCAATGAATTCCTATGATAATATGCATAAGTTGTATAGGAATAGGTAGAAAATTATTATTTTATAATTTTGCAATTATGATACTTTTTAGTTTCCTGGGAAAATTTGTTAAAAACGGAGAAAATAAGTTGATCATTTGAACTACTACATTAGGTGCGTTTTATTATCCAGAAATCTATCTGGATCCGGATCTGGATTAAGTTTTAACTTGTATTACAAAAACAATTTGGGATCCTGTTTTCTATCGGGATCTATTTCAAAGATCCAAAAATTAGTTATTACAGTGGCGAGTAGATGGCTTTTTATGGTAAGGTAGTGTAAACTACAATGTAAAGAAAAGAGACAAGAAATAATTTAAAATTTACAAATCCAAGGATAAAAAGAGACGGGCTTATAGCAGTGCTGTCACTAAGATCCGTATCGTTTTATTTTCAAGGGAAGATCCAGATCCGGATCCAGATAGATTTGTGAATAATAAAACGCACCTATTTTCTCATGCGATGACATTAGTGACAGATGACTGGAATGACTTTTGCCAAATCTATTACATACTTAATTGAAATAATCAGTACAATTTTACAACAGCTGTTTTTTGTTTATAAGCATCGAAAGCGTGCTCTCACTGGAAACCATAGAGGAAATATATTACCTAGAGTCACGACTTCGGGGGTTTGCTCTCTTTAACCCTACAAGCTGAATTGAGAGGAAAAAACCCACAGTCCAAAGATGTGTTAGTTGCCCCATGCATTTTAAATGGGGACCAACACAGCTTTGTTCAAATTTTGTGGGTTTTTGCTCAATGCGCAAAAAAGTTGAATAAGTGCGTTTGAATATTCAAAAAAGGAATCCGTTAAATTCAAAAATTTTAAAATACAAAATTTTTTTTATTAATTTTGCTTTTTTTACCTCTTTATTAATAAAAACTATATTAGATATTAATTTTATTGCTTTTCGGATACAAATTCCTTAATATTTATGTATATTTCTGTTAAAAACTAAGAAATTCCAAGCAAAAGTAGAAGCGCACCCTAGAAATTCAATGCGTATAGTGCCCAACATTGACCACGGAATATAGAAATTTGAGCAAAAGGTGAACATTTTGACAAGCAAACAAATCGATAAAAAAAAAAACAAATGTCATAAAAAAACAAAAGTGCGGGTCGAGGCTGCTAATTAGTAAACAAGTATTTCACCGATTTTAGTGTAATTTTCTCAATTAAATTTCGTCTGCAAACCATAAAGTTATCGCGTAAATTTCGATTGCAAAATACCGAAGGTGTTTTTTCTTCGCACACAAGTTTTTCCCTACATATTCTTTTTTTTTTATTGTGTGTGCAAAATTTCGCAAGTTATGGAAGTAGTGAAATTTTGGTTAAAAACCATAAAGGAAGTGTGAAAAAGTATAATTGCACGTTAGTTCATTTAATTAAACATCGTTTGGCATATAGTTTTGTTAATAAAACTCATTGTGCGGGCGATTTGTAAACAATCTTCTGTTGGCATAGAACAAACACTAAATACAACCAGAAATAGTGCAAGCTACCCACTAATTGTCTTCAACATCGACGTCCACTTCGTCAACGAACTACGAACAGCATCGGCAGTGACCGCAAAAAAAGTGTTTTCCCTTCAACAACAGCCCGCGAGCTAAATAACAATAATATAAATTTTGATAATTTAAAAAACAGCACAACAATAAGTGCAACTATTGGAAGAAGCAAAGGAGGAGAACTGGTGGACTTTCAACAGTTGGAGGAGCCCAAAGACAACAAACCTAACAACAGCCACCCAAATCAGCCTGCTGCTGGGCAAATATTTTCTTCACCTGAGAACACGCAAATAACTCAGCGGAATATGCCAAAAAGCAATGAATTGATTAAGATAGCTTTCTCAGCATCGCATCAGCATCGCAAACTAGTGGTCTGCAGTTGGTATAAAACATTGCGTCCTTTAGCTCCGCCGAAAGAGCCGCATGGAGCGGTCAGGCACTTCCACAAACTGCTGACGCCAAGCCCACAGTAGCTGAAGACGTTGATGGTAAGTTCGAATGTCACTGTTCTTGCCAATTGGCATCTAAATTTAAAAATCTCTATTTACCCAATATAGAAGTAGATCTATTCGGATCAGACGACGAAGAAGAAGACGCCGAAGCAGCCTACTCTGCCAAGAAATCAAAGAAACCCGCCCTCATTGCCAAATCGTCCGTCCTGGTCGACGTGAAGCCTTGGGATGACGAGACCGACATGAAAGAAATGGAAAAGTGTGTCCGCACCATCGAGATGGACGGTCTGTTATGGGGTGCCTCCAAACTCCTTCCAGTCAACAAGTTGCAAATCATGGGCGTCATCAAAGATGACAAAGTTTCAATTCACTTGTTGTAAGAAAAGATGCAAGAGTTCGAAGACTTTGTCCAATCTGTTGATATCGTAGCTTTCAACAAGATCTAAACACAAAAATCTGCCAACATCATCAAATTAGATCTTGAATCAACTTAGTTGTTTATTCTTGAACTTCAAGTTCAATTCAGTTAAAAAAAAAACGCCTTGATTAAAAAAAATACTATTTTATACTCAAGAATGTTTTGTTTCCTTTTTTTATTTTCTTCCATTTTAAATTGGCCTTCCAGCTTGATAGTTTAACAAAATTTTGTTTAACTAGATGTCCGCCGGAATATAACCTAAAATTCCAGCCAAGTTAGTGCTGAAGTTTTGATACAATAACTCGGTTAAACCTGTGAGTGGAAGTGATGTTGGGATTATGGAAATATGTTCTAGGAATCATTGGATTGGATTCAAAATAGGATCAATCCAGCAAATGCTGTTGGAAATTCTTGAAAATGGTAAATAAACCAAGCTGTCATTTCTGAACTAGTTGCTTCATGTTTATGATTAAAACGGTTTCGAGTGTTGATTTTAATCCTCTAAGTGGTTCTGAAAACCAATTTTAATTTTAACAAAAACGTCGAAAAATTTGCATATGAGGACCGTTTTCACAATTTCAATATGAATATGAAAATGTTGAAACGTGCCTCATACGAAAATTTTTCGAAGTTTTTGTTATAATTGAAATTGGTTTTCAGAACCACTTAGAGGACTCAAGACACCACTCGAAACCGTTTCAATCAACCGAATGAAGCAAATAGTTTAGAATTTACAGCTTGGTTTATCGATCATTTTCGAGAATTTCATGATTTTTCATGAAATTCTCGAAAATGTTAGATAAACCATGTTCTCATTTCTGAACTAGTTGCTTCATTTAGATGATTAAAACGGTTCCGAGTGTTGATTCAAGTCTTCTAAGTGGTTCTGAAAACAAATTTCAATTTTAACAAAAACTTCGAAAAATGTTCATATGAGAAACGTTTTCACAAATTCAATACGAATATGAAAATTTTAAAACGCCTTTTGTATGAAATTTTTTCGAATTTCTTGTCTGATTAAAAAATGGTTCTTAGAACCACCTAGAGGACTTAAATCAACACTCGAAACCGTTTAAATCATCCGAATGGAGCAAGTAGTTTGGAAATGACAGGATGGTTTATGTACCATTTTCAAGAAATTCATGAAAAATTATATGATTTTCTTTGAAATGATCGATACATTATGTTGTCATTTCTAAACTAGTTGCTTCATTTGAAATATTGAAACGGTTTCAAGTGTTGTTTTAAATCCTCTAAGTAGAACTGGAAATCAACTTTAATTTTATCAAAAACTTCGAAAAATTTGCATATGGGTATCGTTTCAAGAACTTCAATATGAATATGAAAATGTTGAAACGTCTCTGGCATGACATTTTTTCGATGTTCTTTCAGAATCACCTAGAGGATTAAAAACAATACTAAAGACCGTTAAAATCGTTGGAATAGAGCAAGTAGTTTAGGAATGACAGGATGATTTATCCATTATTTTGAAGAATATAATGAAAAATCATATGATTTTCTTAGATGTGATCGATAAACCACGTTCTCATTTCTAAACTACTTGCTCGATTCCAACGATTTAAACGGTCTTTAGTGTTGTTTTTAATCCTCTAGGTGATTCTGAAACCCATTTTAAAATCTAACCAGAACATCGAAAAAATGTCATGCCAGAGACGTTTCAACATTTTCATATTCATATTGAAATTCTTGAAACGATACCCGTATGCAAATTTTTCGAAGTTTTTGATAAAATTAAAGTTGATTTCCAGTTCTACAGTTTTATCTACCATTTCAAAAATTTCATGGAAAATCATGATATTTTCGAATGTGATCGATGAACTATGTTGTCATTTGCTGCCTTTTTTTGAAATAGCTGACTTGTACGCAGCATATACTTACACCACATAAACTCATTCAAGTTTCAATTAGGATAGCTAAATTAAAATTAGATTTAAAATCAATTGATCAACAGTTCTCAATTTTTTTATTTTAGAAAATCGTTTCTGTTGCTTCGAACGATAGATGTCATTAACAGGACAAGCGTTTAAGTGTCTTTAAGTGCATTTATTTTTCTTAAAAGTGTGTGTGCTTTTCATAAGCACTATTATTCTCTTGAGATCTTTTTGTATTATAAAATTCCTTATGTGATACGTGTGATGTTCTACACAGAATGATAGAATGTCCAAAACTAGAGCCAACAACTGCGCCGTTTGAATGTCTTCGTTTTGTGGTCTATCACCAATTGTATTCATTAAAAGTGGAGCTGTCGATAAAGACAATAATTAAGTTTCTTGTATAAACCAAATAAAAATTATTATACCAATTAAGGTTTGAATACTATGCTTGTAAAAGAAAGTCCCCTTCTAGGTGAGCATGTTCTTTGGTTCGGAATCAGTCAACATTTGTTCACTAGCTATATTAAGTAGCATTCATCCCTGCATAAAAACAAAAAAAGATGCATTTGAAACTATTATATTTTTATCAGTTCGCAACACTTACCCCGTCCGTCCTGCTCACTTTTTGCAATGTGTAAATGCGAACAACCAATGTCGAAAACTCGACAATTGCAGTCAAAATATCAATAGAAGTTGATTTTGTCTTCTGATCGGCCATTATCAAAGTTATTTACAGTGCCTGAAAATATTGTTAAAAAAGATTGACTTGCTGGTGGACATTAATAGCTAACTTCCAAATATTCAACTTCAATTCAACCTAAAAATTAAATCTTTATTCTTCTCTTATTGATGTAAGCGATTAAACCATTTAAAAATATCCAATAAAAGGAGAGACGTATTAAATCATTTTAATGGTATGTCGAAAAGACGATTAAGTGTTGTCTATGGCCAAGTATGTTAACAGTCCCTTGCTCTGTGCATTGACGGAGGGGCAGGATCGCTCTTCATTAAAATTGCTTCACAGTAAGGAAGCCCTTAATCAATATTCGGCAGCCAGTTCCTCATCTACGGGAGAATTGTCTTTGTTAACACCAGGTTACAACTGCAAATTGTTGCCTTTAAACAAATATAAACGCAGCAAAAAAGGAAACACACATAATTTACGTAGTAACAGTTTAACAACTTCAAGGACTGTACTCAAACGGCAGATAAGCAGCAAATTTGAAACAAGTATTACAGATTCCAAAATTAAAAAACAACGACTAAGCGCATTGAACGAGGATTCGACGAAGCAGTCGTCATTTGCTAGTGATTGCATTGCTCACAGAACAAGATCAAAAACACTTTTAATTCAGGAACCTTCCATAAGCCTAGAACCTATTTCACCAAAAACAGAGTCACCAAAAGTTCAGCTGCAATCCGATATCACTGTTTCGTCCAGTCGTTCATCATCTTCAAAAAATAATAATTGGCGTCGAAAGTGTGAGTTTTGCAATACAAAGTAAGGTGGAACGGAACGTCCCTCCAAAGACGAAGTCGCAGCTAGGTAGTAGATCTAAATCCAGATAGGACGACTCCGTTGTCCAAGATCTTTTCAACCGGGCGACTGGAATAGGAGTTAGCAGTAGCAGCAATAGCCGCTTTACTACAAACGCCAACAACCTCGACCTCGATTGAGCGGAAACACTACAAGTGGTACCAGTTCTAAATCATCTTTTTTGTCACCTCTTAACCCAGCACGTTGGGGTCGTCAAGGATCTAACAATAGTTCTGCCGTCAAAGACTCAGCTCCTGCAAGTTGTGTTTCAGGGAATATGAATAAAAACATTTCAAATGTAAATCGAGTGGCAGCAGTTAATCGCGAGAAAGCCCCTTAATGGATACTAGAACAGGCAATTTCTTTCATTAAACGTTATACGGAACAAGAAATCTCTTAAGTCTATTATATCCAGGTCCATTATATTATGTCGTTTATCTGGTGTCATAACAAATTTAGAAGGAAGTTACAGTCAGTGCTTAGAAGCGCTTCGAGAACTTAAAACAATACTAATGGAAAATGACATTTCTCTTTTTGAAGTAAACCACTCAGGTTTAATAAAAACCATGTTGCACTTTATGGCTGCGGAAAATGGCTTAGTAAGTCGTGAGAAAAGACTTCGTGCTTTCTTGCATGAATTTGCGGCACTGCCTTTGGAAAGCGCTTTTAGTTCCAATATGATGCCCAATATCGAACCATCGGCATCCAGTGTGTTTGTTGCAAAACTTAACGGTTGTGTTACACAATTAGAACAGTTTCCAGTGAAATTTCATGATTTTCCAACAGGAACTGGTGGCCATTCGAATATAAGTGCCCTAAAATTTTTCAATACACATCAACTTATGTGTAATTTGCAACGACATCCTGATTGTAACAATCTCCACAGTGGAAAGGAGGAATTGTTAAAATTGATCCTTTAGCTATGGTACAAGCAATTGAGAGGTACTTGGTATCAAGGGGATATGGCGGTATACGAGAAGAGTCAGACGATGATTCCGAAGAAGATATTGATGATAACGTAGCTGGAGTTGTAATGCCGCACAGCACATTTAAACATAAATTGCAATTTTTAATTGGGGATAATGTATTGCCCTACGCTATGACTGTTTACCAAGCTGTAAAACAATACTCTCCTTTAATTAATGATCAATCTGAAACTGACACTGAACCCGAAATATATTTAGAAAACGCAAACATATGGGCACATCAACACACAATACATTATCGGCTACTTGAAGAGCAGCATACATCAAGCGAATGGTGTAGTGGGATTAGTATTGATAAAGCTTCTACGACTTCAAAATCCACAACAGTTCTCTCGTCAAAAAGAAGTAGCAATTCTAAATTTATAAGAAAGAAAACCGATTTCTGGCATGAAGGCGTGGCTCCCGAAATTGCATCTCCATTAAAACCATTTTTAGTAAAAGAGCTACCTACCGAAATAGTAAATGTACAAGACGCTTCAATCGATGCACTTTGCATGTTGCGCATTGTCCATGCATTAAATCGTAATATTTGGTCCGTTGTGATACCACAAGGATTTCAAAAATCCCCCTTACTCGTTAAACCATTTTGAGCTAATAATGAAGCGTTTGAGACAGTGAATGTCGGAATTATTTAGATCACTAGGATCGTTATAGTAGTAGTCTCCCAAGTGGAGTCTACGTCTTTGCGCTAGGGCAGGACAAGAGCATAGAAGGTGGGGAATTGACTCCTCTTCTTCTTCATCCATGCAGCTTCTGCAAAAGTCATTTGCAGGAACTCCAAGACGAGAAGCATGTCTTCCTATTAGGCAGTGCCCAGTAAGGACACCTATGATGGAGCTAATATGCAATCTACCAATAGAAATTAGTTGTTTTGAGCGTTTAGCATCAAACAATGGCCAAATCAGTTTAGTAGACCGGCAAGTTGGGGTGCTGGTCCACCTGTGGTTAGCTTTCTTTATGGTGTCTTGCTTTAGCATAAGTTTACAAGTAGCTAGGGGTATACCGATGTTAGATTTGCTATCCAACAAAGGTAATATTGTTCCGTTTTTTGCAAGTTCGTCAGCTTTACAATTTCCTGGAATGTCTCTATGCCCCGGCACCCATGTAAGGTGAATGTTAAACTGTTTTGACATCTCCACCAGAGATGATCGACAATTTTGGGCTGTTTGTGAGTTAATGGAGACAGAGTCCAGTGACTTTAAGGCAGCTTGACTGTCTGAGAAGATACGTATATCGGTTGTCGATATAACGTTTTCTTTTAGCCAAGAAAGGACTTCTTTTATTGTTAAAAGCTCTGGAACACGCTACAGTTATTGGGAAGACGAAAAGATAGACAAAGATTTAATTTTTCGGAGTATACGCCTCCACCGACCCCGTCATCGGTTTTAGATCCATCTGTATAGAAATGAATTGCTTCGTCTATCAACAGCGACTCATTTTCCCAAGAAGACCTGGAAGGGATGGATACTTGAAAATGTTTATCAAATTTTGGATGAGGGGTGGTGTAATCGACGTTACTAGGTAGACTACTGAACGAGTTCAGGAGGCTATAAGTCGAATGGCTGTGTTAGCGGCCGATTATTTGCTAAAAATATCTAGCGGTATGAGATGAAACAGAACATCAAGTGCAGCAGAAGGAGTTGAGCGGAGAGCTCCACCCATGATTAAACAGGCTGTTCGTTGGACTTTGCTGATCATATCGCGGTTTGTTGCTTTTTCCAGCGCAGTCCACGCACAATAGCTCGCGAAGAAATCTTAAAGCAAACTGAAATCATCATACAAGATTTTGGCCATTCAAAAGCTTTGTTGAAAATTCAATATGAAAACGAAGTTGGTACTGGAATGGGTCCTACCCTGGAATTTTACGCACTTGTATCAGCTGAATTGAAACGCACTGTGGAATGGTAATAACAGCTACAAAACAACTTTATCTTCATTTGTGGACGTGGTAAAATCTAGATCAACACATAAAGAAAATCATAAACAAAAAATAGGATCTCATAACGACAAAGTCAATTCAAAGGTAGAAACAAGAAGTGATGATACTTCGCGTAGTGTTTCATCAAGTATATCAGTTAGCAGAAATAAGAGTGCGAATTCAAACGATTCAGTTGCTCCTAATATTGTACAGACAGGACAGCCACCAAGCCACCCAGAAGTCGAAAGTCTTGTTCAAACTGAAATACATAGAGTTCAAGACGTCTTAAAAGACACTTATTTAACAGCTGATGTGGACGTGCCTTATTATGTCGACGCAATTCATGGTTTATTTCCATTGCCTTTGGGAAAATCTTTTAAGCTTGCATATGTAATAAAAGTTAAATCAAAGTTTAAATTTTTGGGTAAACTAATGGCTAAAGCAGTAATGGATAGCAGAATGCTTAATTTGGCCTTTTCAACACCATTTTATCGATCTCTTAAGTAAAGAAAACTCGATTGGACTGGTTGACTTAGCATGTGTTGCACCTGAAGTTCAGAAAACTTTGGTCCGATTAAAAGATGTTGTAAAAGATCGTGAACTGATTAAATAGGACCCAAACTTAGATTCTTTGCAAAAAACTGAAAAGATTGAATTGTTGAAATTATATGTGTGCCTTATTACGGACCTAGGGCTTGATTTTGTGTTGCCTGGACATGCCAACATTGAGTTGAGACGTGGAGGACGAGACATACCTGTAACAATTCATACTCTACATCAATATATTTCTCTTGTTTCCCACTAGTTTCTTATTAAAGGCGTTCAAAAACAGTTCGAGTCCTTGAAGAACTGGAAAATGTGTTTTGCGAATCAGGCAATCCAAACTATCAGCTATGGGATGTTAAAATGTTACAAGAATATTGTAGAACTGATCATGGTTTTAATCAAGATTCTCAAGCAATAGAATTTTTGTTTGACATACTAGCGATTGTTCTTACAATTTGTTACCTGAAGTCTAAGGTTACCTACTGGTGGATTTAAATCGCTTACGCCACCTCTTAGAATTGTTCGGAAAACGATTGATCCTGATCAAAATCCAAATGATTATCTTCCTTCTGTGATGACTTGTGTAAATTACTTAAAATTACCGGAATATTCGAGTCGCGAGGTTATAAGGACTAAATTGAAGATTGCTGCTACTGAGGGAAGCATGTCTTTTCACCTGTCTTAAATAAAACATAATCCATACGCCAAAATACACAAAATCTATCAAAGAAATATAACAAATGTGCGCTTGTGAAAATACACATAATACATACATAAAATATACATAATACATACATACACTGAAGAATTCCTAAGCACGTTAGGGTTTTGTAGAACAAAGATCGGTTCGATCCAAATAGGCCAACACTTGTAGCGCCAGTTCACGTGGCAGAAGAGAAATAAAGTCTCTCTATCTCTAGCTTTCTTGACGATTTCTTCTTCGGAACTAAGGCATACTATTGGCTGTGTATGTTTGGATAAACGTGACAGGGAGTGACTGGATGAGGTATTGAACGAATGCTCCGATAGACTTTCATTTGAATTGGGATTCGATAGAATTGGCGATGAAGATGAATCCATGACTGCTGATGAGACTGATTCCGGACCAGGATTACGTGCTTCTGGATAGAGTTGTTGTTGTACTTTTTGTTGACCACTTGCCGTTGAACTATCTGGCTAATCTTTATTTTCGGTTGTATCCTTATGACTATCAACTTCCCCATTTGTAATCTTTGTGCTTTCTGGATGATTTAGGCTGGTGGTAAGATTTATTTTGGGAGTTGATTTAGTTAATCTGCTTTTGTAATGCCCGCTGCTGGTCGGTGTTGTTGAATGGTCTTTGTAGGTGCACTTACTGTCTGATGAGACTACTCGCTGTTGGTTATTTGCATTTTGCGCATTTTGTTGAACTATAATTTAAGTTATTAACATAAGCCTAAGTATAAAAACAATAAATGTTTATCACGCATATTTATAATCAAGGTCTACTTACAATTCTAAAATATTTGTTTTGAGAACTGTCATTCTGATATTCACAAAAAAAAACAAAACTTCAAATTTTGAGCTACTGACTTCATTTTGTATTTTAATCCACCATTCACACGTATTCACGGATAGGGAATTTAAGAGAGTTTTCTCTTACTCACCTCAAAAAAATTTGAGGGTGTTTCAGGCAAGAGGGGTACCGGTCGTGACTCTAGGTAATATATTTCCTCTATGCTGGAAACTGTTAAACAAAGCAAAAAATCTAGGGTTGTTTTTAGGCAGGTATATTTTTGATTGGGGTGGGTGGTAGCGGTAGGTATTGTGATTTGTGAGTGAGTGAGTAGTTATGTATTTTATTATGAACCCAACCAAACCAACAGGTTCTATGGAACCAGAACTTCGTTGGAATACGAAAGGGATGTGGATGCTCATTGAATTGCAAATGGGTAATATTTAATAGCTTAGATGGATTTTTATTGCATGGTTTCTATATTGGCGCTGTGGTACTGAAAACCTGGAAAAAGTTTACACTAACGAAAAGGTAATTTTAACTAAAATTAAGAATTTTCAATACCTAACATGGTGGGAAAATATTGAAAAAAAGTTTATATATAAATAAATTATGTAATAGTTATTGGTTTTGCGTCAATTGTGTGGGCTGTGCTTGGAAGTGAGTCAAGTGACCGCGAAAATGAGTGTTGCTTAGGAAAAATATAGACACAAGCACACAAGTGATGGGGTTTGTTGGAAGACTAGTCAAAGTAAAATTTCGTTGCTTGTGACATTACCTATGAAGTACATTTATGTAAATAATTTCATCGTTTTTGCAGCGTATATAAAAATATTCACACTTTTTATTTTCAATATCTACCAAAAGTGGGAAACTTTTGTCAGGAATATTCTTATGAGAATATAAATTTATGTTGTGATAAAAACGTTTAACTCAAAATAAATAAAATAAAACTTTCCTTTTTTAATTTTTGTTTATTTTAATTTTTTAAAATCAAAGTTATACACTCAACATGGAGACTAAACCACAAAGAAATTTAAACGTAACGCTGGAGCTGATTATCGTTTCTATACCGTTAAAAGTAATTTGACAGGATCTGTACATGATATTCGTTTACTGCAATGCAGTAGATTTTATAACAAATGGAAAAATGAAGGATGGCATCCTTTTTCAAGAGCTATTGTTATAGGTAACTTTGCCTACCATGATGACGGTATGGAAGAAGAAGATGGCGAAAATAATGAAGAACAAAATGTTAATGGAAACAATAGAAAAGCATTGTAGTCTTTGTGGAATTATGTAAACCATTGTCTTTGATTAATAATTGTAATTGATTATAATAGTAAATTACAAAATTAAAATTTTAAATGTATAGCAAAAATTAAACATTCTTGGATTTTTAATGGAATACCGATGCTCCAAGCTTTTCCATAAAACCTTTGCTCAAAAATTAGGTGGTCCGTTTTGAAAGAATCAGAAAAATTGTTCTTAGGTTCTATTTATTATTATTTATTAATCAGAGCATATAAATGTACAAATTAATGTTAAAAACTAACAGCATTAGCTTCATGGCTTAAGGCAGGGGGTTCTATTTATTTTAAGTCTTTTAGATGGATTTCACTTCAAACATAAAGTTCTCTTGAAAAATTACGTGATAATTTGGATTTGTGAGTGTCAAACCAGTGAACTTTCCACAAATAAAATTTCATGTTTTCCCAGCATTGAATGGACTACTATATACAAAAAAACACAGTGAAATTCAATTTTTTTTATCATTTTATTAATTCAAAAAATACTTACTTTTGTATATTTCTTTTTCATGTTGTACATGCAGCAGGCACTTACAACAGAATTTTGTATTGTATTAAATGTATGAAAATTTGTAGGTTAAATTGCTGTATGATGTGAATGATAAATTTCTGGGAAACAGAATTATACAACATTCCAGTATTTCTAGTGTAATCCTCGTTAAAGATTTTTGTATGACAGCGGATCATGTTATTTATTTATGTATTTATTAATTCATTGTATTTATTAATTCATTTTGGTAGGTACAATAGTTTAAGTTATAAATGAAGTTTAAAGTTTAGAAGACCATGAAAACTAACATGTTGGAATTATTAAAAATAATACTATAGCAAAAATAAAGAAAACCAGAGAAATTACTAATGACAATGACAATTTACTAATTATAAAATAGTATTACAATATAATAGTATTACATGGATTTTATTTCTTTAAATAGTGATCTTCCGAATAATAATTTTAGTATGTACCGCAACAAAACAATTTAATAGAGACTCTGTAGTGTAGCTTTAAAGGCTCGGTCAAACAGAACGCGTTTTTACGCCGCGTTTCACCGCCGCGTTCAAACGAAGCGTTGTATTACATTGCAATACATGTCCCATGTCACACTGAACGCGTTTTTGACGCCGCGTTGAATTCAACATGGCGTTGCAACGCGGCGGTGAAACGCGACGTTGTGTGAAATTACAGATTATTTCTAACGCTGCGGCAGTCAAAGGAATTTAAATTTTTTTCAAGATGGAAGAATTAATTGAATTGGTGAGAAATTACCCATGTTTATACGATATAGGTGATAATCGTATAAGAACATTGTTTTACATACATATTTAATTATTATTATTGAAATATATGAGACAAATTTGTCTCTTATCATAAATGCCGCATTGCTAGGTCTTGTTTGTTGGCCTTCGAGATGTGCGACTCTAGCTCCCGGCACAGCTGGTGATATTTGCCAATTTCTTCTCTTTTTTTTTGTTAATTGGCATAAACCCGCATTCTTTTTCTTTTAACGGAATTTCGTAAAATAGCAAATAGAAGCAATAATTCCTCTTCTGCTGCTTGACATTATTTTTGTTAGGGAATGATTGTTTTGTTTTTTTCATTGCTTGAAAGCTCTCTGTTTGACGTCCTCTGACGCGGCGGTTGCAACGACGCGTCAAAATAATCTTACCGTCGCGTTAAGAAATCTTAACGCGGCGTTGAAAACGCGTTCTGTTTGACCAAGCCTTAAGCTAGACTAGAGCTAGTGGCAGGGTTCGGACTTAGGTTTTAAATTTTCGAAGTAGATACGGAAAAAAACTGAAGTAGATCCACAATTTTCGAAGTAGTTTTAGGAAATTAAATTATATAAACATATATAAGTAAATTCTGATTTCAGACTTTAAAAAAAAATAATTAAATATAACTATTTTAAAGTAAATTTTACATAAACAAACACTTTTGTATGAATTTTATCAATACAATAGGTGGCTCATAAATATCTTTAAGTTTTTCTGCAAATAATCTCGAAAACATTAAATTTTCCACGGTGCTTACGCTTAAACAATTCCTAAACTTGTTTTTTTTTTTATGTGCTACAGAGTGATCAGCGCTGACTTTAAATATGTTGGTTAAGAATTTCAAAGAGAAGTAGATCATAAAAAAGAGAAGTAGGGAAGTAGATTAAATTTTTTTTCTCAAAATTGAAGTAAATCTACTTCGATCGAAGCAAAGTCCGAACCCTGGCTAGTGGCGAATGCTCATCAAAATAAAATAAAACAACATAGTTGTGTGCAAGGTGAGAGGAAGGGAGGAAAAAGTGGGAATGAAAAGGTATAGGTATAATTCGTACAATATGTTTTTGAGGAACAAGAAGAGGATTTATCTTGTTTTGATAAGCACCCCAGTTCATTTTGCTATCAAGTAAAACACCGAGGTATTTGAAGGTCTTGACAAAATCTACCTGAAAGCAATGAGGGGAACAGGACTCATTAGGATCGAAACTGTTAGATACTACGTTTATATGCAGTATCGAAATATCGAGTTGGATTAGGGTCGGATTTTTGACCCAGGTTTTTCGTCATTTGAGTTGAGAGCTCGATTTGGAGTTAAGTTGAAATGGTGTTGAGCGATTCTGAAACATTTTGTTAAGCCAACTCCTCGACCCAGGTTTTTCTTCTCATATTTCGACTCGACACCGCTGAGCGAGTGGGATCGAGTCGAACGAAGCTCATTTCAACTCAATACCCGTTTATAACGGGTCAAATTGAAGCTCGCTTCAATACCTCATATAAACGTAGTAAGAATCGTTTAAATTAAATTTGAATTTATTGCATTCTGAAGAGTGATACAAAATATCGCAATCAACTAAAATGGGAAACTCTGCTAGACTGAAGTACATTATTTTTGTTTTATTGCTCAACACCATTTTATTAACTGAAAATAGAGTTTATGAAAATCAGGAAAAGCAAAGAACCCAAAACTGAACCTTGGGGAACGCCGATACTAATATTGGATAAACTACTTCAGCTACCATTTACTTTAACTATTTGCTTCCTATTAGATAGATAAGAAACTAACCAATTATAGATAAACCCACGCATACCTGCATTGTTCAATTTTTTCAAAAGAATATCATGGTCTACTAAGTCAAAGGCCTTGGTTAAGTCAATGAAGAGACCAGCTGAGAATAAATTAATGTTGATGTTTTCATAAATTTCACTACAAAATTTTAATAATGCATCTTCAGTAGATCGAAGAGCTCGAATTCCGAATTGAGCTTCGCTAAAGAAATGATTTTTATTTAGAAATTTCAAAATTCTTTTTTTCATCGCCTTTTCAAAAATTTTTGAACATACAGGTAACAGAGAAATAGGTCTGTAATTATTCATAATGCAAGGGTTAGACTTTTTGTATAGAGGAATGACTTCAGCAATTTTAAGAGATCTTGGAAAGACACCACCGTACACACTTTTATTAAAAATATGTGCAAGAACATCCACAATGTTGTACGCAATTTGTTTAACGATTAAACTGGAACAATTATCGTTGGTAACAGAACCAGATTTCTTTAATTTTTTGATGATGAAAAGCAGTTCACCAGGCTCTATAGGAGCATAAAAAAGACTTTCTGTACAAATATTATCATTAACTATACCCTGAGTACATAAAAAGTCATTTCTATTCCTAAATACCTCAGTCGAAACATTTTCAGCTATAGAGTCCACAACTCTATCTTTAAAAGGCAATAGATCAACCACAACAAACGTTACGGAACTCATTTCTATGGTTATAAATGCATTCCAGAGAGGAAATGAAGTGAAAGTTATCATCACAGATTTTAGTAAAACATTTGAAAAAATATGTCATGAGATTATTTACCTTAAGCTTAAAGCCCTCGGTTTTCCACCATTTTTCACTTTATCCAGTAAGCGAGTACCCCTACCCTTCCGAACATATTACTTTCACGATGTTGCTATTTTATTTATTTGTATTTATTTGTTCTATCCGAGACCTGGGAATTATAGTTAGACTTTCGTTCCCATTTTGATGATATAATTCAAAGTCCCTTTTCTATATCATTTGTCAGATACCTTTTTGAATACGATAACCAAGTTTGGTCGCCATATCAGAACGCTTATTTCCAAAGAATTGAAGCTGTGCAACCCAGATTTCTTTAATTTGGCCCTAGTGGTCTTCCGTGGTCTGATCATACAAATCTATGCAGGCATTAGATAAAATATATCTAAGAAACGAACTCGGTTTAATGTTTAAACGATCATTGCGAAATCGAATAAACTTTATAAGCTTAATTTTAAACTTGCACTTTGGAACTTTCAACAAAACGTTCCTCAATAAAAATCAACTGAAGTGAAAACAAGGGGATATCCCTAATATAATTAATGTAATTATATGAACAAAACAACTTGCCCGATATTTAATCTCACGCTAAGAAAAAAAAAATGGCAATAGTTATTATGGGTTATTAAGAAAAAATAATGTTTTAAAATTTTTCTGATGCAACCTAAATTAAGTATTTGGGTCAGGTACAGGTCTAACTATTTATTATTTATTTATATTTATCTAATTTTATTTTCTGTCCGTTTTCAGAGTCATACAAATTCTTACTTCATTAGAAGTATTTTTTATCTGACTGGTTATCCATCGAATAATTCTATGCATATGTATATATATATGTATGCACAGCACATGCACTAAACATCTATGTACACACAGGTGTAATTACAGGTGTATATTGCACAAATCCAATAATAGATATCTATAAATTTAAAAGTTTGTATTCCAATGTCTATTGTTCCAAAAATTGTATTTTTCCCATCAATTAAATACTATCTAATAAGAAAATCTTAAAAACGTTAACTAAATGCTACTGTCAAGTATAAATGTATCTGAAAACAATAGCATGATGTTAGTTTTGTTGAAATTATCTAGTAAATTCTATTGAGATGAAGAAATACTCAGTTGTTGCATTATTCGTAGTCTGTATCATTGATTTGAATAAGGTAAAATGTTTTATTCAAATTAATAAGTTTTATTCCATATCTAATCTGAATTAATTTCGACATAACTTAGCAAAGTTAAATTGAATCATAAGAATTTAATGGATTTAACCGATTTTTGTGAAATTTGTACGATAATTTGTAAAACTTGAAGAAGTTTTTGTTGTTGTTTCATTAAAAATTGTGACAAAAATGTTGACTTTAATTGCCGGAAGTTTGCTTTTTATCTTTAGATAGTAGAATAGTCTTTATAAACGTTAGCCAACTCTTATTTTACATATGTAACATAAGTATACATGTGTGTTTTTTCCAGCGTGTATTTTGGCTCATAATAAATTAAATATCGTAGTTGATGTTGATAAATGATAATAACTATTTATAAAAAAAAATTCGAAAAAAACTCAAACACAACCATTATATGTATGTACCTTTTTTTTAGTAAATTTTGAGGCCTTAACATGTTATTTCCTGAACCTCACGATTTGAGCAAGTGAAATGATTTGTATAAAATGTTTTAACATTCTTGTTTTCAAAACCTTCAAGTTCACTGAATCTTAATCAATGTATGTATGTATTTATGTGGGTGGTGGTGAAATATTGTAACTTGATTTCATTTTCATATTAAATTATTTTCGAACACCAAACGAAAAATCCTGGAAGACGTCAAATACGCTCATAGCTTCGAAATAAAATAAAATGCATGATTAGATCGCACGTACTTGTCCTTAAAATTGTATATGAATATAAGATCATGAATTTCTAGAAAAAAAATGGATTTATGCAAACAAAGATTAAAAATCGTTTTATCATTAACTGAATTTTTTTATATAAGAAATTTCTTTAAGATGTTTTAAGGAAAAAAAAATTAAACAATTGATAATATAGATTTTAGTAAATAATTTCAAAAACTAATCGTTCATACATTTTCAAGTTATTGATTTTCCAAAAAAAATGATTTTCTTTTCTTCAAAAATCCAAAACATTTATTTTATTTGTATAAAAATGTGGTAGGCCAATTTTAAGTCTTTATTGCTGTACGAATAAAAATAAATTTCTGACCCGCTTATGAGATATCAAATTTTCCAAAAAAAATATTTTTTGTTTTCAAAAATTCAAAAAATATGTTTTTTTTTATGTTTTGAAATGCAATTTTTTTCAAACCTTTAAAAAGCCCTTTTATACAAAATTTCATTAAAATCCGTTATGGCGATAATAAGAAATTCAATATTTGAAAAAATGGTTTTATGGTAAGGACAGTCAGTAATATTTTAATTTCCATTCTTTTTATCAAATTATAGATCGTTAAAATTAATCGAAAGAAAAAAACTGTAAACAAAATGTTAAGTGCCGTTTTCGAGAAAAATACGATTTTGTAAAACTATTTTTTAACATTTGTATGGTGGGTACCGGTATTTTTATTTAAAATAAAATTAATTTTGTTTCTCATATCTTGTAGATTATATTAAAAAAAATTTAACTGTCAAGTTTAACAAAAATCGAGCATGGGGTTTTCGAGATGTTGAGTTTTGAAAAAAAAAGATTTGAAATTATTTTTAAAGATCCAAAAAAGAGAAAACCAAAAACAAAAAAATGGCTCCATGGGCGGTACGATTGATAACCATTTTTGTAAAATATTTTTCAACCATTACCTAGCTTTAACAAATTGATTTTTTTTTTAATTTGTGGAACAGTTTTTGAGAAAAAAAAATTATTTATAAAATTTCGAAAAAAATCGTATGGCAGGTACTGTTATTTTTGGTCCTAGAATACAACAAAAAAAAACTGAAAAACGTGTGGAGGGAGATTTAAAAATTATATCTACCAAGTTTTAAGAAAATCAATTTTGCTTACGTACATATAAGTCACAGGTAAAAATAATCGTTTGTTTTATTGAGCAAGATTTTAAAGAAAAAAGTGAGGTTTTCCTATAAGAATACAAGGATAATATAACTCAACAAGGCTTATCTCGAATTTGAACACATTTTCCAACATATATGTACATATGAACATACATATATAGTAGGTATATTTTGTATCTTTTCCAGTAAAGTGGAAAAACATAAACATAGGTCAATATTCTTTCAGTTTTTTTTAGTTTATTAATTCAATGTACGCCTGAACACAGTGAGAATAGAATATAGAATAAAATAGAAAAAGATTTTTTATTTAGTTTAGTTTAGTTTATTAATTCATTCAATGCCTATACACAGTAAGAATATAATTCTTATAAATTAGTGATAAGCTTAATTTATTATAATTAATCAAAAATGGAGAAAAAAAAGCTATTACTGAGTGTTTTTGGTTTACGATAATTGTTAAAAATTAATATTTGTATTTGTATAAATTCCTTGATGTAAATGTAATGGTTATGATATAAATAAAAAAAAAAGGAAAAAAAGAAACTATATTTTCAAAAATACAATAATTTATGTATTTGCAAAACTTATATACAATAAATACTACATAACAATACATCTCACCTAAAAAAAACAAACAAAAGGTGTCCTTTAAACAAATTTAAAATTTAAAAACAGGGTTAAGGACCAGAGAAAAATTAGAGGTTTTGATTTTGAAAGTAGGATCTTATTTCTTGACAAAACCGTGTGTCATTACTGACTCTTCTAATGTTCCTTGGAATCAGATTCTAAAGACGAATGGCGCTGATGAAAAATTGTCGCTCAGAGGTCAAACAAGAACATCGAGGGTGCATCAGTATGCGGGATCTGTTGAAGGAGGTAAATCTAATCCTATTGAACAAACTACAAGGTTGCTGCGTATGAATTATGTTAAATAATAAGATGAGGGTTCTATAACGAAGGAGGTGGTCAAAAAATACATATTAAAAATTTGTACTGAGAAGCTAGATATGCGATCAAAACGACGCAGGCCAAATATGTACCGAGCTGTACCGAGCGTTTAGCTTTCTCCTACTGACGGCATCACAGTTGTTATACACTTCGCATCCATATGTTAGTATTGGAACAACAAGTGTTTTGGCCAACATTAAGCGGGTTTTTAAACGAGTGTAATACTGTGAGGACCATAACGCGCGAAGCACACCATAAACTTTACCCACGGTGACATTGATGTGTTCGGTCCCAGGTCAGTGTTCTGTTGAAGACCATTCCAAGATTTTTTGCTGATTGAGTGAAAGCGATCGGTAAGCCATTTAGATATAGGCCAGGAAAATAGTCTAGGTTCAGAAGCTTTTTACTTATAATGATGCATTTCGACTTAAGAGGATTAAGGAACAGTCCATTACAATCTGACCAATAGGAAATATCCTCAAGGTCCCTGTTTATATCATATGTACAATCTTCAATTAGCCCAAGAGGACAACTTTTGAAAAGCTGCACATCATCAGCATACATTTGGATGGAAGATCTCGTGACCTTTGTAGGAAGTTCATTAATATAAAAAGAGAAGAGAAGAGGACCCAGAATCGATCCCTGTGGGACTCCTCGAGTGGTTGGTAAAAAATTCGATATCATATTTTTGACTGACACAGCTTGTTCTCTGTTTCGCAGAAAAACCATACATTGTAGAAAGTTTATGGCATAAGTTGTTGTGAACCAGAGTATCGAATGCTTTGGAAAAATCCAAAAGTACTAAGAAAGTAACACAATCACTCTACAAAGCTAGTCGTATATCCTCAACAACGTTAATGATAGCGGTGGTACAACTGTGCTGTTGTCGAAAGCCATATTACTTAGGTGAAAGAATATTATGGGTTCTTAGGTAGACATTTAGTTGCTTTTGCACAACTCTTCCGAATACTTTAGATAGATATGGGAGCACGGATATTGGTCTGTAATCATTAGCGTTGCGACTTTTTGGGATGGATACAATTTTTGCTAACTTCCATTTAGTAGGAAATATTTCTGTCATTAATATTGTATTAAATGTGTGCGTAATGTATGGCATTTAAATTATGCTAAAAAACGTATCAAAAATCTTATTAATATTATAATACATTATAATGACAAAACATTTTATGTTGTCTGTCAGATTGGCATTACAAATCTATTTTTTTTTTTTTCAAATTACCATCGATAACTAATTATTTACAATTATTTACACAAGTATTCATACTATAGATCACTTTTAAAATATTATTTTAATTATTGTAAATTCATTTAAGATTACAATTGAAAATATGGCAAATAAAGAATAATATTATGCAACTATTATATGACATATTTAGTTTACCTACTTTGCTAAGTTAAGTTAAATATCACAAAAATACATAAGTTTTTTTTACACATATTAGTTTAAGCAAATTCATTTATTAACATATTTCTGTACTTAAGGCAAATTACTAAAAAGTTGTAAAGGGAAGAGAAGTTGTTGTTTTAAAAAAAATAATCATATCATATACATATATACATATGCATTTAAAAAACAAATACGTTTCTAAATACATACATCTCAACTTCAGAATTTCTTTAGGTGTGCGTTTTAAAAAAGAATTTAGAAACCTTTTATGTGATAGTCTTAGGACCAGTTTCAAAGGTTCCGGTTAAAGTTTCGGATAGTTATCCGACCCATAACGCTATTCAGCAGATAAGGGTTTCTGTTATTTTGTGTTTCATCATCAAAGTATCGGATAAGCTAACTAGTAGATAAAATTACTAGCCACTTATTCTTTAAACGAACAGTAATGCGTGTTCTTTCTTTCAATATACAATAAACAGAAACAAAGTATACTTATTAAATACACCCCATACGCCATCTTGGTGTTTTTGTGACGTCACACTCATCTTTTATTATTATTTTCATTTTTAATTGAAACTATACTTAGAAATTAAATAATAATCAGACAAGTTGTTTTTGAGGAATAAAAACTTTCAAAATAGAAAAAACTAGTCAAAAAATCAAATGAATTACATAATTTATTTTTGCCGTTCACCGAACAAAAGCAGACGATGTGAAGTCACACAACTAATAGGTTTTTGTTTTTCGTGATTTCGACACACACATGTCAGCTGTTTCGTTTTTGATGTTTATTAAGGGCTCTGAACTTAGTTGGACTAAAACCGCAGTAAAGCCAAGCTTATCTTCTGGATAAAGGCTTAAGCAGCCACTTGAACCGGTAGAAAGACATTATGTCGGATATCGGTATCCGATACCTTTGAAACCAAAATTTTAAGTTCCGGATAAAATATCCGAGACTTTATCCGGTAGCCTTGTAACTGAGAAAAATGTTCAAAATTAATAAAAAAAAGATATCAACATTCTAGGAGCCGTTTTCGAGAAACTCGATTTTTCAAAACTATTTTCGAACATTTGTATAGTGGGTACCGTTGTTTTTAAACAAAATAAAATAATATAATATAATTAAAATTCCTACACCTTGTAGATAATATTAAAAAACTCTTAATTGTAAAGTTGAAAAAAAAATCCAGCATGGGGCTTATGAAAGGGCTTATGAAATATTAAATTTTCAAAAAAGAATGGTTCTAAGGGTACCCCCCACCCCCCAATTAATAACCATTTTTCAGAAATTTTTTCAAGCATTACCTAGCTTAAACTAATGAATATGATTTTTTTTTAATCTGTGGAACATTTTTTTGAAAAAAAAAAATATTTTATAAAATTTCGAAAAAAAATCGTAAGGCGAATGCCGGGCCGTTTAGGCTGTAGTCGAACAGTCATATAGAATTGCGAGAACTACTTTTTTCGTCTTCCCTATCAACGCAATGTTAAGTCGGATCAATATAATAGTACATAATAAACTACATAAACATGTCGGTTTTAGTTTTGAAAGTAAATTCTAACTCTTAAAGAAACTGTGCTTCTTCTCCCATTCCCCCAACTGCAACCAAATTTAGGTCCCTGATTAAGTCTCTTAAAACTTGTCGTGCTTTCATTGCTTCAGTGAGCGTAAAATTTCTTTAACGCGTATCTGGAATAATAACTTGATCTCGGGTTCCTCTTCTTGACAAGCTTGCGAGCTCTTCGAACTTGAAGATAATTACATTCGGTCAATAACAATACATTTTTGTATTTTGGTTAAATCTTGAATGAAAATAGTTAAAATCGGTCTTAATCTGACGAACTTGCTCTTATTTAAGAGTTCTTTGGAATTTAAATTGTTTATAAATAAAAAAGCATGAATATACAGGGTATCCGGTAATTTGTGTGCCATCTTTGGGATGTGATTTTTGGTCATATTCTAAGAAACAAATTGTTCTACGCTAAAGTCTGATTTTCAACTTTGACATCACTTTTTGACGATTTAAAAAAAGGCTAACTTTGGTGTACCCTGACCCATGTTAAGGTCGATTATTTCTCTGTCAGTATTAATAGTAGGGACCTCATTTTGAACTTTTTAACCTTTAAAACTACGTTTAAATTGAGCTTATATGTTTTTAGGGTTGGCAGATATTCAATTTTAAATGGCGTTCAATTTTTCTTTTCCGAGCAAAATTTTGACTTTGAGGTCATTTTTTTCGTAATTAACATAAAGTTTTCTTATTTTACCTGATGAACAAAACAATAATAAAAAAAACACATTAATAAGTGCACCCAAAAACCCATACATTTTATGATACTTGGGAAAATCTAAAGCAGGTAAAAAATCGAATTTTGGATTTTTTACCTACTTCTATTGCAGCACTTGGCAATTGGAGTGGTTTTCCAAGAATTAATAGTTATTAGGTAATTTTTAAGACACTCATGAAAAGGGTTAAAAGTGTACTTGACTTGCTGTCAAAATCCTTATTACCTTACCTCTTCTCAGGGAGAGTTAAATTTTGGGTATGAATGTTTAATGGGTAAATTAACTAAATAAGTGGTATAAAAGAATAGAAAAAGAAATTCATTCATCAGATTATCAAGTTAAGTCACGATAACAGTTGGATAAGAGCGCTTTTAGAAATGCATTCATTTATGAGAAAATAATATGCAGACATTTTATTCGTTTATGGGTTGTGCAACGGAAATTCAAGAAGAGTAAAACGAAGATACCAGGAACTTTATCCTAACAGACGATTTCCTTCTCGAAATGTTTTTGGGCGAAACGCACTATGGAGTTGAGGTCGCAAAAACTTTCAATTAAATGTTTTGGAAATGCCTTTCGAAGGCTTCGAGAAACTGGATCAGTTTCAACTGCAAGAGATAACGCGGGAGCTGCAAGCCCAAAAAGAGTTTCGGTCGATGAAAGAATACTGGCAGCTGTTGAAATCGACCCTTCCATCAGAATAAGATGATTGGTTCTACAGCTTAATGTTTCCAAACACAGAATTTCCAGTATACTGCATGGAGAAAATATGTATCCATATCACCATACACCTGTGCAAGAACTGCTTCCCGATGATTTTCAAAAGAGACTCTATTTTGTAACTGGTTGCTAGAGAGAAGCCTGGATGACAAACAGCTTATAAACAGAATTCTTTGGACAGACGAACCTCCATTCACAAGAGATGGTACGAGTATTACGAATTTCCATAATCTCCACGTTCAAGATGGCAAAGATTATTTCTTAACAGATTTATTGTCAATCTGTGGGCAGGTGTAATTGGAAATAAATTAATCGGGCCTTTCAAATTACCACCCCGATTTAATTCTACTAACTATCTAGAGTTTTTACAAATTATTCTACCAGACTTATTGGAGGATGTTCCACTGCTTCAACTAGCTTCATCATGTTTCCAATTAGATGGTGCTCCGGCCCACTAGGGTCGAGAAGTTAAGGATTGGCTAGATAAAGAATACGGTGATCGATGAATAGGCAAAAATGGACAAATCCAATGGCCTGCAAGATCTCCCGATCTCACTGTACTGGATTTTTTTGTATGGGGACTCATCTGAAAAAACAACTTTAACTGATACTGAATTAGAACAACGTATTTCCGAAGGATCACTAAAAGTAAGGCAAGAGTTATCGAGAATAGACATTCAAAATGAAATCCAAAAACGGGCTCTAATATGCATTCAAAACGAGGGAGGGCACTTTGATCACTTATTATGACTGTATTTGTGTGTACATAAAATACAAACCCTTTACACCTCAGGGCGAAAATCGTTTTTTTTTTTAATTTTACCTGTCTTAGATTTTCCCAAGTATCATAAAATGTATGGGTTTTTGGGTGCACTTATTAATGAGTTTTTTTTATTAATGTTTTGTTCATCAGATAAAAATAAGAAAACTTTATTTTTACCACGCATTTTTTGAAAAAATTGACCTCAAAGTCAAAATTTTGCTCAGCAAAGAAAAATTGAACACCATTCAAAATTGAATATCTGGCAACCCTGCTGGTATTTTTACTAAAAAAAAGTTCAAAATGAGGTCCATACCATTAGTACTGACAGAGAAATTGACCTTAACATGGGTCAGGGTACACCAAAGTTAGCCTTTTTTTAAATTGTCAAAAAGTGATGTCAAAGTTGAAAATCAGACTTTACTGTAGAACAATTTTTTTCTTATAATATGACCAAAAATCACATCCCAAAGTATGGCACACGAATTACCGGACACCCTGTATAAAAAAAGCATGTTCCGTTTTTCTTGCCAAGCTAATTTTTTGACTTTGGGCTCAATTTTCTCTAATAAATTAAGGGACACCCTGTTTAAGGAGCACAGTAACATGATGGTGTGGGGATGTTAAAAAAAATCTTGATTTCATTGAAAGTACAATAAATAAACAAGACCATCTTAAAATCCTAAGCAATAACCTTCTACCGAGCTTGAGCAAATTAGGTATGCTTAGCAATTATTGGATCTCTTAGCAAAACAATGATCCTGAGCATGCCTCAAGGTTCCTTAAAGAGTGAATGCTTTATATGACTTCAAAGCACCTCTACCACCCTCTATAATCTGACGCGTAAAATATGGAGTATTTTTAGTTTTTATTAGGAAAAAAGCATTAATTCGTTTTTTGAATTTTTATTTTGGTTTTGATGTATTGCTATTAAATAAAGCTATTATTTTGTAATATTGGAATCCAATATTTTAGGTGTTTACTCACTTTTGACGCTCACAGTATGAATTCACAATCCTATGCCTCATCAAAAGAGTGGTAATCAAATGAACAACAGTTTTGTGTTTTCAATCAATTCAACTTGAAAATTATTCTCCATACTGACAAGATTTCATAAAAAATGGCACTCAATCATCGCCCCCGTTAATCAAATAGTTAAATTACGAGTACTTTGAAGTACATTTATAGTTGTATTTGCAGGCCGCACAATTTCCAGACAGGGATGCACTTTTAAACTTCGTTCAAGCCGCAATAGAAGACTGCTATGAAGATGATGCCAAATCAATTAAAGTAGAAGCAACCGATGGTAATGTTTTAAATAATTTATTAGTCGCGATAACTTTAACGACTTATATAATAATGATTTAAATTCTGGAATTCAGCTGCTTTTGAATCTTTAATCACGAGTGATCCTAATCCACCACGTGCAACGAAGTGCATGCGATTTTGTGTGATGAAGTCTCACAACTTGGTAAATTAAATTGCAAAAAAATAACCACCATATGTATTCAAGTTAATTCTTCCAACTAGTATAATGACGACAATACCCTCAACATTAACCAAGTTCAAGAACTTTTTAAACACGTCTATCGAGACACTTTGGACGAAAACAAACTAAAGATCATTAGAGAATCAGCAGAGGAGTGTATGTCAAAGGCTTTCACAGAAGACAGGTAAAAACTAAGTACCAGTACTCGTTTAGAATAGTTATAAGCATTAATTTATTTTAGGTGTGAAAAATCTCACGACATAGCGATGTGCATGATTTCTAAGCTCGCTGAACAAGGCATTGATATTAAACAAATCTGATCAGAATATACAAACATTACATACATATCTATGTATCTTTGACCCAACAACAACATTTAAATTTTAAGTTTAAATTTCCATGAACCAAATAAAAATTAATTATAATTCACATTATAAGCTTATACGATTTAGCAAATTTTATTCGAAATAGCACCATACTTCCTCTACCCTTTTATTAAAGTTTAAATCATCGAATACCTATTTTATTTGTTAGATGTTTCTTTTTTGATATTTGGAAACGTATACTAAAGATACTTAAATAATAAAATATTGCTTCGATGATTTTAATTTTAATGGCGCAAAACTTAAAACAGGCTATTGTTAAGGTATTAGTATAATAGTACTTAATTATTTGCTAACTTTAAAGTAGTTTACTAATTCATTCTTAATTTTAAACATTTTCTAACTACTATCGTACTAATGCAATTTTCTTAATAAATTGCTTCTGAACACACCTAAAACTATGACAGTTCATCTTAAAAAGTAAACAGTCCTTTTTTGATATATGTAAATGTCAAAGAGTCATATAAAGTTAGCACGATACTAAAAGAAATAAAATAGAGGTATTCGATGATTTTAACTTTAATAAAAGGTTAAATAAAGTATGATGCTAAATTCGATTAAAATAAGCAAAATCGTCGTTTTAACCAAGTTTCATATTAAAACAGCTTTAACATCGTAATAATTCAACTAAAATTTTACGAAAAAGGAAAAGAAGTAAAATAATAAAAATATAGATAGACACGGTATTTCCAATAGGTTCACTTCTAATAATAAAACACATCTGGAACCAGGGCTCATCAGTTGGCTAGCGAGTGCCTACTTTATAAGTAAGTAGTGTAGACTTAAGGAACATTTAAGGAAATGCCAATGAAAAAAAAAAACAAGAATAAAATTATTATTATTATTATTATTATTATTATTATTATTATTTTTTTTTTTTTTTTTTTTTAACTTCCCATAGGGAGTTATTGTAATCGGTCCGATTTGTCAAATTGGAATTTTTGACATTTCTCGACGTTTCAAGGTCCCTAGAGGCTATATCAATCATTTTTAGAGAGATGTCTGTGTGTGTGTGTGTACGTACGTTCGTACGTTCGTACGTTCGTACGTTCGTACGTCCGTACGTTCTTGTACCATTTTTCGTCGTCGATATCTCAAGAACGAGTAAAGATATCGACTTCAAATAAATTTTGTTTAATAGATAATAACTTCAAAAGAGGCTGAAAGGGCGTTTATTAATATTCAGTGAGTAGTTTTTTCACTATAACGGTTTAAAAAAAAAAGTAAAAATTTTGCTTAGTTTCAAATATCTCACGAAAAAATAATGCTATTGATTTCAAATAAAATTTAATGTACTCATTATAAGGTCATACAGATTTGGTATGAATTTGGAAAAAAATGAACATACCGTTATTTTTTTAAATAAAAAAAACTGAAAAAAAAAATTTCATAACCCAGATATTCTAAGAACGGAAAACAATTTGAAACTCAAAATAATTTTATTTTACGAAAAATAATGTGTTTGACAACTGGTGAAAATTTCAAAAAAAATCAGTTTACAGTTTTTTTACAAAAAATAAAAAACTATATAAAATTCTATTGAAAATTGGTAAAAATTGTTTTTCGACTCAAATTTCTCAAGAACTAGTAGTGATATTGACTTCTAATTTAGTTTATTTTATACATAGTATAATTTTGTACAATTGGAAAAATGTTGACAAATATTAAATTAATAGTTTTTTTTTTTTTTAAATAAAAAAACTATTAAAAATTATAGTGAAAACTAGTTAATATTGTATTTCAAGTCGAATTTCTTGGGAATGAACACCGATAGTGCCTTCTTAAGTATGTTGTTTTATACATCGATACCTTCCCGTAAGAATTTATACTAAGCGACATTTCTAAAATTGTTTAGCAAACGAAAAAAACGAAGAAAGTTCTAGTTAAATGTCTAAGAGACAATTTTGGTTAAACAAAGACATCTAACAAAATTTTTTGTTGCTCACGACAATGAGATCTTTATTAATGTCGCTTAGCATAATTTTTTTTGGCGGATAATACAAATTTCAGGTGGCAACGTTATTTTAATGAGAAAACATGGCAGTTGATAAATTTTTTTATTTGTACTCTAGTTTCCTTTTCATGCATAATAGGTTGGCGAAACCCAGGCCAAAACGTGGCCCTTAACATATAGTATATTTCCTCATCAAAAAGTCATAGTGTCGCTTAGTACATTCTTACGGGAAGGTATCGACATAATACAATTATTAACATATGGTTACATTTTGACAAGTATCGAATTGACAGTCTTAACAAAAATATTTCGTTTTTAAATTTTTTTCAATTAAAATGTTTGGAACCGAAATAATAAAGAAATTTCTATAATATAATACATAAGTTTATAATTTTATTATCAACTTAGTTTTTAGAAGAATGTATGTACTGTACATACGTATATGAATAAGGTTGTTCAGTTGTACCCAAGTCCCACATATTCAAATTCCATTAATAGCTATGGTGAAATTGAAGAAAACGTCACAATATGTTTTTATCTTTTTGTCCATGAAAAAGAAGTGAAATTCTACTCAAGGTTTTCTTAGGTGTAGGAACACAGATATATTAAAAAACACGGAAATCTATAATTCAGTATATAACATGTACCTACCAACCTTCGTAATTATTACAAGAAATTTAACATTTTAAATAGAAAAGTTTAAAATTAGTTAAACACATTTTCTGTAAAAAAAAAACATAAAATGAGCGACTAAGGCCGGTATTCACCGAGCGCTCATAACTTAAGAAGCTCATAAACGTATTCACCAAGCAATATTAGTGAAGATCTACGAGCGCTCTTAAAAGTTAGGAGTGGTCCCAACCACTCCTAACTTACGAGCGCTCTCTTCGAAAATTTGTTCCCTTGTGCGTGTGCCACGCACGCATTTGACTCGAATCCATGTGAGCAATGCCAAGTAGAAGAGTATCCATTTGCTGTCAAGACCAACATTACACAACATTTCACAGTTTGGGTATGCCTGAACAAGAGAGTGTGTGACGATCGAGAATGAATCAAAACAATAATCTTGGTTGTAGGTTGGTTAGAGACTCACTTGCTCAAATTGGGGAAAAAGCGAATGAGGTGTCGAGTCCCAATCAAGAAGCAAACCCATCGTGGGAACATCAACTTTAAATAATTTACGTTGAGTTTGCAAATTGATGTTCCCACGACTAAGTTAATTTAGTTTTTCATGTTGGGAAGTTTGAATGGAAACTTTACACCACATACTCCTTCCCTTTTTTGAGAAGAAATCTTTATTTTATTTTATTTTATTAAATTTATTTTACAATGTTTTATAAATGTAGTATTTTTATTATTTTTTCGTTTGTATTTAAAAGGAATTAATTGTTGGCTTTTATTATAACAATAATAATACACGTTTGTTTAGGTGTATGTATTTTTAAATAAGTGCAAGTACATGTAGGTATTATATTTTTTAAATTACAATAATCATTTCAATATGTGCTTAATAAGAAAAATTCTCTTTTTTTTATGTTTAAATGCATTTTAGCTTTTTATTTGATAGTACTTACTATCTTAGTTTGTTATATGTACTATATTAATTCTTAGTAATATGTAGTATGCTGTTTTAAATATTCCTAGGTTTATCAATAGTTTTACTTCATTAATAAAATTTGCCTTTTGAATATGTACATTATGTACATAAATAAATGTGTCTTCAATGTAAATTTATATAAATATATATATATTTTTTTTTTTTTTTTTTTTTTATATACATTTTTTAAAAAATATTGCTTCTATTATTATTTCAACAACTAAGCATTTTTAAATATTTGAACATTTTTGTTAAATCTTTTGTTTTTGGATATACAAAATATGCTTTACGATTTGCTTTTTTTTTTGTTATTTTTTTTTTTTTTTTTTTTTTTAACATTATCTTATATTCTATTTCATATAAGTAGGTACATTCTTAATTTGATTTAAATTTTTTTTTTTTTTAATTTATTTGTTTTAATTTTTTCTTATACATATAAATATTACAAAGGATAATTTCAACAAATTTTATTTATTATTTTTGTTTTAATTTCCATTTCACCTCTCCTTTATTATTGGCAGATAAACAGTGTTGTTTCAAAATTTAAAACAAAATTCAAATAACTGTATGTGTTAAGTTTTTCTTTCACTTAGAATCACTAAAATTTTTAGATGTACCTATGAAAACAGATGAATACCAGACAGACAAACAAACAAAATCGAACCCCTTTTTTTTATTTCAACAAGTATCGGATGCAACCTCAAACACAGCATGTGAATCCCCAAGTTTTGGTTTCCTTCTGGGTCTTGGCCTTGGCCTTTGTAAAAATTGTGCATTCTTATGTTTTATTCGATAAAACATTATAAATAATAAAATAATGCTTGTGAGCAGCAAGAAGTTTAAAGCATAATGATTGTAATCATGAAGACTGGCCGTTACCGAAAATTCTTTAGAGTTTTCAAGAGCTTCACTTATATTGGCCTTAAGATTGTTGAACTCAGTATGGTTTACTTCAAAAACCTTAGGGGGTTCACGTATCTCTATTTCTGTGCCCTCTAAATCCCATGTACTTATATTAGTACTAGGAATAAAGGCGTTGTAAATAGTTTTATTATAATCAGGATGACCTTTAATTTGCATGGTTGGGAGTTTATACGCACAAGATGATCTAAATGTTAATACTCCACAACCTGACACAGTGTGACTACTGGATGTTTGATTACATATGAGATGTCCTGTTATATTATTTTTTACTGAAAAAATCCAAGAATTTGGATTCCAAAGTCTCTTCCAAAAGTTTTGTGGTGAATTTGAAATTACATTTAAGTTACATTCTTGAAGGTTAATTGATTTATGGTTTAGTAATGATACCTCGCAGTTACTTTGATTAGAAGTTTTGCTAAATGTAGGCATGTGGTTCTCGCAAAAATATTCGTTTGGTAAAAAGCTTTTGCAAAGGTTAAACTCTATATCTGTAATCGGAAAATATTTATCCCGTGTCAAGGAAATCGCTAAATAAGGGGAAGATGTTTCTACCAAATAAACTAAGTTTTTATGGGAAAACGGCAAGGAAATGAGTCTAAAAAGTTGATAGTCTTCGAAATCTAGTAATGGCAACCGTATTTCAAAAACTACACTGTCTTCCATTACACGTCCTTTTATTGAGGCCATTTTGTAGTAATCTACTGCAGTTCCCTGAGGTAGCCTGAAGATTCCCGAAAGATGGCTTCTAATATAAAGTAGTTGTTCTGTCAATTGTTTTGGGGTAACTATTTGTGGGCTTATTTTTGCATGTTTCAAATCTAAAAGAACATCTAACAATATTCCCTGTAGTCGTTCAAAATTGGTTAGTATGAGTATTAAATACGAGACAAGGGAAGACAAATCACGCTCCTGCTCACTAATCATAAGCTGATCGGTTATATTTTTTTCGGTTGACTTTAGATAGTCGTTCAAAACTTCGAACTGGTGGTTTATTTGGACAGTTGTGCGCTTTAGAATGTTGGTAGTTGAGTCAGCTATAGAAATTTGTTTTTTCAGTAATTCTGAGAAATGTTTTTCGTTCGTTTGAATTTTAGTTATTTGTTCTTCTATATGGGTCGCATATTCGTTATCTAAAACTCCAAACAAACCGTGGGCTATGTTTCCAACAATGTCAAATGGAGAACGCCTTGCTCTTGGTCTCTCGTACTTTTCGGAATTGAAGGAATACAGTATAATGTTGTTTTCTTCTATAATATCTAGTCGATGTCGAATGGCTCCAGCTGTTGGCATGCAATGTCGCCGATGTAATTCTTCATTCGTACAAATTTTTTCCATACGACTTATGTATTTCTTCAGTTCTCCGAGCTCATGCCAATATGTTGACATGTTGTAATAAACGTAAATAGTCCAATGGCTACTTATTACTCTTACATTTCCAATGCTGTCAAAAAATACTCCTACAGCACAATCCAGCTGATGTACGCTTACTTTTTCATTCTCTTGTGCCATAATTAAGAATGATGGTAAGATGGTATAGTATAAGGATGTAAGCAAAAGTAATAATATGCCTTGATTTCGCCACATTTTCCGTAATGTATTTGAATTCGAATCTAGAAGAATTAAACAAAAATGGAAAACATGGCTTAAACCTTTTTTTTTTTTTTGTAAATTAGTTAAGTGTTTTCAAAAAAAGGCTTGAGTCTATTGTTATGAACTTTTTCTAGTTTTGTCCCTCTTAATATAGTTGTATTAACATCGTTATGAATTTGTCTTACTTCAAAAGGTCCTGAGAACAAGGAATATAACTTGTTTTTTCTAGCCATGTCCTGAAGGAGAACTTTATCTCCTACCTTAAATGAATGTGGGTGAATTTTTTTATCATAATTCTCTTTCGATTTAGTCTTACTGTTTTCTAAATTTATTCTTGCTTGTTGATACGTCTTTTGTAATTTATGCCTTAAGTGAAAAAAATAGTTTTCGTCATCGTAAATGGGAGCAGGATGTTTTTTAATACCATTTGGTATCTCTGAGGTAAAACCAAATAACACATCCATCGGTGTTAGCTTTGTACTAGCATGAGGAGTGTTATTGTGGACAAACATGGCCTGACGAAGCCATGTATCCCAATCTGCTGGATTAGCACTCGAAAAGGATCGTAAGTATTCTATCAGAGGACCATGATTCCGTTCAAGTGCTCCATTAGTCTGCGGATGATAAGCAGTTGTTTCTAGTTTGTTTATTTTTAGAAATTTGCACAATTTTTTGAAAAGGTCGCTGCAAAAATTGGCCCCTCTATCAGTCAGAAGCTGCTTAGGAATTTTATATCTACATATTATTTCATCAAAGAAAACCTTTGCGACGGTTTCAGCTTCGCCATTTGGCAGTGGATAGCAGTCCATGAACCTTGTGAGGTCATCAGCGAAAGTCAAAATATATTTGTTGCCTTGCACTGTTGTCGGCAGTGGACCCACTATGTCCATAAACACTTTGTCAAAAGGTTTTTTTGAGGTTACTGATATCATCATAGGCATAATAGTATGTTTTGTTTTTTTATTAACCTGGCATTTTTTGCAACCTTTAACGTATTTTTTTATTATTTCGAACATATTTTTCCATCTAAAATGCGGTCGTATACGGAGATATGTTTTAAGGACTCCTTGATGACCGCCTAATGGAGAGTCATGGTATTTTTGGAGAACCTTGTTAATTTTCTCCATGTCTTGTAAAATAACATATTTTCGACGTCCCTGATCATCTTCAACTGGCTCTTCATCGTCACTGATATTTTCATCACAAAAGGAGTCGTCGCTACTGTCGGGATTATTCGAGTTCTTTGATTTGTTAATTATACTATCATTTTGAAACTTGTTTGTAGTTTCTGTTGCTGTATTTTTCTTTGAGTTAATTTCATCAGTTGCCTTAATTTCTTGAGCCTTATGAACCTGAGCTCTAGTTACGACCCGAATATTTAGACTTTGTGCACTATGTGGACCCAAGCGACTAAGGGCATCAGCTACAACATTTTGTTTTCCTGGTTTGTGTTTGATAACAAAGTCATATTCCGCTAACTTGAATTTAAAATTTGTAATTCTTGTTGACTCATTGGTTATTTTGAAAAATTGAATTAAAGGTTTATGATCTGTATAAAGTGTAAATTTTCGGCCTAGCAGATAGCATCTAAAATTCTTTACTGCCCAAACCATAGCTAATGCTTCTCTTTCGATTGTAGAATACCGACGTTCTATTGGACTTAAAATTCTACTAGCAAAAGCAATGGGCATATCTAAGCCCTCTTTTTTCTGAGACAGAACAGCCCCTATTGTGGTTCCACTAGCGTCAGTGGAAAGGTCAAACTCCTTAGCAAAGTCTGGATATATCAGAACAGGTGGATTAGTTAATTTTTCTTTCAAAATATTAAAAGATTTTTCACATTCTGCATTCCAACAGAATTTTCTATCTTTACGTGTAATATCTCGTAGTGGCTTTTCATATTTGGAAAAATTTGGAATGCTCCTTCTATAGAAATTTACCATCCCTAAGAATGATTGGATTTCCTTAACATTTGTAGGGTACGGTATCTGATTGATGCTTTTTATTTTCTGGTCGTCTGGAAGGACTCCCATTTCAGTAATTTTATAACCTAAGAAAACAATCTCTCGTCGGAGAAAATGGCACTTTCGAGGTTGAAGTTGCAGATTGAATTTTTCTAAACGTTCTAAAATTGAAATCAGTTTGTTGTTATGATCATTTAAATTTTTACCGTACACAACAATGTCATCTAGGTATACAAAACATTTAACTCCTTGTAGACCACTAAGAATATGATTCATCAGGCGTTGAAAGGTAGCTGGTGCTCCTTTCAAACCAAATGGCATTCTGTTAAACTCATAATGCCCAGTACTTGTACTAAAAGCCGTTTTTGCTCTATCGACTTTATCTATAAGTACTTGATGATATCCGCTCGCTAGGTCTAATGTTGAAAAATATCTGCTGTTGCCTAACTGATCAAGAATATCGTCAATTCTAGGTAACGGAAAAGCGTCACCAATTGTTATATCATTGATTTTCCGAAAGTCTACGACTACTCTGTATTTTCGAATACCACTTTCGTCAGCTTTTTTAGGAACCACCAACAGCGGACTATTCCAAGGGCTTTTGCTATCGGTCACAATTTTATCTTTATACATTTGATCAATTTGATCATTTATTATTTGCCTATGTACCTCCGGTAACCGGTATTGTTTTGTATTTATAGGGACTTTGTTATTATCAGTTGGAATTTTGTGATAAATTGCAGTTGTATACGGAAGTTGTTCTCCTTCAAGATGAAAGATATTGGAAAATCGTTCACATATAGCTTGTATTGTAGCTCTTTCTTCGGGATTAAGATCTTCTCGGAAATTAAGTTCTTCAACCAATTTTTTGACTCGATTTTCATCTTTATTAACACTTGAAGATTGAGTATTAATAGAATAAATAGAATTTTGTGAACTTTCTGCATCATCCTTTGTTAATTTTCTTAGAATAAAACTTTTTAGTGGGACGAATTGAATGATGATATCTTTTAAGATTATTTCATCAGTGCTGATATTTGCTAAACTTATTACTATGGAACTGTTTTTTACTTGGCCAACGGATGACGCTAGGTAAATTTGTGGGCTTATTTCATGAGAGTGACACACTAGTTCAGTACCCTCAGCAATGTTGATTGGACATTTGAAAAATACTTCTTTGCGAGAAGGTATGGTAGTAGTGATTCTCGTAGTGACCACGTTATCAGTAATTTCTATTGGGTCTGCGGGTAGAGACGATTGAGATACTGATTCTGTTTGATAAGTAGATTGATCATTTTGAAAAGTGGACCCTTTGGGAGAATATGTGATTATTTTTTTTTGTAATTTCGTTGGATAAATAGAACCATCATCGTGCGAAGATGATTGAGAAACCGTGTAATTGGAATCTTTGATTCTTTCAGCAACTTCATCACCTTGCGAAGGTGATTTCGGAGAAGATTTAACAATGGGCAGATCGTTTTTTGGAACTTGTTTGTGTATAAATTTCAAAAGTCTATTTGGGCCCTCAATATTCGTATACTTAAATAATATATCCTGACCTAAAATACCATCACAATTCAAATTAGAAATTTTTTTGGTGGCATGTAGCTTACATCTGATAGGCGGTTCTAGTAAAATTTTTGCTTCAATAGAACCGAGTGTAGTGCCCTTTGAATAAATTCCATTTATGACGATGACGTCACTTTGATTTAAAATTGCATCTGTACTCAACGCGTCTTCGTTAATAATACTAATATCTGATCCCGTGTCCACTAAGAACTTCAATTTTTTATTTATACCTATATCAATTGGAACTTCAACTATACCGTTTTTAGAGTATTCATGGCATTTTTTGGATGCGTCGTCGGATGATTGAACAGTACTTTCTATCACCCGACAATTGTTTAGTTTTTTGGATTTGTGGAGTTAGTTTTTTCATCCCAACGTTTTTTCGTATAGCAATTTGAAATACTATGTCCCACCCTTAAACAGAAGTCACATTTTCGCTCATTGACTCTTGATTGATTATGATTTAGATTCGAATTTGTTGCCATGACAGATGGCCTTAAGTTTGCATTTTCATATATTCGGTTTGGTCTACTTTGACCTTTGCTGCAACTAACATTATTATGTCCGTACACCCGACAGTTTGAACAAAAGGGTGTGTTTTGTCTTTTTTTACAATTTTGATATGTGTGATTATATTTATTACAGAAGTTGCATTTGACCCTCTCATTGCTTGTAAAATATGAATTCGAATTCATATTGGAAGGATTCGCTATAAATTGTTGGTTTGAAAGGCTCTGATGCGTTTGCAACAAGGGATTTTGACATGGTTGTTGTTCCCCGCTGTTTTGTAGCCCTGTTGGAAAATAATTTGGATTTTGAAATGGCCAATGCACTGGATAATGATTTAAACAATTGGTCTCAAGCTCCAGCTTCAAAAGACTTTCACACAAGTTATTTACCGTTGTTTAATTAGACATTAAAACATATTGTCTAATCATTGGGTTTGATACCCCTGACTTAATAGCATACGTTGCTGCTAGTTCAGAATCAGTAACCAGAGCTTTTGAATCTGCAGGAAATTGTTCCTGTGCAGCACTCTTACATTCGGCTACTAAATTCTTCACCCTCAATAGAAATGAACTTAAAGTTTCTATTGGAAATTGTCTACACTGTCGAAGATCGTTCGATAATTGAATATATGTTTTTCTGGGCAGAAAATGCCCTCGAAGTAATTTTTCAAACTCTTCGAAAGTTTTGAAGCTACAATTTTGCATAACCAAGTAAGCATTACCTCGCAATTTTGTGAGGATAAGGTGGCAGAAGGTTGATTCCTGCTCTTGTGTAATGCAAGCTTTAACCTGTCTGCAACAATTCAAAAATGCTTGTAGCTCTGAGACCAAATTTATTGTTTGTTCTCCATTGAATACCGGTATGAGATTAGAAATTAATTGTATCATAGCGCTTTGTTGAGTACTTGCTATAAAAGAATCGTCAGAACAAAATGTTTTGCTCCCATGATCTTCTGTTTGTTTGTGCTCGGTACTCATTTTAATAACAGAAATGCTGGCACTTGAACTAGAATCAGGGGAGTGAGAGTTATAGCTCTCAAAATATTCCAAATCTGATTTGAACAACTCTGTTTTTTCTGCCAAATTACAACTTTGTGAAGGGCTACTTTGATTTTCAAATCTTTCTACTAAATCTAATAATTTTTTATCTAATTTCTTATTATCTAACACTAATTTTCTTAACTTACTTGTCCTTCTATCGTGTCTCGTGGTAGCTTTTCCGGATCGTAATCTTCTTATGTCTAAAGATCTTCTCTCGTCTTCTTTTCCGGAGCTGTCTTCTTCTGATGTTTCCAAAAGTTGATTATGGATTTCAGCTCTATGTTGAACTATTGTTTGATTTAAGTCTTCTTCACTGGACATTTAATATTTTATACAAAATGTTTTGTTTGTTTTTTTTTTTGTTTGTTTTAATGCACACATATATGTAGATGAATGATACCATTTACAAAATATATTTATTTTTATTTTCTAACTTTGTTCATAGGCATACGAGTATCATTGCACTGTTAGAGTTCGGCCCGAGTTATATGTTTTGTTTTTTTTTTTTTTTGTTGGTTTTTTTTCGGGGCGATCGAGAATGAAAGAAAAAAGAGAAAAAAAGTTTGGACTACTACTCAGCTACTTTTTTATATACTTTCGTTTTTTCCGGCTGCGCCAATTTGTGACGATCGAGAATGAATCAAAACAATAATCTTGGTTGTAGGTTGGTTAGAGACTCACTTGCTCAAATTGGGGAAAAAGCGAATGAGGTGTCGAGTCCCAATCAAGAAGCAAACCCATCGTGGGAACATCAACTTTAAATAATTTACGTTGAGTTTGCAAATTGATGTTCCCACGACTAAGTTAATTTAGTTTTTCATGTTGGGAAGTTTGAATGGAAACTTTACACCACACTCTCATTTTCGAACTTCGAAAAACACTTGCGAGTGGTTGGTGAATACCGCACAGAAATTTCAAGTTAAGAGCCTCGTAAAGTTAAGAGCCGTTTAGGAGCGCTCGGTGAATACGAACCTAAGTATTCTCATCATCAACAAAACAAAGCAAATTTCCTAATATCATAGTATGCCACAAGCATCATCGATTTTTAAAACAGGAGTCATTGTATATCCAGTGCTGATCACAGCCTTTCAATCCGGAAAAACCGCAACAACAATAATGAAACCATCTACTTCGATCTTCCATCTACTTCGATCTTCCATCTACTGCTCTATGATCGAAGTATGTTATTTGAAAAAAAACTAAATATAAAGTTTTCAAGACCACAAATGGGAAGTTATCAGTGTGGGTCGCACCCAGCCTCTTTTTTTTTTTATAATCTACACACGCTCAAGGAAATATGATTACCCTTCAAATGTTTCAACACAGCGTGGGCGTGAAGTTACGGAAGAGAAAGAAGGATAGGAAAGATGTGTGGCACGATGTTCTGAGACTGAAGGTGGTTGTCTCAGATTTTTTGTTATCTCCAGGGATGGCGGCTGAACTAAAGCGGAGAAATGTCGTGTCTTATTTCTATGTCCCTTATAATTCGCATTATTTTATTCGTTTTTCATCTTTGTTGGGCATGCTAGTTTAACTCAATCACATGTTGTTAGTATTATGCCTAAACAACATGTAATGAGTAAACCAGCAACCCATTGATGACAATTTATAGAAGGTTTTAATGGAATTAAGGACGACATAGATGACGGCAGGAATCGAACCTGTGATATTGAGGTTGACAGGCGAGCACACAACCATCGCGCCACGGCCACCCCCAATTTATTTATTTATTAATCAGAACATAAATGTTACATAATTAATCTTAAAGCTACAGCTCTAGCATCAAAAGCTTATGGCTGAAAACAAAAATAAAAGTCCGTTTGCATTATTGGGAATACCTTGCCATTTGAGCTGTGTATCGTAGCTCAAAGATTTTGGCATTTAATGGATAAGGAAATTTATACTCGATCCGGTGATAACTTTATCCTGTATTTAGACGACTTGTTGATCATCGCGCTTGATTTTTGGATTTCTTTGGCCCGTATCCGGTAAAGCCTATGTACTATTTGTTAAAGCATCTGTTGAAATACGTATTTTTTTAGACTTTGCGTTCAGATAATAAAAACACAACTATAGAATTTCTCCGAAACGACATTTTTCAATGCTTTCGGTGCTGGAAAAATTATAAACTTGACAATGGCCAACAAATTTTGGCTAGAGGTTTTCAAAATTTCTTAAAAAATGTTTAAATGAGATTTTAAAAATAATTATTTTATCAATACAATTTAAAAAAAAAATATTTTAAGTAATTTGAAAAAAAAAATCGGAACGCCTATTTTATTTAAATTGAAATTCGAAAAAAAAACAAGAGCCCCCGTTTTCGAAATATGTATACAAACAAAAAAAATATAAAGCATATAAGAACATAAAGGCAAATTAATAAACATGGAATAGTGAAGAGTTATACTACGTTTTCAACAAGAATAAATCCGCTCGAGATTTAAAATAAATCTTGAAGTGTTTTCACCAAAGAAACTGAGATTTATTTGACGTTTTTACTCTGTCTTGTCATTCAATTGTCAATTTGGACAAGAGAAAAAAAATTGCAAATTGCTTTTAAACGAAGCTATTACCTTGGGATTTTTAAGCCCGTAGAAGAGAGACGTGTGTGTGGTGGCGGGGTTACACAAAGCTCCAAAAGACTCCAAAAGAGAAACTAAAGCTAAGTGTACACGATTGGTAGATCTTACAATATTGTAAGACCTGTTAATGTCTGACAATTATCTACCAATGAGCTGACAATTTATTGTCAGAAGTTGGATGACAATTCATTTTCAGATAGCCGGCTAAATACCTACCAATTAATTGTAAGAGATTGGTAGATTTTCTACCAACCGTGTACACACACAATTAATTGTCAGTTTTTGTTGGTTATGGAAACTGACAATTGAACGTTGGCTGCAAATTGTCTGACAATGAAAAAATTTTATGATGCTAAAAAACGAACATCTTACAATTTCTTCATTGTCAGAAACGTCAGACAACGATATAAATTGACAGGCCTGACAATAAATTGTGTGTGTACACGATTATCAAATACCTTACAATTTACCGTCTTACAATTAATTGTCAGATACATTTTCTGACAATTAATTGGAAGATTATACGATTGTCAGCTAGCGTACACATGATTGTCAGATTTCTTACAATTAATTGTCAGACAATGATCTAACAATTAATTGTCAGACAAATTTTCTGACAATTAATTGTAAGACTACACGGTTGTAAGACATTGTAAGCATGTTTTTCACTGACAGATCTGACAATATTGTAAGATCTACCCATCGTGTACACTTAGCTTAAGATTAAAAATAGCTTTCGGTCATTCAACCAAATAGTTCATCTGTTTTCTATAAGAAACCAAACAGTTGTGCATCTAAAAATTGAATGTGCGCGCCTAGCATTAAAGCTAGCAAATTGTTAAGTAAATAAAAAAAATAATACCTTAATAATTGGCTTTATAAAATTTTTCGTCTTAACACCTTAATAGGACTCAAGATATAAGCCATTTACTCGAACTTATCGCTTAAAAAGCTTATATCTTAAGTTCTATTAATCGGATCGTGAAGATTAAGGTGGTTAGATAAGAGAAAATGACAGAGCATCATTCCCTATTTCTAAGAAAGGAATTTTTGTAACCCCTCACTCACACCAAACAAATGGTCTGTATTCGATATGAGGATGCATGCACCTACAGACGCTCTAATAATAGCCGTGTTTTTTTGGAAAAGTTATCCGTAGTACAGTAGAATTTTATATGAATAACAAATACAACATCCGCAGTAGGATCACTGCCGATAAAAGGAGAAGTGAAATCCTGCTGCGGATAAAGATTTGACGTTTATTCGAGTGTCGGCAGTAATCGTACTGCGGATGTTGTATTTGTTATTCATTAAAAATCCTACTGTACTACGGATAACTTTTCCAAAAAAACACGGCTAATATATAATAATATTTTGATTACACCTTCAAACCGAAAATTGGTTGTTGGATATTATACGGCGATTGAAAATATGCGATATCATGCGTCTACACGTATGAATGTACCTCAACCTACAGCTTAAAAGCCGCTGGAGCTATTTTCTTCAAACTTGGTTGAAAGGGTCATATGTAATTCCTAGAGAGGAGTTGTGCATTTAATTCCTTTATTCATGCTTATTTTGACATTCTCATGAATAGTCTATTCGTTAGAATGATTCTATTCCTTCGAATGAACTTTCTTAATTTTGAGATTCGAACGAATAACATTCATTTGCGAAAGATAGCATAAAATGAACTTCAAAAAAGATTCATTTTCATTATCAGCTGTTTGACATTTACTATATTTCAATTTGAATTAGTATGACCGTTTTACATTTTTTTTGTTTCTAAACATTTTATAGATGTTGGATAAAGAATCAAGAAACAAAATAAATAATACACTTTTTCATTATAAAGTAAAGTTTAACCATAAAGAACTACATATTCATTACATTTTTTGCGTCAACTCAGCTGTTTTGAAACTATTCTTAAAAAAATAAGTTGTTCATGACGCGTTCTCAATTTTTATTTTTTTTCGTATACACTTGGTCACACTAAAATATCAAAAACAAAAGAGAAGTGTTTGTGAAATGTCAAAACCAAAAAGTGAAATCTTTGTTTATTTGTAATTATTTTGTTTATTGTTTAATAATTTAATTTTGTTGGATAAGAACATAAAATAATTAATACAAAATAAAAATATGGCATTTGTGTTGTTTATAAATGAAGATGGTGTTGAAGAAGTGCAGAGGAGATGGATAGTGGATGCTTTCCGTATCAACGCGGGTGGTAAAAAAACCCTTTGCTACCTCCGGGTTTTCTTCCATTATTTTGATTAACTTTTCCTTTTGTTCGCGGTTTGTGCAGTTGGAATGCGACCTTTAAACATAAAACAACAGAAAAATTAATAAAAGTAATTTATTTTCCATGAAATAATTAAAAACATACATGTTTTGTTCCTTACTCGACAGAAAAAATCAAACGACACAAAAATGACATTTAATTCTATTCTTTCGAATCTCAAAATTGAATTAGCTTTCGCAAATGAATGAACTTTCTATGGATTGGGTGAACTTTCGATTTGTTCGATTAACATTCTAATCGCCGAGTCTCAAAATTAAGTTTCAACGAATTCGACTCACTTTCGAACGAAAGAGAATGTCAAAATAAGCACCATTGTGTATGTTTTATAAATAAATATGGTGGTGCATCAGTTCGAAGCAAATTTTGAATCATCAATACAAAAACGTTTTGATATACATAAATGTCTTTGTCGAAGTACTGTGTCAAAGGTTCTGATTCGGAGAATAAAATTTGTCCAAGTTGAATTCAACTTGACATGCCCAATGAAGAAGCATGGAAATCTAGACTTATTTTTTCGGTAAAAAAATAATATTTCTGGAGTCATAGAATTCATCGATGTGACGCGAGTCAAGTTCCAACACTATTCTTAAATAGAAAAGGATATTTTTCATTTTTTTTTCTGAAAATTTCACAATAAATAATAAATTCACACAACTAGATCTGATGGAATTTAAATCACCTGAAAATCGAAAAGATCGAAATCTTTAATATGGAAATTCGCATCAATTTCACTTCGAAAAAAATGAAATCGATATCGTCATAAGCGAATTGTAGAACACTAAATTTTAATTTGTATCGTATTCTATTTCGAGTGAAAGTGAAATATAGAATCTGGCAGTAAATCTGTTATCATAATCAGCTGTGATCAAGTAAAATATTTCACCTGAAATAATTAAAATGGATGAAAACAAAAAAGTAAACTCTTACACACTATTGGTATCTATAACACGATTTTAACATAATAGGGGTATTCATGTAAGCGCGGAAAACCCTCGTAAACCTCGTAAACCAGATAATTTTATCTCCGCAGAAACGAGCTGTCAAAATTTGTATGGGAAAAAGTTTCTGCAAATCGCATAAAATTATCTCACAAATTTGCTGCGGAAAGTGCAGAAATAAACCTCGTAAACTAAAGAAGTATGGATTCTGACTTTTAATTTGACATTTCACAAAATATTTCCCACATTTACGCAAGTATTTCTTAGGGGGTGTTCATGAAAGCATGCTGCGGAAAGTTATATCTTTCTACAAAGCGGAAAATTATCTCGTTACATGAATACCCTGTTTCAGGGAATACCATGGCAATACTCTACTTATATTATGTTTAATATAAATATATATTTATTTATTTATTTATTTATTTATTTATTTATTTATTTATCTACAAGCTTAAAGCTAACAGATTTGATCTTAAAAATTTAAGTATTACAATATTATATTAAAAAGTAAACAATAAGAATAAATTGGCCTTAAACAAATCCCTAGAATTACTTAATTCAATAGATTGACAAACTTCATTGAATTGCCTTATAGATCTACAAATCGGCTCATTATTACCGTAGCTTGTTCTGTGAAAAGATTCAAACAGAAATTTTCTACCACGCAAAGCTCTTGACGGAACATAAATTGGTACAATGAAAAGCAAAGATGGACAACGTACGTGATAAAATAAAATATCCCTCACAAGCATTATACCATGAATTTCTCTTCTTGATTCAAGAGACTTAATACCTAGAAAAAGACATCTTGCTTTATAATCTGGGATAGAAGTCCACTTCATCTTATAAAATATGAATCTAGTGAACCGCCTCTGAACCTTTTCTAAACGATCAGAGCAGGTCTTAAAACCCGGATTCCAAATGACATCTGCATATTCCAATATAGATCTCACAAGAGATATATATAGGCATAGTAATGCGTAAGGATCACTGAAATCAACACAATTACGTTTTATAAATCCTACAGTTGAGTTAGCTCTTCCAATTACATAATCCATGTGACTTTTAAAGGAATAATTTTTGTCCAATATAACACCTAAATCTTTTATGTTTTCTACACAAGATAATACATTAGAATCGATCGTGTAGTCAAAGCTAATGTGGATATAGGACCTATAGAAGGAGATAGCATTGCATTTTTTTATATTTAATTTTAGACAATTTAATTTACACCATTCGGAGACATGGTTAAGGTCGTCCTGTAGTAGCTTGCAATCATGGAGGCAATTGATTTTTAAGAAGAGTTTCAAATCATCAGCGTAAAGGAGGTATTGAGAATATTTTATCACTGTAGTTATATCATTTATAAAAATATTAAAGAGGAGCGGACCCAAATGACTTCCTTGAGGAACACCTGAGCTGCATTGAATAGATCTCGAAAAAGTGTTATTTATTATGACTTTTTGAGATCTTCCCATTAGATAAGATGACAGCCAATCAAGAAGAGTAGAATGAAAACCATAAAGTTTTAATTTGTGTATTAAAGTGGAATGATCCACCGAATCAAAAGCTTTACTGAAATGGGTATATATCGCATCTACTTGATTCTTACTTTCAAACGAATTTAACACATAATTTGAGAAAAGAGCTAAATTAGTTGTTGTAGAACGACCGGAAACAAAGCCATGTTGTCGGTCAGAAATATGCTCTCGGGTTATGAATTCCAATTTATTTTTTACCAGGCTCTCAAACAATTTAGGGATGGCAGACAACTTGGAAATACCACGATAATTCTCAATTTTATTTTTAGCTCCAGATTTATGAATTGGCACAAGATAAGATATTTTCCATTCACTTAGAAATATACCCTGAGATAGAGATTGATTAAATATGCAATACAAAGGATAGCATAGGGACTTAGCACAATTTTTTAAGAAAAAAGCGGGTATGCCATCAGCTCCAGGTATAGTTTTGGGCTTTATAGACTGGAGTCCTGAACATATTTCCTCTAAACTGAGTTGTAATCCTCCGATATCAACGCTAGAGGTTGAATTATCCAAAAGTGTACTATAACTGTTATTTCTACCAGGTGAATAAACGGATTGAAAAAAGTCAGCAAATAGACAAAGTATTGATGATGTGTCTGATGCTTCAGTGTCCCCAAATGTCATTTGCTTTGGGTAGCCTGACGTATTTCTTTTCACATTTATATATGTCCAAAACGAAGAAGTATTTGTCTTAATGTTAGTCTCAATATTCATTATATAACACTTGTGAAGGAATTTATTAAGACTAAAAAAATCTTTGCGCGGTTTGCTAAAATTAGCGTAGTCTAAATTATCATTAGTTCGCTTAAATTTGTTAAAAGCTTTACGTTTTAAGTTTTTCAGATTAATTATTTGCTTGTTGTACCACGGGAGCTTTTGTTGAATATGTTTGGATCTTCTCGAAAACGGAACAAATCTACTAAAACTGTCAAAAATAATAGACACGAAACGCGAATACTTTTGTTCAAGGTTCAGATTGACAAAATTAATAGACCAATCAAAATTTTCAAGAAAATTGTTCAGTTCAATGAAGTTTGCCTTTTTAAAGTTAAAGAAGCTAGAACATTGCATTGATTCGTTAGATAAATACATATACAGTTTAAATTCAATAAATAGTTCCTTATGGTGAAGAGATTCATTAAGTAAAGAAAAGGGAACAATTGAGACTTTTGAATTAAGAAAGTCATTACATACAAAAATTAAGTCTAACAAATTATTTAAAGAATTATGAATACAATTGATTTGGTTGAGATTAAGTGAATAAAGAGAATCAATTAAATAGAATTCATAATCTTTCATCAAATTACATGCAATGAATAAATTATCATCTTCAGACCACTTCCATACAATGTTAGATAAATTAAAATCACCAAAACAACAAACATTATCAAAATCAGAACATAAATTATTAATATTTTCAATATTCATAACATGTTTTTCATAAATTTCAAAATCACTCTTAGGTGGAATGTAACTTACTATAAAAAATAAAGTAACATTTTTTGTTGAACATAAATTGACCGATATACATAATTGCTCAACATCCAAATGAAGTAGTGAAACTTCTTTACAACGTAGCTTGGTACTGACGGCAACCAAAATACCTCCTCCACGTTCAGAAAGGGTGTCACATCTGTCACGTCAGTAGACAATGAAGTATTTTGAATCGAAAAGTTCATACGAAGATATACCAGGATGGAGCCAGGTTTCAACAATTAAAATTATATCATAATCAAGGTGACTTGAGTTGATAAAAAAATAAAAAAATATTAGCCGTGTTTTTTTGGAAAAGTTATCCGTAGTACAGTAGGATTTTATATGAATAACAACATCCGCAATAGGATCACTGCCGATAAAAAGAGAAGTGAAATCCTGCTGCGGATAGAGATTTGACGTTTCTTCGAGTATCGGCAGTGATCCTACTGCGGATGTTGTATTTGTTTTTCATAAAAAATCCTACTGTACTACGGATAACTTTTCCAAAAAAACACGGCTATTATTAAATAATAAGGGTATTCATGTAACGAGATAATTTTCCGCTTTGTAGAAAGATATAACATTCCGCAGCATGTTTTCATGAACACCCCCTAAGGCTAGCCGCGCACTAGCAAATTTTAGTTGCGAAACTGCTTGGTTCGAGCAACTAAAAAGTTTGTGTTTTGACACAAACTAAACGATTGCCTAAAATAAGTTCGCCATTTTATTGAACATATAATTATCTGCAAATTCACGGACATTCAACCAAACAGTTCATCTGTTTTCTATAAGTAACCAAACAGTTTCGCAACTAAAAGTTGCTAGTGCGCGGCTAGTCTAAGAAATACTTGCGTAAATGTGAGAAATATTTTGTGAAATGTCAATTTAAAAAGTCAGAATCCATACTTCTTTTTCTTTAGCTTACGAGGTTTATTTCCGCACTTTCCGCAGCAAATTTGTCAGATAATTTTATGAGATTTGCAAAAACTTTTTCCCATACAAATTTTGACAGCTCGTTTCTGCGGAGATAAAATTATCTGGTTTACGAGGGTTTCCCGCGCTTACATGAATACCCTTATTATACTTATATAATAAGGGTATTCATGTAACGAGATAATTTTCCACTTTGTAGAAAGATATAACTTTCCGCAGCATGTTTTCATGAACACCCCCTAAGAAATACTTGCGTAAATGTGGGAAATATTTTGTGAAATGTCAAATTAAAAGTCAGAATCCATACTTCTTTAGTTTACGAGATTTCTGCACTTTCCGCAGCAAATTTGTGAGATAATAGGGGTATTCATGTAAGCGCGGAAAACCCTTGTAAACCTCGTAAACCAGATAATTTTATCTCCGCAGAAACGAGCTGTCAAAATTTGTATGGGAAAAAGTTTCTGCAAATCGCATAAAATTATCTCACAAATTTGCTGCGGAAAGTGCAGAAATAAACCTCGTAAACTAAAGAAGTATAGATTCTGACTTTTAATTTGACATTTCACAAAGTATTTCCCACATTTACGCAAGTATTTCTTAGGGGGTGTTCATGAAAACATGCTGCGGAAAGTTATATCTTTCTACAAAGCGGAAAATTATCTCGTTACATGAATACCCTTAATTTTATGCGATTTGCAGAAACTTTTTCCCATACAAATTTTGACAGCTCGTTTCTGCGGAGATAAAATTATCTGGTTTACGAGGTTTACGAGGGTTTTCCGCGCTTACATGAATACCCCTAATATGTCAATGGATTTTATCATGTCGAATACCAACATTATAATTTATAAAAGATTTGTTGACAGCTTAAACTTGTGTATGGAAATTCATAGCAGAATAACAGAATAGAAGAATAAAACATCTCGCCGAATATGCCTAAATATAAAAAAAAAAAAACAATTTTTCAAAACGCAATTTCATCTACACTCGTGTTGCATCGTTTACTACTTATCGTTTTTTTACTTTTTTCTTACATCTCCTACGAATTTTTTACTCCGAGCCCTAGCACTGACAGCTGATAATGTCATGAATTTGAATTTTCTGCTCTAGGCCTAGTGACATTTTTTGAAATCCCATGGCAATACAAAAACAAACAAATAGCTTCCTGAAAAATATTGTCGAAAAATTCAATACAATGGAAGGCAAGGATAATAGACACAAGGAGTAAGTAAGCAAACCAACTAGATTCACATTAATACATTCAGGTATTCGTATTGATCTTCCAGCAAACGTTCTAGTATGAAACATCATAAACAATTTCATCGCAAAAACACTGGAAATGGATCCTCTAGCTCTCAAGTTGAAATCATCCGAGGTGTAATCGATGTGGCAGATTCAAGTGATGACCGGATAAGTGGCCGACCGATTTCATGGTCGTCAAAGGCTGTAGATAGTGAATTGGAAAACGACATAGAGAATGAGCAAATGCACGCCGCAGACTTCGAGTTGCTGACCCAGATGCCAAGCTCAGTCGGAGGTCATTTTCAGTTTAGCTCCGAAAAAAATTGGGACTCTGAAGACAAGCTTTTAGACAAAACCCAAGCAAGTGAATACTTCACTTTGAACTTGAATCTTTTGAACGCTGGGCTTCAAACGATTCCTTTCTATAAGCGATTGGATTTTCCTTCATCGTGGTTTGCAAAATCTCAACTAAAAGCAATGAATAGTGCTGCAGAAATTGCTGAAAAACACTACCAAAATGTTCTTAAGGATCATGAAAACAATCCTAAAGGAAAAAATAACAGTGCGAGCAGAAAAACTTCAGCACCAACGGTTCGTAATTTGACTGACGGAGCTAACTCTAGGGCTAGTGCTGAAAAACGGGTTAACGAAAATGATCAAGAATTAGATGATCTATTAAATCTAACCACAAATGAAGTAACTAAGGTTAACATTAATGTTGCGGCAATAAATGAGGGCAAAAGTTCAACGCCCCTAAGTGGAAAGAGCAATAGCAAAATAGCAGAGGGGGAAGAAAACCGAGAAGGAATTCAACAATGGCTGGACGATGTCCTTGAAGAGTGAATTTCAAAGCATAAAACGTTTACAAATAATGTTACTTTTATTTAAAAATAAAAGAAACAGAAAGGAACGTCTGTAACATCTACCTTTTATTAAATGTACATCTTGTTCCCACGTACTTTTATGGTTTAAGTTTGAAGATAAATAAATAAATTTCGAATTAATATCAAAGAAACTGCTCATATATACATATGTATGCATGTGCATATAACTACAAATATGTATGCATAATAAATCAAATTCCGGCTCTGTGATGTGTTGTGAATCGCTTTTACTCAAATGTAGTTCATGGTTGTGGAAAAATGTTTTTTTTTCTAACGAGTGGAAATCAGCATCGAAATCCCTCAAGTTCCATTGCGCCATAACTGCACTAAAATTCGAAGAAACTATACTCTGTTCAATTTATATTTGCAGTACAGGGAAGATAGGATATTTGCCTTTCAGTCCGACCATTATGGATTTCAATAAGCTATCTTTAATTTAAAGCTACCAACTATTTATTAATATACGCACATTTTATAATCAAAGACAATGAAGACCTACATAAATAATTTTTATCCATGTTTTTCCACACCACCGAGAGGTAAGATAGGAGGTGCGTTTTTTAAGAGTATCCCTAGTAGGCCTAATCCCTTTCTAGGTAAAAAATTAATCACAGACAAAATTAATTAAGTAAAAACAAATCACGTCATTACTCCATTTAAGCTTATTATCAAACTTTCCATTACACCTTCAGCCAAAACATCAATTTCCCATTTCTTTGGCTCAGTCAGTTCGACAAACAGCGTCAAACTTCATAAGTCATAATAAAAACTCTCCCAAAAGACGATAGCCAAAAATTGTATAGCTGCATTTTTAATTTTTAACTGTTTTTTTTTCATACATATGAACATAAAAGGAAAACCTAAAACATGAAAACAGAAAACACCAAGCGTCAACACCTTTTTCTCTAAAGTACAAATATTTGCTATCAAAAGCTCTAGAAAAGTTTAAATGCTGAAAGTTACAAAAAGCAAAACCCAAGGAAATGCCATATGAATTTCCGTAACTGTGATTCAGTGTTTTTTTTTAATAAACACAAAGTCAATAAGGGTTGCTTGCAAATTGGCGATCGGTCTCCTTTCACCCGGGGAGCAGGTAGGTCATGGTAGGATGTACGTGAGCTCAAAGAAGATTACACAAATAATTTAAATGTAACCAAGTGATTCGGTTTCTTATTTTTGTGGCAATTTCTGAAGTTAAGGTGTCGTGCTAACAGCAGCAGGCACCAGTGTTTCTGAAAAAATTCTCCCATAAGGCCTGTACTACAAATATAAATTAAATAGAGTATAGCAGTTTTGGGAATAATACGAACAGATAACATAATTTCCAATAAAAATATGAAAAATTGTGTTTTAATGTCCAGGTGTCTACAAGACATGAAAATTTATAAATACACCGAACCCTCATCCCTAAACGAAACAATATGGAAAATGGGTTTTGTACTGAGCTCCAAACATTTCATTGCAAAATCCAGGGCTTCCAAGTTCTCAAAACATATACACACAGTCACAAAAGTAAGTATACAGCAGGAAACAAAATGTTAAGCAGAGAGGAAAAAATTGAATAAGCATATGTGACGTTAACAATCAAAACGGTGCTAAAGGCACTTTTTTCAAAATATGGAGTGTGGTATACCAAAATTTGCGTATTAAAGAGAGCTATAGCATGGTGGAAAAATTGTATTTCAAAACGGGCTGGTTTAGAAGTTATTACTATTTTAATATTTTTAACAATCAAATGGGTGCTATTTTTCATACAATGCTTGTAATTTTCAAAACAGCTCTATTTTTCTCTAAATGAAATCAAATAGAGCTAAATAATTTTGGGCGCTAAAATTGTTGACACTTATAAAAGGATCTTTAGTTTACCTATCGTATTCTTTGTTATCATTGTTTAATAAGTTTTAATGAATTCCAATAAAAAGAACTTTTCCTTACTTAAATGTTCTCTTCTTTTTTAATTTTACAGGCATTTGAGAATCAAAATTTAAGAAACTTATTTTCAAAACGCGCTAAATATATTTTTAACAAACAAAACTGCCTAAAAAAAAAAACATTTCACTAAAGGACGAAAATAAAAGGTCCCTTTAGTATTTTTATTGGTCAATCTAATAAAAAAGACTTCTACAAATTTTACAAAATTTACTGCATTAAATTATCTTAAATATTTTAGGAATTATAGTTTTCCGCCCTTTTGCTCGGTTTCATGTTCATTTTTTTTAGCCTCTGTTTGATTGTTAACGTCACATATGTTATGAAACATTTGGCGTATATTTTTTTAGAAAATTTTATTCTCTTTTCATAAAATCAATTATCAAAACATTTTTTTTTTAAATGGCTTAGATATCAACTTAAAACTAAACCTCTCTCAGAAATTTGATCACAAAAGTAAGTATACACTAATAGAAATTACAACATTTTTAACTTAATATAAGAATTTAGTAACTTGTTGGGTAATCTTTTGATTTAATTACTGCGTCGATAAATGTTCAATAACATTTAAATCTGGCGATTGAGGAGTTGTTTTGACTTGTCTTCGCACATTATATAGCAGCCATTCTCTCACGATTTGCGAGGTGTGTTTGGGGTCATTATCGTGTTGAAAGATGAATGACCTCTCACAACCTAGTTTTTGTGCACTTTGATGAAGATTATTTTTTAAGATGTCGAGGTAACCAAAACGATCTATCGTAGTGTCAATAAAAACCAGGTTACCCACTCTAGATGCCGCCAAGCACCCCCAAACCATAACCAAACCACCATGTTAAACAGTTCCAGTCAGGTGGTTAGGATCTAACGTCGTATTAGGTTTTCTTCACATTTTTGCACGTCCATCAGAGCCATGGATGTTGAATTTGCTCTCGTCAGAAAATATAACGGTATTCAGAAAGCCAAATCGGTCTGAATATGACTTCTGGCAAATTCAATCCGCTTTTGGCGATTGACCTTGCCAATGAATGGTTTTTTCCTAATAGCACAGCCTTACACCCGACTTCGTCAAGGATGCGGCGTATGGTTTGGGTACAGCATGACTTACCTGTCTCTTCTTCTATTTCGTCCTGCAGTTTTGGTGCGCTTATTTTCGCATTTTTCTTTACTTTGCGAATTATTAGTCGCTTCTCATGTTCAGAGAACGTTCGCGGACGGCTACTGCGAGCCGTGTTCGTAACTGTTCCACATTGTTTCTGCTATTTCAATATTTTTTGGACGGTTGCTGGGCTCCTATCAACAAGTACAGCTACTTTCCGAATCCACTTTCCTTCACTTGAGTACTTAACTATTAATTTTTGTAAGTCCAAGGAGAGCTCTTTTCCACGTGGTGCCATTTCTAATTTTAAAAGGAATAATTTGAACTGAAATAGGCTAGTCTAGTAGTTTTGCCTTACCTTTTTAATAAAAAACAAAAAATCGACTCAAAAGTTTTTATTGTTGCAACATCACATAAGAAAAACTGTCTGTATACTAACTTTTGTAACCTATTTTTTTTACAAATTTATTACAAATAATGAGATAGCAAAGAAGTGGATACAAATTGTACCGTTATTTTGCTTAACAATAGTAATGTGTATGACAAGACACTTGTGTCATATGCAGAGAATAGATATGGATTTGATATTAACGGTATTTTTTCGTCTATTTACGTATTAGCTTGGTTGTATACTTACTTTTGTGACTGTGTGTATATATAAAAAAAAACTTGCGCAACAAACTCAAAATAAACAAAACTTTAAAAATATAATTTTTGTACAAAATAGGTGTGTTTTATATTATTGAAATACTCAGTTGCATTCCTCCTTTTAATCAATTTAACCCTTATACTTGAGCTTCAAGGAATGCCCATCAGTTTACTCTTGAACCCAACTTCGTACGTACAGTTAAATGTCCACCATGGTCGTTGCTGCTGTTTGTTGTTTACAAACAAATAAAATTCTCATTGTTGTTGTTGTTTGAGTACACCTCCTTTGACTAGCCAAACTACTATACATAAGGGGGGTTCACATGGAAGAACTTGGTTGTACAACATTGTTCCATGGGAAAATAACTGTACACACTACTTTGCGTTCACATAGGATACTGATGTTGTCGAACATCATTATTTTTATATCTTAGAAGTGAACGGAAGCAGTATGGCGATACAAATTTTGGCAGCCGTAATTATGAACGATATTCTTGAAGAGGAAGAAAACACGAAACTTGCATTTTCTTCCACTTCTTTATATTTTGTTAGGAGTTTTATTCTTATAAAATTTATTCTTTATAAATTTCACTTTTTATTTTCCACAATTCTGGTAAATTTCTTATTATAAAGTTCAAAAAATCTTTTTAAAACTCATTATTTGGTATAGATGCCATTTTTCCGTTGAATGTTTTATGGCCGAGACAATTTACAGAATGAAAAAAATATCAAAGTTGTCAACATCTGTTCACACAGGTTGGTTGGTTGCACGAACCACCCAGGTTTTCAAAATATTTTGAAAACCATGCAACATTGTTCGGTTTTGCGTTCATATGATAGAACATTGATGGTTATCGAACCATGTTGTACAAGATGTTCTTCCATGTGAACACCCCTATACGAGACGGCCAACTTCGTAGTTGGGCGTGTTCAATATGGGAAGATGTAATGGAGATTTTGGATCCGCAAATTGCGGACTGAGATAGGATTTATTTATTAAAAAAAAAAAACAGTAGAGTTTTGAAAACAATCCGGACTTCTTATTTTATTATGCATTATTACTCAAGAAGCACTAATACACAAAATGTCAAAAGTAACAACCGGCAGCAGCATTCTTGTTTGATTTTTTTTCGTTTGTGTTTGCTACAATTAAGTTTGTTTGGAAATAATTTACTTAATACAAAATATACAAATAGTTATGAGTGATTCTACAAACGATGGAATTTTCGGCGGCCCAAGAAATATTTTAAAATCCGTTCAATTATTTAATCTGATTTTTTTTATAAAATTAAATCTGATTGATATCTACCTGGCCTAACAATAATACTAGGGTGACCTTATTTTATTTTGCTCAAAAAATTCTTCAAAGTGTCTGATTCTCAGTCTCCTGGCGTGTCCCCAGTGCGTTTTCGCAAAGAAAAATTATTACCGTTTTCTTATTTCAGGTGTCATACTAAGATAAATTTCACCGAAGTTACGCCAAATAATACATCTTTGCTACGAATTAGATAAATATTTTTTAGCAATTGATTTTTTAACAAAAAAAGTTAATTAAACTTTGTCCCCGCATTTCATATCAGTCCCCTGAAATATTGAAACGGTCGAAAAAATCAAAAACTAGAATATCGATCGAGTTTCCAGTAATGGCAATTTGAAGTACCAAGTCTCCTTTGAACTTCGAACTTCATTGCGAAATATTTTTAAAATTTTTAAAAATAAAATAATTTATTTTAAATTGATTCTAAGTAGAAAAAAAATATTTAATTATATTCTTTTAACAAAATGCTAAATTATATATATTTACCATGAATTTGTATGCTTATGAAGACTAATTAAATTTAATTTCTATATTTCAATGTGTACCCAAGAGAAAATACAAACAAAAATAAAGATTTATTCAGTCCCCTTAAAAAAAACTCAGTCCCCTGAACATCCTTTTTCAAAAAATGTCCTTAAAATCGTCATTTTTTATTTTTTTGACTGGCCACTTTCAACAATGCAAAGAGACGTTCTAATGATCAAGTAAAACAACTTTTACGTCTTTTGGCTTCCAAAAATTTCGTGCCGAAATTTGTAACATTTTATTCCATTGTTTGTAGAATCATGTTGGTGAAAATCTGCGATAGTTGCTTTTGACATTTGGGTATGAGTATTAGTGCTTCTTGAGTGGATTCTGACTTGAAATCGAGAAGGGAAATTCTCTTCTCAGAAGAGTATTTTTTTCCCAATGGAATGGTTTGAGAAGACTTCTGGACGCTTCCAAACGCTTCTGAACGACCAATGGAAAATGACATTAATAAATTTTGCCTTTGTATAATGTCGTTTTCCATTGGTTCCACTCAAGGATCCACTCATTCTAAGATCCAATGGAACGGTGCTAACTTCTTCTACTCAAATTTGAAATTTTGCCTTTGTATTAGTTAATAGTCGTGTTGGTGAAAATCTGCGATAGTTGCTTTTGACATTTGGGATGAGTATTAGTGCTTCTTGAGTGGATTCTGACTTGAAATCGAGAAGCGAAATTCTCTTCTCAGAAGAGTATTTTTTTCCCAATGGAATGGTTTGAGAAGACTTCTGGACGCTTCCAAACGCTTCTGGACGACCATGGAGAATGACATAAGTTAATCGTCATGTTGGTGAAAATCTGCGATAGTTGCATTTGACATTTGGGTATGTGTATTAGTGCTTCTTGAGTGGATTCTGACTTGAAATCGAAAAGCGAAATTCTCTTCTCAGAAGAGTATTTTTTTTCCCAATGGAATGGTTTGAAAAGACTTCTGGACACTTCCAGACGCTTCTGGACGACCAATGGAAAATGACATAATACATACGTAGATGTATCGAGTGATCCAATTACATATGGGTATGATGATCGGATGATGTTTTGACAGTTAGGTGAGGGATTGTAACTTAACTTGTGTTAGCTCATTTGAAGCTTTCTGTTAGATAATGATCAGTATTTAATTGACTTTCTTAGTTTCATACCCAAAGGCCGAAATAGTAGCGAACAAGTTAAGTTTAACTAAGTCAAGTCAAATTTGATGCGTGTTTTTGCCTTTAATTGTGAGAGGTGTGTAATTATTGTTTTTTTTTTTGTTCGTGTTTTTTTAGAAATTTTTCAATAATTTACAAAGAAAAAAACAATGCTCTAAAATCACCAGTGTCGTCGCGTTGACTTATGTATATACAAATAAATCAAATTCTTATAATACGCAAAGTGGTAAGTCGATTAGTTTACGTGTTTCTTTTTAGAAAAAGTGTTTAACCCTGCAGTCGTCACGCGGATTATTATTGTAATCCACTAATGCAAAATTGAGAATTTCCGAAAAACTAGTGGTGGAGATTTGTTGTCTCTTTTAGGGCGGTATTCACCGAAGGCTCATAAATGGCTCTTAAGTTTAAGAGGCTCATAAATTAAAAATTATTTGTGCTATTCACCAACCTCTCATAAGTGTTTTTCGAAGTTCGAAAATGAGAGCCTCTCTCTCTCTCAAGTCAAGTCAAATGTGAGATATAAAGGATAAAGCTGCTTTTAGACTTTCGGTGTTGTGCTCTGTGTTCGTTTTTCGTTGTTGGTCGTACGCGGAACAACGAGAATCTAATAAAGTCAGGCCCATGCTGGGCTCTACAAATTGATCGGCGATCTGGGAAAAGTGTCGATCGTCGCGAAGCTTGCCATCGACGAAATTCGCGGAGAAGAGCCGCCAATCACAAGGGCAATGAAGCGGAATGAAAAATTGCAGATAGTTTTGAGGAGGAGACCACAGACGTGCAAAGTGGAATTCTTGCCTTGCATTGCCCAAAATTCTACCATCGCTTAAGATCAGAAGAAAAATGATTGATTGAACCGTCAAAATAGTCAATCCGTCCTTTACGGGACGACAAAAAATGAAAAAGAGATAGTTTCATACATTTTAATAGGCAGGGTGATGTAGTAACAGTTTTCTTGGATAACAGAAATTTTGGTGACACTCCCTAGATCACGAATATGCAATTTTTAATTCTCTGAGATGAATAGTTTAGCCAGAAATCACGTAAGAAGATGTCAACTTTGAGGGGTCTACGAAGCTCCGTTTAGCCGCGAATCGCGTTTAAGGATAAAAAATTTGTTTTTCGTTTTATGCGATACGTGGATTCAAAGGTGGCTCTCCCTAGATCACGAATATGCAATTTTTAATCCTCTAAGATGCCTAGTTTAGCCAGAAATCACGTTAGAAGATGTCAACTTTGAGGGGTCTACGAAGCTCCGTTTAGCCGTTGTTTCTCATTTCAATGCGAATCCGTCCTCGGAACTGCCGTTCCCTACTCTTATCCGCACAACTCTATGTTTTCGACAGACTGTTGATTAACACAAACCCACCTGAAAATTATAAACTTTTATTAGCTAGGAATTTGCAGGTGTATTCGATTGGGTAGTTTTTTTTTTACCTTTCCATGTCACTGTGTTTCTTATCGGGTATCCAATTGGTTTGAATGGCAGCAACAGCCAATATATGAGAAATGACTTTCGTTTTTTGTTCCTTAAAGATGAGATGACAGTTCAAAGTTTTGTTTTTACGACTCATATTTCACATTTGACTTCTCGGCTTTCAATCTTGTTTGAAAATTGTTTGAATTCACAGTTTGAACCGAAGGCTCGTAAATGGCTCTTAAATTTAAGAGGCTCATAAATTGGAAATTATTTGTGCTATTCACCAACCTCTCATAAGTGTTTTTTGAAGTTCGAAAATGAGAGCCTCTCTTTCTCAACTAGGAATGTTCAAACTGTGAATTCAAACAAGATTGACAGCCGAGAGCCCGAGAAGTCAAATGTGAGATATAAAGCTGCTTTTAGACTTTCGGTGTTGTGCTCTGTGTACGTTTTTCATTGTTGGTCGTACGCGGAACAACGAGAATCTAATAAAGTCAGGCCCATGCTGGGCTCTACAAATTGATCGGCGACCTGGGAAAAGTGTCGATCGTCGAGAAGCTTGCCATCGACAAAATTCGCGGAGAAGTGCCGCCAATCACAAGGGCAATGAAGCGGAATGAAAAATTGCAGGTAGTTTTGAGGAGGAGACCACAGAAATGCAAAGTGGAATTCTTGTCTTGAATTGCCCAAAAAAATGAAAAAAATATAGTTTCATACATTTTAATAGACAGGGTGATGTAGTAACAGTTTTCTTGGGCAACATAAATTTTGGTGGCACTCCCTAGATCATGAATATGCAATTTTTAATTCTCTAAGATGAATAGTTTAGCCAGAAGTCACGTTAGAAGATGCCAACTTTGAGGGGTCTACGAAGCTCCGTTTAGCCGCAAATCGCGTTTAAAGACAAAAATTTGTTTTTCGTTTCATGCGATACGTGGACTGAAAGGCGGTGGCTCTCCCTAAACCACAAATATGCAATTTTTAGTCCTCTAAGATGCCTATGTTAGCTAGAAATCACGTTAGAAGATGTCAACTTTGGGGGGTCTACGAAGCTCCGTTTAGCCACAAATCGCCTGTAGCAACAGTTTTCTTGGGCAACTACAGTACCTTAGAAGCACCAATCGAATGACATCTGTTGCAGAGGCCAAGCACTATTATGACGATGAACACCATCATCGCCACCTGAGTAGCGTAGGTTGAAACCGAAAAGAGCCTGCGCGCATAAGCCAACCTTTTGGTATACAGAGCATGTGATCATCACCACCTGATGAACGGTGGTTGTGACCGAAAAATACGAATTGCTTCGCATGGAATTTAGGATCGCAGCACAGAGCAAGAGCTTCAACAACAGAACACTACCGGACCCAGAGCAAGGCATCACTTAAAAAAAAATAAAATAAATTATAAATCTTTGAGCGTAATCCTTTTTCTTCATTAAAAATTTTGAGCTTTCCGAACATTCCGTAATAAAAAAATAATACAAATTAAATTAGAATTCAGAAATCAAATTCCGACAAACCGAAACTACGCTCGCCTTCTCAACATTTCTTGAAAAACGCAACTAACATTTGTTTATAAATTTGTCCTTCTCACTATAACACTAGCACCAAAACAAAGTTGATTTTCCATTGATACGTTTATTTCGTTGAATAACAGAAGTTTTCAAGATATTTCAAATAAAAGGAATCAATAATCGAAAATGAAGCGCTTATAGTATGTCTTCAATATTGTATTTATTAGAAAATATAGTTACGAATCATTTGTTTGTAAGCTAAAAGTGTATTCTTCGCTACTTTTAATTGTTTTGTAGAACGATTTGCATGGAAACATGGAATGAATATTTAAAAGAGTAATCTACTTCAAATAATCTTATACTTCCTTTTTTTATTTCTAGTTCATCATATTCCTTAAATTTGAAATGCAATTAAAATGCTTAAATTTTACAATGTAGAGTGAGGCTTCTCAAAGTAAGTTTTTATAACTTTACTTTTTCGATTACTTTCACCCATATTAATAAAGATGGTTTAGTGGAGGTTTATCGTTAAGTCCTGGACTAAGTGCGAAATTTCATTAATAAAACAAATTTTCTGCTAAGTGACGTTTACTAATTATGATTAAGTTACTTACTTTTGTAGAAGATTTTCTTAAAAGGATTTTTGATAAACGTCATTTTACTATTCCGGGAACATTTTGTTTTTATTAATGTAAATATTAAAGCCATGGCTTAACTCCTATTCCATGGTTTAGCAAAACCATGGAATATAGGTGGAATAAGCGTTTTTTATTAATACGGCTGTTTATGTTTAAAGGAATTCTTAAGTTTTATTCAATTGTGCTCAACATTTTTCAACGTTAAAAGTAAAAATTACGCTTGTGAAATTTTGTTTCATGTCTTTATATCTTTATCAATTTTGGAGGCACACTGACTTTTCTTGGCTTAATTTTTTCACGTAGAACATGCTGTTAAAAAATTTTTAAGGTGCATGAATGCCTCAAAATGTTATGATAATAAAAGTACAACACTTACAGGCGAATCTATAAACAAATCTTAAAGGTTACTTAACTTTAAAATATCTCTAAACAGCTCTTAAGTATGAAATCGGTATCTATAATCAATTTTCACATTTAAGTAACGTTACTTAAAGGCTTCTTAACTTAAACGCCATCAACCGCGTTTAAGGGTCACTTAAAGGCATTTTAAAATGTATTTTGACATATCGATTGTCATCTTTGAAATTTTGAAGTTTCAAATTGTGAGTTTGTAGGTATTATTTGTGTGATATTAGCCGTGTTTTTTTGGAAAAGTTATCCATAGTACAGTAGGATTTTATATGAAAAACAAATACAACATCCGCAGTAGGATCACTGCCGATACTCGAATAAACGTCAAATCTCTATCCGCAGCAAGATTTCACTTCTCTTTTTATCGGCAGTGATCCTACTGCGGATGTTGTTATTCATACAAAATCCTACTGTACTACGGATAAATTTTCCAAAAAAACACGGCTATTATATTAGAATTATAAAGTGCCACGATTTAAGAAACATAAAATTTGTATTGATTAAAGTATGTGTAGTGTATTATTGCAAATTCTAAAATAAAAAAGTTTCCTTGTAGGAGGCATCCCAATTTTCAAATTCCAAATTCCAATTATTTACTGAAAGAAGGTGTCAAAAAACAGCTGTGTTGTATAAAATGAAGCAGCATTTGTTTTTTGTCTGTACTAGATTTTCACATTCTTTTACGTTACGTGACACAACCATTGTTTAGTTAATTACCAATGGAAAATCGATTATAGATACGAATTGAAGTTTCGTCATTTAAAGCCAAATTAAATATTTAAGTATGCTTAACTAAATAACCTCTAAGATGCAGTTTAAGAAAATCTTATAGATACGGCTGTTAGAATATTGCAAAAAACGATGGACATGTTTTGATTTACTTACTACTTCCACATTTTCAGCAGCACACTTAAATATAAATACTCATTATATTCAGTTTGATGTAGAAAAATATGGATTTAATTTTAAAATGAATTCGATGATGCCTCAAAAATTTATGAAGCTAAAAAATAACAAAAATTAAAATGAGACAAATAAAAACTTCTATTTTTTGCCATTTTTACGCAAAAATGTAGTAGCATTTTTTAAATTAAATATTCTATATTTGAAATACGTATGTGACGTCATTCCTACAGATTATTTTGATAAAATTCGAGTGATAAAAATGGTTTGAGATGGTAACATTGGATTATTTTCACGAGGGTCATCAAATCTCAAGTTTAACAGGATTTCCTCATATCAGTAGCAGATTTTAGTTCAGTTTGATAACAGATTTCGTTTTCGAAGTTGCATAACAGGCTTTAATAAAATTTCGAACCTCTGAATACCAATAATAAAAGATCTTTTAAGGTGGAAATCTTTTATGATTCATAACAGAAAATTTATATCAGAATACTAGCAGCCGTATCTATAAGATTTTCTTAAACTGCATCTTAGAGGTTAAACTGCATCTTAGAGGTTATTTAGTTAAGTGAAAATCTAGTACAGAAAAAAAACAAATACACCTTCTTTCAGTAAATAATTGGAAGACCACATTTTTTTATTTGTGAAATCAAAAAAAAAATGGCTATCGAACACACACCCACACCCGCCGCCACAAATAAAAGAAAAAGATCTGAAAATTGGGATGCCTCCTACAAGGAAACTTTTTTATTTTAGAATTTGCAATAATACACTACAAAACAGAATTATTTTATGCACAGATTGGGCGTTTTCCTAAATGCAGTAGTGCAGCGCATCATGAATTTTGATGCTGTTTTTTATTCACTTGCTTCAATAAAATAACGTTATTAAATACGAATTATAAATTTTAGAGTTTTTTTTAATGAATTGTAAAAGTAAATTTCAGAGTGAAGAAAAACGTTGCAAGGGCATCAAAATCCACGATGCGCTGCAACACTGCATTTAGGAAAACGCCTATTCTCTTCCAACAACGAGGAAGAAAGTGTCGATACAAACAATTCAAAGGCTAAGAGGGAAGCGTGGACGAAATTTCTTTACTTTAATCAATACAAATTGTATGTTTCTTAAATAGTTGCACTTTATAGTTCTAATATAATATCACAACAAACAATACCTACAAACTCACAATTTGAAACTTCAAAATTTCAAAGTTCAAAGATGACATTCGATATGTCAGAATACATATCATGTATCTGCATTTGATTTCTGCAAAAAAAAAGGGATGCCAAATGCAGAATTCATATTTGTTAGGTAGAGAGGAAAGAGGAAAATGCAGAAGAACTTTATTTCTGCATTATAGGAAATTCGAGAAATGCAGAAGTCAAATTATGGATAAAGACGAACATGTTCATCTTTATTATAGCATCTTCGTCTGCATTTTGCAAATTTGCGACATTTTCACATTCTTCCATAATTTTTTTTGACGGATGCATGATATGAAAAAAAAAAAACATTAAATCGAAATGGAAGAGAATGGAGGTAAGTTAAATTTTCATTGCATTGTTTCGTATAATTTATTTTGATAGATTTTAGATTTTAGATATTTATTTATTCATAAAAACTTTTTTAACAATAATTAGCCTATACAATTAAATAAAATTTAGGGCATGGCAGTAGTGCCGTCAACCCGAGTGGAAGCGGTTATTTAATATAAGTTTGCATTATCGGTTTGTGTTTGGTTTTTAATTGTAAGCATTTGAAAATTATTTTTTTTTCTTTTAATTGCAAGAGGGACTTTTAGTTTAGTCAAAACAAAATGAATAATAAAAAAAATTGCTTTAAAACAATCAACTAATCAAAAAGGATTTTAAACAATTTTCAATACTTTGAGTGCGTTAAAAATAATTGGATTTTTGTATTTAAGACAGTAAACTCGTAAGTCTTATTAAATCATAAAAAATAAGTGATTGGCTCTAACAGAATTCAGGAACTAAAAACTTTCATTAATTATTTTCAATCTTATATGGTTTAATCAAGGCTGAGCCGGATGAAGGAATGAGTGGGAAACCTCGACTTGCTCGTGGTTAGGTTCCCGAAAAACAAAAAACAAACAAATTAAGTTTCCATTAAAGAAATTTTATTTTATTTATTAGAAAAGTACCAAACGTAGACAAAATTAAACTAACAGTTACACAGTAACATTACGATTCAGAAACTTGTTTACAAAACAAAGAATGAACATTAAATTAAATGTGCTTTTAAGATTGTTCCATTTTATCAGTCTTCTTGTTATGATTATTTTGTAATTGCTTGGTATCTTCTTCTTCATTTCCCTTCACGCTCAGATGTGCTGGACCAGTCTGTTGAATCTGCACTATTCTTTCGTTGTTCTTTAAAGCCTTTGGCGGTGGAGGAGCTTTTACTGTAAGGACACCGTCTGCATCGCTGATATCAGAAAGGAATGGATTTGTACACGAACCATCTACTTTTTTCAAATTATTTCCAACTACTCCTGTGCTGAATTCCAATAGCTTAACTTGAGTTTGTTGTTGCAGCTGCATTGGGCTGTTTCGTGGCGGTGGTGGACCTCGGTAGGGATGGGGAACTAGAGCACCATTGGATGATATGAGTGGTGTATTCTTGTAAAAATCAGGTGTACCACTATTCGAGTTAGCTTGATATTTATTGTTGTTAGAAGAGTTTCCGTTGAAAACATCTAATAGATTTTCACTGCTATTTGAAATGTTATTGGTTGAATCTTCTGACAGATTAATTTCACTTATAGGATTTGATTCATACAAGTTCCGTCTGAAGCACTTGTGGACGAAGGAAGGCTTAGATTTGATGGTGATTTCTCATGCTTTCCAGGTTTAGGCGGGGATGTGGGTGATGTTTGGTGGCAGAAAGTGTGCGTTGTTGTACTCCTTTGACGATTCCAACATTTTCTATTGGTTTAGTTGTCTCCGAAGAACCAAAACTTTTTCTTAGTTCTTTACATAGGTTGAGAGGCATGAACTCAGTCGCGCCATGTATTGCTTGTTGCGGCTGAATGGGTTGCTGCAGAAGCAGATCTGAGTCACTATCATTGGTTGCTAGTGAATGTTTTCTTGTTGCTGTTGTTGCACCAAATTGCTGTGAATGTATGCCTTCTCATCTGCGGCTGCTGGTCTCTTGGTTAGATCTGATCGTTGCAGTATGAATTGCACATCATTTCAGAAGCAATTTCAATGGATGCTCTGTGGGGGCCAGTAGTCGTTCATTATTTCTCCAACGTTCAATCAGTGTGAAACGCCCTACTTTCCCCGTTGCATGAGCCAGTGCGAAAACTACATCCTGAAATGTTTTAAATTATTATTAGGCTCAGGAATAAAAAATATATAATTAACGTTTGTGACGAAGACGAACTCCACCCAAAAAATATTCCATTTACCTGGCAAGTTGTGTTGACTGTAACTCCACATACGATTCTTTGGATTCCTTCGACCCAAACTTTCAGTTCCATGTCAAATTTATTCTTGTCTCTTACCCAAAATTAACTTTGAAGGAAAACATATGACTATCAAGTTATAGCAGTTTATAGGAAACAAAAAAGAGTTACCACCTGTGTATTCTCTCCCACTTTCGGGTTTCGACATATATCTGCCTCTCTCTACTTTTCTGCATTTTGCAGATGCAGATACATGTAAATCCACCATAACTTACAGAAAGTGAGACAGCGACCCCTATCACAACTTCAAGTACTACAATGCATTAGGGATAGGAATGAGCCCTCCATATTATATATACTCAAAGCACTTAACACACACTCCTCTCCATATACTACGTTTATATGCAGTATCGAAAGATCGAGTTGGATTAGGGTCGGATTTTCGACCCAGGTTTTTCGTCATTTGAGTTGAGAGCTCGATTCGGAGTTGAGTTGAAATGGTGTTGAGCGATTCTGAAACATTTTGTTAAGCCAACTCCTCGACCCAGGTTTTTCGTCTCATATTTCGACTCGACACCGCTGAGCGAGTGAGATCGAGTCGAACGAAGCTCATTTCAACTCCCCAAAGGGTCGAAGCGAGCTTCAAGCTCGCTTCAATACCTCATATAAACGTAGTAATAATCGTCCGGTCTGAACGCACCCTTAAGTACTATTCACATGAGAGCGACCAACGAATAAAAAAAGAAAGGGGATTTAAAACATATATAAGCCTAAATTCTTCACAAAAACTTTACAAAAGGTTAGAAATCTAGTTTAATTAAATGTTAATATATTAAAATTTGCGTTGTAGTTGATTAAATGAGAGAAATTTGAGAAAATAAATTGGTCGTCGCGAATTGCAATATGACTGCTACGAACTGTCAAACACTATTCGCGTTCCACATACCATCCACACTGCAACGAATGAATTGTTCGCGCGCGACTAACCTCAAAATCATTCTAAAATAATTTTCTTTTGTCGATTTCCTTTACACATGAGAAATCAATTTCTGTGTGAAGATTTCGATCTCTCGACAGATTTCACGTTCCTTTACACCAAAAAAAATCGATTTTTTTGTGACAGAGATCAAATCCCTCGAATCCGTATTTGAAGAGGGATTTACATGTATACGAAATACGCACACCAAAAGAAAAAATTTGACAAGGGTCAAAATCCCTAGTGAGTAAAGGAAATCGACATTAGTGTTTGGTAATGGCTGAAGCGATCATGGAAAAAAAGGTAAATAAATATATTCAATAAAAATTCAAATAAATTTTTAAGCAAGGAATACTAAAATAATGTAAATAATTCTAGGAATTTGACGAAAGATTGATTTTGGAAGTGGAAGCAAATCCAACACTATACAACAAGGCCGACTGTTCATATGCAGATAGGTACAAGAAAGAAGAGAACACAGTTGTCTAAGTAAACGCCATTCGTGACGAATAAAAAAAAATGCATGTGAACGAAATGTCAAAATGGGCGAATGTTCGTTCATTCGTCGGCCGTTGGTCGCTCTCATGTGAATAGTACTTTAATGCTTCACCTGAACACGATTGTCGCATTTGGCGAGTTGTCAAAAAACATGTTTTGTTTTGAACATAATTCAAGAATTTTTTGGTTACGTTTATTTCTCTAATGTCGATTTCCTTTACACATGAGAAATCAATTTCTATGTGAAGATTTCGATCTCTCGACAGATTTCACGTTCCTTTACACCAAAAAAATCGATTTTTTTGTGACAGAGATCAAATCCCTCGAATCCGTATTTGAAGAGGGATTTACATGTATACGGAATACGCACACCAAAAGAAAAAATTTGACAAGGGATCAAAATCCCTAGTGAGTAAAGGAAATCGACATAATAGTTCTTAAACTAAAATTGTTTAGTTTTTATTTATATAAAAATGATTTCACTAACTAGCGTGTTAAGGGCAACAAATAACTTAACTCGTATATTCACAAATTCTATCAGGTACTTACATAAATGCCCTTTTATGTTTTGAGTCTTAAATCATCTGCTAATCTTTCAGACCAGGTATTGTCCAATATCAACCTGCGGCGGGGTTAAAGAATCTCGAAGAAAAAGTTGGACTCCCACCAAAACCAAAAAAACCACTCACACCATTCTTTCGATATATCAAACAAGTACGATCGAACATTATAGCTGAGAATCCCAATTTAAAGGTCACCGATGTTATAAAAACGATTTCCAAGCAATGGGAAACTGTTGATCCTGCCCTTAAACAAAAGTTCCAAGAAGAATATCAAAAAGAAAAGACAGTCTATGTTGAGACTCGTGCCAAATATGATAGCCAAATAACAGACGAACAACGCTACGCAATGAAGCAATTAAAAGACGAAAATAATGCTATGAAAGAACGGCGTATGACAAAGAAACGCATTGCCCAATTGGAGCGCCCCAAGAAGCCAGCATCTGCCTTCTTACTGTATGTTTCCAAAGAGAGACAAGAAACACCTCAACCTCCGAATCAAACATATCGAGAATGGCATGCAAGCATGACTCAGAAGTGGTCAAAACTAAGTGATGCAGAAAAAGAGCCCTACCTTCAGATGTTCCGAAACAAACTGGCGAAATACAAGTGAGTACAAAATTGTTACGTAAGAATTTATTTTGAGCTTTAATGTTTTTTGTTTCAGAGAGGACATTGTTGTTTGGGAAGACAAGATGGTTCGCCTAGGCAACATGGATGTTGTTCGACATGAAACTCTTGTTGATCCTCCTACTCCAAGTAGATCCAAACTAAGAAAGTAAAGCTGTCACAAGAAAGTTAATGCGATTCATGAATTTTTCATTTTTACATTTGATTGTTTTGCTATTCTCGATCAAAAGTAATTTTTCATACATTTTGTTGTTTCTTTAATAATTGATCCTTTATTTGTTTTCTTTTTTATATGAAACACCAATAAACAAGTTGACTGAATACATCAAAAATGTTGCGTTTTATTGTATTATCTGTTTCTCAGGATTCTTTTCGTAATCAGGCTGCAGCTTCTTATTCACACATCTTTTTTTTGTATGTGATCATAAACGACCTTCATTAAGGAAAGAAAGCAAAAAACTAAAAAATGGCCTTATTTTGAATTTGAGGATTTGTATTATCGGTTTTCTTTATATTTTTATCTGCCTTGCAAATCGAAACAATCAGTGAGGTATCCGTTCGGAGCGGAAAATTCTCAACAGCTGTTCGGAATTTTTCTCCGACATTCAGCCTTATCACAGGCCCCGTCGTAATAGATTCGTAGTACGAAACCCAAAAAAAGGTATCATCGCTCCCGTCGTACTAAAAAAAACTTGCTACGAAATTCGGAGTTCGTGAATAATGGTATCACTAGCCCCGAATGAATAAGAAGTTGGACAGTTTTTTCTACGAAAAGATGTTTTGATCGGAGCTCAACTTAAAACGAAACACAAATATAACTAAGCGAACGAAGATAAAGGACATGCAAATAAAATATATAAAAACAATTTTTATTATTGTTTTCATGTGAATTTGTTTATATTTTTTTATTTTTTGAAGGGCAAATAAAGTAAATACAAATAAATATTGGTATCCTTCCGTAATGAATCTCCTTTTTAGTATTTGTCTTCTTGGCGTATTTTTTACATTTATTACAAAGATTAGCAATGGTATTTATTTTTAACGACCAACAAAATTAAAATCAAATCAAAAGATGAACAACGGAAATTTATTTATTTTTTCATATTTTGACGCAAATCAACTGATTTTGAAATTCGGAAAATGTTTTTTGATTCCGTTCGGGGCCTATGATGTAAATTTATTCGTATTCGTAGCGTAACAAAATTTTCGGGGATTTGTTACGAGGGACTCTGTGATAGGGGTGATTATCTTAAAGCACCCGGAGAACTTCGTTGAAGTGCGATCAAATGCTTTGTTTGTAAAATTTCTGATAGTTTAATGCAATTTTTTTTCCGGTTTCGTCCGACACAAGTTCTTCGCGGAACAAATTGCACCAACGCATTTGTATATTATTATTCTTTCCGATTGGATACCTCGAAAGCAATTCAACCTCCGACAAAGTATGCGCTGCGGACAATTTTCTGCTCCGAACGGATACCCCGCTGGGGCCGAATAATTCGCTTTTGGGCGTGGCTATTCGATAGCTTTTTTGGCGGAAGATATTTTCTGTCCAGTCCTAACGGCAGTGAGAAAAAGAAGTTCTTTTCATGAAAAGAGATACCTTTTTGGAGGATTGTCACATCCTCATAAGGCTGGGAATTGGTCCAAGATCTTCCCCCACTGAATACACATTAATTCCATATGAGCACGAACATTTTAAAACTATGATAGTAAATGAACTCGATACTGTCGCAATAAAACATCTGTTTACAATAGGTGCATTTTTCACAGTAGGATGTAAAGTTTATCAATTGCCAACCGCAATACTAAAATCTCTATCAATATAAAATCCTATCGATTATTAGTGAATTGATATTAAAAAACTGTAATAACGATGCAGATGTTACTAATGTAAAATTATATCATTTTTTATGTAAAGCAATTGTTCAAGATCGATCTCAGCGTATTTAAAGCTCCTTAGGAGGAATATTAATACAGCTTCTTCTAGAACTGTTGAAGAAATGGTGATTTTGGATAAATCGATCGCTTTTATTTAAAAATAAGAAGCCCATATAATGACAAATCATGGAATAATAATTTTATTTAGTTACGTACGCATTTAAATGAATAAAAATGAAAAAACATTTATATTCTAGAACAAGACCTGTTGGCGGAAATGTGATTGTAATTTATTTGCCCTCACACCCAATTTCATCTGCCACTTAGCTTGAACTCGTTTCATCAAATGAATATCGCGCGCTTTGCGAGCAGCAGCTTTTTGTTCAGTCGCTGTCCATCCCAATGATCTGTATTGCGAGAGAACCTTGTGTAACTTGCGATCGGACTTATGAATGGTAACAGCTCGATTAGGATTTAGTCTTTGCTTATAATAGCGTAATAAAGATCGGTGGCCAATTACAGCTCCAGATGGAAGCACCAACTGATATTCATCGCCCTCAAGTAGATCGGGAACGAATTCTTCATCAATATCCATGTCTTCTTTCTGAAAATAATACGTGAATGTATAAATTGAGTGAATCTTAGTAATTTTTATGTTTGCAAATCCTACATTGTCTGGATAACTAGAACTGTAATCATAAAACTCTGTATACTCAGCCAATGCAATCCCCTCATGCCACATTTGGCAATGCCCTTTATCAATCATGTGCTTTCTTACTGCATCCAAGGTATAGAAGGTTTTACCACGATCATTGCACCACAAGCAGATGAAATGATTGCACACTTTGTCGCCCAAGTAAAAGAGAAGACCTTCTAGGTCTGTGCAAAATTCAGTGTCAGGAATAAAAAAAGAATGTGCCACAGACATATGTTTTAAGTTTTCTACCAGATCTTCACTGTGTTCGTCACAAAATATGCAATTATTGTCAGCAATTGGATTCGGTGCAACATCTTCCCATTCATCAGAGTCAACCTGAAATAAAAAAAGAATATAAGGATTTTCAGTGATAGATAAAGTATGCACTCGTCGCAGAATTTGATTCAGGTGAAATTTTGTAGAATATGCACCTACATAATAAATATGTACATGTATTAAAATATTCAGATAATTTTTTGTTAATATAATTATGTATTTTATTTTTTGAAAAGCAGGTAGATAGAAATTGCGACCACTGACAGTATAGCACTGTTGGTGGAATTGATATAGAAAATTGTGCACATTCCCACGGAATCACCCAGCTTTAATTGAGTCCAAAAAGAAGAAAGGATCTAGTAGGTTTTGATGTCTCTTAAAGTGTGTTAGTTCTTGCATAATGATCCGGAATTTGGATCACTCACTCAACTGGACCACCACAATCATCCGACACAAGTGAGTTATGAAGGCCTGATCCTTATCTGGCTAGCTCGATCGACCGTTCATTCCTATTAAAACCACAATGACCCGGAACATTGATAAGAGCGAAATTAAGGTTAATATTGAGAATAGCAAGTTCATTTCGGCATTGCTGGACCAATTTGGAGGATAATATACAAGAATAAATGGCTTTAATTGCCGCCTGACTATGTGTGATAATAACCATATTCCATGTGTACATGACATTTTTTTACATTTTGAGCGCACTAAAGGGATTATGTCTACACTTAAAACGTTTGAGCATAGTGTGTTTTTGAAAGTTGGAGAGGATTTAAAGGAAGATACCGATGCAATGGCAGAGAAATATTGGGCGGGGTATAGAATTCCACATGGGTACCGATTTAACAACAGGAAACAGAATTGAATGGACAAGCTATCGAAATCTAAATTTAATGAGCTCACCATACACTCCCGTTGATGATCCACATAAAATTTCAAAAAGTTTTGTATCGTTAAAATTAAACAAAAAAAATTATCAAAATTCTATGTTCCTTTTTCGAGAAAAATACGAATTTCGAAAACATTTTTTTAACATTTGTATGGTGGATACCCTCGGTTTTAGATAAAATAAAATCTTGTTCCAGTTGTTCAGTATTGAAAAACTTTTAGTTTTCAAGTTTCAAAAAAATCGAGCATATGGATTTCATTTATGTATGTGAATACAAGCTTTTTAGATTACCATTTTCGCGAAAATTGAAAAAAGAATTTTTTCATGGGAGGCACTATTAATGACCATTTTTTGAAGAAAGAAGAACCGATTTCATTTATCAAAGGGACACCTTGAGACAATCAAACCAATCGTCGCAAAGACGGTTATAGGTAAGCATAAAAGTTACGACTCGGTTTCACGGAAAATTCATGAACAGGAAAAGGGTAATATCTGGACTTGCTAGCACTATTAGGGGAGTGATAACAAAAAATACCTTCGCTTACACAAAGATACATTTCTTTAAATATAAGACGATATATGAAATAAAATTACAAGACAATATATGTACTTTAAAATAAGAAGTTTTTGTAAATACAGAAAGCCATTTAGCAATAACTTTGCGTTTTTTAGGATTGATTTACTGCTATAATAGTAGTTATCATTCTGAAAAAGTTGTAGGTACTGTGTGTATGAGCTGTATCTTTTCCTACACATCAAGTGCTTACATTAACTCCACGTTGGTAACCGCCGGATACGGGTCTTGGCTTTATGTCATGACTTGCTAAACTTGTAAGTGCGAGTGTTGACCAAGGAAAGAATTGCAACGCCAAACCCATGGCCTTACAGATTGGAGGTTAGTGCGTCGGGCTAACGATCCGGCCATAATAAAAAATATCTATTGTTCTGAGAGAGACGCGAGAAGCCTCGGATAACGACCCCCCACAAACGGCAACCAGACCAGACCAGGAACGAAAATGGACTACGATTGACGAGTATGCACGTATACGCCAAGTACAACTCAAAAACATGATTCTGTCCTCTCGCGGTACAAGGCAGACATTACCGCTATTCAGGAGATACGATGGATAGGATCAGGAATAACAAAAAGAAGAGATTGCGACATTTATTACAGCTGTCATCAAAGATTGCACATGTTAAGATGCGGATTCGTCAGTGGGAAATCATCTCAGATCGAAAGCCATCGATTTTAAGACGATTAGCGATCGCCTGACTATGATCCGCATCAAAGCCACCTTTCAAAGCATCAGCCTAATACGTGCGCACGCTCCTACCGATTAAGCTGAGGAGTCTAACAAGGAGGAGTTTTACGACCTCCTGGACGGAGCCTACGGAGCCTGACCGGAGTACGATGTTATAGTCGTGCTTGGAGACTTCAATGCTAAAGTCGGAAAGGAAAACATCTTTGGCGGATTAGTTGGAAAGCACAGCCTCCAACAAACGACTAATAGACTTTGTTGCAGCTCGAAATACGGTGATAAGTAGCACTAGGTAGCACTAATAGACTTTGTTGCAGCTCGAAATACGGTGATAAGTAGCACTAGGTTCCCCAGGCGAAGATAAGATAAGAGTGAAATTAAGGTTAGTATTGGGAATAGCAAGTTCATTCCGGCATTGCTGGACCAATTTGGAGGATAATGTACAAGAATAAATGGCTTTCATAGCCGCCTGACTATGTATGATAATCAGTCTGACCACGGACATTAACATTCTAGGTGTCAGAATTTATTCAAATTCCCCTAGAAAAATAAAATTCACAGTATATTACTGCTGTGGAATTTATAAGCGTCACTAAACATCGACAAATAATAATTGCGTCTTAGAAGGGTACGACAGCATCTAACTGATGAGCCCACTGTCGTACCTGGGCGAAACGCACTATGGAGTTGAGGTCACATAAAACTTTCAATTGAATTTATTTCAATCACTCCGCTTAAAATTGAAATAATTTTCTTATTTCATATATAGTCTTCGTTGATAATCAGTCTGACCACGGACATTAACATTCTAGGTGTCAGAATTTATTCAAATTCCCCTAGAAAAATAAAATTCACAGTATATTACTGCTGTGGAATTTATAAGCGTCACTAAACATCGATAAATAATAATTGCGTCTTAGAAGGGTACGACAGCATCTAACTGATGAGCCCACTGTCGTACCTGGGCGAAACGCACTATGGAGTTGAGGTCACATAAAACTTTCAATTGAATTTATTTCAATCACTCCGCTTAAAATTGAAATAATTTTCTTATTTCATATATAGTCTTCGTTTATGTATGATAATAACCATATTCCGGTTCTGGATTGAATCTTGTTTGAGAGCCTTGCATGTTTCCCTGATAGTCAGTAATTCAGCTTTAAAAACACTAGCCAAGTCGAGTAGCCTAAGGCATGTACATGACATTTTTTTACATTTTGAGCGCACTAAAGGGATTATGTCTACACTTAAAACGTTTGAGCATAGTGTGTTTTTGAAAGTTGGAGAGGATTTAAAGGAAGATACCGATGCAATGGCAGAGAAATATTGGGCGGGGTATAGAACTCCACATGGGTACCGATTTAACAACAGGAAACAGAATTGAATGGACAAGCTATCGAAATCTAAATTTAATGAGCTCACCATACACTCCCGTTGATGATCCACATAAAATTTCAAAAAGTTTTGTATCGTTAAAATTAAAGAAAAAAAATTATCAAAATTCTATGTTCCTTTTTCGAGAAAAATACGAATTTCGAAAACATTTTTTTAACATTTGTATGGTGGATACCCTCGGTTTTAGATAAAATAAAATCTTGTTCCAGTTGTTCAGTATTGAAAAACTTTTAGTTTTCAAGTTTCAAAAAAATCGAGCATATGGATTTCATTTATGTATGTGAATACAAGCTTTTTAGATTACCATTTTCGCGAAAATTGAAAAAAGAATTTTTCCATGGGAGGTACTATTAATGACCATTTTTTGAAGAAAGAAGAACCGATTTCATTTATCAAAGGGACACCTTGAGACAGTCAAACCAATTGTCGCAAAGACGGTTATAGGTAAGCATAAAAGTTACGACTCGGTTTCACGGAAAATTCATGAACAGGAAAAGGGCAATATCTGGACTTGCTAGCACTATTAGGGGAGTGATAACAAAAAATACCTTCGCTTAAACAATAATACATTTCTTTAAATATAAGACGATATATGAAATAAAATTACAAGACAATATATGTACTTTAAAATAAGAAGTTTTTGTAAATACAGAAAGCCATTTAGCAATAACTTTGCGTTTTTTAGGATTGGTTTACTGCTATAATAGTAGTTATCATTCTGAAAAAGAAATACCTTCAAATGAAATGCTCCAATGTGGACACTTTCGTTCAAAAATAACATTGAAGTTGTTCTGTTGTAGGAACTGGGTGTATGAGCTGTATCTTTTCCTACACATCAAGTGCTTACATTACCTCCACGTTGGTAACCGCCGGATACGGGTCTTGGCTTTATGTCATGATTTGCTAAACTTGTAAGTGCGAGTGTTGACCAAGGAAAGAATTGCAACGCCAAACCCATGGCCTTACAGATTGGAGGTTAGTGCGTCGGGCTAACGATCCGGCCATAATAAAAAATATCTATTGTTCTGAGAGAGACGCGAGAAGCCTCGGATAACGACCCCCCACAAACGGCAACCAGACCAGACCAGGAACGAAAATGGACTACGATTGACGAGTATGCACGTATACGCCAAGTACAACTCAAAAACATGATTCTGTCCTCTCGCGGTACAAGGCAGACATTACCGCTATTCAGGAGATACGATGGATAGGATCAGGAATAACAAAAAGAAGAGATTGCGAGATTTATTACAGCTGCCATCAAAGATTGCACATGTTAGGATTCGGATTCGTCAGTGGGAAATCGTCTCAGATCGAAAGCCATCGATTTTAAGACGATTAGCGATCGCCTGACTGAGATCCGCATCAAAGCTACCTTTCAAAGCATCAGCCTAATATGTGCGCACGCTCCTACCGATGAAGCTGAGGAGTCTAACAAGGAGGAGTTTTACGACCTCCTGGACGGAGCCTGACCAGAGTACGATGTTATAGTCGTGCTCGGAGACTTCAATGCTAAAGTCGGAAAGGAAAACATCTTTAACGGATTAGTTGGAAAGCACAGCCTCCAAGAAACGACTAATCGACTTTGTTGCAGCTCGAAATACGGTGATAAGTAGCACTAGGTTCCCCAGGCGAAGGATACACACAGCAACCTGGCGATCTCCAGATGGTCAAACCGCCAACCAAATCGACCACATGCGTCGAACATCTTGGACGTGCAAACTTTCCGGGGTGCAAACGTGGATCAGATTACTTTCTTGTTGTGACTGAGTTCAGAGCCCGACTGTCCAACGAAAAGAAAGCGAAAACGGCCAAAGGAACAAACTCAACATTGCATGCCTTAGCACACATGAGAAAGCCAGAAACTACAAAGAGCAATTGGCCGGGAAACTCTCTGCCGTACCCCCGGACACAAACGTCAACAACCAGTGGAACCAGTATCGCGACATCATTAAGGAGGTAGCCGAGACCACCATAGCCTATTAACCACCTAGAAAAAAGAACCCGTGGTATGACAATGAATGAGAATGCACGAATGTAAATGCTGCAACGGAAAAAGAGAGCAGCAAAAGAGGAGTACCGTGAAAAGAGAAGGAAAGAAAAAAAAAAACCTGCGCAGAAAGAAAAGAGTATCCGCAGCCTCTCAGCTCAGGTATTTCAAGGAGTTTAGCACCACCACTAACACCCGCCGGTTCTACAAATCTTCACATTGAGGCAAATCCTGGAAAAGACCAACAAATTTCATCGACATCAAAGCCGCATATGATAGCATAAGTCGCCAAGAGCTTCTATTGACGATGTCGGAACTCGGGATCCCGAAAAAACTGATCCAGCTTTGCCGCATGACGTTACAAAATATTCTGTGCAACGTGCAAATGGGTAAAAGCTCATCCGAATACAGGGTTTAGAAAAATGCGCTATCATGTGATTTCTTTAACGTAGTCCTGGAGCAGATAGTGCGCAAGAGTTCAACAGGTCTTCCAACGACACCTTAGTGGAAATCCGACGAAGAATTACCCTAGCGACCCGCTGCTACTTTGGTTTGGCCAAACAAATGGGTTCAAAACTCCTTTCTCAAAAGACAAAGTGCGCGCTATATAAAACATTAATTTTACGCGTTCTACTCTACGGCGCCGAGTGCTGGACGATAAGTAAATAAAATGCACGACTGGATCGCACGAACTTGCTCTTATGTAAAAGTACTTTGGAATTTAAGATACATTTTATAATTATAAAACATGAGTTTAAAATGAAATTGCCGTCTGATTTCTAGAAAAGTATGAATTTATGCAAACAAACTTTAAAAAATCGTTTTATTATTAAATAAATTTTTTATATAAGAAATTTCTCTAAAATTTTTCAAGAAAAAAATGTGGGATGCGAATTTTAAGTATTTAATAATATTGGTTTTAGGAAATAATTTCAAAAAATAATCGTTTATAGGTTTTAAAGATATTGATTTAAAAAATTTTTTTTTTTTTTTTTAAAACCCAATAAATATATTTTCGAATATTTTTATATACAATATTATTTTAAACTTAAGGGGGCTCCTGCTAAAAATTTTGGGCTAAAATCCTTAGAGCCGTTAATGAGAAAGTCGAAAATCAAAAAAAACGGGTCTATTGCAGGTACCCCTAATAACATTTTGCCCCAAAATTTTTTTTGACCAAAATGTAGTCCATGTCCATAATATCACACTTAATTTTTTTTATCAAAATCGTTAGAGCCGTTTTCGAGATAAATAAGATTTTGCATTACGGGTGTATGGGGGTACCGTTAGTTTTGGAGCTAAAAAAAAAATTTCAATTTCTCCTCTAGGGAATCACCGAAGACTCTTAACTACCGAGATTGAAAGAAATAGGTCCAGTGGTTTAGGCTGTAGTGAGAGGTACAGACATACAGACACACTGAAACATGTTTTTTGTGTACTAAATTTTCCTTAAATTTTTTATAAAAAAAATTGACATGCAAATTGTTAGTATTTAATAAAATACATTTTAAAACGTAATTTAAAAATTTAATCGTGTATTGGTTTTCAAGATATTGAATTTTCAAAAAAAAAAATTTATTATTTTTTTAAAAATCCAAAAACCATTTTTTCGAAAAAATTTTTAGTTTATATTTTTTCAAATGCAAAGCAGCTCCTGCATAAAAATTTTGGTTAAAATCGTTAGAGCCGTTGGTGAGAAATTCAAAAATCAAAAAAACCGTTCTATGACAGGTACCCCTAATAACATTTCCCCCCAAACTTTTTTTTCACCAAAATATAGTCCATGTCCATAATATCACACTTAATTTTTTTTATCGAAATCGTTAGAGCCGTTTTCGAGATAAATAGATAAATAGATGAAATCATAAAACTTATAAAAATAACACTCACACAAAACTACTTCACATTTAATAACGAATACTATACACAAGACGAGGGACTTGCAATGGGATCCCCATTAAGCGGACTAATGGCAGACATTTATTTAAATGACTTCGAAAACAAATACATATTATCAAACATCAATCCACAAAAACTTAAAATAATATCATACTCAAGATACGTTGACGACACATTCATCATATTTGACGGGACGATCAGACAAATCAACATGCTAAAAAACTATATCAACAGCATAAACGATAATATAAAATTCACAACCGAAATAGAAGACAACAATACAATCAACTTTCTGGACCTAAGCATCAGCCGAAACAACAACAAACTAACATACAAAATATACAGAAAACCAACAACAACTGACATAACAATACACAAAAATTCCCACCACCCACACACACAAAAAATGGCAGCATACAACACATTTATCGACCGACTACTGAATATACCGATGACCAAAGAAGAATATAATGATGAACTTAACACGATAAAATACATAGCAACAACAAATGGATATCAAACAGAAATCATCGACAAATTAATCCACAAAAAGAAAAGAAAAAGGAATAACAACAACAAAACAGAAAATACAACAACAGAAAACAAAAAATATATAGCAATAGAGTACACAAACTTAATCCCACAAATATTAAAAAATGAATTTAAAAAACTCAACACAAATATATCATTCACAACAAATAATAACACACAAAAAATATTGCAAAAGAAAAATAGAAAAGACATCAAGACGTGTTCAGGTGTTTACAAAATCCATTGCGACGACTGCAACAGCTTTTACATCGGACAGACGGGAAGAACATTTTATGACAGGTACTTAGAACATAGGCCAAAACAAAATACAAAATCCACATATGCACAACACTTGATTGACAACAACCATAACTATACCGACTTTAAAACAAACCTGACACCTTTACACATATGCAAGAAAGGGACAACATTAGACGCACTAGAGGAATTTGAAATATACAAAGCATATAAGACAACACAGGACAAAGTACTTAACGACAAATTAACAATAAAAAACAACACACTATACAACACAGCGATAAGACACCAAAGAGAACAACAGCAGTAAAGGAGACAAACATAAGCAAACAATAAAAATAATTCACAATAGAATAACTACAAAAACAAAAACAGAAACCACATAAAATAAGATAATTGACAAACACCAGTAAAGTATAACATAAGCCCGAAGATGGATATTTATATCCGAAACGCGTCGCCGTAAAACAAAAAAGAATTATATGTATGTTGTAATAAAAAGGTTAATTTATAAATAATAAAATAAAACGTCAATTTTAATTAATTAAAATTTTTTTATTTTTAACTTTATTTTATTTTTAATACATTAAAACAAATTGAAAATACAACATGGAGACTAAACCAAATAATAATGTAGTGAGAGGTACAGACATACAGACACACTGAAACATGTTTTTTGTGTACTAAATTTTCCTTAAAATTTTTATAAAAAAGATTGATATGCAAATTGATAGTATTTAATAAAACACATTTTTAAGCGTAATTTAAAAATTTAATCGTGTATCGGTTTTCAAGATATTGAATTTTCAAAAAAAAAAATTGTATTATTTTTTTAAAAATCCAAAAACTATTTTTTCGAAAAAATTTTTAGTTTATATTTTTTCAAATGCAAAGCAGCTCCTGCATAAAAATTTTGGTTAAAATCGTTAGAGCCGTTGGTGAGAGATTCGAAAATCAAAAAAAACGTTCTATGACAGGTACCCCTAATAACATTTCCCCCCAATTTTTTTTTTCACCAAAATATAGTCCATGTCCATAATATCACACTTAATTTTTTTTATCAAAATCGTTAGAGCCGTTTTCGAGATAAATAAGATTTTGTATTACGGGTGTACGGGGGGTACCCTTAGTTTTGGAGCTAAAAAAAAAATTTCAATTTCTCCTCTAGGGAATCACCGAACACCCTTAACTACCGAGTTTGAAGAAAATACCTCCGGTAGTTTAGGATGTAGTTCGAGGTACAGACATACAGACATACAGACAGACAGACGGAATTGTCGGACCCACTTTTTTCGTCTTCGCTATCATCGTAATGTCAACTTTGATCAAAATCTCGAGTTCGATTTTTTTTCCAAATGCAGAACTTGCCCTATAGTACCTATATCGCAAGTAAAAAGGGGAATTGATAAGGACACTTTCGAGAGAAAAATTCTTCGGCGGATATTTGGTCCTATATGCAAAGAGGGTCAAAGGAGGTGAAGATTCAATCGTGAATTGTACGAGCTGTACCCAGATGTGGATGTATCCAAAGATCCAAAACACGTCAACTACAGTGGCTCATCGAGCGAATTGACAACAACGCTCCAGTCAAGAAAATCACCGAATCCCAGCCTCCAGTTTCGAGACGACCTACGCTACAGGGACCAGGCGGTTACAGACGCAAGAACGCTTGGTTTCGACGACTGGACGGAGCTCGCGAGGGATCGCAACCGATGGAAGACCGCAATATCTCAGGCAGAGACCCTCCATGGATCGGGAGCTTGATAAGTAAGTAAGTATATATCATATTCTGGAAACAATAAGGCATAGTGATTAACGATAATTTGTAGACTGAGTAGAGCGAATAATATTTCTATCATACAGACTGTCTCAAATACCGACATATACGAGAGTTAGAGTCCATTGTTAAGGTGTGTAGTGATTTTCAACGAACTTCCGATGTGCCTCATGTACAACAATCCATTTCACGAAAGAACCTATACATAAGCTGTCATTATATGAATTTCGTCAGCTGGCCAATTGGAAACTTGGAAAAATAATGTCGACTTCTATTCAATCACTTAGTTTTGGAGGTCCTTTCTTAAATCTTTAGTGTTTAATTGTTTGTAATTTTGTGTGTACTATTTTTGTTATTGAAGAATTTCTCCAGCAAACATCACCATATTATTAACGAAAATAATAGATACTACGAAGTTCCTAAGGATATTCCTTTATAAATACAATATAATGGCTGTATTTTATTTTCCCCGAGATCTGATCCGGATTGGATTTCGTTTTCAAAATAACATGTAAAACAACAAATACAAACAAAACTGGGCCTTGTGTTGTTTTTGTTATACATGTAATTTTGAATGAAGATCTAATCTGGATCAGATCTGGGGGAAAATAAAACACAGCTAATATCTAATTCGAACAAACAGTCAAATGTCTATGGTGTCTGTGCAATTGCGTAAGATCGAGATTTAAAGATTCGACCTCAGATCAAAAACAAATTCGAAAAAACCGATTTTAGTGGTTAAATGGAAACTGAAATTTCTAAATCGATTCTTTGGTTGAATAGAAAACGGCATCGGATAGGTATTCAATTGAAAAGTGCAATGTATTGAACCCGAGCCTTAACTCACCTCTTCAATAGATGCATCTTCTTCAACCATCATCTGCTGTTTCGGTTGTACGAGACTCTTGGTGGTTACTTCCTTAGATTCTCCATTGATATCATTGAATTTTGTTAAGTTTTCCTTGTGCTTTTTGCTATTTAAGTGATTGTCGTGTGAGCATTTGCTAGAGAACTGTTTTCTACACGGATTGCAATACAAACTAGTTTGTTTTTGCTCCATTGCGGCCGTATCAGCATTACGCATTTGTAAAACTCGATTTTGGAATTCGTCAGCTGTAACTGGGGGTAATGCTGCTATTCTACGTTTCAGGTTATAACGATGCCAATCAGTTTTATAATGTTCACGGTGAAAATCTGCGTTAACAAATTTAATATTGCAATTAATGCAAGTCAAAGCAGTCGACGACATATTTCAAGAAGAATTAATATTAATTTCACAATTTAAAAAATAGAAATCGGCAGCAAATAGTAAACTTGGCACGTTTTCTTTTCTTCTGTGATCAAAATGATAAATTTCAGTTTGACTTTGACACTTAATTTGACATAAGAAAGTGTTCTTATCGGAAATTTGTACAGCGGCTATTTTAAAGATCTGTTCGTCATTACAAATATTTTGTTATTTTCTGATTAATTTTTTTGCAAAATTAAAATCAATGGCCCTGAGTAATAGATCCGAATCTAGCCTAAGTTCGATTTTAACCAAACATTCGTAGAAATAAAACAAATTTCAATTATAAATACTTAAAAGCTGCTTTCCTGTAACTAAGTTAAATTTAAAATGATAGAATCACAATAGAACTTTACGAATCTGGTTAATAGAAATCTGTTTGTGTATCAGTTCACAATAACGAAATTATGAAAATGAGTCACAATTATTGGTATAAATAAGACTTTTGTAAATTTGATCTGTTACTACGAAATTTTAAAAGCAACTTTTCTACATCTAACAAAAAGTGACTTTAAAACCGATTCTATGAATGTCTATTACTAAGGGCCAAAGACATCAAACCCGGCAATTTGCTGCTAACTTTTTTATCAAACTTTGAAGATATTAGATATTTTTGGCATAGCTGTCAACATCAACTGAATAAAAAAACAATTTTCTTCTTGTTTTCTTTTATCTGACTTTTGTATACAATTCATCGCCTTGGTTTTAAGCCTCGATAAAAATTATGCCCCGAAAATTCTCGGGGCATCGCTGATGCCCAAAGTCGCTTAGTTGTTGTTGCATTTAACATGTGAATTGTTTGCCCCAGGCATCGTTTTTTTATCTTCGCCTATTGAAAATGTAAAAAAAAACACTCCTATTGACGAGGACGACTAGCATCCAACCAGCATCCAAAAACGTCACTTTTGACTTCTCTGAACAAATTTATCGATAACATATAGATAACACTATTTTGGAATCACGGTTTTTATCGGCTCTTAGATTAATGCCCGATTTCACGAAGGACTTTTAAACATTTAACAGACTTCTAAACCTTAAAATGAGATGTTTTGGTTTCACCAAGCGCTTTTAAATTAAACAAGCTTTTAAACACCCTTATAAACTAAATGCCCATTTTTGGCTCATTAATTTTTAAAAGTGTCATTGAAATGTCATCAGATGTAGATAACAACAATTATTGGTTGTAGGTATAGCAGCTGAAATTATCGTTCTGTAAGGATTTAGTGTTCAATTTTTGAAGATACAAAATAAATAAATTAATACCAAATATTTAAATGATTTCATTCTTTATTTCGAAAAAAATATTGATCGTCTTCATCCAATAATAAAGTGCAACACAAAGTTATTCGCTGAGCAAGAATATTCTCGGGTCACAGAAATACATTATATGACTTCAAAATGTGGTTCCGACTTTCCAACGCATCTGTGGATGAGTTTGTTGAATATGTTTGGTCTTCATTTGGAACCAAAACAAACCCAACAATGCAATAAAAAATGAATTAAGTGGTTATTAGATACTTAACGATTTTATGCCACAGAATGTCAGGATCAGAATCTTTCCAAATATTTTGTGTGCATTTGTTTTTTTTTTTTCATTTCTTGGCATTTGCTTGAACACATAACGCTTTCTCATTTCTTCTCATACATTTCGCTTGTTAGAAAGAAAAAAGCAATTTATTTTTCCCAGGGATGTGAAGAGAACTCAATTTTAACAAAAATTTCCCCAAAATGTCCCTTTTATAGATTGGTGAAACTAAAAATTTTTAAGAGCCTGATAAAATTTAAGAGGATTTTTGATAAAAGTGCTTTTAGTGTTTGTTTATGAAATCGGTCATAAGGCTGGTATTCACCGAGCGCTCTTAAACGGCTCTTAACTTTACGAGGCTCTTAACTTGAAATTTCTTTGGGGTATTCACCAACCACTCACAAGAGTTTTTCGAGCTACTCTCTCTTGTTCAGGCATACCCAAACTGTGAAATCAAACTGTTTTCGAACTTGAATGACAGCTGGCAGTGAGAATCCTTCGGTCAATTTCGTATTTTGTTTGGGGAGCGTTGCTGGTGACGATAACTGGTTTTGGCACAGTGGGCCCGCTTCTACGGAGGAGTCGGAATAAACTCCATTAATGAAATGAAGAAGATGGATATATAATGCTGCATTCTCGTTAGTATACACTCCCACGCATGATTTGCAAAAACTGTTATATTTTTTAATTGCTTTGTAACTCCGTACGGTCTTATTGAAAGTAAGATGTCAGTTTTTTTTCATAGGTGATAATTAAGTAGTGTAATTAGTGAGTGTCTTATTTTGTACAATTTTACAATATTACGTAAAAAAGAAGCACTCACAGCAAGGAGTTTTGAACCCATTTGTTTGGCCAAACCGAAGTAGCAGCGTAATTCTCCGTCGGATTTTCACTAAGGTGTCGTTCGTAGGATTGATGGTTGTTCCGAGGTAGGTGAACTCCTTGACTACCTCGAAATTACTTATGAAAACTGTTCATAAGGATAAAATTAATTTTTAAATTCTTTTAGTAGTAAGAGAAAAAAACAGAATGCTTTCCAACTATGAATTTATGCAAGAACAAAAATTATAAGTCGTTGTAGTGGTTTCTTAAAAAAAAGCTTTTATATACAAACTTTTTAAAAGCTTTTTAAGAAAAAAAAATTAGGTACGCCAATTAAAAGTTTTTATTATTGTTCGAATAAAAATTAAATTTACGAAAAGAAATATTGACCCGTTTCGGAGATATCGAATTTCCAAAAAAAGAAAAAAATATTTTTTTTTTCCAAAATTCAAAAAATATTTATTTTAAAGTTTTGAAATGCAATGTGTTTTAGACTTTTTAGAAGCTTCTCTATAAAAATTTTCATTAAGATCCGTTATGTGGATAATGGAAAATTCAAAATTCGAAAAAATGGTTCTATGGTAGGTACAAGCTGTAATATTTATTTATTTATTTATTTGTTTATGAAATCGGTCATAAGGCTGGTATTCACCGAGCGCTCTTAAACGGCTCTTAACTTTACGAGGCTCTTAACTTGAAATTTCTTTGGGGTATTCACCAACCACTCACAAGAGTTTTTCGAGCTACTCTCTCTTGTTCAGGCATACCCAAACTGTGAAATCAAACTGTTTTCGAACTTGAATGACAGCTGGCAGTGAGAATCCTTCGGTCAATTTCGTATTTTGTTTGGGGAGCGTTGCTGGTGACGATAACTGGTTTTGGCACAGTGGGCCCGCTTCTACGGAGGAGTCGGAATAAACTCCATTAATGAAATGAAGAAGATGGATATATAATGCTGCATTCTCGTTAGTATACACTCCCACGCATGATTTGCAAAAACTGTTATATTTTTTAATTGCTTTGTAACTCCGTACGGTCTTATTGAAAGTAAGATGTCAGTTTTTTTTCATAGGTGATAATTAAGTAGTGTAATTAGTGAGTGTCTTATTTTGTACAATTTTACAATATTACGTAAAAAAGAAGCACTCACAGCAAGGAGTTTTGAACCCATTTGTTTGGCCAAACCGAAGTAGCAGCGTAATTCTCCGTCGGATTTTCACTAAGGTGTCGTTCGTAGGATTGATGGTTGTTCCGAGGTAGGTGAACTCCTTGACTACCTCGAAATTACTTATGAAAACTGTTCATAAGGATAAAATTAATTTTTAAATTCTTTTAGTAGTAAGAGAAAAAAACAGAATGCTTTCCAACTATGAATTTATGCAAGAACAAAAATTATAAGTCGTTGTAGTGGTTTCTTAAAAAAAAGCTTTTATATACAAACTTTTTAAAAGCTTTTTAAGAAAAAAAAATTAGGTACGCCAATTAAAAGTTTTTATTATTGTTCGAATAAAAATTAAATTTACGAAAAGAAATATTGACCCGTTTCGGAGATATCGAATTTCCAAAAAAAGAAAAAAATATTTTTTTTTTCCAAAATTCAAAAAATATTTATTTTAAAGTTTTGAAATGCAATGTGTTTTAGACTTTTTAGAAGCTTCTCTATAAAAATTTTCATTAAGATCCGTTATGTGGATAATGGAAAATTCAAAATTCGAAAAAATGGTTCTATGGTAGGTACAAGCTGTAATAGTATCTTAATTTCAAAATTTTTTTATTAAATTAAAAATCGTAAAGATTAATTGAAAGAAAAAAAAATTTATCAAAATTCTAGGCGCCGTTTTTGAGAAAAATACGATTTTTGAAAACCATTTTTTTAAATTTTTTAGCATTTGTATGGTAGGTACCTTTATTTTTAAGTAAAATAAAAAATTTTTTCTCACATTTTGTAGATTATATTGAGAAACTTTTATTTCAAGTTTAAAAAAAATCTAGCATGGGGTTTTCGAAATATTGAGTTTTGAAAAAAAAAATTGAAGTTTTTTTTTAAAAATCCAAAAAATTTTTTTTTGGAAAATTTGAGTATACAATTCTATTTATGTTTTCGGGGAGCTTTAGCAAAAAAAAATGATCAAAATCGGTTGAACCGTTTTTGAGAAAATCAAAAACAAAAAAAATGGTTCCATGGGGGGTACCCTCAATAACCATTTATCGGAAATTTTTTTTCAACCAATACCTAGATTTAATTAAATGAAATTTTTCTGTATTCTTATTTTTAAAATCTGTCGAACAGTTTTTGAGAAAAAAAATGTTTATAAAATTTCGAACAAAATTCGTATGGCAGGTACCGTTGTTTTTGGTCTTAAAAAAAAACGAAAAAAACGTGTGGGGGGAAAAAATTAAAAATGATATCTACCAAGTTTAAAGAAAATCGGCCCAGCCGTTTAGCCTGTAGTCGAACAGACAGATAGACAGAATTGCGAGACCCACTTTTTTAGTCTTCGCTATCATCGTAATGTCAACTTTGATCGAAATCTCGAGTTCGATTTTTTTTACGAATGCATCACTTGCCTTATAGTACCTATAAGTCGCAAGTAAAAATGTTCAGTTGGGATTCCGAATCGGACAGAGATTCCGGATTGCCAAATAAAAACGACATACCTACATAAGTATCCAGTAGATAGTCTCCTTTGCAAAATGGCCTTAAAAAACTAAATGTATGGTACCACTAATTAACTCTTTTTAAATATAAAATTTCATTTTTTATATCTTTAATCGATCTATATTCTCTATCTCGCCAGTTAAAAAGGTGTTTTTTACTTGCGACTTATAGGTACTTTAAGGCAAGTTATGCATTCGTAAAAAAACGAACTCGATATTTTGATCAAAGTTGACATTACGATGATAGCGAAGACTAAAAATGTGGGTCTCGAAATTCTGTCTGTCTGTCGGTTCGACTACAGCCTAAACGGCTCGGCCGATTTTCTTCAAACTTGGTAGATATGGGTTTTGATTTTTTCCCCCACAAGTTTTTTTCTTTTTTTTTAAGACCAAAAATAACGGTGCCTGCCATACGATTTTTTTTCGAAATTTTATAAATATTTTTTTCTTCTCAAAAACTGTTCGACAGATTTAAGAAATAAAAACACAAAAAAATTTCAGTTAGTTAAAGCTAAAATGGTTATTGAAGGTACCCCCCATGAAACCATTTTTTTGTTTTTGATTTTCTCAAAAACGGTACAACCGATTTTGATCATTTTTTTTTTACTAAGGCTCCCCAACAATTTAAATAGATTTGTGTATTCAAATTTTCAAGAAAATTTTTTTTGGATTTTAAAAAAAAACTTCAATTTTTTTTTTCAAAAATCAATATTTCGAAAACCCAGAGCTAGATTTTTTTAATCTTGTTAAATAAAAGTTTCTTAATATAATTTACAAGATATAAGAAAAAAATGTTCATTTTACCTACAAATAAAGGTACCCACCCACCATACAAATGTTAAAAAATTAAAAAAAATTGTTTTCAAAAATCGTATTTTTCTCGAAAACGGCGCCTAGAATTTTGATAAAAATTTGTTTCTTTCAATTAATTTTTATAATCTTTAATTTATTAAAAAAAAAATTGAAATTAAGATGTTACAGCTTGTATCTACCATAGAACCATTTTTTCGAATTTTGAATTTCTCATTATACACATAACGGATAGAGAAGCTTCTAAAAAGTCTAAAACACATTGCATTTCAAAACTTTAAAATAAATATTTTTTGAATTAAAAAAAAAATATTTTATATTTTTTCTTTTTTTTAAGAAACCACTAAAACGACTTATAATTTTTTTGCATAAATTCATATTTGCATAGCATTCTGTTTTTGTTTCTTACTACTAAAAGAATTTAAAAAAATAATTTTATCTTTATGAACTGTCTTCTCTAATAACATTCGTTTTTAAAATTCCTAGTCTATTACATAGGAGCAAGTTCGTGCGACCCAGTCGTGCATTTTATTTCTTCAGGAGCAAGAACATAGAGTCAATTATGCCTGAGTCAGAGAGATACATTTTAGTAACTACGAGTATGTTGACATTAACTTAATTAACTTTGAAAAATAACTTGCTATTGTACTTCATAATTATTATAATTTAAATGATTTGTTTTAAGTATTTACAAAACAATTAAATATGTTCATATTTTTGTTTGTTCTTCTTGTATACAGGGTGTCCCGCGATTTTAAATGCCATGTATGCTAGTAAATTGTTTGTTTTTATTTATCTATTTTTTTTATTTTTTTTTGTAAAATTAAATGTGTTTCTTTTAATGTAATTCGTATAACAAATGTAGCATAAAGGTTGTTTTTATCTATCGATTTTTTTTTTGTAAAATTTAATGTTTTTCTTTTAATGTAATTCGTGAAACAAATCAAGCATGTAGATGTAGTTTACCCGATAAACTACGTTTAGCAAATTGAGTAGATTACCAGACGTAATTTACTCTGCCACCTCTGCTTGTAAGTAATCGTTCGTTCAGAGAAATGAGTAGGTGTGTTTTATTCATTCACACCTAGTAATATTTGAATTTGGCTAAGAGTGCTGCTTAACATGAAAATCATTTATAAAATGGCCAGAATCTAGTTGCAGCTAAAAGCCTGCTCTGTAGCAGATGGGTTTTATTAGTTTTTAATCCTTTTACTAACGTTTGCGAAGTCCTGTGTGTTTTGAATGGTGAAGTCCTGTATGTTTTTAATAATGAATCAGGCTGGGAAAATTTATATAGATATGCAGTAACGGCTCTTAGATAAAGATGTCAAATAATTGAAGGCGACTTTTAAAATAAAATGGGAAAAATCAAAAGTAAAAAAAAAAACAAAAACTAAAAAGTTCTAAAGTGTATTAAAAATATTAAGCTAATTTAAAATTAAATGTCATTCTGGTAGACGGCCTAAGGGCAAACCAAATTAATCTTAAGTTAAAACCTATTATTGTAATATTATTTTATGCAATCAATTAAAGATTACATTAAACTAAGACTAACATAACTATACATATAAACCAATAATAATACCTATAATAGATTAATATATGTATTGTTTTAATAATATAGACCATCCCTTGAAAATAAAACGATACGGATCATAGTGACAGCAGTTTTATCTTTATATATATAACTAGATGACCCGGTAAACTTCGTATCACCTTCATAATATATTTTTGGGAAATGTGGTCAAAACTTAATACAAAATTTTTATCTACATACATTAAATACAACACAGTTATTCAATTAATCAATTTAAGACTTTCTGATGTACTATATTTTTTGTCTTATTTTGCGGTGCGTAAATATATAAGAAGATAGTTTTCTGACTCGCAAACTCGCAACTTATAATTGCCCATGCGCGAAACAGGGAAACTTCAAGTTGATTCCGTAAACTTTAAAAGACTGGCCTTGTCATCGCAAAGGCCAAACGGACGAAAAAATGGCAAATCCGTTGGAATTATCGGTATACGCGGGATGGAGACACCCTCTCGTTTGTATTTTCCCTTGATGATATTGGCCTCGATGACGTTATTCATTAGGTTTTTTCCAGCCAGTCTCGTACCATTGCACAGTCGAGGTTGATTAATGTTAGGCAGAATAATCAAAACTGATCCTACTTTTAATTGTAAATTCTGAGGTGGTAGTCCAGGCAAATTCAGAGAATTTAAAAACTCTGTGAAAAAGTTGCCTACATCATCCTGGTTTGTAACTGTGTCAACTGATTTATAAGATAACAACTCTCCGGGAAGAAAATTTTGAATTGTTACGTTGAAAACTTCGACATCTTTGCTTATGGTCGCCAATATTGCTCGTTCACTCAGTCAATTATGGTTTCTGAGCCGTTTTTCTATGTCCGTAAAAACACGCCGAATAAGCTACTTTTTTGAATCGACGAAGTGACAAAAATCCTTGAGTAGTATAATTAATCCGGTTGAGGTATCAACTGTGACTTTACCATTTTCAATATCTAAAAATTGCTTCGAAAACATAATAGCAGTTTGATCTTGTTGCAAAAATACTCGCTTGTGAGTTGTTAATAGGAGTGTACTTACATATTGCCACAAATTAGAGAATTTTAAGCATGCGTTTAGTTCGTCAGCAACAGTTGATCGGGGAATAATTGGAAGAGTCTGACGAAAATCACTTGACAACCGAAACATGGCTCCACCAAAAATGTTTTGGCTGTCACGAAGATCTTTTAACGTTCTGTCCAGTGCCTCGAATGATTTCTTGTACATCGTACATTCATTTCAAACGATCAATTTGCGTATCTGTAGAATCTTCGCCATTGCGCTATTTTTGGCGATGTTGCAAACTGGAGCTTCGTTGATTTGGATGTTTAGTGGAAATTTCAAGGTAGAATGTGCACCTTCCACCTTCTAACAATGTTGCAGCTATTCCAGATGAAGCCAATGCTAGGGCTACTTCATTTTGCGATCTGATCTTTGCCAACAGCAATGAAATTAGAAACGTTTTTCCAGTTTCCCGGGAGCATCAAAGAAGTAAATTCCACCAGATCTACTGTTCACAGCTTCAATCGAAGTATCATACACAATTCTTTGCTGTTCATTGAATTGCGGAACGTTTGAACGAACTGTTTCGGCCAATACTTCAGTACCGTATTCTTGTTCTCTTCGCAAGTCATGGTTAAATGTATCGCGCATAGAACGATTGGGTGGTGTTATGCCGAAACACGACAATACTTTATTTACAATCAATAAAAACAAATCTTCTATCATGATCAATGTCTCATTGTAAATTTCTGCAGTAATTTGTAGTGCAAAGACGTCAAATGTTTCACAGCTAGGAACATTTTGTATTGGAAAATTAAATTTTCGTTTTTAGTATTTTTCCGTTACTTATTATGTATGTTTCTCACCGCTTAAACCTTCCCTGAACTTCCACAAATATTTTAAGATTAAAATTATCAAAATCAGTGTAGCCATTCTCAAGTTTTAGCGAGACAAACGAACAGCAATTGATTTTTATATAATATTGTGAATCTAAACCATTCTCAGATCCCCTTGAACACACACAAAAAATTTCATCAAAATCGCTCCAGTCGTTTAAGAGAAGTTCAGTGACATACACACTCACAGAAGAATTATATATATAAAGACTAGATGACCCGGTAAACTTCGTATCACCTTCATAATATATTTTTGGGAAATGTGGTCAAAACTTAATACAAAATTTTTATCTACATACATTAAATACAACACAGTTATTCAATTAATCAATTTAAGACTTTCTGATGTACTATATTTTTTGTCTTATTTTGCGGTGCGTAAATATATAAGAAGATAGTTTTCTGACTCGCAAACTCGCAACTTATAATTGCCCATGCGCGAAACAGGGAAACTTCAAGTTGATTCCGTAAACTTTAAAAGACTGGCCTTGTCATCGCAAAGGCCAAACGGACGAAAAAATGGCAAATCCGTTGGAATTATCGGTATATGCGGGATGGAGACACCCTCTCGTTTGTATTTTCCCTTGATGATATTGGCCTCGATGACGTTATTCATTAGGTTTTTTCCAGCCAGTCTCGTACCATTGCACAGTCGAGGTTGATTAATGTTAGGCAGAATAATCAAAACTGATCCTACTTTTAATTGTAAATTCTGAGGTGGTAGTCCAGGCAAATTCAGAGAATTTAAAAACTCTGTGAAAAAGTTGCCTACATCATCCTGGTTTGTAACTGTGTCAACTGATTTATAAGATAACAACTCTCCGGGAAGAAAATTTTGAATTGTTACGTTGAAAACTTCGACATCTTTGCTTATGGTCGCCAATATTGCTCGTTCACTCAGTCAATTATGGTTTCTGAGCCGTTTTTCTATGTCCGTAAAAACACGCCGAATAAGCTACTTTTTTGAATCGACGAAGTGACAAAAATCCTTGAGTAGTATAATTAATCCGGTTGAGGTATCAACTGTGACTTTACCATTTTCAATATCTAAAAATTGCTTCGAAAACATAATAGCAGTTTGATCTTGTTGCAAAAATACTCGCTTGTGAGTTGTTAATAGGAGTGTACTTACATATTGCCACAAATTAGAGAATTTTAAGCATGCGTTTAGTTCGTCAGCAACAGTTGATCGGAGAATAATTGGAAGAGTCTGACGAAAATCACTTGACAACCGAAACATGGCTCCACCAAAAATGTTTTGGCTGTCACGAAGATCTTTTAACGTTCTGTCCAGTGCCTCGAATGATTTCTTGTACATCGTACATTCATTTCAAACGATCAATTTGCGTATCTGTAGAATCTTCGCCATTGCGCTATTTTTGGCGATGTTGCAAACTGGAGCTTCGTTGATTTGGATGTTTAGTGGAAATTTCAAGGTAGAATGTGCACCTTCCACCTTCTAACAATGTTGCAGCTATTCCAGATGAAGCCAATGCTAGGGCTACTTCATTTTGCGATCTGATCTTTGCCAACAGCAATGAAATTAGAAACGTTTTTCCAGTTTCCCGGGAGCATCAAAGAAGTAAATTCCACCAGATCTACTGTTCACAGCTTCAATCGAAGTATCATACACAATTCTTTGCTGTTCATTGAATTGCGGAACGTTTGAACGAACTGTTTCGGCCAATACTTCAGTACCGTATTCTTGTTCTCTTCGCAAGTCATGGTTAAATGTATCGCGCATAGGACGATTGGGTGGTGTTATGCCGAAACACGACAATACTTTATTTACAATCAATAAAAACAAATCTTCTATCATGATCAATGTCTCATTGTAAATTTCTGCAGTAATTTGTAGTGCAAAGACGTCAAATGTTTCACAGCTAGGAACATTTTGTATTGGAAAATTAAATTTTCGTTTTTAGTATTTTTCCGTTACTTATTATGTATGTTTCTCACCGCTTAAACCTTCCCTGAACTTCCACAAATATTTTAAGATTAAAATTATCAAAATCAGTGTAGCCATTCTCAAGTTTTAGCGAGACAAACGAACAGCAATTGATTTTTATATAATATTGTGAATCTAAACCATTCTCAGATCCCCTTGAACACACACAAAAAATTTCATCAAAATCGCTCCAGTCGTTTAAGAGAAGTTCAGTGACATACACACTCACAGAAGAATTATATATATAAAGATTGTGAATGTCACTGAACTTCTCTTAAACGACTGGACCGATTTTGATGAAATTTTTTGTGTGTGTTCAAGGGGATCTGAGAATGGTTTAGATTCACAATTTTGTCCGCTGGACAATGTTTTTTTAATTAATTTTTAATTTATTAGTAGTTGTTGATTTTGGAATGTTTTACATTGGATCCGACAGACGGCGCTACCATCGCAGTGTCAAATATTAAATAATATTCAATTTTAAAAGGTTTTAAAAAATAAAAAAACGATTTTACGCCCCTAGCTGCATCTAGCGGCAAAGTGCTATTGGGAACGCGCACCGTTGCACCTTAAGGGTCTATGGCGCGATGTAAGCTTTCTATAAAAGCGCCATCTAGCAGTTATATGTAACAAGCATCTCAACAACTGCGTGACCAAATTTTATCAAGTCTGTCCCGACAGTTAGCGCTGCGATCAAATTAAAAAAATGTTTTGTTATCATTGTGTTATTGTAGACCATGTGCTGGATCAAATATTAAATTAAAAGGTACTGAGTGTTTTGAGAAGAGTTTTGAAGTGTGCCTAAAAAACTATACATTTTGCGAATTTAGTGCAGAATCGAAGTGAGTATATTTCTTATATTTCTTTACACGTGCGTTAGTTAATAACTAACCTAACCTACAAATTTATTTGTGTACTATCGGCGTCATTAATTTATGACTGTTTCGAGATTTAAGGGAAAATAAAATAGTATGCAAATAAAATTTAAATAATTGAATATAAATGAATAAAAAAATATATGAATAAAGTAAAAAAACATAAAATGAAATATTCGATATTTTGAAATCTGTGTCGATAAAAAATCCATCCAAATAAAACTCAGTGTTAATAAAGAGGCAAATATAAAACGTGAATAACTAAAAATCCATAAAATTAAAGTATAATTTCATAAACAATACATGGAAATTCTATATAGGTTATCTACATAATTATACTTTTATTTAATTGTTGTATTTTATTGTCTTCTATCTATTTACTTTTTATATTTGCCTCTTTATTTACACGAATTTTTGTTTGGACAGATTTTTCATCGATACAGATTTTGACATTGAATATTTTATTTTATGCTTCTTGCTTATAAATTCATATATTTTTGTAATTTTTTTTTATCCATCTACATTTTATTATACCGATTTTATTCAGATGGATTTTTATTTTTCACTAAATCTCAAAAAATTAAAAGTCAAAAATTAATGACGCAGATAGTAGCTTATTAATTTCCTAATGAATTTTTTCAATTGGTTTTATTAAAAATTATTCCTTATTAGAATTATTGAATAGAAAAAACATAAAATTACGCGTTTTTTGATCTAAAATTTGTTACAATAAATCTTTTCAGTTTATTACTTAAAATTTCATCTTTAATAAATCACTCATTTTCGTTATGTATTATTTTACAGTATTTTCCTTATACAGAAAAATGCCACGTCTTCGTGGAAGAGCAAAAAACATTGGTCGGCGTACTCGGAACGCCCAATTAGTCCATGATCGTCGGTTAAATAGATCAATTGAAGAACACTCAACGGATAATGCAAATTTAAGAGATCAAGTTGCATGTTCATGAGCAAATGAGAATTCAGAGCAACGCGTTCAACGTCTTCATGCTAATGATTGAGACAACGAGAGGCACGTCAACGAGCTACCGACGCACATAGAGACCATCACCATCAACAAGTGCAACATAATCGAGCATTGTCACGAGCATCATTTAATCGTCTCGCGTTCGAATATGTTCCTGAAATAGATTATTCGTCACATGCACTAATCACGATAGGTAGTATGGACAAAGAGTGTCAATATTGTCATGCTTTCAAGTATAAAGGTGAATCAACTGGTTTATGTTGCGCATCTGGAACAATTTCACTGCCATCGCTAAATCCACCACCAGAACCTTTAAAAACACTTTTAGCCGGAACCACATCTCAATCGAAATTGTTTTTGCGAAAAATTCGTAAATTCAATTCATGCTTCCAAATGACATCATTTGGAGCAACAAAAATTGTTCATAATGAAGATGGTCGTAATTTTGAATCTACATTCAAGATTCAAGGTCAGGTGTACCACCAAATTGGTTCATTGCTTCCAATGCCTGATGCCGATCCAAAATGTCTACAAATTTATTTTATGGGCGATGAGGAGCAACAATCACATACACGCTGCCTTTACAACCATATAGAGCGGATGGAAGAACGAGAAATTGTGGATAATTTGCAAACGATTTTGCAAAACAATAACCAATTGATACGATTGTTTAAGACTCTTTCTAACAGACTGCAAAACGACAACTACGTCATTGTCATCAAAGCAGACAAAGTGCCCTATGGAGAGCACGCAGGCACATATAATGTTCCAACTATTAATGAAGTTGCAGTCGTTATGGCTGGTGACCCATGTGAACGTCGAGATATTCGCATACAACGCAGAGATAATACGATGCAAATAATTCAAGACAATCATCGTTCTTACGATGCTTTGCAGTATCCATTGATATTTTGGGAAGGAGAAGATGGATATCATATCAATATTAAACAAAGAAATCCAACTACAGGTACAACTTATAAATTATCTTAAAATTATTTTATTTTAATCAATAGTTTGTGTTAATCTCATAATTATATTTATTTGCAGGTGAAGAACTGAACAAGAAAGTTAGTGCTATGAACTACTATGCATATCGACTAATGATTCGTGCCAATTAAGATAATGGTATTCTCCGATGCAGACAGCTATTCCATCAGTACATTGTCGATATGTATTTAAAAATCGAAAGTGAGAGATTACGATACATAAAATTTAATCAAGCAAAACTTCGTGCTGAGGAGTACATTCATTTACGTGACCGTAATCGGCAACGTAGATGCAACGAATGACATCAACAATATTGGTACCGCATATATTCTCCCATCATCATACACTGGTAGCCCGCGTCATATGCAGGAATATATTCAAGATGCCATGACTTACGTACGTGCATACAGCCGACCTGATCTTTTTATCACATTTACGTGTAATCCAAACTGGGATGAAATCAAAAGTTTACTGTTGCCAGGTCAAACATCGATGCACCGTCATGATGTCACTGCACGTGTCTTTAAACAAAAATTAAAATCTTTGATGAATTTGATTACACATTACTCGGTATTTGGTGAAACGCGTTGTTGGCTTTACTCTGTTGAATGGCAAAAACGAGGTTTACCTCATGCGCATATTTTAATTTGGTTGGTGGATAAAATACGCGCAGAAGAAATTGACAAAATTATTTCAGCGGAAATTCCAGATCCGAATGTTGATCCAGAATTGTTTAACATTGTTACTACAAATATGATCCATGGTCCATGTGGCACTCTAAACCATGATGTCGCCATGTATGGATAATGGAAAATGTACAAAACGTTTTCCAAAACCATGTGAAACTGATACTATCACCAATATGGACGGTTATCCATCTTATCGACGTAGAGACGTAGACAATGGTGGTCAATCATATGAATTGCGTCTGTCAAATGGTGTGAGAGTAGATATTGATAATCGCTGGGTAGTTCCATATTCGCCATTGCTGTGCAAAACCTACAAAGCGCACATAAACGTTGAACTATGCAGTTCGGTGAAGTCTATCAAATACATTTGTAAGTATGTTCACAAGGGTAGTGATAAAGCTATATTTGCTGTTCAAAATGTTAACGACAATGACGAAATAACACGTTATCAAATGGGTCGATACATAAGTAGCAACGAAGCTATTTGGCGCATTTTTACGTTCCCTATACATGAAAGGGATCCTGCTGTTATACATTTGGCTGTGCATCTTGAAAACGGACAGCGTGTTTACTTTACAGAAGAAACTGCACTACAACAGGCTTTGACGGCTCCAAAAACAACTCTTACTGAATTTTGTAACCTTTGTAGTCGACAAGATGCTGTTGGTCAATTCGCAAGGACGTTGATGTACACTGATGTTCCTAAATTTTTTACATGGAATAAACAATCAAAGAATTGGGAACCGCGGAAACGAGGCATTCCAGTACCAGGATTCGCTGATATATTTATGACAAAAACTTTAGGTCGATTATATACAGTTCATCCTAAGCAACGCGAATGTTTTTTTTTTGCGTTTATTACTGGTTAACGTCCCTTGACCGACGTCCTTCCAATATTTGCGAAAAGTCAATGGTACTTCATACGACTCTTTCTTCGATGCGTGTCGTGAGTTACATTTATTGGAGGATGATAACCATTGGGATCTCACACTTGCAGATGCAGCACTGAGCTCATCTCCACAACAAATTCGTCAATTAATTTCAATAATATTGACAACGTGTTTTCCGTCTGATGCATCTGCTCTGTGGAACAAATATAAAGACTCAATGAGTGAGGATATTTTACATCGGACTAGAATTACTAATCAAAATCTTAATATTGAATTCTCCGCCGAAATATACAACGAGTCATTAATAATGATTGAGGATATTTGTATTTTTATTTCAAACATGCCGCTCATCCATTTTGGAATGCCAGCGCCAAATCGCCCAGCAGTAGACATCATCAACAGCGATGTTCAACGTGAACACCAGTTCGATAAGACTTCTTTGGCTACTTTTGTTGCGGAAAATGAACAATTGCTTACTGCTGAACAACGAAATGTATATGATCAAATTAACGTTTCAATTGCAGCACAACAAGGTGGATTCTTTTTTTTAGACGCTCCAGGTGGCACTGGTAAAACATTTCTTATCGCACTGATACTTGCGCGGATTCGATCTCAAAATCATATTGCATTCGCCATTGCTTCATCAGGCATTGCAGCAACGTTACTTGATGGTGGACGGACTGCGCATTCAGCACTTAAATTACCTTTGAACGTTCATACAAATCCCGAAGCAATGTGTAACATAAAGAAGCATTCAGGCATGGCTGAAGTTTTGAGAAAATGTAAAATTATTATCTGGGATGAATGTACAATGGCCCACAAGCATTCGCTTGAAGCTCTCGACAGGTCCCTGAAAGATATCAAAAATAATGCTCGGCTTTTCGGTGGTGCTCTACTGCTGCTGTCTGGTGATTTCAGACAAACATTACCAGTCATTCCACGCGCGACATATGCAGACGAAATAAACGCATGTTTGAAAGAATCTTATCTATGGCCAAGTGTCACTAAATTATGCCTTACTATTAATGTGCGCGTTCGACTTCAAAATGATCCATTAGCGTCAGGATTCTCTGAACAATTGTTAGACATTGGCAACGGTAAAATTCAATTGTATGAAGATACACAATATATTCGACTTCCAGAGAATTTTTGCAACATGGTGGCTACCAAAGATGAGTTAATAACAAGTATCTTTCCAGATTTAAGACATAATTATACTAATCATGAATGGCTGCGAGAGCGAGCTATTTTAGCCGCAAAAAATTTAGATGTTGACGCCATCAATTAATACAACAGTCATTGCCTGGTGATGAAATTACATTTAACCCTAGATTCATAAACATGGGTCTCACAGACCCTTACAGTTGAATAATCAATCATATCAAGCGTTTTGAAAGAGATACAAATACGTGCATTTCAGTACCTTCCTAAGGCAAAGAGAGCTTATTATCGCTCAAGTTTCGTTGGTGCATAGACGTTTAGTTTTTGATATTTTACCTGCAAGGTGTCTGAGGTACGTATGTTTATGAATAGTGTTACAATTATTTGTAGTTCCGTGTTTTATATATTTAGCTTTTAAAATGAATTTATTAGCATAAATTTCACAGAAAGAACTAATATATATAATATTATGATTTGTGTACGTTATTATTAATTTTGGTGATTACTATCTACCATCTTTTTTTTAATTTTGGTTGATTAACGCAAAATTTAAATTTGCAATCGTTTTATTATTTTATATTTTTAAGATAGCCAATATGCTATTTTTTTGGCATATTGCATATGTCTACAGTCAACTCTTTTGTCATCCACGTACATAATACGAGTAGCAACCGTAATGAACAAAAACCATTGACAAGGCGAGAATTTGTAAAAGAGGTAACACACAAATTGATAGAGCCCTGATGGTTACGTCATCGTCGCGAAGTACCAACTTTGAGACGTTGCCTAAAAAGGAATATTAATGCCATTTTAGGTGATACTTTGCCATATGTTCCAGTGATATCTGAAAATCGACCCAGAAAAAAATGTGTTTTCTGCGTTTACAAAAAGAAGCGTAAGACCCGATTTTTGGGCACCTCCTGTAAACGTCCCATGTGCGGGGAGCATCGCGGAAATTGGTGTCAAGATTGCGCCGAGTGATAAAATTACTTTGTTTTTTATTTTATTTATTTAAAATAAATGTTCCTTAAAGTAGCCTATGTGTTTATTTTGCAAAAATATTTATAGATAGAAAATATGATAACTTTGAAGGTAAGGGGTCTCACAGACTTATGTTTATGAACGATGTAACAATGAATATAGTTTATGAATCTAGGGTTAAATCGATTGACACTGTTGTTGATCCTGACGAAGTTGTCAACTATCCTGTAGAGTTTCTAAATTCACTAGATTTACCTGGAATGCCACCACATAATTTGCGACTGAAAATTGGCTCACCTATAATTTTGCTTCGAAATTTAAATGCCCCAAAATTGTGTAATGGCACGCGATTAGTTGTAAAAAAAATCATGGGCAACATTCTTGAAGCCATTATTTTGAGTGGAAAATTTCAAGGTGAAGTTGTACTTTTACCACGGATCCCAATGATTCCTTCAGATTCGCCTATACCATTCAAACATTTACAATTTCCAATCCGCTTGGCATATGCTATGACTATAAATAAGTCACAAGGCCAAACAATGACAATTTGTGGCTTAGATTTAGAAAACCCATGTTTTTCTCACGGCCAATTATATGTTGCGTGTTCCAGAGTTGGAAAACCATCGAATTTATTTATTTATACACCTCAGGGTTTAACCAAAAATATTGTACATCCAATGGCATTACGATAAATTAAGTTTTTGTAAATAAAAAAATATATTTTTTAAATAAAATAGTTGGAGTGTAAGCTTTTTTACCTTTAATTAAAACAAGTTGAAGATTTCATTACACATACTCACACGCTATCGATTAGTCTAATTGTAATAAATTTACATGTAATGACGTTAGATATTGTCTATTGTCATAACATTTGAATAATAATTTTCATCAAAATGGTCCAGAATGTTTTAGCTTATTAAAAAAAGTTTGAAATTTTCAAATTAAAGACGTGTAGACAGGACAACGTCTGTCGGGTCCGCTAGTATGTACATACATACATCTCTTTTTTCCTTATATTTGTGGATTTTAAATTATTTTTTGTTTTAGCTTTGCTCTGCAATTTACTTACCGTAAAAAGCGATCTACCATTTAAAGTAAGAACTAATTTTTGGATCTTTATAAAAAAAAACAGATAGAGAACAGGATCCTAAATTGTTAGTGCACTAAATTCCCAAATCGTTTTATCAGTCGTCTTGGCGATGTCAATTGGTCGCCTCGGAGCTGCTATTTGACCCCTTTGGTCTTTTTTTTTTTGTGGGAAACTGTGAAGTACCGATGTTATGCCAACAATCCGGAAACGATTTAAGCACTTAACGCCAATATCATCCAAGCAATTCTTGAGCTACAGCCCAAAACCATCAACAAGGTCTTGGAAATTGGAGTGACAAAATGCGCTACTGCAAAGCCAGCCGAGGGCAGCCACTTGAACGACTTTGTCTTCCATAATTAATTGGAATGTTTGCTCTTAATAATAAAGACATAATACATGGAAAATATTTAATTTGTTAATTTTATTGCATTAAAAAAAAAAACTTCTCTGGCCCACCCTTTATTGTGTTATTGAAGCTGCTCATTAATTAATTTTTGGTAACTTCACATAATTTCCCTCCATTCATATAAATAAAATGCACGACTGGGTCGCACGAACTTGCTCCTATGTAATCGACTGGGAATTTTAAAAACGAATGTTATTGAGAAAATTGTTCATAAGGATAAAATTAATTTTTAAATTCTTTTAGTAGAAACAGAATGCTATGCAAATATGAATTTATGCAAGAACAAAAATTATAAGTCCTTGTAGTGGTTTCCTTAAAAGAAGCTTTTATATACAAACTTTTTAAAAGCTTTTTAAGAAAAAATTTTGGTACGCTAATTTAAAGTTTTTATTATTGTTCGAATAAAAATTAAATTTACGAAAAGAAATATTGACCCGTTTCGAATTTTCGAAAAAACGAAAAAAATAGATTTTTTTTTCAAAAATTCAAAAAATATTTAATATTTATTTTTAAGTTTTGAAATGCAATGTGTTTTAGACTTTTTAGAAGCTTCTCTATAAAAATTTTCATTAAGATCCGTTATATGGATAATGAGAAATTCAAAATTCGAAAAAATGGTTCTATGGTAGGTACAAGCTGTAATATCTTAATTTCAAAATTTTTTTTATTAAATTAAAGATCGTAAAAATTAATTGAAAGAAAAAAAATTTTATCAAAATTCTAGGTGCCGTTTTCGAGAAAAATACGATTTTTGAAAACCATTTTTTTTAATTTTTTAGCATTTGTATGGTAGGTACCTTAATTTTTAGGTAAAATAAAAAATTTTGTTCCACATCTTGTAGATCATATTGAGAAACTTTTCTTTATCAAGTTTAAAAAAAATCTAGCATGGGGTTTTCGAAATATTGAGTTTTGAAAAAAAAAATTTGAAGTTTTTTTTAAAAATCCAAAAAAAATTTTTTTGAAAATTTGAGTACACAATTCTATTTATGTTTGGGGAGCTTTAGCAAAAAAAAAAATGATCAAAATCGGTTGAACCGTTTTTGAGAAAATCAAAAACAAAAAAATGGTTCCATGGGGGGTACCCTCAATAACCATTTTTCGGAAAATTTTTTTCAACCAATACCTAGATTTAATTAAATGAAATTTTTCTGTATCTTTATTTTTAAAATCTGTTGAATAGTTTTTGAGAAAAAAAAATGTTTATAAAATTTCGAAAAAAATTCGTATGGGGGGTACCGTTATTTTTGGTCTTAAAAAAAAAAGAAAAAAACGTGTGGGGGGAAAAAATTAAAAATGATATGTACCAAGTTTAAAGAAAATCGGCCGAGTCGTTTAGCCTGTAGTCGAACAGACGGACAGACAGACAGACAGACAGAATTGCGAGACCCACTTTTTTAGTCTTCGCTATCATCGTAATGTCAACTTTGATCAAAATCTCGAGTTCGATTTTTTTTACGAATGCATAACTTGCCTTAGTACCTATAAGTCGCTAATTTCTAATTTGACGTCTGTGTCGAAATCAGCCAATTTTTTTTTTGGATTTTACTTTGGTATATGTATACATATGTATGTACATATATAGTGAATTAAATTTTCATTTCTTATTTTCAGTAATGGGTGATTCTACAAACAATGGAATTTTCGGCGGCCCCAGAAATATTTTGAAATCCGTTCAATTATTTAATCTGATTTTTTTTATAAAATTAAATCTGACTGATATCTACCTGGCCTAACAATATTATTAGGGTGACCTTATTTTATATTGCTCAAAAAATTCTTCAAAGTGTCCGATTCTCAGTCCCCTGACGTGTCCCCAGTACGTTTTCGCAAAGAAAAATTATTACCGTTCATTATTTCAGGTCTCATACTAAAATGAATCCCAGCGAAGTTACGCCAAATAATACATCTTTGCTACGAAATAAATAAATATTTTTTAGTAATTTATTTTATTACAAAAAAAACTTAATTAAACTTTGTCCCCCACTTTTTGTATCAGTCCCCTGGCATATTGAAACAGTCGAAAATATCAAAAACTAGGATGTCGATCGGATTTCCAGCACTGGCAATTTGAAGTACCAAGTCTCCTTACAATAAAATCATGGTGCAACTCGATTCTGTTTCTTATGTTAGTATTGTGAAAAAGACATTTGTGCATGAAGTCGTGGATTGTCCGTTAGTTTATCAGTCCTCTGGTGAGTTTTTACGAAACAAATTTATATGTAAGTAGGCATCTTTTTTAGCAGTATAGTATAGGTTTGATAAAACTGTAATATTATATATATTTTTTTGATTTTTTAAGCAAAACCTTAATATCTTTTTTGCGCAAAAACCATGAAAAACCTCAGTCCCCTGGTCTCAGTCCCCTGGCTAATAAATAAACAAATGATATTTTATTCAGAAACCTGAGAATTTTTGAATTATGTTGAACTTCGAACTTCATTGCGAAATATTTTTAAAATTTTTAAAAAGAATATAATTTATTTTAAATTGATTCTAAGTAGAAAAAAAAAATTTATTGTAATATATTACATATTTTCTTTTAATAAAATGCTAAGTTATTATGTATTAACCATGAATTTGTATGTTTATTAAGGCTAATTAAATTTAATTTCTATATTTCAGTGTGTACCCAAGAGAAAATACAAAAAAAACTAAAGATTTATTCAGTCACCTTAAAAAAAACCTCAGTCCCCTGAACATCCTTTTTCAAAAAATGTCCTTAAAATCGTCATTTTTAATTTTTTTTACTGGCCGCTTTCAACAACGCAAAGAGACGTTCTAAGGATCAACTAGAACAATTCTTACGACTTTTGGCTTCCAAAAATGTCGTGCCGAAATTTGTATCATTTTATTCATTTTATTTTATTATTAAATGAAATGATATTAAATAAAAAAAAATATATGTACAATCTTATTTCGAATTACATTTAAAGAGCGTATGGAACTTCGTCCCTGACGAGCCAGTTTTTTTTTAAATAACCATTTACTGCTTCATATTGTCCTGAATTGAAATATTCACAAGGATTTGATGAGTAATTAATGAAAATTCAATAAGAAACAAACTATGTTAGTTGTATATTTCGGTAGTGGTGGCAGGAAAGGAAATAATTTTTATTAATGGTGCATAGATTTGTCTAGCGATGCGAAGCCGAGGCGCACGAGGTGTTAGCAAAAATCGAGCATTACAAGAGAGATCAAGATTAGCGTGAATAAATTGTTGAAGAATATTTAAAAAATAACGAGGGGGCCACAGTTAGAGAAAATGTTGTGTAGTGTGTGGTCCGAGTATTGATTTAACTTCGTGATATCTTCTATCAAATGCCGATATTTATTGTTATATTAAAGGATATTTATTTATGTAAGGAATTTAATTTAAAAAAAAATACTTTTTTATTTTTTTAGGAAAACAGGAATGATTTGTGAGAGACTGCTTTCTTAAATAAGCCCGACTCAGCTCATCGCTAAAAAATTAAAAAAAGCGCTCAAAATTAGTTTCAAAATATTGATTCTTTTATTTATATTCAATCAAATTTCTTAAAAGAAGAAAAAGGTTAAATAAAAATACATCTTACATAAACTTATTAGCTAATAAATAAAACTTAACAAGATGTTTTGAAATCTCTCGGAAAAAAAGACTATTTCAAATTTGCATACATTTATTCTTAAAATAAAAAAAATGTATTTAGAGAGGATGCACAACATTTAGGCATTGATAAAAACAATAGTTCTTACTCCCCCATAACTTAGAAGCAGTTCATTGAGCTGCCTTTATTTAAGAATATTAATTTGTTTTCCTGTTTAAATGTTATATTTAAAGATTTATTTATGAAACTATTTTAACTAAATAAAAAATAATTAAATAATACAAAAATAAAACAAAAATGAAATTTGTATAATTTTTTAGATGTGTATATTTTTTTTTAAATTTGTTTGAACAATTAAATAAATCTTATTTAGATTGAAGTAGAGTACTTTAAAATGCTTCAATTAAAATGAATATATTTTAAATGTTAAATGAATAAAATATACGTTTAGAAAAGTTTTGTTGACTTATATTATAAAAAAAAATGATATTTACTTCATGCAATTTAACTAAAACTTATAGCGGAAGTGAAATTGCTGCACTCACGATTTTGGTTGTAGTTTTTAGATGTAGTTTTTATGTACTAATATTAAATAAAATGGTTAATCTTAGAATTGTACTATTAGTTTATGGTATTAAATTTGCGAGTATGCAGTTCTTGTTTATTGTTACCCATACTTCAATTTTTGTATTCGATTATGGATCTGGATGAGTGTGTCTGTTTATTTTTATTTTCGAGGAAGTTAGCATTAAGCATAAGAATCGGCTAATTTTTGTGTGTGGAAATAAAACATGACAAGAAAACTAATTATGAACTTTTAAGACAAAGAATGGTTAGGCAGTCATCTTCAAGATTCTTTTTTGTGGAAAGTGTAGTTGTTTTTTAAATCATTTCAAAAATTAAAGAAAATAAGCTGATCGATTTTCTTGTTTTATATAATTTTTATTTTGTAACTGTTTTGTTATCATTACGGTGTTTTAAAAAACAAAAGTTAATTTCAGAATATAATGTTTTTAAAATTCATTTTTTTTAAACAAAATTTCACTTGTTTAGGGACATACATACATACATACATATTATTTTGTTTAATTAAACGATACCTTAAACATTATTTACAAAACCCCTTTTGCTGAAGGCATGAAGGATCTATAACTATAATATCTGGCATGTTGTATAACCATCATTTAATTTAGAATTTGGCCAAATTTCTAAAGTTGCAAAGTAAATATGAAAACACAGAATACGCCAATGCAACTGAATTGCGCAAGCATCTGCATTTGCAGAAAAAATAGCATTGACTGTATTTTGGGACACTCTGCTTAGCAGGATTTTTTATATTTTAATATCAGAACTATTTTCTTAGCATAATTATTTACGCAATATATGCGTTTGGAAATCTGCTCTTTGATACAATAAATATTTCATTTCAACTTTCTTATTCTTTCACTGGTCAATATCGTATTAAGCATAGGGTATCTACAATCAATTAACACTGACAAATTTTGGATGAAAAAAGCGCAACTTAAGTGTACTAACATCAAGTTTAAACAGCGTAGTTTTCTAATAAAAACCCTTTCAAATTCAAGCTAACTCTTTACCAGTGTTAAAACCTTTCTACAAATACCAACCTTATATGCTTAACAAATTGGCTTATAAATTGATTACGAGGAAATAAGGTATGTACGGTTTACTTTTCGTTCCAATAAAACATTCAGTATAGACAGATCTGGTATATGCAATTGTTAATGGAAAGATGAAGTTGTAAAACTTTAAACAATCCAAAATAGCGGATACTGCAAATCCATATTGGAGAATGCTTTCAATTTTGTAATTGCTTTGTTTGTTAATGAATTAATATAATGACTTGATCCACAATATGATGCACATCCAAAATGTGGATTTATTGACATGATCATCATTTACGCCTAATCTCGCTAACCTCGCTGGAGGAAAACTTGTATGGATGGTATACGAAGAAGGAAGGCGATACATTTAATATTTATATATTATTAAACGGGTACAATCAAAAAACTCCATTTGATTGTTTATATAAGATGGGTCAACTGTAGGTTCCCCAATCGATACCAACAAGCACCCATCACGAATCCCAAAAAGCTATCATCAAATCCGTTCGTAAGAACAATTTGTATAATGAGGTTTATACTCCGATGGATTTTGTTATAGTTTGTTTAGAGATTCGCAACAAGTTTCCGATTACGATGGAATTCGTGATATATTGAAACGTTTATTATTTAAATGTATTGTTTTTTCTCTTAATATTTAAATATTCAAATTTATATATAAAAGAATATGGATCTTAAATAATTTACTAGTCAAAATTTCTTCGAAAATCTCTTCATTAATTTTTATATTGTTAGCTATATGTCAATATATGAATTGTTTCGTAGGAGAAACGAGTTCTTCGAAGATTCCCTACGGCAAATTTTTTTTCCGAGTGGTATTTTATTACTAGGCAAGAGTCCGTATGAAATTGGTGACTGGGCTGATCAATTTTTAAATGTATACCAAGCTGATTTTCCATGTATGTACATATGTATATATTTCCTTCAACAAGCGCGATAAATTTAACAAACATTTTTAAACTGAGACCCAACTTACGAGTATTATTACAACTTGATTCCCAAATTATTATTTTCAAAAAATAAGACTTATCCTTAAACAACAAGCTATACAGAGTATAAATCTTATGGTTGGATTTTATCAGAGCAAATATACTATCCGTAAGGGTCAAAACCCAAATCCGGTCAGTTACTTCTTAATTTATTTTTACACTTATGTTAACTATTTGCTTCTCCTTGGCTCATAGACATAGACATAAAACCGTTTATATTTTATATGTAATTTATAAATGACGATTTAATATTTTTATATTTTTTTTTAATATTTTCATTAGTATGCCGGAAAAAACTAGAATAATTGAAGAATATTTATCAGTTATTGTTCAACACAAAATTTATTAAGAAATTCTAAAACAATGCCTCAGAAATTCATGTTTATGTTTTCCGCTTTTGTCAAATAAGAATTTTAACTTCAATGAAAGCATATTTATCAACATTTTGTATGTGTACATTGTACATAGATATTTTTTATTTATTTTTTTTTTAATCCGTATAGCTCTCTTTACAAAAATTCTTTTAAACGTTTTTAAAACGTTTGGTTATATGCTAACACACTCGTTTATAGAATCTATTGTGTACAATTTAAAGTTATGTTTCATGTGGACGGATGGTTCTGAGTGCAGCTTAAGATAGTTCGATTTTGTATTTAGAAAATTTTATTCAAACTATAGCAAAATGTTTTTAAATAAACTAAGAACAATGCTAAATGATGTGTTTTAAAACACACAAGGATTCACAGGCATATTTTAACTTCTTTTCTAAATAATAAAAATGAACATTTGTTTTGCTGAAGAAGCAATGTGTTATGGTTTTTTGTTTAAATAAATTGATTTACAGGTTTTAAGACTTAGAAATGATCTTTTAATTAGAACGGTTTTAATGAATAACTACTGGACTCTGTTGAACACAAACACCGACCATTGGCGAGGATCCATCTCCGCCGTTGCCACTTACAGCTGAGCCAACATTACCTCCACCCCCACTATGAATTGGATTTCCAGTATTTCGATCACTTATTATTGATGATGGTCCAGAACTGGTAGGTTGATTCATTCTAATCACTTTACCTTGATGATTGATAAGACTGCTAGGTGGGCTTGTGGTGTCAGTGAAACTTGATCCCATTCCAAATAAATGGTGACTGCTTCCGTATGAGAAACTTGTAGAACCAGATGATAAGTTACCAGTTGCTGAAGCTGAAATTACACTGGAATCGGTCATCATGAGATGAGATGTGGCCAAAGATTGTCCCAGATCATTTGGCAAGGATATTGGCGCGTAACTGTGGATTTGGGGCACTTGAGCTTTATTGTGTACAGAGGGTGTTGACGATGAAGAAGATGAGGAAGAAGAGACCAAACTTGAGCCTGGCATTGATCGATCAGTAGCTAAATGATCACATATCCGTTGATATTTAGATCTGTTGTTACTACTGGAGTTACTTCCTATAATCGTGGTGCTATTGACATGATGTAAATGTCCTTGGTTAGAGGAACTATATCGTGATGGCGGTAGCAGTGATGCTGGTGGTTGGTGTGGAGCAGGTGGATCACAATCCATTGCGTGTGGGTAACTGTTAACAGACGATGCTATTGGTTGGCAGGTAGTGCTATTTTGTGAGGTAGCTGATCCGGATGAACTTGAATTGCCTGATGATGGCGGCGATAACAGTGATTGCAAACCTTGTTGTGCTGCAAGCAGCGCCTGTTGTTGCTGTGACTGTGAATCGTATAATTTCATCATCGGAAACTGTACCATTGAACGTGGGGGCATTGAATTTGAAATGGAGTGTCCAGCGCTGCTGATATTGTTTGATTGATGAATACCAGATGATGCTGATGATGAAGATGAGGAGTGAGCACTTGGATGTAAAAGCAGACCTTTGAAATAAAACAAATAAAAACAAGCTTTATAAAATCATATAATGTTGGTTTTAGCTATTTGGTTCATTCGTTATTATATTTTATTAAACTTACAACATAACTAAACTAGATGATATCCGCTTGGTCCATTAAAGAATGAATATAGTAAAGTAATCAGTTATATATTAATTTTAAATAATGAAATGGAAATAGAGAACATGTAAAAAAGAAAATAATTTTGTAGTGCCCCTGCACCTGTCTGACATTTAAAAGAAGCATTCTGTTTATACCTTTTAACTAGTTCTGGCGGCGTGTAAATTATAAAAAAGTATTAATTTCTATAAAAATGGTAATAATGTGGTGTCTTTATGCATAGAGAAAAAGAAAATATTGAAGGTGACGTCTGTAGAATATGTCTGGAAATATACAAACTTTGAACGATAGCAATTGTTTTTTATAAGTTGGTATAGTTGCAGATAGTTATTGCAAATGTAAGCAAATTTAATCGTATAAATATAAATTTGAACAAAATTCTGCTCTGTTAAATATTACAGGCCCAGAATTTTTAAAAGGATAATTATAAAAAAAAACAGAATTTTTATAAAGGAACGTTTGCCCCAAGCCAATGGATTTTTTGGGAAATCAGGTACAACGCAAATAAATCAGTTTTACATTATGTACTGTACGTACCTAGTAAAAATTATAAATTTTTTAATTTATAACTTTTAAGCTTTTCGCGGTTTCATTAGACATTTAAATATATAATATTTACAATAAAATAAAAACATAAAATAACTTTTTAATTTAATTTGTTTTATTCAAGTTATATCAGTAATTTCAATTAATAATCATATCATATCAATAAATTACTAAAGAATTTTCAAAAGAAAACTTGGAAAATTTTATTTTAGATTTTATGAAATTAAAAAATAAAATAAATTATTTGCAGAAATGTAGCGGAGTTCCAATTTTTTGCCGATTGTGAACGGTTAATGAGCAGCACTTTTCATGACACGAAATACTCTTGGAGGATTTGTCAATTCTTCGCAAGAGGTAGTACACCTCTGAAAAACTTTTTTGCAGCGGGTGAGAGTCGAATACCCAAGACCCTCAACATGTCAGTGCAATGCACTAACCATTATGCAAATGGGTACTACTAGATTTGGCCTTATAGACTTTTTTTTAAGTAAAAAAAAAACTCTTTATAGTCTTTTTCTGAACTGATAAAAAAAAATGATATTCAGATTTTTTTTTTCGATATTTTATGCATTGATCTTTATAAATATTGATCTGAAGATGCTGTAAGATCAAAATGCGTTACCAATGAAACAAAAATTGATATCAACAGAACAAGACTTAAAGGGTTTTAGCTTTCAAATTAGCTAAGGCACATATTTTTTAGACTGCAAATATTAATGTAATTGGTATGTAGGTTTCTGATATTATGGCGGCGTAAAAGTTGGGGCCTAGAGTGCCACTTGACCTTAATTTTTCCCTGCAAAGGCCTTTACAAAATTCATCAACTTAGCAATACAACTTGGGCGAGCTCATCAATGTTCGTGCGAGGTAATATTAAAACATTGAAGATAATCATAATAATTTTGATTTTCTACAATGATCACTAGCAAGTATAAGATTTGCGGTACGATGAATTCTCTCATTATTATTAATATTCATTAATTCGCTTTTTTCATCAACGTTAGTTGACAACAAAAAAATATCGTAATAATGTAAAAATAAAATAAAAAAAAATGTTCGTTCGTATAGGCTTTTATTGCGAGCGCTTTTCTTTTTGCTGATAGTCGATTATTGAAAATCAATTTTGGCATTGGTCCATTTTCAAAGTTTTCTTTATTTTGACAACATAACGAAAATGTTACAAAAACACAGCGCTAAAATATTCATAGTTTTGCAAATTCACAGAAATCCGTGCTGTAATGAAAGTAATATTGAAAACAAAAACATAAATCGGATTTTTCAAAACAAAATTAAAAGTTATGGCAATTTATTGTGTGCAAGAGAAAAGGGGACTGACTTCTCAAAATAGCGGGCTGAAGTTGCCGATTTCACTCGACGTGCGTCGACGAGGCAGAATGAAAAACAAAATTTTTCTTTAACGATTTCGTCATTTTTGTATGGGATTTTTGGTTTCGCATCGAAACGTACTAGACGTTAATTAATATTTTTGTAGAAAAAAAAACCAGAATTACAAGAAAATATTCTATCCACTATTCCAGCCTTTGAAAACGTTAGTTTATCTTTTCATCAAGTTTAGACCAGCTGCCAATTTTACTCTGGCGTCGCACTTTTTTTTATGTATGTATGTATGTATCTGCTATGTACATCTATGTGCAAACATCTATGTATTTCACTGAAATCTATTTAAATTTATTGTTTATATAATAGGCGTTTTTCTTTTTTAGTTCAGTATAGAGCTCCGAACAGAGTCCGAGCATGTCGAGCATGTTCCGAATACCCTCTGAACCAAGCGTGCTCAGAGCGCTCTGAGTATTTATTTGAAACACACCTGGACACTTATGTCGTTTTTATTTGGCAATCCGGAATCTCTCTCCGATCCGGAATCCCAACTGAACACTTTTGTTTGCTTCTGAAGTTTTGTTTGATTGTATATGTGAAACATCAAATGCGTACAATAATCAAAATCAAGAAAAATGTTTGTTGAAAGCAGGGTTGGCCGAATTGTCACTTTTTAGAAATAACTACATATGTTACGTCTGCTACGTATTTTATGTAGTTACTGTAGTTAATTGTAGTTAATGTAAGAAATTGTAGCATTGCTGTCAATTAACTGTCAGTTATGCATTTGAAATTTGAATTTTTAAATTAAACGTTCAGTTATTTCTACAATTCTTATTCTTATGGTAAATGAAACTTTTTTTTATACAAACCTTCATTAGATCATAAAAGTGCAAAGTTGTTTTTTTTTTCCTTTATTATATTGAATTTTTATGAATTAATTTTTATGAATTTATTACTACTAATATGTAGCAGACGTAACAAATTGTAGTAAATTAGGCATGTAGTTTCTTCAATAAACTACGTGTAGTTAAATACTACGTTTATATGCAGTATCGAAAGATCGAGTTGTATTAGGGTCGGATTTTCGACCCACATTTCTACTCGACACCGCTGAGCGATTGGGATCGAGTCGAACGACACTCATTTCAACTCAATACAGATATATAAAGGTTCGAAGCGAGCTTCAAGCTCGCTTCAACACCTCATATAAACGTAGTAAATCATGTAGAAAATGTAGTGTAGTTAATTCGGGTTGGCCGAATACGCACAATTTGAATACCAAAAATCGCAGCTGTTGAGGTTGACGTTTAAGTATATGAATGTGTGAGTGCTTCTGGTTTTGCTTCTGATTTCAAATCCAGAAGCAAATTTCTCTTCTTTTCAGAATCAGAACTGTCATTTTTTCCCAATTGAACACTTTCAGAAGAGTCCGGAAGGCTTCCGGATTGTTAAGTAAAAACGACATTAGCTTTCGCCATTTTTTTTTAATTTCCATCTGTCAAATGCCTGTGTTAAGCATTTAACTCTGTCTACTGTTATTTTATTCTGAGCATGCTCAGAACGAAAAAAAAACTTTCGAAACTCTGAACTATAAAAGAAAAACGCCTATTGTTAAACAAAATATCATTTTGTTACGTATTTTGAAAAGTTTCAAAGTTAAAAAAGGGTTGTGTGTACTGACGTACGCGCGGTAGAAGTAAAACTTCTTTTCCCTCGCGCAAAGCCTCTTAACTATAAACGTATAAACATTTTCAGCCTTATTTATTATTTTTCACTAATACTGGGTTCAACCTCGGAATAGTTAAACCGAGACGAAGCACCTACTTCGAGTTTACGCCACGTCAAACGAATCCTTATTTAATATATATTTTCTTAGCCGTATTAGCTACGCCTTCATTATGTCAAATATACTGGGAATATACTGGGAAAAAAGTGACAAATCTAAAACTCTGGTTATTATACACCTAAATCAAACCCCAGCTGGTTTCCATTATTATTCATTTTATTATCATTGTATGCATATTGGAAATTGGATACATTTAAAATTGGATTGTATAAAGTTCAAATCCAATAAATGAATGTACCAACCAAACCACATTGCGTTCCCAATACCGTACAACTGTTAGAGCGTTTGGAAAATATAAATAATTTATTATTGCAAAATATCTATCCTTTTTGTCTTAGTAAGAAACGAAAAAAAAAAAATTGCTTACACTCCTTTTTGTAAATTTCACAAGATGTCATCTCAAAATGACATTTAGATACTAAAACGGCCTTAAACCTCCTACGAACCAGTTTTAGCTTATTCCACCGCTATTCCTCGTGCATTTTCATTATAAATAAGGTTTTCAGGTTTAGAGTCGTTGTAAAGTCGAAGTAACTTTACTCCATCGCTAAAACGAGTTAGTAAATGAGGCTGTTTGTATTTTAAAAACATATCGCTGTCTTTGACTGATAACATGTCATGTCTCCATAGAAATTTTTTACCCCCAACTCCGGAAAAGAAGTTTTACTTCAAAAACTACGTTTCAACTTATATTCTTCGTTATGCCAAATCAAAAATATTTCGTTCAAGAAAAACGCTTGACTATGCTAGGGCCGTCGAGAGAACCCTCTGGTCGGGAAAATTACGGTCCAAATCCAACTTAGTGCACATAAAAATTGTTACATATTTCTTTAACAACTTTATTTCAACTTATGTATGTATGTCCAATTTTTGATGAAACAAGTTTATTTAAAATTTCACAATTCTTTCGTCACTATTATTATACTCTTCATCCGCATAACCTCGCTCAATTTTTTAAAAATGATATTCAAGTACTTAATACGGCAAACGACCAACTGCACGCAAATAAAATTTTTACTTTGCATATTATTGAGAAGCTTTGCAGAATTTTAAATGCATTGTAAAACTTTTCACTTTTCAAAAAAAGTACTTGTCACTTTGCAGATTCTTGTAATTTCTTTTTTGCAAATTGACAAACATTAAAATTAAAATATTGGATTCCTTATTTACTACTAGAAGAGTGGGGGAGATTATTGATTGACCAATAGTGAGTTTTTTTTTTTTAATTTTGTTTATATATTTTCAACGCACTAAAGGGATTATGACTTCGCTTAGAATTTTTGAGCACAGTGCGAGCGATTTAGGAAAGTTGTAGGGGAGTTAAAAGGAGATACCGATTCACATTGGTTTTGAAAGTCTTAATATTATAGTATGAAGGAAGTAGTGTCGGGTAAAGCATTTCACATTCGTGTAGTGCGGTTAAAGAAATAATCCTGAATTTAACCGTACGTCCGAAGTTAACTTGATGGACATTCCCTGAAGCGCGAGTATTACGGTTAAATTGTTTCAGGGGAGGAATGCAACTGGATATTTCACAAAAGCACTGTTTATAAATATAATGGTAAAACAGTTAAGTTAATAGAGTTAATAAAATAATTCTGCAGTCTTTTTTGAAGTCAAAAATACAAATGATCAGCATTGGCATAGGCAACAGCTATGCACGCATCAAAATCACAAAAAGCACTGATACCGCAACGATTCACAAACATTTGACGTTTGTGAAATAACTTTTATTAAAAAAAAAGTGAATTTAAGCAAAATAATTTAAATTACATATTTAAATGAAAACAGATTAAATTGAAATTAATAGCTAAGTTTAAAACAAAATAAAAAGAAATTGGCATTAAGCCTTATATTCAGGACAAAAACTCCAGCGCATTTGTTTGAAAATAAATTTGGTGAATTTTCTTTGAACTTTTTCTAGACGGTCAGAGTGGACGTTAACCACGGGGCTCCAAATAACATCTGCGTATTCAACAACCGATCTAACAAGGGAATGTATGTATATAAAGAAAGAAGTACATAAGGATCTCTGACATCCTTTGTATTTCGCTTAACGAATCCCACCAAAGAGTTAGCTTTAGTGATTAAGTCATTAAATTGTAGTTTAAAAGAAAGGCCAGAATCAAGTATAATGCCTAAAGGCGTATTTTATTGGTAATCTATACGTAGTGCAGCAATGCAAGTCCGAATAAATGCTTTTTTGACTGCATACACACTTTTACTTTAAATTTTAAAGTTGGTATGCTTGGCATTTATACCCATGTCAAAATCAGGTAATTTGGAAAAAAATTAAAATAAATATGTAATTTCTCACAAAAATAATACAAATTGAAATGAATAAAGAACCAAAACAGATAAGAGCTATACATAATTTCTGAGTAGACATTTCAGGCTCATTAAGTTAACAAAGTAAAAGGAAACGAAAACGAAATATATACCTACAAATAAACAATCTACTTTTGAATAAGCTAAAGGATGCTTTGGAAAAGTATACGTTTTTGTAATTATAAACTCGTTTAAGATAATTTTCGATAAAAACAAATGTTAAAATCATTAAAGATGTGTTTTGTGCTGTAACGAAGCGTTCCATGCTTCTACCAATACCAAACACCCTGGGTGATTTAATTCACCATGACTAAGCAGCCGCCGCCGCAGCACCAACCGACGACACCATACGACGCCGCAGCTACCAACGACACCAGTTACCTCGCTAAGATAAAGAGATTTTATTCCTTGTCTTATTATAATATGCAGTCACAATAAGGGTATGACGTCACAGCCAGTCGAACACATTGGGTGATTTACATTCGACCAGTATATAATTCACACTCAGTTTTTACGAAAAATATAACAAGAGGACCTCCTTTTGTGAAGGAAAGCCACTTGTTTGCTACGGTCGAAGCTGACGAGCTAGATTCTAGTTTACGAGTCGTCTGAAATTGTCCGGCAATTTCGTTCCATCAGTTTGGTTCGAAGAATAAAACGTCCTTGTGCCTACCAGCGGCCTTAAACTGTTGATCTTGCGCCTACCAGGGCCTTAAACTGTTGATCTTGCGCCTACCAGGGCCTTAAACTGTTGATCTTGTGCCTACCAGGGCCTTAAACTGTTGATCTTGTGCCTACCAGGGCCTTAAACTGTTGATCTTGTGCCTACCAGGGCCTTAAACTGTTGATCTTGTGCCTACCAGGGCCTTAAACTGTTGATCTTAAGCCTACCAGGGCCTTAAACTGTTGATCTTGTGCCTACCAGGGCCTTAAACTGTTGATCTTGTGCCTACCAGGGCCCTAAACTGTTGATCTTGTGCCTACCAGGGCCTTAAACTGTTGATCTTGTGCCTACCAGGGCCCTAAACTGTTGATCTTGTGCCTACCAGGGCCTTAAACTGTTGATCTTGTGCCTACCAGGGCCTTAAACTGTTGATCTTGTGCCTACCAGGGCCTTAAACTGTTGATCTTGTAAGCGCCAGGAGCGTAGTCCGTAGCCCGTATTTATAAAAGAGTGGCCCGATACCGAATGCCAGTTGACGAAGGGACCAGATGCCAGAATAAAGCTTTTTAGAGGAAACCAGCAGGACCCCAATACAAGAAGAATAACCGATGTTACCAGATACACCCGGCAGGGTGTAATCAATTGAAGTCAAGAATATTTAAGTTGTTATATGAAGTTAAGATTTGTTTTTAATAAAGATTTTGTATAAGGTTCTAAAGACCTTCCTACTGAAGTTTCGTGTTTTTCTTCAGAACGACCCTGGAAATCCGGCGAGCAAAACCTCGGCTGGAAAGCAAAAAGCACATCACAAATTGGCGCCCGAGCAGGGACTTATAAGGTCCATCCCCGTAAAATACAAAATCGAAAAACAATTCATATAACAAACAGACCGCAACGAAGATCCAGCTCATCATGTCCGAAAGCGAAGAGGAGTTCGATGTCTTCGCCAGTTTAGGAGCAATCTACCTTCTGAGAAAGCAGGAGCTAGTGGATCGAATGAGTCAATTAGGACTCGATACCGAAGGCTCTATAGCCGTTTTAAGAGCGCGACTCAGCGCTTACGTAAAGTCGCAAAGACAGAGAAAGTCCACACAGAATTTATACGCAGAAATCGAGAAAGCAACAATTGAAAGGGAATATAAAGAGGAAGAAGTGGTTACCGCACCAGGGAATACTAGAAGTGGTGAAAAATATACGGATATATTTTTCCAAGTACCGCCGATTACACGTTCTGCAAGGCGCAGGTAAATTTATATCTAAACCGCCCGAGTCACACCCTGTATTTACTTCCGAGGCAGGAGCCAGTAACCTCCAGACGCATCATGAAGCGCAGCTTACAAACAGGTCAGCTGGAAGACTTGTACTCAGCCAGGAAGCAAAGGTTATGAATACGGTTAGAAAATGGGGATTGAAGTTTGACTCATCAGGCAATGCATTGGAATTTATAGAACGACTCGAGGAATTAACATGTTGCTACGATATCCGACCCACCGATGTGCTGAGAGCACTCCCAGAGATTTTTAGAGGAACAGCTCTTGAGTGGTTCCGCATAAACCGCGATAGGTTAAAGACATGGGAAGATTTTCACAGGATTTTCCTTCAACATTTCCTGCCCGCCCGTTTTATTCACAAGTTGGAGGATGAAATCATGAGAAGACGACAAGGTGCGAGAGAAAAGGCCAAAGATTTCATTCAGGCCACTCAATACCTAATACATAAACACCCCCGTATGAGTTAAGAGGAAAGCGTAGATCGAATCTACGACAGTTTACGTCCGGAATATCATATGTATATCAAAAGACGGGATTTCGAGACTCTTGACGAGCTTATGAAGCTGGCAGAAGAGTATGAATATATACAGAGTGAAGACCGAAGCCGTCAACAGATTATTCCACGAGCTACTTTCGGGCCTAACAGAATGCCACCACCAAACGGAATGGCATCACGTAACCGTCCATCGGCGCCACAAGTATCTTGTGAACGCAACAATTGGAACCGACTACGTCCTCTGCTCAGTATGATAGGGCAACGCATTGTTGGAATTGTAAGCAACGAGGACATAATAAGAATCAATGTCATCGCCCCTACCGTATGTTTTGTTCATACTGCGGCGAAGATGGTCGACGAACCGAAGATTGTTCATGCCATCCACACCGTGTCACAATGCTTTGCGACAGGCGCAGTACGAGCCGAGTTAAACAAACAATAGTAGACTTGGAGAACGTCGAAGAGGTGTCCAAAGGAATAAAAGGAGTAATAACCGACAAAAACGTAACGCACCCTGTGAAACCTCGCAATTCAGAGGAGAAGACTGACCAGTGTGTGTCTGTTCAGAAGGGAGTCATGAAACAAGAAGATAGTCATCCACAGCCTGTTACACAGATGACCACTAGTCAAAAGGATTGGACTGAAAAACGCGCCAGACAAGTGCTGCAAAGACCAGAATGTTACCCGGAATATCGAGTGAATGAGGACCGTCTATTCCGGAGATTTGCAGTACACCCATTATCGAATCACGAGAACGATTGGAAGCTATGCGTTCCTACTGCTGAGAGAAGCAGAATTATTTTTGAAAACCACGACGTGGCCACCGCCGGTCATTTGGGCATAGCCAAGACGGCGTCCAGAGTTATGAAGTTATATTATTGGCCAGGAATGTATCGAGATATATCAAAGTATGTGAGCAGGTGTCAGATATGCAGGGAATTTAAGGCATCTCAGCGAAAGCCGAGTGAGCTCATGCACACCAAAATAGCCGAAGGCAGATACACCAGGCAGGGTGTAATTAATTGAAGTCAAGAATATTTAAGTTGTTATATGAAGTTAAGATTTGTTTTTAATAAAGATTTTGTATAAGGTTCTAAAGACCTTCCTACTGAAGTTTCGTGTTTTTCTTCAGAACGACCCTGGAAATCCGGCGAGCAAAACCTCGGCTGGAAAGCAAAAAGCACATCACAGTGCTGAATTAACACCACTGACAAATTTTTTGTCAAACAAGTGGCAAAATTATCGATGAAATCAAATCTTACTGGCATGTATGTATGTAGCTACACAAAGTCAAATAAAGGCTCGGTGTCAGAAAAAATCAGCAAGATCATGCTTCCTTACATGATTTGCAATATGGTGGTCATACATTACGTGTGTTTGGTTTCCTGAAATTTCTCACAAATTTTCAAAATTTGCTGTTGAACCCCGTACGCTAAAACCAGCTTTACTAACCTTGGTGAAAATTTAAGTTACTTTTATTAAAACGAAGCCAGATCCAAAAGTTGAAGTCTTAAAAAAATCAAAACAAAAACTTCTAAGTCGTCCAAATCCGGCATTAGTGGTTTCGCCAGGAATAGGAACGACATTTCGGTTATTTTAATGGAAATTGTTTTATCTTTTCAGTTATTAGAAATAAGACATCGAAATCGTGGATTTTATGGATTTAGCACAGCAAAGCCCTCCAATTGTTTTTTTCAAGGACGACAAATATAATGTCATTTCCTAACTGTTCATATGCTTTTTAATCTTTTGGCATCGCAGCCATCCTTCGATGAATTTCATATTTCTCACGTGACAGATAGGGAACATGCAAACGCATTAAGAGACAACATTTTGACGATTGACTATTAGCGTCTAATCGTAGATTAATATTTCAAACCACATAATTTTGGCTCTTGTGAAAACAAAGCATAAAATGAAAAAAATATCACCGAACACATTCTCGAATGATCAAAACTTGCCAACTTCACGCAAGATAAAATTTCTGCAACCATTTTGAGTGTCACTGTAATCCAGACGCTCCAAAACTTTATCAGCGCTATTATGTGCACTCTTATTACTGGCTAATTTATATGCACTATTCCTTTGTTGTTGTTTACTGTGTAAAATTTTACTACGGTAACTATACATTTACCAATAAAAACGACTTAAATCATTAATTTATCAGACCCGATTTCTTAGATTCAATGGCATAATCAAAATATAGACTTACAGCCTTATTTATTATTTTTCACTAATACTGGGTTCAACCTCGGAATAGTTAAACCGAGCCGAAGTACTTACTTCGAGTTTACGCCACGTCAAACAAATCCTTATTTAATATATATTTTCTTAGCCGCATTAGCTACGCCTTCCTTATGTCAAATATACTGGGAATATACTGGGATAAAAAGTGACAAATCTAAAACTCTGGTTATTATACACCTAAATCAAAACCCAGCTGATTTCCATTATTATTCATGTTATTATCGTTGTATGCATATTGGAAATTGGATACATTTAAAATTGAATTGTATAAAGTTCAAATCCAATAAATGAATGTACCAACCAAACCACATTGCGTTCCCAATACCGTATAACTGTAATATTTTAGTAAAATATAAATAATTTATTATTGCAAAATATCTATCCTTTTTGTCTTAGTAAGAAACGAAAAAAAATTGCTTACACTCCTTTTTGTAAACTTCACAAGATGTCATCTCAAAATGACATTTAGATACTAAAACGGCCTTAAACCTCCTATGAATCAGTTTTAGCTTATTCCACCGCTATTCCTCGTGCATTTTCATTATAAATAAGGTTTTCAGGTTTAGAGCCGTTGTAAAGTCGAAGTAACTTTACTCTGTCGCTAAAACGAGTTAGTAAATAAGGCTGTTAATGTTTTTCGCGAAAAAGAAATTGAATTTGATATTAAGTCACCAATTCGATAAGCGACTGAGGTCAGATTGAATCAGCTGGCAATCTTCAAAAGTTTTAACTCTTAAAAATAGTTTTAGTATATCAGGCAAACACGATGATTAATCGCAGAAATAATATCATTAATATAAAGATAATAAAAAGGAGTGGGCCAAGATGGCTTCCATGGGGAACACCTGATGAGCAAACAATTTTCCTATTTCCATGTATTATTTATTTGCACCTGTTGACTTCTATCAGTGAGGTAAGACGAATACCAGTTTAGCAATTTCGAGTGAAATCCAAATACAGGGTGGAACACCAATTGTGCTACAAAAATAAAACGTAATAACTTTTTTTCTGTGTGAGTAATCGGCTTATTTTTTTTTTTATTTTGTAGGTTACTATTTAGATTTATAAAAATGGATGCTTGGGATACGGAGAAAAGAATTTGGATAGTGCAACGGTACCATGCTTTGCAGTCCGTCATTTCCGTCCAAAGGGAATTTAGGCGGGAGTTTGGCGGTAATCCCCCGAGTAGATGGACCATTATGAGGTTTGTAAACATGTTTGCCGAATCTGGAAGCATCGCACGAAGGCCGTACCATCGAGATGCCAATGTTCGGGTTCAGGATACAATCGCAGCAGTAGCATCTGCAATACAGGCCAATCCGAGCGTTTCGACCCGAAACTTATCGGGGCAAATTGGAATTAGTAGACGGTCATTACAACGGATACTTCATGACGATTTAAACTTGTTTCCGTACAAAGTCCAAATTACTAGCAAGTTAAACCCTCAGGATTTGCCTGTTCGCCTGGAATTTTGCCAAAAAATGATATCAATGGCCGAAGAAGACAACACATTGATCAATTGTTTGTTCATGTCTGATGAGGCCCATTTTGATCTTAACGGCAATGTAAACAAGCAAAATTGCCGTATATGGAATGAGTCTAATCCAGAAATGCTCCATGAGACGGAACTGCACCCAGAACGAGTCACTGTGTGGTGCGCAGTTTCATCAAGGTGTATTGTCGGGCCGTACTTCTTTGAAGAAAACGGTGTAACCGTTACTGTCAATGGGGACCGTTATTTAAAGATGTTGAAGGAGTTTTTTTACCCAGAACTGCGCCGAAGACGTATACCATTCAACAGCGTTTGGTTTCAGCAAGATGGAGCAACTGCACATATAGCCAGACCAGTTATGGCGGAGCTAAACAAAAAATTCGCAAACAAATTAATTTCTAGGAACTCCACTCTTCGCTGGCCCCCAAGGTCACCTGACCTGACTGCACCAGACTTCTTTTTATGGGGTTATGTCAAGCAAGAGGTGTATAAAACGAAGCCCAGGAATTTAACTGAACTAAAGCAGTCCATAACGACAATAATTGAGGCGATCCCAACTTCAACTCTTCAGGCCGCAATGAATAATTTTTTGACCAGGTGCCGCATATGCGTGGGACAGCGTGGAGGTCATTTGCGGTCAATAATCTTTAAAAACAACTAACTATTTAAAATAAAATTTAATTTTCTAACCAATAAAAAAAAAATAAATGAAATACATCGATTAAAAAAAAAGTTATTTGAATTTCTTATTGTACCACAATTGGTGCGCCACACGTTACTTCAAGCTTCTTTAAAAGTTATTGATAGTTGACAGAGTCAAAAGCTTTTCTAAAATCGGTGTACATATTTTTTTCTTCCATGTTATTAGTAACATAAGATACAAAATGCGCTAAATTTGTTACTGTACTCGAGATTCAAAACCATGTTGTTCTGCTGATAAAAGTTCAGATGTAAGAAATTTCAGTCTATTTCACTTAACTTTCAAAATATTAAGGAATAACAAAGTTTACAGATTTATGAATAGGCAAGAGATACGAAAGTTTCCACTCCTCTAAGAAGTAAGCTTCTTGAAGAGATTTATTGAAAATAGAGAGCAACGAAATATAAATATAAATGCAGCCATTTTTGAGGACTATACCAGATATACCATCAGGGCCAGGGTTAGAGTAATTTTATCATTGTTTTATTGGATAGCTCCAAGATCAATTTTATTCACCAGGTTGTTCAATGAGTTGCTATTAACCGATTGAAAAAAGTCAGATTCAACATCTCATAGAATTCAGAATTCCTATAGACTTTCTTTTCGAGTTTATATGTGACCAAAAACTTTACTGTTACTTTTTATGTTACCCTCAATATTCAAGATGTATGCACTTTATAGAAACTTATTGGGAATGACTAAATCTTTACGAAGTTACTAAAGTGCATGTAATTAGTTTACTTTTTTTTTATTTCTTTATATACTTTATTTGATAGGTGGTTCCGGTTTGTGAGGTATGAAGCTCAAAGAAAGTATGTATTTCAGAACATTCAATTTTGCTATAGTATTCTCAATATTACGATAATTTGACCTGGTTGATATGTGTATGTATTTATTTATTAACATTACGCCAAATGATGACTGTGACATGCTGATACGTAGTTGGTGAAAATTCCGATGAGCAAAGAAAGAATGTTACAAAGGCTTGAACTAATCAGTACAAGATTAATTTCTTCTCTGATTTTTTTTATAAGAAGTTTTTTTTTTTTTAATTGAAATGTTATTTGTATAATCTAGAAATATGTCCCCTTGTGTAAAACTAAAACAAAATTAAAATTCCTATTCCACTTATTTTTATTTTTAGCTAGTACCTACTAGAACATCGCAGGTACGAAGTTTGATCAAAATCAAACAAGTGTTGTATGACTGTTGATGTGCCAGAAAAAAATTCGAATTTTTCTTTAAGGATCAATTAAAATGATTTGTGTCAAAATTGAGGCAAATCTGTCCAACCTCTAGGCTCTGGAAAAATCCCTAATTTTAAAAACGGTTTTATAATTTTCTTTTTTTTTACTTAACCAAAGTTAATAATTAATCAAGAAGATTAACTGCATACTAACAAGTTGGTACTTAGAATTTCAGAAAGTCATTGGTGTGGATTTTGGGTTAGCAGCATCATCGGTGTATACTTCTTAAATAACTATGTTGGTCAGACCATTCCCGTTAACGGTGAACACCATCGGTCGATTATAACCAATTTCTCTTGACCCGAATAGGATGGACTTTGTGTCCATGTGGTTTCAACAGGGTGGCGCTACGTGCCACACAGCCGTTGCAATAATGAACATTTTTCACGAACAATTTTCAAACATACTCGTAGTTACATTATATGGAAGCGCTGTGAATTAGCCACCGAGATCGTCCAATTTGACCTCGTTTTCTTAAGTCACAGGTCTATGCCATTAAACCACCACTGAAAGATAACATAATCAATGCCATTGTTCAAATTCAACCTGATTTATTCCCCAAAGATATGGAAAATTAAACGTTTCGGATGCGTGCCATCTAGAAAAGCAGCGGCGGACATTTGAATAGTGTTATAGTCTATGTCAGCCGTCGGCAACCTTTTTAAGTAGTCGGGCACAGTTTTGAAATCCAAAAGTTCAGCGGGCACGACCCAATGAAAAATCAATTTTTTAATATGGCAATAATATTAAATAAATTAAATTTATTTCAATTATTATTTAAATTTAATGTGAAGTTCAACATTGCAAGTTATAAGCTAATTCATTATAATTTGGCACATAATTTGATATGGCAGTTCTTAGGCATTGGTCCAAATGAGCAGCTGCAAGGGTCGTTCGGTACTTCGATTTTATGAACTTCATATTTGAAAACACACATTCCCAAAAATATGTGGATGCGCAAAGAGAGCTCAATTTTAAAGCACAATTTCTTAACGATGGGTAATTACATTTGCTAACCAAACTCCAAAATTTTTCATCGTGATAATATGACTTTAATTCGATGTCATTTGTCAAATTTATAATTTCCGATTCCAGGTCCTCTTTATTTGAAATATCGAAATAGTTTGCAATTTTCATAGCAATATCGTCATCCAGTTGGGTAAGAGTTAATGAAGAATATAACGATTTTTTCTAAATTATTGAAATCTTCAAATCGGTTATTAAATTCTTCCAATAAAGAATCGAAATGTTTGGCAAATTGATGAATTGGGGCTTTTCCATCTTAATAATTTTGAATTATTATTTTTAAATTTGGAAAATTGGAACAATTGTCCTTCTCCACATGTGTTTTCCAGAGTTTTAATTTCACCTTTAATTTATAGCACTTATCGTTGAAGCAATAATGGTGATTTCTTCCTTGTAATGTCAAATTTAGTTCTTTTAATTTTAACGTTAAATCAGTTATTACTACGTTTTCACCAAGAGTAAATCCGGGATTTAAGTGGTTTTACCATAAATCTTTTTTAAATCTCGTAGATTTACCATACAAATATAAATCACCTTAAATGAAGATTTAAAATAAATCTCCTTGAAATCTTCTCGCAATCAGAAGATTTGCAAAACAAACAAACCTTATTTTGTAGAGCTCACCTATGTACGAGTAAGCCCCACTTTCTTCATTGACAATCAACACAAAATAGAAATATCTGTCAAACTTGTTGTGTTTGGTTATTTACTAAAAGGCCAGATAGATCAAAATCTAAGTTTTTATACGAAAAAGAAATAATTATTTTAATTAACATAACAACTTACAGAAAATGGCAGAAACAAAAAAATCACGCAAAAGCTGGGGCCCGAAAAACGAAAAGCTAGTGTGCGCTAGTATAATGTTTCTCAAGCACTGCTGGCGTTTTTTTTCTATAAATATGGATTCTTCTATGAAATGCACCGAATATCCCTTTCATGACATTTTTCAACATCAAAAGGTGTGATAACAATAGTTTTAAAGTTGTAATACTCATTTTTATAAAGTTTTATTGAAAATACACTATTTTATTGTTCAGAAATTGTATTTCTGTCCTCAGTAAAAATATAATTTAAAATGTCATAATGCGGGCATTTCAAGACTATCTCACGGGCACCTTGGTGCCCGCGGGCACTTCGTTGCCGACTCCTGGTCTATGTAATAATGGCACACTTCAAAAATTAAATGACAGAATGTTTAATTCAAATTTAAAGAAAGAACAGACTTAATTTCAGCATTTCTGCCTATTAAGCAGGGTGTACCACAAGGATCAATCCTCGGCCCAATTCCTGTTTTGTATGTTCGTTAATGATATGCCATCTGTTTGTCGTCACTCGACAATACACCTTTATGCTGACGATGTGCAGCTGTACTCGTCCGGTCCAATTTCCGAATTAACTAAACTAACACACAACATAAACGAGCATTTAATCTTGGTCAAGAGAAAATGGCTAGCTCGTTAACCCATCCAAGTCACAAGTTATCCCAATATGCTTCAAAGTACCACCTCTTAGCACTTTTACTGACATTTTTCTTTCGAGTAGTATGCTAAGAATTGTAAAAACTGCAACAAACCTAGGTTTTGTTATAAATCATAACTTATCAGGTTATGATCATACTAATTAGTAATTATGTTATGGATAACTGCTACTTTTACTCCCATAGATACAAGACGAAAACTTGTGACAAGCCTTATTCTGCCCCTAATAACATTATGCTGAATGTGTTTATAGCAGTTTAGATTCCTTATCACAGCGAAAATTACAAGTAGTTTTTAATGATGCAGTGCGTTATATCTACTGTTTGCGAAGATATGACCACATATCACCTTATGCAAATTGCTTGCTAGGATCTTCTCTAAAGCACTATATCAACGCTAAAAATTTTATGTTATTACATAACATTATTGTCAACAAGACTCCGTTTTATTTATATGACAAACTTATTTTTTCACGTTCCCCTAGGACAGTTTGCCTCATTGCACCTCGATATCGTTACCTAAACTCATCCCGTCTGTTTTTTATACACGCAATTAAACTATGGAACTCCTTGCCAATATCAAGTGCCACTCATTTTAAAAGAGCAGTATTACTCTATTTCTCAATCTCGATGTAAAAACTAACTTTTCATACTACGAGTATTTTCATTCTTCTTATTTTCCTATACATACTTATTTTTCTTTTCTTCTTACCATATTCTACTAAAATCAATAATTTTGTAAATTAGTTTCTAAGTTCTTCTATATCTCAATATATAAAATATAAAACTTCGTGGCTTAATTTTTTTTAATTCTAAGTACTATAAAAGATAATAATCTTAATGTACCATGTTATTTATAGTAATAATAAATAGAAATTGAATTGAATTGAAAAATGGACAGTTTGAAATCTTACATAAGCATTTTATTTTCGTTTGCATGTTGATCAAAATTCCCGTATCAGATATGTACCTAGGGTATTTAAAACAATAAGATGTACTGTACATTGTCTGAATTACTGGCAGTCTATGATATATTCCATCGGCGCATTATATTAGTTCTCTTACAAAAATCACACCTTCAATGGTCAAGTATCAGTTAGATAAATGTATGAAAGTACCGACGCACGCTGTTCTCCCTATTAAAATGTTCAATAAATCGAATTCTCATTTAAAACAGTGTATCATCACCACACTAAAAACAACTGAACAATGCACTTTTGCAAAAAGAAAAGTAATGTTTTTTTTATTATTGCAATGATATTTCAGCCCAATACTTTAGAATAACTAGATCTTTATATATATAATTATAATAAGTTTTTAAAATACATATTTGTTTTAATTAAAATAAAATCTAAGTCTTTTCTTCTTATATTTCAAATAAAAATTATTTATCTTCATAGTACATACATTCAAAAACAAAAAAAATCAAACAATGTTTTAAAAATTCTATAATGCATACCTTATTCTAATTTATGTATTATTTATTTTACAAATTGTAGGTATTTTAAAATATCATTCATTATTGTATTCTAATTTCTAAGTAATCTCATTAATTCCTATTTTTTGTTGTTGTTATAAATCCTTAGTGAACATTCGACATTATATATATACAAATATTGTATTATACATATACATATGTACTTAAAGGCTATGCTTTTAGTTCAAATACCACTTCCTTTGTGAATCTTAATTTATATCTTTGTTTTGGTTTTGTGTGTTACGTGTATATGATTGTGTTTTTTATGAACAGTCAACAGAGTAATTAAGGTACTTTTTCCAAAAAAAAGAAGAGAATTTGTGTAAGTCTAATTTCAAGGAAACCTTTTTTGATACAGAGTACTACCCCCTAACGTAATGATTAGTGCGTCCGACCCCAGAGTTCGTCGATTGACTCTCAGCGGAACTAATACGATGTTGAGAAAATTTAAGTATGAAACTAGTTAAAGGCAACGATTTTGCAAATATTATTAAAATTTAACATTAATAGAGTTAAAATTATAAAATACCTACTTTATCTGTCTAATTGCTAATGACGCTTAAATGTTCAAAAATGTTAAAAACGCGTTTGCATTATGAACTAACATTATTTTAGTTATGGTCAGAGGCAGTTTATGAAGAAAATGGCCTTAAAATGGTAATAGTTAAAAAAAAAATGTTTAAAATCAAGTTTACAACTGCTTTAAAATTGTTCAAATGTTAACAATTTGACATGTTTTTATTTGCGATAGTACCTTTCTTTTTAGCAAGTTTTGGATTCGTAAAGGAATACGAACTCAAGATTTTAGTAAAACTTATAATTGCAATGATAGAGAACATGAAAAAGTGGTTCCTACAATTTTGTTTACATAACTTCATATTTATTCCAGAATTCAGACGTCATTCTATTTTTTTAAGCTCAAACTATTGTATGTAGAGTTTTTTTTTATAGCAATTTAAAGAATGAATTAGATGGATTTGAAAATTTTTCTTTAAAAATATTTATGTTTTTTTTATATATTTAAAATTCCTGGTTGCTTGTACATATTGTATCTATATGTACAAAAGAGCAAATTCGCGAGATCCAGCCGTGTATTTTAATTTAGGGGTACTGCCTTTGCGATAAAGTGATTAATTCTCCACCAATATCTTTTGTCATGAAACAATATCTCCCATCTCCGTTTGAGACTTTTTTTATAAAGTTTGATGATAACGGTATATATGCCGTATAATTGATGAGAAAAGCTTATTTTTCTCGTTTTTTTTAAACAGATGTTTTTTAAGTAGTTATCATCTTAGCCGTTCGGACACGAAAGCAAACCATTCCTGCAATCAACACGCGCACAGAAATGGGGGAGAACTATAAGTCAATATCTACGACCTGATAATAAAATCTCAAAAACTTAAAAAAAAGCCGAGTTCGAAAATGTGATGTTATTCGATAATGACAGCATAATATCAGCTTACAAATTGAAATAAAGAAACAACTTGTATTCATCGGTGAAATCAAACATCAATAATTTTAAAAGATACGAGAATCTTTTTAAAAGACAATTTTTACCTGGGGGAAAACTCGATGTTTGTAGAGTTTTAAACATTAAGACTCTCTAAGAGTGCTTAACGTTATAAATGAGAATTTTCAATATGTAGTAACATTATATAAAATAAAATAATTGATAACATTTTTTAAATGCAACATGAAAACATTAAAAAGTTTTCTAAATGATTTCAGAAAATGTACCTTCATTGCTTCTGTAGACTGTATTTAATTTAAATAAATGCATAATGTTGTATGTATGTATATACGAGTAGTATATGTTTGTATATATTATGGAAAATTGTTAACAATACAAAAAATATTTTTGGATTCATTTTCATTTCCATACATAACAGCAGTCATTTTTTTTTTTAAATTTTATTTGTATATGGTTATGTTCTGCAGGTGCACCGACATAGATCCAAGCTCGGGTCATTCGATAAAACGGGTGGTTTAATTTATTTGTTCCGTTTATTAGTTTTTTTCGAAAAAAATGTTGATTGAAGAGAAGACGATACGATTTAATGTATTGATTGATGAAATGTTGAGAGTAGTAGTAGTAATAATATTAAATGTTGATTGATGACCAATACTATATTATAAGTAGATTTTCCATGTCATAGTCATATCCCAAAGTAATAAAAACCTTAGTTTGTTTTTTATTCATTGCATCGTGAAATGGGTTAATAACTTCGATTTGTTTTATTAATATTCGTAAAATTTATATTCCCAACAAAGAAACCATTTAATAAATTCTTTTATGATAAGTTGTATTCCGTGAGAGACTGTTACCGTGAAAAAAGGATGTGTTGTATTTTCTATACTATTTACAAGCGCGATGAAAGAAAAAATCCAAAAACTAAGTAAAAACCAAATTTATTTAATGAATAATTAAGAAAAAACATTATCGATTTGTTTGGTTGATTATATCATAATTTTTATTTAGATTTTGCTATTTTTTTATACATTTTTTGTTCCTTTTCTTTTTAAAATTGTTATCGATTTTTTGTTTGCTAAATATTCCCCTTTTAATTCATTTTTCAATATAAATTTTAGTTTTTTTTGTTTAAAATGTTATAATATTTTTTAGTACAAAAAAATCTGTAAATATATTATTTTTTTTTCTCATTTATTTGTTTTATTTAATTTTTATTTTTGTTCGGTTATTATAACTGATCGAATCTGCTTTGCTTCGAGTGTCTGTTGTCTTCGTTTTCTTTTCTTTTATTATTTCTGTTTTGTAAATATATAAATTTTTATTTGTGATATTTTGAATACGATTTATGATGATAATCAAATTTTATCCTTTATTTTTTTTCCTGCGTAATTATGATGTTTATTTGTTTTTAATATATATAATGTTAAAACATGTATACATAATAACCTATTTATAATTTTGCTTCATGTAGCTTTTCTTTTGAGAAATATAGTATTTTTATATATATAATTATATTTTATAAATATTTCCGTGTTTTGGTAATAAATTTAGTATTTTAAGTATAACACATGAAAATTGCGAAAAACACTGCTTCTTTTTTAAGTTATAGCCTGGACTTAGTTTTTAAAAAAATATGTAAATATTTATTTTACATATAAGATATTGATAGACAAACTTACTGCATTTATTATGAATATATATATTTTTTAATAGTTACCGTTATTGATAGAGAAGGAAAACAGTTTCACAAAAAGGTTTTTTAACAAATAACTGATTGTATTCTGAAAATTTAAAACATTTTAAATCTAAAATGCTTCCACCAACACCATAAATTGACAACGAGATCAGTCTACAATTGACAAACTAAGAAATCGATATTTGTGTCTATTGAACTTGTCAATTATGCTTTCACATTATCTTAATGGTTATATTGACAAAGTTTTTAGTTTTAATTAGAAATGCAAATGTGGAATATTTCCACAAGTGAGTGATGGATGTGTGATGATGAACTTTAATTTTATATCTCAAAATCTTTAATTTGTACATACGAAATTTCTCAAAGAAAAAAAAAAGTCGGTATTCAATTTTTGATTTTGTTTTTTTTTTCTCGAAAATTTACGGTTCTATGTCAGGTACCGGTTTTGTTCACAAAATGTGTAACTTAAATATTGACCATACCTTAAATAGGACACTGAATTTGTTTTTTATTAAAATCGTTAGAGCCGTTTTCGAGATAAATAAGTTCTTTTCATAACGATTTTATAGTAGGTATCGTTCTTTTTGGAGCTAAAAATTATGTTTCAGCTTTCGGGAATCAGCTTAGACCCTTAAATTTCAATTTGGAAGAAAATAGCTACAGCAGCTATTGAGATAGACAGACAGAGAAGGAATTGCGGAGCCCTGTTTTCTATCTCTGTAAATTGAACACTTTCACCATATAGTTTCATGTATGTATATATGTATGTACGTACATACATAGCAAGTAAAAATCTAAATTCGAGGCCAACTGCTCCTAAAGAACCTAAATTTAGTGACCTACAACTCTCAAATATTCCTGTGTGCGTGTTGTCAGTAGGAATCCAGGGAACCAACAATTTTCTGCCGCCTCCGAAAGGCTAAGATGCGTAGAACTTTTCATGACTTTTCAAGGGTTTATTAACTGTGAAGCTCCGGCATGACAATCCAACGCACTAACCATTATATTCTACTAGGATATATTGAAGAATTTTTTGGAGATAATCGTTTATTATTTAAAGTTTCAATATTGTAGGCACCTGTAAGTGACGAGATCATAAAATGCCTATACTTTGAAATGAAATATTTAAACAATTTATCTACGAACTTGATTCAAAGTTTTTTTTAAACTTTTTACTACCCTAAGGATTTGACATCCTGGGGAAAAATTATATGAACTACAACAAGAAGATCGGCATCAGCAACAGCCTCCTCCGCAACAGATGCCTTTGCTTCAGCCTCCTGTTCAACAACTTCCTCCTCAACGCGTCCATCAACAGCAAGCCCTACCTCAGCAACAAATTCCGCAGCAACAACCTCAACAGCAAAATCCTCTTCAGCATAACCTTCAAATGCCTCCACCACCACCGCAGATTCCACAAGATTTTATTTCATTTTTCCAGAAAGGGCATCCGCAGAATACACTATGAAAGAGAACGGCGTCACATTTTCTCAGTGGTTTCAACGTTACTCCACCACATTTAAAGAGGACAGATTGGAACGATTGGGTGTCATAACGCCAATAGATTTTTCTGAGTGGGCTGCACCCATAGTAGCAGTTTGTAAAGCTAATGGAAATATACGGATATGCCCAGACTACTCAACAGGCTCGAATGACGCTCTTCAACCACATCAGAACCCGCTACCTGAGGACTTTTTCGTGAAGCATGCTGATGGCAAGTTCTTCACACACATTCACTTGTCAGACGCATACCTTTAAGTTGAAGCGGAAGAAGAAAGCAAGAACTTCCTCACCATCAACACCCACAGAGGTCTTTACAAATTCAACAGGCTTCCTCCTGAAGTAAAAGCAGCACCAGGTAGTTTCCAACAAGTGATGGACATAATGTTAACGCAGCTGGAAAGCGTTTCAGCGTTTATTGACGACCTTTTAGTATCGGGAAAAACATTAGATTATCTTCAGTGATTGAATGCGGTTCTCACAAGACTACGTGAGTATGGGTTTCATATCAAAATAGAAAAATGTTCATTTTTTCAGACCTCGCTCAAATATTTGGGTCACATCAACACGTCCACTGGTCTCAAACCAGGCACAGAAAAGTCAGCCACTATTATTTCAATGCCTGAACCACAAAATGTTTCACAGCTGACGTCTTTCTTGGGGACACAAATTACTATGGCAAGTTCATACCAAACATCAGCAAATTAAGTGGTCCTTTGCACGTGCTACTGAAAAAAGACAGTAAATGTTCGTGGACAAAGGCATGTCGAGATGTGTTGAACAATTTCAAGAGCATTCTTTCGTCAGATCTAGGCCTTAGGCACTATGATCCACAACTACCAATCATAGTTGCTGCAGATGCGTCCAATATCTGCATTGGCGCATGCATTTCTCATCGATTTGAATACGGTACAATCAAACCCATTCAACATGCATCACCTACTCTCACTCCAACGGAGCAGCAGTACCGCCAAATGGAAAAAGAGGGCCTTGCTCTTATATTTGCAGTGAAGAAGTCTCACCGCATGCTGCTTGGGCGTCAGTTCACGCTTCAGACAGATCACAAACTACTCCTGTCAATTTTTGGTTCAAAGAAGGGAATTCCGGTGTACACAGCAAATAGGTTGCAGCGTTGGGCACTTATTTTACTCAAGTACGATTTTGCAATACCAGTACATACATATCTACCAGTGACTTCGGAAATGCAGACGTTTTATCATGTTTGATTAAAGAACCTAATTATCTCATGGTAAAAGAATGACCAAAACTTTATACCGAAACTCTTAAAATAAGCACAGCCAAGAAGAAAGATCTTATGGGAAATGTGTAAAAAAACGAGTTATTCATGAAATTTTTCACTCTTTTCTATTACAATCTAACACAAGAAATTACCTACCGGAACCCGATGTTTTAGATGAAGTGATATTGAATAATATCTGTTTTTGATATGCGATTATTCTTAAACACTTCTTTTATTACTATGTTTTATTTTTTCACGTTTGTTATTTTGCTTACATACCTAAAATAAAGCTTTTCTGTTTACTTTCTATTTTTTTTGTTTCAAAAAAGTGTTCAATACGAACAAATACTTGCAAATCATTCCAGGCAAAACACACTAAGTCAGGTTATTTTTTGTTTTTGCTCAAATAATTATAAAATAATAAATCATATGGTTTGTCTAATACGAAAAAATGTAAATAAATATCATAATGTCAATTTTTATTTAATTTAATTGAGAAATACACCCATGTTCTGTATTCCGAGTGAAAGTGAATTGAAAACGAATTTCAATTTCACTTAAAATGAAAAGGCATGTTCTACATTCCGAGTGAATTCAATTCACTCCGAATTTATTTGTGAAATGTCAAAATCAGCTGAAAGACAATTTGCATCATTTATTAAAACATTGTTTCTTGTGCATAACGAAAATAGATTCACTATTATTATTAATAAGTGGTAGAAGGGACAAAAATCAATGATAGAGAGTTTGTGGAAAAGTTTTACGTAGTAAAGCCATAATTTTAGATCTTATAGAAGCAGCGTAAGTAAAAAATGGGGAATGAATTAACATGGTCATATTTGAATTGTTTGTAGTTTCAAAAGAAGCTTCAGACTAAGCGAAGAGACATTTGTTTACATTTTTGAAATAAATCCCTTAATAAATCGACTTCAATTCCCTTAACACAAAATTTCTTCCTTCTTATTTCACAAATTGCAACATAACTTTTTCTTGTCGGGAGCTCTTTTGTATTTTCTTGTAAACAACAATTTATCAATCAATCAATCAAAATTTCAAATCTTTATTTACACGTTTATCAATTTCACCAAATAAAACTAAGTGAATTGAATTCACCGTAAAAAGCTATGTATTCGAAATGTAGAACACGAATTTTCATCTCCGAAAACTCAATTCACAAACTTCATTTCGGGTGGAATTCAGAACACCAGCATTTCACATTCGGAATGAACAAATCACAAAAGTCATTTTATGCGGAATGCAGAACATCAAAATTCACTTTTGTTGCTCGAATTCACAATAAATGAAATGCAGAACATGGGTGATAGTTGTTGAATTTTCACAAGAAAATGAATCTTAAATACTGATTTACTCAAAACTATATTTTTTGACTTCACTTGCACCATGTTCAAGTATTTACATAATATGTACTTATGTACATACATGCATACGTAGGTTTTTATAATTTAAATTTACCCCCTAATTTTCTAATAATTCACAAAAAAACCTAAAAAGAAATCAATTTTTTTTGTACCTATGACGTTTTGAACATTTTTAAAGTTTTTTTTTTTTAAGAAATATCGCAATGCAATATTACTCGAATTCTTAAAATTTTCATATACACACATATGATTACATAATGTACCTACTCGTGGACAAAATAATTAAAATAAATATAAAATGAAAACTTTTTAATTAAGAGAAAGACTTATCACTGAGCTATGACAGAGAATAAGACACCGAGTGACATGAGAGTCTAATAATGGCTATCAATTGATTTCATATCTATTTATTTGCTACTATAATGATTATACATAGTTTTAATGCCCAATTTTTTGTTAAAATATTTTGATTACTTACGAGCTGTTATAAAATGCAAAATCCTTCAATTTTTTAATATTCTTTACTTATCATACATTTTTAAATTTTCTTTTCCGTATTTTGTAAAGAAGGTACAAAAATCTTAAAGAAATCAGTACAATCAGCTCACATTATAAAATAGAAATTTTTCGACTGACCGTTGGATAATAGAAACTTGCTTTATTTTTATGACTTCAAACTTTTACAGCCATTTTTTACAAGTAATTTTCAGAATGGAACAGTACTTTTAAAGAAAAATACCGTAATTTGCAATTAACCAATAAAATAATTAATCGGTTGTTTTAAATATTTATACTTAGAAAAGTATGAAGCCGAATATGATTACTATTTAGTCGCATTATGAGAAAACTGCTTTAAAATTCAATTTTACGTTTTCCAACAAATCATCAACGTCGCGTCGTATATCAGCGGAAGTGCCAATTGACCTAAATCTATTTACATACATATATGAACTGAAGGTACAAGCAAATTTGACGACACTTTCTAACTTCGAAACAGATTATTACGAGGAGCCGTTGTTTCTATTATAAGACAATACTGCAAGACTTATTATTTGAACAAAATGTATTAAAAATGCTAATTGGTCTCAGATCATTTCAGATGAACAACGACAGTAGGATTAATAGGAGCTCAAATAAATACATTTCAACCAATCGGGTCTTACATGCTCCTATTCGGTTTCTAACTACATATTTATCTGAAGTGTCATTAATTCCGAATCATATTTTTATATTTCCATAAAACTCAAATGGAAATAGGAACAATTTACTTTAACTTTAATGTGTGCGAATCAGTTGAATAATAAGTTTCCATTTAAAAAGGTATTTAAAAAAAAGGAATCATTAAAAGAAGCTGATATTTTGCGAAATCTCAGAACCTCATAATAAGTTTTGTTCCTCATAAATATTCAAACAAAAACAAAATATTAATTGATATAAACATTGTGAGATAAAAAGCCGACACCAAGTTGTGTTAAAATAAAATGCATACTATTTTTGAATAAAAGATAATTTTAATATCATAGAATGTAAAATAGTTATTCAAGAGCAATCGAAAGACGAGATATGTAAATAGGGAAGCTTTGGGCAAAGCGATAGAAAAGAACGGCAATAATGCAAAATAATCTTGCAAACATTTGGAAGAGATACAATTTTTATACAATCTACAACATTCGATTTTTTAAACGATTTACAAAACCATTAAGTACATACAATTTGAACTTGGCAGTAATGATCAATGCATCAAAAGTTTATTTTGATTTTTACAAAATCAAGAACCATGAACTTGCATCCAATGCTACGTACAACTGTCGCCTGCGAAACGAAAATAGAAAGAAAAAATATCGGAATATGTATTAAGTTTTATAATGAAGTATATACTTCAGAGGTTATATTTTTTGATTTATTATTTCAAATTTGAAAATATTTGTGTTTTATGTTTGCCGGAATTAAGAAGCAGCAGGCAGTGTTAATTAAAAGCTTCCAAAAAATTTCTCACGAAGACATCCATTCAAAACTTTGCTTCAAATAGGATTGCATTTTACAATTTATTATTGACGCAATGAAATACTTTACCTTCTTTTAAACTTTGATAAATATTTGTAACAAGACAAAATTGTCAATTCTATTTCCTACGAGTATCATCAAAACCAAAGATTATTATGTAGCAGCTAATGATCTGAATCGATTTAAGTCTCGGACAAAAAGAAGCGATGACGATAGCATTTACCGCGCCATAATAGGACGTGCGAATTAAGGCGTAGTACATACATACAGATACATTCATGCGTAACTTTTCTTTAGCGTGCAGAATATATCAATAAAGAAACAAAAGAACCAGTAAATTAGTGATATGAGTTAGTCTACTAAAAAATTAATTTTGATAGAGAGCTTTATTTTTATATACCCTAAATTTGGATTAGGCCAAGAGTTTTTTATGCAGGTGTTTTTTTTTCAAATTTGTCTATCAGTTTTTTTATGTTAAAGGTTAAAATTATAGCTTATGTCATTCTACACAGAAAAGATTGTAGTACTTCTTTCGTACGGATACAAAAGCAATAAGAATCATTTATTCGTGATCGTAGTGTTTAGACATTTGTATTTTTCGTCGTATTTGTTCTTACTTTTTAACATTAAAAATTGCAAAATATCGTACAACTGTTAAATTAATTGCTAAAAACAATATAAAATTAAAAAAAAACGTAGCCCTAAATTAAAAGTTGATATATGACGTTAGTTACTAACTATTTGTAACGTGAGTATATACAAAGTTTATTTTTTATATATGTACAATATTTTCAGTAATCCAGGGCCCGTATTGCGTAAGATTAAAGCGATTGCTCAATTAATTGATTGCCGTTTTGACAATCGCTCCCTATCTATTCTTACTGATATTATAAAGACAGCTATAGTCAAAACGACAATCAATTCATTGAGCGATGACCTTTGTCTTACGCGATACGGGCCCAGATCAAAAAAGCGGTGTAGGGTCAGTCAGTAATAAAAATTGAAAGAAAAAGAACAATATTAATAGAACTTTGTGTCAAAACGAGAAAATAAAACCCAGCTTCTGCAGTTTCAAACTTTAAAAAATATCACATATATTATTCCAGTCTTTTTTTACAGCTGATATAGAACCGATTTTGATCAATGAGGTTCCAAAAGAAGCTAAATTTACCAAGGATTTGATGAATTATATGTTTATGTTAACATAATAAAAAATTAGATACAAGTCATGATCAGTTTGTTACATACTATTTTCATGAAAACAAAAAAAACAAACAGCAATAGATTCAAGAGACATTTTGCGCACTAATAATATTGGCGCAAAATACCTATTATTAAGGTATTATTACAATACTGCTTAGCAATTTGCTAACTTTAAAGTAGTTTACTAAATCATTCTTAATTTTAAACATTTTCTAAGTAGTATCGTACTAAAGCAATTTTCTTAATAAATTGCCTCTGAACACTCCTAAAACAATGACAGTTTATTGCAAAAAACTAAGTAAATAGACCTTATGTGGCGTTTCTAAATAGCACGATACTAAAAAAATAAAACAGGTATACTAGGTTTTAACTTAAATAAAAGGGTAGAAAGTATAATGCTATATTCGATTAAGATTTGAAAAATCGTGGTTTTAACCAAGTTTAATACTAAAAGCAGCTTTAACATCGTACTAATTCAACTGAAATTTTGCGCCATTGCTTAATTGAGTTAATAATCGTTTTAGTATTTCTTGTATTCAAACAAACTTGTCGTTTCCGATTTTTGGAACACTACTCTTCTTGCACTCTTTTTCCAATCGCCCGAAAACACGATTTGGTGGCCTTTAGCCCTCTTATCGAAAAAAATAGTTTAATTTTGTAAAAAACAATATATATCATTTTCTAAAAAAAAAAAACAGAGCAACCATCATGGTGTTTTTGTTCTGCGAAATACAGGAATCCGTGAAAATACGAAGTTTGTTGAAATAACTTCGTACTCGGATGAAAGATTTTGTTCAACATTTTTCAAATAGTCCACGATAATAGACGCAGCTTCGATTGCTACTCTAGCACCGTCTGTCTCAAGGCAGGTGTAGAAATAACGTTGTATTTCTCTGGTGTATTTGCGAAAACTTTCAGATTTCAATTAAAAAAAATAATAAAGCTGCTGAATTGCTTCAGCTCATAGTACAGGGGTGCCAGCACGTCACTTATTACAATCGAGTTTTATCGATAAAATCGAGCATCGGCAGCACCTATTTTGGATTTTGGTTCAATCGAGTGTCCTCGATTGTACCTTCAGATTTGGCAGCACACAAACTTGAAAATAACGTTTGAAACAAAAGTTTTCACGCGATAGAAAAAAGTTATCGTCGTCGGCAGTGATTTCTTTAAGAAATACTCGTAGCATGAAAAAATCAAAAAATTGCAATAAATAAAAAACAGACGGAGATTTCGAACACTTTTATTAGTTCTCACCAAGGAAAAACAGCAATTTAATGTGAGTAAAACTTGCTGCCTTCTTAAAATACCGTGGGTCCTCCACAAAAACATCTCAAAGGTTGGAAAAAGGTAGGCCATTCATAAAATACAAGTACATATGAACATGAGCTTTAGCTCAGGCGCCATCCCTGGAGATAAAAATATCTGAGACAACCACCAACAGTCTCAGAACATCGTGCCACACATCTTTCCTATCCTTCTTTCTCTTCATTAACTTCACGCCCGCGCTGTGTTGAAACATTTAAAGGGTAATCATAATCCCTTGAGCGCGGGTAGATTATAAAAAAAAAAAAAAAAAAAAATACATGCATATATTTTTCAGATGATTTTTCTAGACTTACAAGTTACCTAATATAAATATACTAAAAAGTAAAAAACTTCACTTTAAAGGCACGGGCCGAGGTCCATGCATAATTTTAGCATCAAGTACTTCCTCATCTTTACTTTCCAAATCAAAAAATATCAGAAGAATAACAATTTGATATTTCACTTTATAGTTCATAATGATATTTTTAAGTGCAAGTCACAATGAAACTCGTCTCAAATTACGTGCTGGTCTCGGTAGCGTGATGCGTAGGGCATTGGCTTCTGTCGGCGCTAGGTCTGGGTTCAAATCTCAGTCAAGGCAAAAAGTTTTTCGATTAAACTTGATAGTATAAAGGCTAAGCACCACTAATAAAGGAGTCTGATGATCGGCTTGGCAACCGTGAAATAGCTATAACTCCAGCCAAATAAGAACCCACTTGGTGGTAGTTCATTCAAGTTGTTGTTGTAATATTCAAATATTCATCAATTTCTTTCGAGTTGACCTACGATCGACAATGCTCGATTGTATCAAGTTACGCTCTGGCACCCCAGTGTGTCTGGTCCTAACATATGACTCTTTGCAGCTTCCAGATTTCAAAAATGGTCTGTTATTGTTTTAGCTGTTTAGGAGCAATTTATTAAAAAAAAATAGCCTAAAACATGATCCTAGTTAGAAAATTTTTAAAATTAAGAAAAACTTAGTAAATTGCTTATAAGTTATCAAATTGTTAAAAGTTCAATCTAGTTTTAAAGATTTTCACCTTTCTTTATTTATATCTACAAATTATACAGAAATATTTTTTCCAAATCGATCACTCGGAACTTAGTTAAATTATTCTTCTAGGGAAAATATAAATTCAAGATTAAACAAAAACGATCTTAGCCCAAAATAACAACAAACCATCAGAGAAAAGAGTAATGTGTTTTTCATAGATAACTCGCGGGAAAAGTTAATAATTACAATGGGAGCTGTGAAGAAAAGTGTTTAAAAATAACATACCACAATCAATTTCTTTGTCGGGTAATCAGCCCTGATTTTCAACAGATCCCAGACTTTATAAGTATCGATTTTATCTACGGAACCAATGGTCATACCGCTGATCAAAATACATATTAACCATAATCCAATGAAACTAGTCAATTAATTTCGAAGAGAAACTCAACGAAAGACATACAAAACAAATTCTACGAAAAAATCATTCACCACATTCACATCTCACTTGTACGCGAATTGTCAAAACTCATGCCCAGGTTTAATATCGTGTTGGAATAGTGATCATCTACGACATGATGGGAATATGTGGAATTTTATCAATATATATATGTTCATAATTCGAACAGCGTTCATGCTAACGTGCTACGCCATGTAAAGGAGTAAGGAGTTAACGTAAAAGAAGGATCATAAGATATGAGAAAAAAGTAAGAGTATCCAAGCATCTGCATATAAATAGAAGCATTGATTTTCGCAAATTTATGATTATATGCATTGCCAAAAGTATAATTAGTTTAAATGATGTATGTATATTTTTTTTTTTCAATTTGTATTTATTATTATAATTTTTCGTTTCTTAACACTCCCTAACATTTTTTTCTGTTTTGTTGCTTGAATTTTCTTATTATTAATTTATTATAGAATTATAATTATGCCTTCTTATAGTGAAATTATGCCACAAAATAAAATATTTTTCTTTTCGATTCGACCATGAATGACAAAGTCACAAGCACAGTACAATTATTATTTTTCAATAAATAATTTTGTTTTGTTTTTATCGTTTTATTATCTTTTTTATTACTTGCCATTTATATGCCACAATTTCTTTGTTTGAGACTAAAATTACTTTTTAAATGCTAAATTCTAAAATTATGTTTAAAATATGAATCTTTGCTTGGAATCTTATTACTTCTCTTTGCATTTATTACTTTTATTTATAACGCATAAATAAATTGTATTACTCATACATATTTGGTATTTTGTTATTATTTTTTATTGTTTTTTTTTTATAAATATTTTTTTACAAACTTAAAAATTTAATTTATTTAGGTAGTTTTTTTTTAATATTTATATAAATCATATTAAATTACATATTAATAGCTCAGTATTGTATGTATTTGCTTTTGCTTTTTTTGTATAACTATTTTATTGGAGCCATTTTTGTATTTTCTTCAATAAATTTATCGATAATGATGAACGATGTTGCTAAGGCGATGAAAATGTTCGTCTTTAAATGCATAATTTGTTGTTTTTATTAAATATAGCAATTTATTGGATAAAATTATCAATATTTTTGGTTGACTTGACGTCATCTTATTATTTTGGATAAAATAAACCGAATCGTGTGTTTGTATTGTTATGTAAAAGAATATATTATATTTATTGTGTATATGTGTGTATACATTCACATTTAAATTATATGTATAAACCATAAAACATATTGTAATATTATTATTTTTGCCTGACGTTCGATTAGTTTAACATATTTATTTTTTCTTTGTGGCTTTGAATAGATTCATAAAAAAAATATTCTATGACTTCTTGTTTTTGTTGTTATGTATTGAATGTATAAGACAAAAATGTAATGTTTTGACAGATATTTTATATATAAATTTTATATATATGTATGCATAAGTTGTGTATTTAAATAAATTTATTAACTTAGAGAATTTAGACCAAATGATGAGATTTTGAATCTGGTCCAGTTCCTGATGTCGCTGAAGTTGATGATGAACCTGAGGAAGCTGTTGATGATGATAACGATGATGTAATGCTACTATGTTCCCGAGGCACTACCGGTCATCGACGATCGTCTTAAGATTTCACAACGAATATTAATTGAATGTATTTTATATGAAATGTATAATTTAAGTTTTAATTTATAATTAAGTAGAAATAAAAAACAATATGAGTGTTGTGCTTTTTTTAATTAACATAAAACAACTATATCTACTACAAAACTATTTTAAAAACTAAAACAAATAATTTTCTACAATTATTGAACGAAAATACAATACAAATTGAAAAAAAAAAGAACTAACAAAAAACTAAAACAATTATTTTTGTAGCTATATTTTCTATAATTCAGTTTCTTATAGCAATAAGAAATTCTTAATACAAATTTTGTATTTGAAACTTGTTTCTGATACTCGTACTTATGACGAAGAATGCTCATCATAAAAGCACATCTTACGAGGGCAAGAATGTTGATTTTTTTATTCAGATTCACATGACACTAATTTTGTATTTTTGAAGAATTTTGGAGAGTATTCTTTGTTGGGCCTTTTTCATTTTGTTTATAAAACGAAACACATTTATTTATATTTATATTCCGAGTACGAACTCCTGATATAACTTAATGAGAAGTAAGATAAATTTCAAAAAAAGAAAAAAATAAGTTTTTACTTAGGAAAATGATTACAGTTTTGCAGAGGGTAAAAAAATATTAAAATACAAAATATTTCAATTTATAATTATTCACTTCGTCGTGAAGTTAAAACAAAACAAAAATTGATATAAGCTGTGAAAATAGCTTAAAAAGATTTATTCGCATTCGCAGTACGCAGCTCATGTGTTTAGCACTTAAATTAGATCGATAATTATTTTTCAAGTGAGAACTTAAGGTAAGTACTTTAGAGTGTAAATTGAGCTCCGGTTGATATTTATATTTTTTTCTTTGTACATAAGAGTATTAAAGTGTATCAAAAACATTTATCCGGCTCATCGTGACCTCTTTTTAACAAAAATTTTAATAATCCTCCAGTACATAAGTTAAGTCCCTGCTAGTTAAAAAAAAATTAAAAAACTAACTTCATGATTAATATAATATAATATAATATAATATACATAGTATAATAATTCATCGCCTACGCCCTATTTTTGTACACATACACACCCTTCAAGGTATTTTAATTTGGAAACCATGAGTTTGACAGATCTGGCCACTGTTTAAAAAATGTAGAATTTCTTTATTAATGAATATATACATTATAATGTAAAGAATTTTATTTGAAGTGCATATCCCGTTTCCTCGATAGCAAATTGTTAAAATTAACTTTAGAGTAACTTGCTTCTCAAGAATGTGCCACTATGGCATACGTCACATTAAATACAAAAATGGATTTGATCTGGAGTTGCCGTGAATAAAATTTTAGTCAGTGAACTTGATAGTTTTTGCGGATATCAAATAAAGCATTTTTAGACAATTTGTACTACATATTTGACAAAAGTTAAGCTTAAGTTGCACTTGAGATATTGATTGACTAATCTTCATGGTAGTTCAGTTTCCCCAAAAGCTATTTAAAAATTTATTTATTTTTACTACAAATTATTTTGTTTAAGAATTATATAGTCTTATTGAAGAAATAAATGAATGAACAGCACTAGAGGTATATCATATCAACAATATATAAACTAGCATCGCCAATCGTAAATTATTCCAGGTGTTTCTTCTAAATTTTACTCAACCATAAAAAACCACTCTTGTTCTATTATTAGTCTGTGGAACGTTTATGAATCCCCGGCTCACAAAATAAATTATTTAGAAGACTAAGTTATCATTAAAAATGTCGAGACTAAGACAATTGGGACAACGGTAATACAGTATAACAAACAAATTTAACAGGATGAATTAATACAGGACAAATAAGATATTGCGCTAACGTGATTACCTTTAAAATATTTTGAGCACAGTGCGAGCGTTTAGGAAAGTTGGAGAGGATTCAAAAGAAGATACCGACGCACATTGTACATCGCAATGTGAGGGTAATATTGGGCCTGATAAATCATTTCACATTCGTAGTGCGTCTAAAAAAAACTCTTTGTAGTTTGTGCCCAAAGAGATAGGGAGCGGTAAATTTAATAAAAATTAGTCTTTCGTGCTTTGACCTCAATTGAAAATTGGCAATGACAAGTTATTCTCGCAACAGGGTCACAGACATGGTTAAAAAATTCGTGTCATGACCCCTCAAAGAGAACCAGAGCCTTATAACTTAAAACTCTCAACAATTAATGAATGCGTTTTGTTAGCAGCGCCCGGACCGCTCAACTGAGAGGCACTTTTTCGTGAAAATAGATACTCTTGCAGCATTTGACCCTGCATCCCTCTGAAAAAAATATACTTTTTTCATGTTTTGCAGGTGACAGCGAACCTCCCTCGAACTTCGGTGCGCACAGTGCAACAACCTTTACATCATTGCCACTACATGTACTACACCAATAAAAAGTGAAAACATCAATCTGAAATAATAATTTATTTCACCAAGAAAAAAAAATTCAAATTTGATCGAAATCTGAATCTACCAATGGATATGGAAAATCTAAAAAAGATAAATTGAAAAGAAGCGCGAGAATACACTTAAGTTTGTTTGTACGTTTTAGGCTTTGAGAAACAGTAAGATGCATAGTCACTAAAGAAAGAAAATTATTTCAATACGTTTTCTATTTTAGTAATATTTTCTTAACACTAAAAGTTTTTGAGATTTTTTTCGGTTCTCTTAATAAAAATAGTTTTGTACAGGAACAATAACAAATTGGATAAATATTCCAAAATATAATAACGATTCACAAATACATAGGACAATAACTTTGAACATACCTAAGCTTCACTTTCGGTTTTAACACCCATTAAAACTACTGAGAAGGAATCTCATATATTGGGGATGGACAAAAAAAATCCGAAATATCTTCAGATGGCGGACAGTATATGTAAAAGACACCTATAACATACATTTAAATATGAAATTAAGGCATTTATGATGGATTTTATTTTTAAATTTATGATGATAAAAATATCGTTAACTCTATTTTTTTTTTTAAACTGGTCAGCTTTATCTTACAAAATCCATCTTCATATGTGTTTTACACAACTTCAATAAAAATACATTATGTATATTTGTTTTTCATCAAAAATTAATATTGTGATTGCTTTTAGGAAATTCATAGCGTAACTCCGATGGATTTTGGTATAAACCTGAGTATGTACATATGGCCTGAGACCAAATATTTTCAAGCGAAATACTTCAAGATTCTAAGCTTTTGCAAAGATTTATTGTTACGAAAGAAAATTAAATTAAAAAAAAAATAATCAATACTTTTAATTCAAACAAATTAATGTTAAAGTATATATGAAAAAATAATAATAACTTTAAAAAAAAACTCTTAAAACATAAAACAATATAAGAATTATTTACTAAAGAACTTACCATGACTCTGTTGTTCTTGATGTTGCTGTTGCGCCGCTGCTAACGCTGTCGCCGCTGCTCCTGGAGATGATACTGCAATGCTGCCGGCGGTATTTGTGCCTTCGTCCGTTGTTCGCTTAAAGAAGTTATGTTGCAAGGCATAGTAAGGTGTGACTCGTGATTTTGGATCGAAGTCCAACATTCGCAGGATCAAGTCTTTGAATTTTAAATAATCTGCCACCGAGTGGCCAGGTTCATCCAGTCGCCTGCCACCCGGACCGCCAGTTTCAACACCAAGAATATCATGTAGCTTCCTTGAGCCCGGCGGTTTGTACTTACGATGCACACTCTTTTTCAGCACGTACGTACCATCGGAGGTTGTTCTGTCAAAGAACTTTCGTGTCTTGTGCGCTTGATCAAGGAGATATTTAGGTGGCATTCCTAAAACTTCAACTATTTTGTTCATTTGATCGACTTCATTGCAGCCAGAGAATAATGGTTCGCCAGTATGCATTTCAACTAATATACAGCCCAGTGACCACATGTCAATGGCTAGATCATATGGTATTCCAAGCAAAACTTCCGGCGATCGATAGAAACGGGATTGAATGTATTGGTATATCTTAAATAAATGATATAAATAAATGAAATATTACGATTTTAAAACAAACCTTACCCGTTGTCCCAACTGACAAGAACTACCAAAATCGACAATTTTGATTGCTGACCGTTTTGGATTGCAGAGTAAAATATTTTCGGGCTTAAGATCACAGTGTATTATATTCAGTCCTGGTGTACTCAAAAAGAGTAGAGCAGTGCACAGCTGTTGAGCGAATTTTCGCGTTAGATTTAATGATACACCACGGAAATTGGTATTCCGTAATAGATCGTATAAATTATAGGATAGCAGTTCAAAAACCAGACATAAGTGATTGCGCCACATAAAATGTCGTTTTAGTTTAACTGAAATAAAAAGAATATTGAAATAATTGAAATAGATACAAAATATATTTATTATAAGTAACTGGGTTATGATAAAAGCATGAATGACAAACGATAATCGCACCAATTATCAATTGAAGGGCAAAATTTCAGTCAGATAATTGAATCTGACTTCACATCAATATTAAATATAAAAAGAAAAATTGTCACATTATAATTAAATTGTTTATTTTTTCAGGGGTACTGCCTCTATCGGGAAAGGTTTCAAGGATTCACCATGCCTCTCATTTTGACCACATAGTAGTAGTTGGGATCCGGCAGAAAATTGTAGGTACTCCCTATACCTGTTGACAAGATCCTCACAAAAATTATTGAGAAATGTTAGTCACTAGGACCTGGGGCCAAATTACCGCATCAGTTATCGAGTAATACGTGACTGAATTATGTGAGTTTGGCATTACCGCTTACGTTATCGAGCAATAAATTACTCCAATTTGACATTTTCATTCGATCACTGATGGGACTCACTCACTCGTCACTGAAGCGGTAATTCGGCCCCTGCTTTTTATATGAGGTGTACGGCCACCTAATTTACATTAAAACTAACTTTTTTTATGACGTTTTTGTTTATTCTTTGTTACTTTTTAAAGTTTGACTTTTAACTTTTAATTAGCTTTTTAACTTAAAATAAATAATGTTTTTAACTCAAAAACAGGAAATGATACTAACAGCGCTAATCAATTTGTTGACAGAAGTCCAAAACGTTACATAAATATTGCCTTGGTGAGACAAACACTATTTCTGAGTACATCGCCGCCTTCATATTTGCTAACAACGATTTGCTTGGTTCTAGTGGTCACTAAGCGAGTCTACGTTTACGTGATTGGATGGTAATTGTACCCCTTTTTTCTAAATATTTAATGTCCGTGTTTGTATGAGGATATAAAATTATTGTATGAATTTCTATTTATTTGTTATACAAATTAATTAATATTTATTTCTATTTATCAAATTCTTACTAGATAATCAAGAAACGGACAAAAGAAGTTTGTCGATTGAGTTACATGAACCAATCTTTGTATCGTTGAAAAGTGATCTTCAAGATAAAAGTGATTTTTAATGTCACGGGATGCGTTCAAACGTTTACAACGTCTGGGAGAATGAATTACTTGTTTAGAAACATTTTTTCCTTTTGATCCTAAGAAAAAATATATGTCATACATATTTTGACTTAAAATCGCATTTATAAAAATCATGGATGGTAAGATTTCCGGGATATAACATATATTTGATGTTTGTTATTTTCCTGAGTTCAGAATGATTAATTTTAAATCGGTCTCGGGAAGTAGAACAAGACGAATAAATCAAAAAATAAATTTAAAAGTGGGCCGATATTTTTGCTTCGATTAAGATAAAAAGTAAACTTTCACATCAATATTTATTATCTACAAAACGCTGCCGGCCAATACAATTGGCAAGAAAGACTCTTATGACATATTTTGATGTCATGTGACCAAGGGACAATTCTTGAAAAAATGTTTGACGTACTGAAAGAAAATGTTAAGCCGTTTTTAATAAAAATCAGTAATGTTTTAATGTAGATTAAGAATTAAAGAAAAAAATAAAAATAAGAAATAAGATCCACTTACCTATATAATATTTGTTTTCTGCATCGGCTCGATTCATCATCTCAAGCAATTTAACTTCAATTTGTGCCTGATTTAGGAACGGTTTTTTATTCTTAATAATCTTAATCGCCACATGGCACTGCTCTTCGTGGTCATAAGCCTTAACCACTTGTCCAAAACTGCCCTTGCCTAAAAGTAGAAAATACAGTTTTTTTTTATTTTCAAAATCAATGGTTTCCTCAGAATGACAAACAAAATTTAAACTACAATTTTACAAAGATCCATTTGCAACTTCATTGAATGTTAGGCATCCACACTTTAACAAGTGGGTTGTTGGAGAACTAAAAAGGAGGAGGAGTTGAGGAAAGGTTATAGAAACATCGGGCACTTGCTGTTTAACTATTATATCATAAATGCTGAGCATGTCGTTATTAAAACGAAAGAAGTTGATGAAACGAGGGGGCATCAACGGCATATTGCAAATTGCTGTGGACAATTATCTCTAAATATTCACCGAACATGAACGAAAGGGAAGAAAATGGCACGTACCAGGACCTTCATATTTAATGCAATCAGAGGAGTTTCACTTTACGACAGATGGTGACTCTAAGCTCTTAGAAGTTCTTATAAAGTAGGCGGAGACGACACGGTATAACAGAGAAGTGACTACAGTAGGCAGGCACAGCAACGTCGAGACACAGACAAATTGTTATGACCTCATTAGGAGAAAATGATTTTTGCTGATCATTTTCAGGCATTAGTGTTCTATGGTGTTGGGGGATAACATTATGTTTTTCTTTTTTTTATATAAATTTAAGAAACAATTGATTTGAATATTTGTTCCGAGTGAGTAGGAGATACTTAAAAAAAACTGCACCATTAATGGGCATGTAGGTATCATACAAATGTAATTGTCAAATTTATGTCCCATACAATACAATAAGAGATAGATGTCAAGTTTTGGGATCATACAAGGAAATGTCAAGAATTTTCCGACTTATCAATGCTTACAATCTTAATTTTGTATAGGACACTATTACTATTTTAATTTGTTTCTGACATTTTTTGACTGTTATTAAAATGTTGTCTGCAAGTTTCGAAAAAAAATTGTTTTATAAAATTTTGTTCTGAGTGTTTTATTGCTTGCAGTAGCATAACAACGTACCATGCGCGTATATGAAAAAAAAAAAAAAAAAGAAGAACAATGTTGCGAGATCATTCAAACCCATTAGGAATTGCTAACATTTCGTATGTCAGTTTAAAGATTCGTATCGTACTTTTTGTTGTTAAAAAATCGTCCCGCAATTCCCAATGCCTCGAATTTTTTCACGACGAGATTTAGGTAGTTAAATCATATGTTTTTCTTCATTGGCACTCATGTAATTAGCTTTAAAAAGTCGTGAGTGAAAAATTGTAAGCGATTTTGTTAGATGTCGACATTAAAATTTAAATGAACGACAGCCAAATTTTTTTTTTATTATGTCCGATTCATAATGCGATAAGAACACGAGAGTAGAGCGAGACATGATTCACTGTCACTTTTTCGTTGTTACAAAATCCTTCTGCGATTCCTAAGGTCTGGAGCGTAAATTAAATTTAAATTTTCGCAACTGTTTGGTTAGTAAAATGAAATACATGGTAAATATATAGTCTAATGAAAAATAAGCCCATATGTTTAATTTCAGCAACCAAACAGATGTGAAACTAAAAATTGAATGTGCGCGACTGCTCATACTTCATTTATTAATTTCATTTATGGTGACGTCGAGAAATGCTTAATTACGTATGTATATCCTCGTCTGCTTTCATATATTTTGAAATTGATTTTACAACAACGACGATGTTTCATCACGCTCACATCTCTTTTTTTCTTATCGTATTCATTGTGTTCGAGCCAAAGAATTCTTCTTATTGTAGGCAATGCTAATTCAATTTTGACACCGAATTTAAAATTCTTCGCATATGGCAATGCTAGTTTATATTTGACAACAGAAAGCAGAAAGTTTATTTACAAGTATTTTTTTTTATATTTCGCATTAATTATATTGTAAATTTTAGTGCTTAGGTTTCAAGTTAAATAGTATTGTGTAGGATAAAGTGTTTAATGTTTTAAATAAATAACACCATAAAAAAGATGTATTTGTTTGTGTTTTTGTTACAAAGGGAAGTGGTTTTCGATTGAGAAAAATTTTTCGGCTACATAATTCATTAAAAATAAAATGCTCGACTGGGTCGCGCGAACTTGCTCCTATGTAATAGACTAGGAATTTTAAAAACGGATGTTATTAAAGAAAACTATTCATAAGGATAAAATGAATTTTTTAAATTATTTTAGTAGTAAGAGATTAAAACAGAATGCAGAATATGAATTTATGCAGGAACAAAAATTATAAGTCGTTGTAGTGGTTCCTTAAAAAAATAAGCTTTTATGTACAAAATTTTTAAAACATTTTTAAGAAAAAATTTTGGTACGCCAACCTTAAGTTTTTATTATTGTATGAATAAAAGTCTAATTTCCAAAAAAAAAAAATATTAAGCAGTTCTTGAGATATCGAATTTTTCAAAAAATTGTTTTTTAAACTTTTTAGGAGCTTCTTTATAAAAAAATTTCGTTAAAATCCGTTATGCCGATAATGAGAAATTCAAAATTTGACAAAATCGTTCTATGGTAGGTACAGTCAGTAATATCTAGATGTAAATTTTTTTTTATTAAATTATAGATCGTAAATATTTATCAAAAGGAAAAAAAATTTAGCAAAATTCTCGGAACCGTTTTCGAGAAAAATGCGATTTTCGAAAACCATTTTCTTAAATTTGTATGGAAGGTAATAGTTTTAGATAAAATAAATTTTTTTTTCTCAAATCTTGTAGATTATTTTAAAAAGCTTTTATTTGCCAAGTTTGAAGAAAATCGAGCATGGGGTTTTCGAAATATTGAGTTTCCAAAAAAAAATTTGATTTTTTTTTTAAACCAAAAAATAAAAAATTTAAAATTTGAATATGTAATAATATTCAAACTTTGAAGGAGCTTTGGCATAAAAAAAATTACTTAAATCGGGTGTACCGTTTTCGAGAAAATCAAAAACAAAAAAAATGGACCCAGGGGGGCTAGCAAAAATAACAATTTTTTGGAAATTTTTTTTTTCAACCATTAGCTAGTTACCAAATTAAATTTTTCAATTTTTTTTTTTAATTCTGTGGGACAGTTTTTGAGAAAAAAAAAAATATTTATAAAATTTCGAAAAAAATCGTATGGCAGGTACCGTTATTTTTGGTCTTAAAAAAAAAAGAAAAAAACGTGTGGGGGGAAAAAATAAAAGTGATATCTACCAAGTTTGAAGAAAATCGGCCGAGCCGTTTAGGATGTAGTCGAACCGACAGACAGACAGACAGAATTGCGAGACCCACATTTTTGGTCTTCGCTATCATCGTAAAGTCAACTTTGATCAAAATCTCGAGTTCGATTTTTTTTACGAATGCATAACTTGCCTTATAGTACCTATAAGTCGCAAGTAAAAAAGCTTTTATTGTGTTTTTTTTTTTTTTTTTAATGAAATTATGTATGTTTTTAATTGTTTTGTTGGGGGAGAGTACGATAACTTAAGCGCAGAAAACTGATAACGGATTTTTGTAGAAGGATGAAATACAAGCATTCTTTTTACTATAGGAGGGGCAGTCTATCTCACCCCGTTTAGGAGATAGGGGAGATTTTCGATAAAAATGACTTAAATGGAAAAACAAATATTAAAAAACATCGACAATACTTAAAATACAAAATAATAACGGTTTTAAAAGGCAGAAGTCTGTTCTTTCATCCTACATTTAAATTATATTATTTGTGTCAATAGTTTTCAAAAACTTTAACTCAAAATTGTGAATTGGAAAACTAAATTTTCTTTTTGTGGTCAATGCTCATATTAATTCTGAATCGAACACAAAAAACCGAAAGCTTTTATGTCTTTTTTCATTATCTTACAACTCTTTCAGAATAAATTTTTAGTTTTTAAGCACCTATTTTCCGTGCGTTTTTTGTAGCACACAAAAATCCTTGCCCTGAAAGATATAGGAGATCTTGTGATAATTTCTCAGACTAAAAGTTCTAATGCTTGTTTTTAATTCATTATTGAATTTTATCTTTTAAGTTTTGATTTCAATTATTTATTTCTAAACAAAAATCAAGAGAACAGTGGCTTAAGTTTGAGATAAAAAAATAATACGAGAAAAGACCTTAAACCCTAAACACATGTATAAAAGAAAGGTATGGTTTTTTGAAAAATGACAAACAACACCACAAGCCATCGATTGAATTAATAAATCCAGTCTATATTGAACTTGATGGTAGCTCGCTCAAGTTGTTGTTTGATCCAAACTTTCAATAATTAAATGATATGTTTATTTGTTTACATTAAAAAAAAATCTCGTAAATTGTTTGTTTCAAAATAGAAGAATTATATTTTCAAAATTCTTTCCCATGTATAATCCATTGACTTATTCCTTTAACCAACCAAACATGATTCCTTTTTTCGGAATGAATAATTTATAGCAAAAAGCGTCCTAACATCGATTTGGCAAATGTCTTTAATCTCGTCTTAATTTTTAATTTTTTTCATTATGTACAATGAATTAATAAGTATGTATGTATATCAAAAGTTGAGAAGCAACCGAGGGTTCTGTTTGATTATTTTATTTCTACAGTGATCCACAAAGTTTGCGTACAGCGATAAAATATCAGAAAAAAAAAGTATTTCTCTTCGTAAGTATATTTCAATAAAACAATGTTCAATGGATCAATTTAGTCAAAAATAAGTTCAACAGTTTTATCTATACAAATAACAAAGAAAAAAAAAACTTGGTAAGTTTGTTTCACAAAAGTTTGCGTACAGCTGTAAGAAAAATGAAAAAAGTTAAAAATATGAACAAAAATTAATTGCACTTTATTACTTTCGATATTTATATTTTGTTAGATATCCTTTCATTCTTATTAGTTCCATTAAACGGCTTGGAATGGAAGCAACAAGGTTTTCTGTGTAAAAACTATCTATATTATTCTATTTGAATAGTTAAGCGTCTTTTAATTGAGCTTTAATTCACATATCGTGGGTGTGTAATTTTTTTTTTTTTTCAAGTGCATTCCACAATGGCATGTATTCGTTTTCGTGGATGCGACGCCAAAGTATCCAAGCATTTACAAGACTCATATCAACGAAATGAAAAAAAAATCGTTTGTACCACTGACGCGAACGTAGATGAATTCTATAATAGCCAAGCATGGAATCAAGTAAATCTACACCTCCCAAATGCTTGTTGTAAATATCTACAGCTTTCGGAGATGTCACATCCATGTATTGTTTTTCTCGCCGAGAATATCGTTTTTACTTGCGATATAGGTACTATAGGGCAAGTTCTGCATTTGGAAAAGAAATCGAACTCGAGATTTTGATCAAAGTTGACATTACGATGATAGCGAAGGCGAAAAAAGTGGGTCCGGCAATTCCGTCTGTCTGTCTGTATGTCTGTACCTCGAACTACAGCCTAAACTACTGGAGGTATTTTCTTCAAACTCGGTACTTAAGGGTCTTCGGTGATTCCCTAGAGGAAAAATTGAAATTTTTTTTTTAGCTCCAAAACTAAGGGTACCCCCCATACACCCGTAATGCAAAATCTTATTTATCTCGAAAACGGCTCTAACGATTTTGATAAAAAAAATTAAGTGTGATATTATGGACATGGACTACATTTTGGTTAAAAAAAATTTTGGGGCAAAATGTTATTAGGGGTACCTGCCATAGACCCGTTTTTTTTGATTTTCGACTTTCTCATTAACGGCTCTAAGGATTTTAACCCAAAATTTTCAGCAGGAGTCCCCTTAAGTTTAAAATAATATTGTATAAAAAAGTACTCGAAAAAATATTTGTTGGGTTTTTTTTTGGAAAAAAAAAAACAAAAATTTTAAATCAATATCTTCAAAACCTATGAACGATTATTTTTTGAAATTATTTCCTAAAATCAATATTATTTAATACTTAAAATTCGCATCCCACATTTTTTTCTTGAAAAATTTTAGAGAAATTTCTTATATAAGAAATGTATTTAATAATAAAACGATTTTTTAAAGTTTATTTGCATACATTCATACTTTTCTGGAAACCAGACAGCAATTTTATGCATTTGAACATTATTATCTCATTAAATCCATGTTTTATATTTATAAAATGTATCTTAAATTCCAAAGTACTTTTACATAAGAGCAAGTTCGTGCGATCCAGTCGTGCATTTTATTTAATTTTGACTCACTATTTTCTATGGTTTTTTTAACTTTAAAATACACCCTCAATAAGATTTAAGGAAACCATATAAGGCTTCGTATGCGGTAAGGGGTTAACAGTTTTCAGTGTGCATTTGGATTAAGGGCATCATTTGGGCTTCTCCAATCCCTTAGTCGGCCACCAGACCCAAAAATATTATATTTTGACTCGTCCGAGAATATTACATTGCGCCAATATTCGAGAGGTTTGTTAACATATTCCTTGGCGAACGCAAGCTTCTTTTGCATTTTGTTCACTAATGATTTTCTAGGTGTGCACGGCGTAAATACATTTCGAACTATGATTCTTCGAACTGTTTCTGCACTTTATGATGCGTTTCGATTTCAGAGTTGATCATCCCAGCTGTTGTGAAATGATTTTGGTTCACCATACGCCTAATAGCTCTCTCATCTCTTACGGAGAGTATTGATGGTCGGCATGACCTTGCTTTAGATACCTGCCCTGAGTTTCTAAAGCGATCTATGGTTCTATGGATCGTTGACCGGCTTCTGGAAGTTTCTTTTGAAGTTTCAACGTAGGACAATCTTTGTTTCACGTACAAATTAATTATTAACTCCCTTTCACTCACACTAAACTCATTTTTAGACATTTTTCTTGATTTTTTTTCGCGAAACTCATACAAATATAATTTAATTCAATTGTTCAACTCGAACAAACACCACAAAAATGTACCGTTAATGAAAAAAATGTTATAAGCTGTAGGAAAACTTTTGTGTAACGAACTTAAGAACTTTTTGTTGTTATTTGTTTAAATAAAAATAAAAACATTGAACTTACTTTTGACTAAATTGATCCTTTGAACATTGTTTTATTGAAATATACTCACAAACAAAATTTATCACTTACCGCTCATAAGCAATGTCTCATTTTATCTGATAATGTTATTGCTGTACGCAAACTTTTCTGGATCACTGTATGTACTTACAACAATTTATTTTACTTCAATAGATACAATAAAGTAACTCCAATCATTACAAAATTTTAAAAATAGTTTGGAAGAATAATCCGTTGATTATGATAATTAATAATTCGAAGGAACATAGATCGCATATATTTATATTCAAAACAAATCTTACCGATTAACGAATCAATTTCATATCGATCTAAGAACTTTTCTCCGTTTTTTATTATGTAATCATGATTATCATCGTCATAGCCGTCATTATATAATTTACGTTCTTTTTTATTAGAAGAATCATCCTCGCCTTGGGTTTGCTGGGCTCGTCTTTTCTTTTTCGCATAATACACCTAAAATAAAAAAAAAATAATTCAAAATTGCTATCCATGAATCAAAATGTTTTTTAAATAAAATATTTCAAATATCTTAATACGATTTTTTAATCTAAAGCCAAATCGCGATATTGGTAAAATTATCTGAATCCTTATCAATAAAAACAATATAAACAAAATCGAATTTTACATCCATGAAGATACTAAGGAAACATGTAATTTTTGATTCTAATTTAAGGCCATACTCTGTTTGAATAAAAATTTTAATGAGAATAGTTTGTATCCTAGTATTAATTATTTGAAGTTGAAAAATCTTAATTGGACATAAAATACCCAATTGCCTTATTACTTTTCCGCGGGGTTTATTTAAGAGATTGGTATATTTTGGGGTATTGGTAACAACAAAATCAAAAACCCAGTGCGTTTTTGGATCCAAGGTTATGAATGTTATGTATCTAAGTGTTTTAAAAGCAATTTTCATTTTCAACTTTTTTCAAAAGCTAAAACCAATTTTCGATTGGATTCATATCGCGACAAAAATTTTATGTTGTTACGGTCAATGAGCGATGTATGAATATTTTTACTTCAAAGTTTTGGATTCGTTTAAAATCAAACTTCTGATTTTAATCAAACATGACATTACACAGAAAGTTATTCTTATTTTTTTTTATCATGAGGTAGGTAGGTAGGTAGGTAGGTAGAAGTGGCGCGCAAACACTGGAAGTCTAGTCCTATTGCCCAATTACCACTGAAGTGCTCCATCTAGATACCAAAACTCGTGTGGACCCATGGATGGAATTGCTTTGAGGAATTGTGGACATTCTCACGGAGTCATCCAGTTTGGATTGAGCTCAAAAGAAGAAAGCATCTGATTGATCATCCGCCCCGTTTGTCGTAGTATTCCGTCAAAGACCTCAGTCCAGCAGATCGGGATTTTAAGAATGAAACGGAGTGCCCGGCACATAAGTAACCGAAGTGCTAGAGCCATTTCGTCGCGTTGAGAAAAGATATCAATTTTTTATCTTCATTTCCGAAAGTTCGTCACAAAATGCCTTTCCTAATAATTGTGCTCTAAATTGGGCCAGAGCAGGGCATTTGCAGAGGAAATGAACTACTGTTTCCTTTTACCACTGGTCTTACAGGAATGACAGTAAGTGTTGTGAGGAATGCCTAGCTTCGCCAGTGTCCGCTACAGGTAGCTTTGATCCTGGCTGTCTTGCCTGCGGGTAGCCAAACGACCCATATACATTTATATTCAGCGTCTGAGAAAAGATCCCTGAACTAACCCCACACTCCATCTTTGAGCCATCAGTAAAGATAGTTGTGTCGAAGTCTTTCGTCTTTAGTGTTAATGCGCTGCAAGATACTAGATATTTAAATAACTTTTCTTAAAGCCATTTCTATGATTTCACTTAACCCAGGGTTGAACTTTCCTGAAACCAGTAGTACCCAGTCATCTATGTATGTATATACGCAACCGCCTTTACGCCAAATCTTTACAGCTTAACGAGAATTATATTCATGACTAAAAGTCTTAGAAGAGGGGACAGAACTCCGCCCTGGGGTCTTAATCTACTAACGTACTTGACCAGTCGTCTTCTACTAAAAAAAAAAAATCGATGAGTGATTCCAGAATGGATTTGGTAGGAGTAAGGTCGTTGTTGAAAGACCCTTCTACATCTATGAAGATAGCGAGGGCATATTCTTTAAATTTAATAGTCTTCAAGAGGACATCCGGTAAAAATATCTCTATAAAAAAAAAAAAAAGAGCACACGGTTGGTATTGAACCGTCCTCCAACCAAGTACTAACCACGCACAACGGTGCTTCATTTCGTTGATCGATAGCGATGCTATTTTCGAAGCCTAGGCCGTTAACTAACAGCCCGATTCTTCCCAAGGTCAGTGATGCCTCACAAGTCACAAGAAGAGGTGAATTTGATTTTGTCTCTTTTTCGAATTCTGCCGCTCAGTCACAACTTCTGAGAGTCACAAAAACAATCGAAACGGTGATCTCATTCAAGGCAGGTCACAACTCATAAATTTTTAAAGTTTCTTGGATTGGCATTCAGTATATGTATTTTGTAAGGAAATTTTCTAGATTTGTGAATAATTGTGAGTACACAAAAATGGAAGTCGACTTTGTTCTAGTGAATAGTATTGCTGATCTTTCCCACGAAAATGAAAAGTAACATTTTTACATAAACCAACATTTTTTTAATAACCTACACCCCTATTATGGTTGTCAATTATCAATTGATATTTGATAAATATTGAAATTTTGTACTTTTAAACTCAATTTTATTTAAGAAATTATTAACTATCTGACAATATTAGTCAATTTTCTTTCTGTTCACAACGGTAAGCATCATTATCAATGAGGAAAACTTTTTTTAATTGGGTTATAATATCGAATTTTAATTTTTATCAATTATCAATTGATAATTGACAGCCATAATACGGGTGTAATTGTATCAAGAAGTTTGTAGCTCCGACGGCTTTTAAAAACTTTGAGAGATACAAATGATCCATTCGCTCTCCAAAACAATACATTTATAAAGTAATTTCTTCGTTTTGAATAATCAGCTGTTCAAATAATGACACTTAAAAATCTCACCATGCTGTGGTGAGTTTCGTTGTGAGTTTTCTTGTGACGATTAGGGGGAGAATACCAAAATGTTATCGAATCACAACAATCCTCACAAGGAATAGTCACAAGAGCTTGTGACTTGTGACTCCTCACAAGGGGGAGAATCGGGCTGTAAATGTCTGTAGCTGACAGTGTCGATACGAAACTTCATAAATGATAAGGTAATTTTACGAATCGACAATGTAGTTCATCCGGCGAATTTCGTAATTCAGTTTTACAGCGGATGCGAAAGGTTAACGGATCGAGTTAACTCACCGGGAGTAAAATTCTGCGAACTCTGTAATAGACATGATTATTACCAAGGCAATTTTATCTTTTGTTATAAGGGTGTTGATTTGCTCTGCACGAGCCATTGACGTGTCAGGCGACCAAAGTTTTACGGGAATGCTGTTCTTATAGCCCGGAAAGTGTGTGACCATTAGACTCAGCCGGAGAAATTCTCCGGAGTCCATAAGGATTTTTCTAAAATGACGGAAATTTTCTCCAACCTTGTTGATTGGCTGATAAATTCTGAGACAATCTTTATAAGGTTGATATAACTTATTTATGGCAGATATTGAAGATTGTTCTGGTAAATTTTCCTCGGAATAGACAATTTTTTATTCTACCAAAGTGGGAGTGATTTCCGGCTATATTTGATTGTTCTTTTATCATACAGTTCTGCTATTTCAAATCAATTTTTGAAACAATATTTTTTGTTTTTGGTACAAAACAAGCTACTTTTATGTGGTTATTACAGGATATTGTTAAAAATTGAATTTGGGATCACTCAACATGCGTTTTGGAAATCACATAAAGTACAAAATAAGCATATACTAATTAAAGAGAATTATCGCTATTGAAAGAACGCTGATATATGTATACTTTTTGGTATCTCAAAGGATGGTATGATACAAAGAATATAAATGAATATTATGGCAACAATGAGTGGTCAGTAAGCAGACGAGTACAAACTTTAATGCAAAATCATCACGTCCCTATTGCATAACATTTGACAATTGAATACTCGAATAGCAAAATTAAGACACAATAAAAATAAAAAAAGTACGCATACGCCATAGTGCACTATTGTTTTACAGTCACCTTTTTCCTAATTGATATTATTTTGATGAGGAGTCTTTTAAAAATTCCACGACATTGTACATATTGTAAATAACAGTTTTATATTGAAATAGAACTGTTTCGGTCTTGGGCTTGTAGGTTCCGTATTCGGTATTTTCTACTTTACAGAGGGAATACCGAAGAAGTTCATCTTCTCAAATATCGGTATGCTTTCGGATCAAATCCTGCAAATTGCAAATTAAGAAAAATTAAAATCGATATCTTTGTAAAAAGGCAAATACCGATTCCTTATTCCCTGTTCTTACCGTGACTTTTAATAATCTCTAGTGTAATTTTATTATTAAGAAAATGTATGTGTCATGCATACGAGCGTATTTTTTATGAAGACTAGCAACTAAGCCAGGATTTCTCCAAGAGTAAAAGAGAAATTGCTGATAGCAAGAAAAAAAAAATAATTTTAAAATACGAATACCTCGAAAGCAGGACATGATTGAGAATAATAAGATCGGATTCGAGATCATTATATGAAAACTTTAGAGAATCCACAATCTGTTACAAGAGCTTTGTTCTAGTGTAATCTGCTAGATTTTCTCGCTCTTCGAATGGCGTAATGCAAAATGTGATGGAAATGTTTCAAATTTCAAAGAAAACAAATATTTTTGGATACCTATCTCGATTTCGAAAACATTCATGGGTCCCAAATTGATTCGAGAATGCCTGACAGATGCATTTAAAGTGTGAAAAATATTTTTAATTTTTTGTCAAATGCTAATATCAAATTTGTGTTATAATAACGTGCCATTTCATATTTCAAATTAAAGCTAAAAAGTTACTGCCGACTAGCGACAACTTATATACTTTCCCAGCTTTTGTTTCATAAATAAAATCCGTTTCGCTAAAACTTTCTATTCCTAACTTATACCAACCAAATAGTTTTTATTTGATTCATTGAGAAAAACTAACAATCTAAGAAAAAACCAAATAGGATTCTTCAGGACATTAGAATACGTATATGAAAACCAACCCCCAACATAATACATTATTACAAATTCTCGCATAAGTGTTGCTCCTCGTATATAAAAAAAGGAGTGCACACAAGCAAGGGCAACGTTCTGAGCTGAATCTAATACGAAATTACAGTTAAGGAATGGGAAAAATCGATAAATATGCACAAACACACGCGAATGAAATTGTTGGACTGGTAAAATATTTGCAACGATGGTAGTATGTTGGTGCTTATGTGAGATGCTACAGAGTCTACTTAGGTAAGAGTAGTAACCCACCGAAGAAGAATCAACAGAAAAAAAGGACGAAAGGATACACCATCATCGCGCGACTTTATAAGCATCCAACTGACAGCAGTCGTCCCAAAGGTTTTAGTAGAACTAGCAAAGGTTCTGGAGGTTTCAGGGAGGATACAATACAAAAACAACTTTGCAGGTTGCAAGGGAGTAAGATTAAAATTCGCTAAAAATGAGCAAAAGCGAAAGTACAGGGATGTTCAAGATAGATTTATGAATGAAAAGCAGAACTAGAGACTCGATATGGGTGTGTGCTATGAGAAAAAATAGGCTGAAAGCTTAGAAGAAAATACAAATACGAGAGTAAATTTACAGCTGAAAAAATGTTGCTTACATGCTTAAGGTTCATGGTGTATTGTTGGAAATTGATTTAGCTAACCTGTACAGGTATACCTGCCTAGCTTTTGACTGAAAACTATTTAAAATTTTATTATTTCATTAATTCATTGTTGATTTGTTTCATTTTACATAAATTATGAGTTAATTCGCGTCATCGCCACTTTTTTAGTACAGTGATAAATACATAATATGCATGAAAATATGCGAGAAAAGGAAACAGTCCTCTGTTTTTTGACAAAATTGACGAACTTTCGGAAATGAAGATCAAAGACTTGGATCTCTTATCTCAACGCGACGAAATGGCTGTAGGACGAACTTAGATTACTTCTGTGCCGTGCCCTCCATTTGACTCCTTATATCTCGAGCTAGCGAACTGAGGGCTTTGACGGAAGTTTACGGTACAAGGGCCGCATGATCACTCAGTTGGATTGGCTACTGTGTCAGCACCAGTCAACAAGCTGTCTTGCTTGGCACAATCTAGACGGTGTCGGATGAGTGTGGTGGTCCGGCTTAGTGATTGACTCAATTTCCAGACGATTGTGCAAGATCAAACACAATAAGATACATCAAAACCTTCTAAGTCCTTTCGTATTTTTGACCTTAATCCGAACTGGATGACTCCAAGAGAATGTCCACAATTTTCCATACCAATTCCATTCACAGGTTCACACGAGTTATGGTATCAAAATGGCGTATTTCAGCGCTAATAGGGCCACAGAGCTAGACTACTCGTACCAGTGGTCGCCATTTCTACCTACCTACCATGACTACTAATGACATTGTTACTGATGTTAATGTGACCGTTACTGCAACTGATGGTAATGATCAATCTGATTATGCTAATATTAGTAAATTACGTAAAGACTTTGTCGTTCTTAGCAGGTTTTTATATAGAGCTTAGGTCTCGAATCATCCAAATTAGACTCCACAGTCGAATTATTTGCCAATTTTGTTCAGATTATTCCTATTCAGGTTTTAACAAAAATTCTTCCCACGAAGAATGGAACTTCTTAGAAGAATGAAAAATTTCTTACTTGGTTCCTATTCATAAATCAGGTTCTAAAAATAATGTGCAACTCCCCAATTGTTTGAAAGTATGGTAAGAAATAGGCTTGATTTTCTAACAAGCGAATATTTATCGGTTGAACAATATGGTTTTATGTACGGAAGATCAACTATTCACTTCACCAAAGCTTTTAAACAAAATCAAGTGGACGCTGTATACACTTACTTTAGTAAAGCTTTTGATTCGTTGAACCACCAAACACTTATGAAAATACAAGAAGCTTTTGATTTTAACTCCCAGATTCTTCAATGGTTATCTTCTTATTTATCTTGCAGAATTCTAGAGACTTTTTTTCTTGGGTGTCCCCCAAGGCAGCCACCTTGGACCTTTGCTTTTCATTATGTTCATTGATAATGTAATTTTAATCTTCAAATATTATAAATGCGTGCTTTATGCTGTAGTTTAATCAAAGGTTGACGAAAACACCTTTTGTCAATGAAAACTTTCGAAAAAAGACTTTTATTGAACACCGACCACTCTCAGAAAAAAAATTGTATTGATTGCAAGAGCGGAAGTCATCGGTAGACAAAATAAATGAAAATGTCGCTCTTTCACCTATGAGAAAAAGAAAATCGGGACGAAAAAGCAAAAACTACCCTCTGAGATGAACGCAAAATTAAAGCAATAGAAAAAAACACGTATTACTCTGACAAATTTGATCCAATAGTTCATTTTACTTTTATAAATATTTTCTTAACGGACTTACCGCGATGGTATTTTATTCAAAAAAATGACCAATTGACCCGTGACCACGACAAGTGGAACCTTGTCGAAACGTCGGGATTTCAATTGAATTTTTTGAATAAAATACATTCGCGGTAAGTCCGTTAAGAAAATATTTATAAAAGTAAAATGAAAAGTTACAATCGCGATTACACAAACAATTAAGATGGTTGGGAAAACTTCGTACCAAACGCGCGCGTCTATTAAGCTCAATTGTGTTCTTAAAGAGGTGCCGTTCAGAGAAGATTATACCCAAATGTGTTGAAATAAGTAAAAAGTTGCATATTAAAGGTTCTAATAAAATCATCACAAGAACCAGTGAAGTGTTATTAAAAAAGGTAATCTCAAATAATTATTGTGAGATCAACCATGTGAATAATGAAATGTACAAATGTCATTTATGATTATCCAAGAGCATGAGTGCAGACGATTTTGATTTGTGTGATTCACTGATGTACATCCAAAGTGAGAAAATAGCGGAAAGTTGTAGGGTTCGGCACATTAAAAAGTATGACAATCTTACAAAAAAGGTAAACAACAACAAAGAGAAGTGCGTTGTTCAAACTGTGAAAAATTTCTCAAATAAGGAACCTGATGAAAGTATGATCTCGATACTATCAAAAGGTATGAATTTCGCACCAACATCATTGAATATTCCAACTGAATCTATAATAGGAAGTGTTGAAGAGTGTATAAGAAGAAATAAAATTGATAGGATAGCATCTGAAACCATTAGGCAGGATGTTTCAGTTTTAATTCGAAAAGCAAAACAAATAAAACCCAACATTACACTGAAAGAAAGAAATTCCCTAAAAAAGCTGAGTAAAGACAAAGAGTTGATCGTTCTACCGTCAGATAAAGGAAATTGTACTGTAGTTCTAAATGCAATAGACTATGACTCTAAAATGTTAGATCTACTTAATGATAGTTCAACTTACAAAGAGGTAAATTATGACCCAACTATGAGAGTACTGAGAAAAGTTTGGCAAAAAACAACTGAGTACAAATCAATTATTAAATAAAAAATCAAATATAGTACCCTCTTGTCCTCAACCACCAAAATTATATGGCCTCCCAAAGGTACATAAAGAAAATATACCATTAAGGCCAATTGTCAGTCAAATCGACTCTCCGACCTATATTTTAGCCAAAAAATTGGCTACTCGACTGAAACCATTGGCTAATAATTGTGCTTCTTCAGTCAAAAACTCTGATCATTTTATATCTTTGGTAAAAGATATATTTTTAAAAGATGATGAGGTTATGGTAAGCTTCGACGTCACATCATTATTCACGAACGTACCGATAGTGGAGTATTTAGAGGTCATGCGAATGAAATTATCAACCTCTGAGGACGACGCCAAATTGTTAGAATTATTGGAGATGTGTGTGTCTTACTTCCGGATATTTCCTATACAATAAAAAATTCTATCTGCAAATTGATGGAGTAGCCATGGGATCACCTGTTGCACCATTGGTAGCAGATATATGGATGCAGTATTTTGAAGAAAAGGCTTTGAATACACCTTCAGTGAAACAGAAAATTTGGAAGAGATATGTTGATGACACTTTTTGCATACTCCAACGAAATGAAGTGGAAACATTTCTTAACCATTTAAACTCGGTACACTCAAAAATACAGTTTACAATGGAAATTGAAAAAGACAACTGCTTACCGTTCTTGGATGTAAAACTTATAAAAAAGAAAAACGGGACAATTGGGCACACAGTCTACAGAAAAAGCACACATACTGATAGGTACCTACATGCCGCATCCCACCATCACCCTTCGAACTTTACCTCCGTGGTAGCTGCTCTCGTAAATAGAGCAAATACGTTGTGTGATCAGGATCATCTAGAAGAAGAACTAAAACATGTCCATACAGTTCTTACAAACAATGGCTACAGTTCAAAACAAAGATCTTGGAAACCAAAGATAAAAGTTACACAAAATTCAATTGAGCCTAATAAAAAACGAGCCTTTCTACCATATAGAAAAGGAGTTTCTGAAGGGATTGGGAGAATTTTATCGAAACATGGTATTAAATGTATATTTAAGCCACCAGCAGAAATTCGCCAAATTTTACGATCACCAAAAGATAAAATTCCCTTTCAAAATCCAGGAGTTTATTCAGTCCCTTGCAGTTGTGGTTCTTCCTGTATTGGCGAAACAAAACAAGGAATTCAAACAAGGCTGAATGAGCATATAAAAGCCATTCAAAAGAACCAAGTTACAAAGTCAGCCATTTGTGAACATCTCGCATACAATGAAGATCACTTTATTAGATTCGATAAAGCCAAATCTATTTCAACGGAGAGATTCTATATACCAAGATTAGTACGAGAAGCAATTGAAATAAAATTGCATAAGAACTTCAATCGAGATCAAAGTTTCAATTTATCTGGTGCATGGGATCCATTGATCAACAAATTAAAAGCTTCGAAAAACCACAATCAAAATCAAAATAATGTACCAGCTGATGCTATAAGCTTTGCCTGTTCACAAGCTTACATTGATTCGCAACAATCACCATCTCAAATGCAAATACCAACACAGTCAACACACCGGTACAATCTCCGCAAGAGAGAAAAAAACAAAATAAAAGGAAACAACAAACAAGTGGGTCTCGCAATTCTGTCTGTCTGTCTGTCGGTTCGACTACAGCCTAAACGGCTCGGCCGATTTTCTTCAAACTTGGTAGATATGGGTTTTAATTTTTCCCCCCCGGACGTTTTTTTCTGCTTTTTTTTAAGACCAAAAATAACGGTACCTGCCATACGATTTTTTTTCGAAATTTTATAAATATTTTTTTTCTCAAAAACTGTCCCACAGATTTTTTTAAGAAAAATTTGAAAAATTTCATTTGGTTAAAACTAGCTAATGGTTGAAAAAAAATTACAAAAAATTGTTATTTTTGGTAGCCCCCCTGGGTCCATTTTTTTTTGTTTTTGATTTTCTCGAAAACGGTACGACCGATTTAAATAATTTTTTTTATGCCAAAGCTCCTCCAAAGTTTAAATATTATTACATATTCAAATTTTCAGTTTTTTATTTTTTGGATTTTTAAAAAAAATTCAAAAATTTTTTTTTTTGGGAAACTCAATATTTCGAAAAACCCATGCTCGATTTTTTTCAAACTTGATAAATAAAGGTTTCTTAACACAATCTACAAGATTTGAGAAAAAAGATTTGTTTTATCTAAAACTAACGGTACCTTCCATACAAATTTAAAAAAATGGTTTTCGAAAATCGCATTTTTCTCGAAAACGGTTCCGAGAATTTTACTAAAATTTTTTTTCTTTTGATAAATCTTTACGATCTATAATTTAATAAAAAAAAATTGAAATCTAGATATTACTGTCTGTACCTACCATAGAACGATTTTTTCGAATTTTGAATTACTCATTATCGGCATAACGGATTTTAACGAAATTTTTTATAAAGAAGCTCCTAAAAAGTTTTAAAAACATTGCATTTAAAAACCTAAGAAAAAATATTTTTTCAATTTTTAGAAAAAAAAATTAATTTTTTTTTTGAAAAATTCGATATCTCAAAAACGGCTTAGTATTTTTTTTGGAAATTAGACTTTTATTCGTACAATAATAAAAACTTAAGGTTGGCGTACCAAAATTTTTTCTTAAAAATGTTTTAAAAATTTTGTACACTACAACGACTTATAATTTTTGTTTCTGCATAAATTCATATTTGCATAGCATTCTGTTTTTATCTCTTACTACTAAAAGAATTTAAAAAATTCATTGTATCCTTATGAACAGTTTTCTTTAATAACATCCGTTTTAAAATTCCTAGTCTATTACATAGGAGCAAGTTCGTGCGACCCAGTCGTGCATTTTATTTTTTTTAACAATAATCATAAAAAAAGGCAAAACGCACAAAAAAGTAAAAAAAATCTTATCACCATCCTTGTCTCATAAAGAATTCATGGCACGTCTTTCTCCGACATTTATTACATTCCAGACACTTTGAGATCCTTTTGCTTCAGGAAAATACTTTAACCTCCGCATCAATATAACAAATATACTCCTATATTTCACATTATTATTCCATTCTTCAACAAAAAAATAAAGTTAAAAGAATAGAAATAGAACCGAGCGCGCGAAACAGACGACATTCTTCGTCCTTCGGAACAAAGAAAAGTTAAAAAAAAAAAAAAAAATCGAGTCGAGTCGAGTCGAAAAAATTCGCACAAACAATAATTGTTGCCTAAGAATTGAATTAATAAAAATAAAAGAATTTAAACAAAAAATACATGTTAGCCAAGGCCAAGTCGTTGACGCCGTATTTTTTCGTTTTAAAATTTCAAGAAGAAATAAAAATAAAAACTGAAATAGTTTTCATTAAAGTTTCATCATTGCCATAGAATACAAGGACACACAATTGAGATGCTCTTCTCCAGTTGTTGGTTGCTATGCGCCAAACGAGTTTGTTGGCCCGAACATTTTTTGGGAATGCCTAGAGGAATTCCTCTCTTAATACATTTCCCATTTACTTTTTTTTTCTGATGCGCCTACTTACTTATAAGATGCTTTTTCTTTTTTCATTTGGTTTCTAGGGTGGGACGTCATCGTCAGTGTGGTAAGAGGGAAAATGTACAGTGGTAAATGAATGCCTTACGTTTTGGAGCTATTTTTTTTTTGCAAACATCTTCATCTTTAATATGGTAAATAATTATATATTTTGTTGCAATTACTGGTAATTTACAAGTGTTATCCACTAATTTTACTGGTTTGTATAATTACATTGGTTCGTTTGACTGGAATCGTCAATTTAATGGTCTTAATACTCGTATTCGAGATGTATGTAAAATTTATTGATTTACTGAAAAATGGGTTTCATTTGTTTATCCCTTTTTCATTGAAAAGGAATTTGTCTAAGCCCCCATGGTATAAAATGCAGCTATTGCATTTAAAAACAAAGCGCATTCTAAATATAGTAGGTCAAGAAATGTTTTCGTTTACACATCATTTTGTATATTTATATCGGAAGAACTTTCAAATTTTAAGCAAATTTTTACATTCAAATTATGTCATTATGCTTGTTTTTTTAATAACGCCGAATTTAATGATATTAAACAAACTGTAGATTTCTTTGCAACGTTTTTTGAGTCAGTGTACTCGCATTCTCATTCTATATCTCCTATTGAACATAATTCATATTCTAAAGTCGAAATTGGTTCTCTTCATTAAGAATTATACGAAGTTGAAAAAGCACTACAAGATGTTAAATCGAATTTCAAACCAGGAACCGATGGGATACCTGCAATCATCTTAAAAGTCCAATTTCTACCTTATTCACTTTTCCTTATTTTTAACGAATCCTTGCTATCTGGAATGTTTCTCGATGATTGAAAATCATCATACTCGTATATCTTATCCCTATCTTTAAATCGTTGTTGTTGAAAATTATAGAGGGATATGTAAGCTCGCTTCAATACCGAAAGTTTTCGAAAGTATAGTAAAAACTAAACTTCAATTTCAAATTAAGGAACATATTTCTGAATTTCAGCATGGTTTTGTAGTTGGGCGATAGACTACGTCAACCCTTGCACATTTTTCATCATATGTTATAAACGCAATTGAGAAAGGGTTTCAGGTAGATGCAATTTACACTGATTTCAGCAAGGCTTTCGACCCAGTCAATCATAGAGTTCTCACTAAAAAATTAGAAATGTTTGGTTTTCTTTCTTCAATGCTTAATTGGATCTCCTCATTTTAAGTTTTTAGAACCCAAAGAGTAGTGATTGATAAGAATTTTTTAAGGCTATAAATTGTCCGTCGGGTGTCCCACAGGGTAGTCACCTAGGTCCTCTGCTATTTATCTTATTTATAGATGAAATTGTTTCTGTTTTAGAATTTTGTGATTCATTAATCTTTGCAGATGATTTAAAGATATTTTTAAAAATACAAAATGTTAATGACTGTATGAAAGTACAGTTAGACATTAATCTACTATCCAGATTGTATACTCAAAATTGTCTTAATTTAAATATCAATAAATGTAGTGCAAGTATATTTTATAGGGGTTCGTCAAAAATCTCGTATGATTATTACCTTGGATATAATAATAATAACTTATTAAAAAGAGTTGGTAAAATAAAAGATCTCGGTGTAATAATGAACACAAAGTTAACTTATAATTGTCACATTGATTATATTGTAGAAAAGGCCAACTCCATGGTTGGTTTTATCAAACGAAATTCAAAGATTTTACTGATCCTCATACCCTGTTAGACCATTCAGGGAACGACAATTTCTTTTCCAACCCTTGCACAGAACGAATTATGCCGGTCGTCCACTAGGCGATCAACGCACAAATTTCGAATTCAACGCATTCAACTCTAATGTACGGTGCCTTCAATTCTGTTCAACCAACGGGTTGGATCTAGTTGTTGGCCGTTGCTCAACGAATTGCGCAACAAGTGTACGGGTAGTGTACGAGCTCTTGTTGCTCCTTCAAAATGTTCGATCAACACGTTGAGCAACATTTTCAAGATAATGTGTTGCACATTATTTGTTCAACACGTTGATCAACTTTTTAATTTTCTTTGGGATTTCTTGACGTAATATTGTGTTGCGTTGCGTTGGTTGCAGTGAAATGTGTCTACTTGGTTGAACTATTGCGTTGCCATGAACTTGCAGTTGTTACAACTTGCAAACTGTATTATTTTGGTTTTTCGTCATGGAAGGTGATAAAAAAAACAAAGTGGACCACGAAATTAATTTTGCAATTGATTTCAGCAATTGAGGAAAAGCCCAATATATGGGACATTAAGAGCCCCTCTTATAAAAATCGAGATGCCAGGGAATTGGCTTGGTCTCAAATTTCCACGAAAATGCAATTGCCTAATGTACCGAACTGAAGTCAAAATTATTTCAGGTTTGACATTTGAGTTTTTTGTTTATCGTGGTGCGTTCAACGCGTTCCCCAACGAGTGATCCCTGGTTAAGTGTACGAAGGTATCAACTCGTTCATCAACTGGTTGAGCAACCATATCGAAAACGCAGTTGATCAACTCGAAAAACTTTTTTTTCTGTCAAAATCGAACAAGTTTATCAACTAGTGTACGAGGTTATTCAACATTTGAGTAAGTTGGTCAACAAGGTGTACGGAGCTATTCAACACTGGAATAAGTTTTAAGAGTTGATCAACTAGGTGTGCGCGGTTAATCAACATATGGGAAAGTTGGTCAATTATGTGTTCGGGGCTCCAGACGCATTTTGTTCAACTTAAGTTGCTCAACGTAAATTACGTAAGTTGCTTCACTAGTGTAAGTGGTTGTAAATTCGTTTATCCAACGAAAGAGTTGAATAAAAAGTTGAACGAAGTTGGTTGAACTTATCGCGCACATAGTGGACGACCGGCATTATTGTCTAAGTGAACCAATTTCTAGATCTATAAAGTCTTTCAACGAAGTATGTCGATATTTTGACTTACACATCTCAAGAGTTTGCTTCAAAAATATTTTATTTAATTCTTTATATTAATTAAATTTTCTATATTAATTGATAAATCACAAACCTTAATCTTCTATATATAAAAAATCAATGCCACTTTTCGTTGTAATTCTATAACTCAAGAACGGGCTTACCTACCCAAACCAAATGTTAAGGCTTTGTTTGGTCTATTTAGTAGATGGTTTATGTGAAGTTTGCACAAAATCGGACGAGTGGTTGTTCATTTATCACATTTTTTGTAACAAATGAATTCAATAAATGTCGGATCATTTTGTTAGTGGAGATTTTGCTGTCAAATTGAGACTTATATTTTTAATTTGATTTATTCTTTTTTATATGAAGGAATAATGCCACAAGCCGGGCGAGCAAATATAGGTCGGCGAACGCGTAATGCAAATGATGTGGCATTACTAAGTCGATCACAGACTGCAGATGAACGCGCACAAGCTAATGCATCGCAGTAAACGTAATGCACGAAATAGATCTGCTGACCCTGTACCTGTACTGAACCTTGCACGCCGATCACGAATACGTCGTGCTGCTCTTTTGGCTAAAATGATGCGTGCTGCTTTTAATTACAACAGTCAAATTATTTATAGTATGTACGGATACATTGGAATGATGGACGCAATATGTCCACATTGTGATGCGGCTAACTTTCCAGGTGAAATGCCCGGCATCAGGGTTCGAACCTGAATCATGAAATGTCGGAGCAAATTTGAAAAAAAATTCGAGCAAATGCAAGATTTTCGGAGTAGATTTGAAACAAAAAGAAAATCCTTACTTTTCAGGAAAATTAAAACATACATACATATGTATGAACAAAAAAAAAATGCACGACTGGATCGCACGAACTTGCTCTTATGTAAAAGTACTTTGGAATTTAAGATATGTACATTTTATAAATATAAAACATGAATTTAAAATGAAATTGCCGTCTGATTTCTAGAAAAGTATGAATTTATGCAAACAAACTTTAAAAAATCGTTTTATTATTAAATAAATAAATTTTTTATATAAGATATAATTTCAAAAAATAATCGGTCATAAGTTTTGAAGATATGTATTGATTTTTCAAAAAAAAAAAATTCAAAAAAAACCAACAAATAATTTTTCGAATATTTTTATATACAATATTATTTTAAACTTAGGGGGACTCCTGCTGAAAATTTTTGGTTAAAATCGTTCGAGCCGTTAATGAGAAAGTCGAAAATCAAAAAAAACGGTTCTATGACAGGTACCGTTAATAACATTTTGCCCCAAATTTTTTTTTTACCAAAAGGTAGTCCATGTCATTATAATATCACACCTATTTTTTTTATCAAAATCGTTAGAGCCGTTTTCGAGATAAATAAGATTTTGCATTACGGGTGTATGGGGGGTACCGTTAGTTTTAGAGCTAAAAAAAATTTCAATTTCCCCTCTAAGGAATCACCGAAGACCCATAACTACCGAGTTTGAAGAAAATAGGTCCAGTGGCTTAGGCTCTAGATCGAGGTACAGACATACAGACAGACAGACAGACGGAATTGCCGGACCCACTTTATTCGTCTTCGCTATCATCGTAATGTCAACTTTGATCAAAATCTCGAGTTCGATTTTTTTTCAAATGCAGAACTTGCCCTTTAGTACCTATATCGCAAGTAAAAATAGTACATATTAGCAAAAAAGAAAAATAAATCACAGATTTCATTTGAAAACTTAGTATTATTTTCAAAAATTGTTTTGTAAAAATATACAAATTACAAATTCAGAAAGAATTTTTTAACAAAGGTTTAATGGTTTTTTTCAACAATGTCATATTTGTATATAAATAAGACAATTAGTCTGTGTGGAAAAAGTGGAGTAAATTTCGAAAAATCGGAGCGTAGGAGTAGATTTGGGTTCGAACCCTGCCCGGCATGTGTTGTGCTAATGGCAAAGTGAGATTGCCAGCATTAGAAACTCCACCCGAACCATTGTATTCACTTATTTTTGGGACATCTCAAACGTTGAATCACTTTTTGAGTCATATTGAACTATACAATTCGGCATTTCAAATGACTTCTTTTGGTGCTACTAAAATTATTAGAGATAATTTTATGCCGACGTTTAAGGTAAATACTTCAACAGGACTGTCCCATGTTTATATCAATCTGAATCATAAAGTATTCGATAGTTTTAAAAATTCTGATCCAACATCTACCTAAAATTGCATACATGTTACAGATTCAGGGCCAGATTTATCATCAAGCTGGTTCGTTATTGCCATACCCCGACGCTGATAATAATCAGTTTTTGCACACTCTACATTAAAATTGCCATTGAATGTACAGGTGATTGAAACTACAACTTGCAAAATTTCGAGAAATTCTGCTATGGCAAAAGTTCTGCGATTAACGTCAATTATTTTATGGGATAAGTGTACAATGGCGAATAAAAAATCACTAGAAGCATTTAATCGAACAATGCAAGATTTACGTGGTAATCAACAGCTTTTTGGTGGTGCTTTAATAATACTGTCAGGGGATTTTCGTCAAACATTGCCTGTCATTCCTCGATCAACTCCTGCTGATGAAATAAATGCCTGTTTGAAGTCATCAATTCTTTGGAGATATGTATGTACAAAAATTGACACTAAACATTAATATGCGTATTCACCTACAAAATGATCCAGCTGCCCATGAATTTTCAAAACAATTGTTAGAAATTGGTGATGGCAAAATATAAATCGACAGTACCGACGGATTGATCGCTGTACCAAACAATTTTTGTACAATTGCGCAATCGATAGATGAATTGATTGAATGTGTTTTTCCGAATATTCTTCAGAATTACAGAAATTATGATTGGTTGAGAAAACGCGCCATTTTAGCACCCAAGAACATTCATATCAATGCCATTAATTTTCAAATTCAAGCGAAACTGCCAGTTGCCAATTGACAGTGTTATGAATCAAGATGAATTATCCAATTGAATTTTTAACTTCATTGGAACCGGCTGGTATGCCACCCTATTGCTTGAATCTGAAAGTTGGTTCTTTGATTATACATATTATTGCGAAATATTAATCCACCAAAACTGTGTAATGGCACCAGATTGGCAGTGCAAAAGTTATTGCCAAATTTGCTAAATCAAAAGGAGAAGTTTGTTTGATACCGCTTATCCCTACGATTCCAACTTACATATATGGAAAAAACAAAAAATATTGTTTATCCAAATGTTTTGGATTAAGTTTTAAAATAGCTAGCAATTAATAAAATATTTATTTGTTTGAATAAATGAATAATTTGATGTTACAATTAAATTGTTTTATTATTTCACTTTATACGTAGCGAAGCACGTACCGGGCCGCTAGTTTTTTATATTTTTAAATCTGTTGACAGTTCTATCATTGTGAAAGTGGAATACAGATCAGGAATGATAACATTTGGCATAGGAAAACGTATTTTGTTTAAGTTGGGGTCAGGTAAATTTGATTAAAATCACGACTTCGATTTTTTTATTAGAACTAGCAACGTGCCAGAAAATACATCAATATCACCTTATTCCAAAACAAAAAAAAAACAAAGTGTAATTTTTTTTATTTTTAAAAGTCTATTTATAGATAGACATGGCAGCTTTCCTTTGTTGAAATTTGACACTCTTTCTAGATGGGTACGACACGAATTATAATATAATTGTAATAACTACGTGCCGGTAAAAAAAATTGCACCACCAAAAATAGTTGAAAAGAGTGCTTCACTCTTTAAAAGTAGTTTCATTGATATTTAAATGCTAACAGTTCGTTTTTGGAAGAACAATTTTGAGATTTTGTAAAGCAAACAAAATAGCACTCTTCTTACTTTTCTCTCAGAATAAATTATACTCTGTCGAATTCTTTAAAAAAAGCGTAAAAGTGTCAGTTTTTTTTTTTTTTCAAGTTATTTTTGAAAAGAATTTTTTTTTTTAATTGTTTATGGGCCGATGAAAACCATTGCAATGCCGGAAAACGAGAAATTATTCAAAGAATAGTTGCAGAGGGCGAAACTTATGCAAAAGTTTGAAGTTTAGTTGGCTGTTCTCGTTCTTACGTTAGAAGACCTCTAAATGCAGAATATAACTCTAAATTCTAGATCAAACCGGCTAAGCTAACCATAATTGTGTTGTTTTTCCTACTATGGAATTGGGCCTATACGTTGGATTAAAACTATCAACGAGTCTATGTGGATATTACAAAATGTGATGATGCCTTATGCAGAGAAACAAATGCAGTTGCTATGGGTTTTCAAGAAAGATAGCTTAAAAGTGGTTTGGGGATTATTGGAGTTGACAGCGCAGTCACCCGATCTCAAATGAATTGAGTCAAAAAGCTGTTTCTATTAATTTTATTTAACCGACCAGCAATGAAACAGTGAAAGTCTCCTAGGACGAAATTCCAATCAAGAGGTTCCAGGATTTGATAGATTCTATGACAAGCCGTTGCGAAGCCCTAATTGCCAACAAAGAATGTGCGAAAAAATATTAATTTTACTGCAGTACAGTACTGTCTGATCATTAGTTATTTTTATAAAAGAAATCTTTAATTATGCTTACTTTAATTCCAAAATAAAATTTTAGTGCTATTTTTTTACCGCTTATAACTTATTGTTACAAAATATCAATTTTTTGAATATTAATAAATTAATTTTGCAATTCTTTTTCTCAATTTAATTGTGTTTATTGGTATATTGAAAATTGCTGGAACGGATTTATTTAATTTTTGCTACTTAAAAAATATTGATTCTTATCATGGTGCTATTTTTTTACGCAGCGTATATACAGTGGCGACAAAATAAATAGCACACTTCTGTTAAAAATTCTTTCTAGGCGTAAGTGTATTTTTAAGGCCGGCACTGTAAGATCATTTTTCTTGTAGATTTTGACTGTAAAGTAACTGGATTTTGAATATAAAATAATGGGGGATACCACTTCTCTAGAAATTATTTAAAAAAAAAATCAAATGTAAGCATAGTGGTAAACAACAGGTCAGGACAATTAGCACACATTGTTTCCGTTGCAAATTTAATACATTTTCAAAACATATTCTTAACTTTTAAAAGCTAAGTCAAAAAGTTATAAGAATGTTATCAATTCTGTGATTAAAAATAAGGGTTGCCGACCAAATATCGGATATTTTCTTTAAATTGTGCTAAAATGTTGTTATTTCATGTTTCTTATTTGTTAATTATGAAATGTGCTATTTATTTTGTCCTAGTGAATTTAAATTGTAAAAAATCAATTTGTAATATTTTTATGAGTTAATATACTTTATTTTATTTTGAAATCAGAAATAATATGTATATTTGGACTTACTTTCTAAGAGTAAATGTGCTATTTATTTTGCCGCCACTGTACTTATACAGTATTAATTGCGAACAATCACCAGAAAGCACTAATAACAGTTCTGCTTCTAAAATAAATACTGCATTTGGATTTTAATTCAAAATCGAGGCCAGGAGCGATTGCTCGGCAATTTTTTTCTATGAATTAACTTTTTTGTGTTCACCTTCCTCTTTAGTCCAGTCAAAGCGTCATTTGACCTTGCGCGCAGAGGCATGGTCTATTTTTTTTTCATGGATCGATAGGTGCTTATAAGAAAAGCTTAAAGCCAAACTTGCACCACATGACAACTTTTTTTACCAAAGTTATTGGTAAAAATGTATTTTGTGTCATTTTTTGGTCATTTGCGAATATCTCGGCTCCACTATCTCGCACAAACAAAAATTAAACATGTTTTTATTCCTTATAACATTATCTATTATGTTCTAAAAAAAAACATTTGTTTAAACAAATGAAAAAAAAGTTATAGTAAGTTAAACAAATTTTTTGTTGTTTAAAAATTACTTTTTCGTGATTATTAAGAAAAAAGCTCATTTAACGATGAAATTTTTATTTTTTATTATTAAAGTTCTTGTAATTCCCTACAATTTAAAAAAAAAATCAACACTCTACGATCAACGAAAGCCGAGTAATAAATTATTGAACATGGGTAAGTCAGCGCACCCACGCATTTTATGATTTTATGTTTTAATTAATATCTCAGCCCCAGTATGTCGCAAAGTAAAAATAAAAAACAGTATTGCTAATAACAATATTTTCTATCAACTTGCATTTAATTTAATATGTTTGAGCAAAAACATAAAAAGTTACCGTTGGTTTCAACGTTTTTTTTCTCGTTTTTAATACCTTTTGTTCATAGTTATTGAGAAAAAAACTGTATTTCACGGTAAATACTTTTCAGTTTTGGATTTTCGTTTTATAGTCCTGCTAATTTTCTTCAAATTAAAAAAAAATTAGTCCATTACGACAAACGGGAGCCAAGATATTCATGATTTAAAAACTTAGGAAAGCTTACAATTTAGTATATTAACCTTGTAGCTTGTAATTTTGGTGTCGCCAGCAACAAGATATATTGGTATCCTTCAAACACCCCACACACACTTACACATATTTGTTGCTTCTTGTTGCTGGCGACACCAAAATTACAAGCTACAAGGTTAATATACTAAATTGTAAGCTTTCCTAAGTTTTTAAATCATGAATATCTTGGCTCCGTTTGTCGTAATGGACTAATTTTTTTTTTAATTTGAAGAAAATTAGCAGGACTATAAAACGAAAATCCAAAACTGAAAAGTATTTACCGTGAAATACAGTTTTTTTCTCAATAACTATGAACAAAAGGTATTAAAAACGAGAAAAAAAACGTTGAAACCAACGGTAACTTTTTATGTTTTTGCTCTAACATATTAAATTAAATGCAAGTTGATAGAAAATATTGTTATTAGCAATAATGTTTTTTATTTTCACTTTGCGACATACTGGGGCTGAGATATTAATTAAAACATAAAATCATAAAATGCGTGGGTGCGCTGACTTACCTATGTTCAATAATTTATTACTCGGCTTTCGTTCATCGTAGAGTGTTGACTTTTTTTTTAAATTGTAGGGAATTACAACAACTTTAATAATAAAAAATAAAAATTTCATCGTTAAATGAGCTTTTTCCTTAATAATCACGAAAAAGTGATTTTTAAACAACAAAAAATTTGTTTAACTTACTATAACTTTTTTTTAATTTGTTTAAACAAATATTTTTTTTAGAACATAATAGATAATGTTATAAGGAATAAAAACATGTTTAATTTTTGTTTGTGCGAGATAGTGGAGCCGAGATATTCGCAAATGACCAAAAAATGACACAAAATACATTTTTACCAATAACTTTGGTAAAAAAAGTTGTCATGTGGTGCAAATTTGGTTTTAAGCTTTTCTCATAAGCACCTATCGATCCATGAAAAAAAAATTGACCATGCCTCTGCTCGCAAGGTCAGGCCCTTTTTCATGACGCTTTGACTGGACTACTTCTGGCTCTAAAGCAAAAAGTATATTTAAAAAGAAGAACGAACATTATCCTAAGGTATTTAAAGCCTGCCAACGTTTACATATTCCTTATTTTTCTGCAATACTATTGAGCCTTGTTCTATTACAAACATTCCAAAAATTTACTTGCACTATTATGTCGCCACCTGATTGTAAGAACTTGGTAACTTATTTTTTTTATTTTTCAAAAAGCAACCTTCTTAGGTATCTACTATGTATCTATCTTCCAAATTAACGAAGTTGGTTTGGGGAATACGAAGCGAAACGTTTTCAATTCAAAATCTCCTTTTCCACTAGTTTGATTTTTTCAATTGTGGAATACGAGGCGAGTTGAAATTTATACTAAACTTAAACGATCCGCTTTCGTATTACCTAATCAGGCCACTAAATAAATAATAAATAATAATAAATAAATAATAAATAATAATAACTGCGATTAAACTTTTACCTCTTGCACAATTAAGAAACACACACTAGCAGTTGACAATTATTTAAGGTAGACATGAGGATATAAAGAAGAGAATTCTTTTATATTGTAGTAGATTTCTGATAAAGTAAATTAACTATTCCACGAACAATTTTTTGTATGTTAAAGTATAAGTTGGGAAGTAATTCCTATTCTAAGTTTTAGTAAAGTCGTGGACAAGAGGTGAAATAATTAAGAAGCTTTTGCAAAGATATGTATTTTGACATCAAACGATTCGTAGTGCATTCCCAGAGCAACTTTACCATTATCTTTGAAACATGCGTAGTAAGCTTAGTGCTCTCATTTTATACTCTCTCCAAAAAAATAAGCAGTGTGGGCAAGATAGGACGTTTGCCTCGCATTCTGGCTACAGTGAATTGCATAAATCTGTCCTTCATTAAAGCTCTCACAGGGTTATCGTAGTGTTGATTTTAAATGGACACTTTTTAAAGCTCTAAAATCAAAAGCACCTCAACAGAAATCCAAGGAAAAAAAACTGAACAAGTTACGAAATGAACAAGGGTAACTCTGAACGCACATCAATATTTAATGGGGGTTGAAATTGAATAGCACCAACAGCCATAGACCACAACAATTCAGTGCACACTCAGATGTGCAGTCTAGGACGTCGGGCCTGCGTCAGATGCAATCGAAAATTTATGGGCGCACAAACACTTTTTTATGGAGGAGTTCTTTCAATTTAGTATGATGCAAAAATATAGAGCGCTACTGATTTTGAAAAAGCTCTCCCATAAGACGTGTACTGCATATTTTTGTTGGATGACGTATAATTTGCGAAACAAAAAAATGGAACGCAAGAAATTCGTTTTTGGATAAATACTGAAATACATATATTATTATTGAGGGAGCACAAGCAATTTATTTTTTTTGTTACAAATTATATTGTTGCTAATTATAAAAATGTGTCTGTTGTGTATTGTTGATTTCAGAGAACTATTACATACACAAGTCAGGGCAGGAATGAAATACCAAATGAAGAGGAAAACGGATATTGTGATATCAAAATAGTTGAGTACAAGTGTTATTGCACTACTAACTACATTCTAGCAAGTTAGCTAAAAACAAATTTCATGAATTATGTAAGAGTAATTTGTTTTTTTTTTGGCACAACTGTCTTTAATAACATTATTTGCATATAAATATAAATTCCTCAGGATATTTTCCTCTTACATAACCACAAATATATACATCACACGATTAGAACAGCACAACAAAGGAATAGCAACAGCAGAAAAAGCACATAAGAGAAGATCACGTTGAAGATGAAGTAGAAAATATGTAAGAATAGAAGTTCACAGGGAACCAGAATGTCGGGATAAGAAGACCGACGAAAATGCTAGATTTTTTCTTTTATTTTCTTCCTCCTCCTATAACATATCTTTTAATGGAGAATAATTGCAATATTGGGGCCGCCAGACAGGCAGATATGCAAGCACTAGCAAAGTGGGTGAAAGAGGCGAAATTGTAGAGCTGGAACTGGCAGACACTAATGTGCACTCACTATCCATGAAAAAAAAAATGGGAACAGACTGTCGGTGTCGACGAAACTGTTGTCTGCCTATATGCATTTCATAGCATCGTTGCCGCCACTGTCGTCTTCGTCATCTACCTCCTCAATTATTACCCGTCAGAGTTTAGGGGAGGTCGACCAAATTCAATCGAGGACAAAATAATAAGATTCTTGTAGGAAAAAGCATGTCATTTACAGAAACTTGGATACAGAGAATGTTTACAGGGAAAAAAAATTAGGCGAGTTCTTTTTTTCGAACATGGATAAGGTGAGTGACATGTAATTGGGTTTTTGAATTTACTTTTCTATCCAAGGGGTGTTTTGATTCTTTTTTTTGTGTTTAATACGGATTATTTTGGTGTCGTTTCTAATATCAAAGATGGAACACAGAGAGATTCTAATGAGAAAATGCGCGCAGAAAACGTTAAGGTTTATTAATTATTAAAATTGCAAGGTTTATTGCTTTGAAGGCAGGCATTGTTTCTTTAATAAGCTTTTTTTAATATTAATGTGAACTAATGCAAGCTATTTTGAATCAGTAAGTCCAAATAAAACAGTGTTAGTCTTTTAATTGGAGGATTTGTTTCAGTAGTACATACAATAATTATTATAAAGCAACCTTATTGAATTAATTTAAATTTAGTCATTAATCCAAAAAACTTGATAGGACGGTAAAAATTGTTTGATTAAAAAAAACTCTATAGTAAAAGAAGCCCCAAAAAAAAAAAGCAAATAAATCCTTTATTTTAAAGACTATTATTACACGACCAAGGGTAACCCTGTTTCTTGACATTCTTAAGAATTCCATTGCCATGTATAGTTACTTTAATGTACCACGAAAGTCTGAAAGAAAGCTTAAGCCTTGGATGAACCGGCTTCTCCTGAAAAAAATAAAACAGAAACAACGGGGATGAAATAATTTCCTACCCTACAGCTGTAGCTAATGCATTCAATGAGTTCTTTGTTTCAGTTGGACAGGAATCATTTTCGAGGGGCACCTCTTTTCTAGGATATTCTTGTACTGGTTCTAGCTCTCTAGTTTCGTCTTTTCAAATAAATAGTTTTTACTTCGAATCAATATCTGGTCTTGAGATATTAAAAGCCATAAACTCGCTGAATAACTCCAAATCTTTTGGTAATGATGGTATTTCTAACATTGTGTTAAAGAAAATCGCTTTGAATATTGTGGATATTTTGACATATTTTTAATTTGAGTATTTTCACTGGAATTTTTCCTGATGAACTTAAACAGGCCATTGTGATACCCCTGTTTAAAAAAGGGAGTAAAAAGACAAAAATAATTATAGGCCAATTTCGTCGTTGCCTTCTATTTCAAAAATATTTGAAAAAGTAATTAAATGTAGGGTTTTGAATTTTCTCAAAAATTCTAATTTTCTTAGTTCCAAACAGTTTGGGTTTAGGACTGGGCTCTCTACTGAGGATGCTTTGTTGGATTTTTGCTCTTTTATTCATAAAGGACTGGATGATCAAAGGTTTTGTAGTGGACTTTTTGTGGATATTACGAAAGCCTTTGATATGGTAGACCACAATATTCTTTTGAACAAATTATATTATGCGGGCTTCCGTGGATTTATATATGAGTGGTTTGCATCTTATCTGACAGTACAAACAGGGAACAAAAGGTCAAACTCGGCAGCTGTCTGAGTAACTCCAAGGTTATCAATCTTGGAGTTCCTCAGGGATCTGATCTTGGTCCCATCCTTTTTCTAATATATATTAATTCTATTTTTGAACAACCTTATGTTGGTGAAGTAAGGGCGTTTGCAGATGATTTGGCAATTGCATACAGATCCGTTAGTTTATTGAACCTAATGGCTGATTTAAATCATGATGTGCACTTATTGAGAGTTTGGTTTGATGCACATAAACTTTTGGTAAGCAACAAAACTAAACTTATGTTTTTTTCCCTTAGCTCTAACGTGACTCCAGACATAAATGTTATATTCCACTCATCGAACTGTGCAAGGTATAATTTACACTTGAGTTCCTTTCAAAATTCGTATCACTATTTTAATGCTAATGTTTTTTGCGACACCAACTGCTTTCAAATTGAAAAGGTTAACTGTTTTAAATACTTGGGTGTTCTCATCAATAGAAATTTGAGCTGGTCTGAGCATATTTTAGGGCTTAAACAATATTTCCTTTCAACAATCCGTTGTTTTTATCGCCTTAGAAAGTATTGTTCTGATAACACCATGAAAACTGTTTACTATGGGATTTTTCATTCTCGAATGCAATACGGTATAAGCTGTTGGGGAGGTGCTTATCAGAACAAAATGAAGCCGCTTATTGTGCTGCAAAAAATGCGCTATAAGAAAAGTGTGTAACTCACCCCGTCTCTCTCATTCCATGGAGCTTTTTAGGCGTATAAAGATTTTGCCTGTCAGACAGTTATTTTATTACAAGGTTCTCAAGATTTTCTTTATTAGAGGCGGGTACTTGCAGAGTCCAATATGTTAAGGGTATATCTTACGCAGTAATTACCAATCCTTAGTTGCCATTCCTTCTTTTCGTACTAAAGCTTTAGAAACTCGTATCATGTTGTCTCCTGCAAATTGTATAACCGCCTTCCAGCTAGCCTACGCAACCTACCAACTCTATTCGCCTTTTTGAAAAAAGTAAAACTGTGGCTTCTTGATTTCGATCATAATGAAATCGAAGTTTTGTTGAGCTATATTGTTTAATTGTTTAATTCAATTAATACTGTCAATGAATTTGAATTTGTTTTATCTTGTTTCTTTTGAAAATGCATTTTGATTTAATTCTTTTTAATTTTTTAACTTAACTTTCCTTATATTGTACACCCCACGCTGAATTTTTGTACTATGAAGTGGCATTATCTCTATTTTTATGAAATACCAATGTCACTAACTATTCTCTCTTAAAATCACTATTGTAATTTTGTTAGAGCAATCTTAAGATTTATCAAATGTTATAGTTATTAAGATGAGGATAATGATTAATTAATATATATAAAAAAAAAAGTCGATCTTTTGATAAAATTTGTTATCATAAAATTTTATAATCGGGGAAAGTCCGTAAAATTATATAAACTTTAATACAAACAAATCCTGTTAAAAATTTAATATCAATGTGCAAGAAGTGTTTACTATATTTTTTATAGTCGCCATTTTGATTAAACTCTTGGCAGTTGTTAAAGTGGTAAGGTGATAAATTGATTAACAAATTGCCAACCTGTTTTAATCGTTAGAAAACTTTTTTCAAATATACCATGTACTTTGTTTCAAATAATTCAATTCGGCGTCATATTTCATAATTTAGATTTAACTTATGCGTGGGATTTTAAAATATTTCATAAGGTTTTCATTTGCATTCATTTGAGATGTTACAACGTGCTTATGATGGCTATAATTTTCATAAAAAATACAAATGGATATGTTATTAGGCTAAAATTTTATACAAAAAATACACTTGTGGACAAATTCTTTTTTCAAATTGAGATCATAAATAGTGTTTTCAACCTCAGGCATTCCGTTGGGCAGCCATCTTGGCCCTGTCTTATTTGCCTTACCATAAATAAAGTTGATTGCTAGTCCGTAGTGAATATGAATATATCCTATAAATAATTTTTTCGATAGGAAAAAGCATAAAAGAATATTTCTATTATTATTGAACATAAAGCAAAAATGTGATCTTAGTTAGAAACATCTCTTTACTTTTAAAAGTAATAATTTAATAACCAATACGTCATAATGTTATTAGACTTTTTTCAAGACATTACCCATTTACTTTAATATAAAGATTAGACTTATAGTGAAGCGTGATTTTGTATTGCGAACGCTAGCTTGGTGGGGGCGCAGAAACTAGCGCACGCTTTTACAGTGGAGAGTAGGATAACATACAAAACAAGTAGTAAAAAAGAGAATATTTCATTATCAAATTTAGGAGAGACAAATCTAGCAAGTGCAGTCCCAAGCCTTAAGATGTCGCCACAATCTTTCGTCTTCTTGATAGTACTATAAGTTTTATATACAAAGGAGTACCTCCTTGTTATAATGGTTACGGCGCGCCGTTGGACTGTAATGTGTAATGATTTTTAGGGTTTTGCTATTTTAATTTGGTGGTGCAACAGCTCGAAAAGAACCAGGACCTAGTCACTTATAACCTTCAACAATTCTTATGTTCGTGTTATCAGGGAGCTACAATTTTATGCCGATTCCGAACGGCTAATGAGCAGCACATTTTATGACAAGAGATACTCTTATGGGTTTTGTCAATTCCTCGTAAAAGGCAGAACACCCTGAACAACTTTTTTGCAGCTGTTTAAAAATAGCTTACCCTAGATTCATGAAGCTTTAGCTTATTTTTTAGTTTTAACTTAATTTTTTTCTATATACATATTATATCCTTATAATGTTAAATACAAAGCGAGCAATTAAGACAGTAGAATAGGATGAGAAAGGATATACCGATGCACATTGATTTGAATGTCTGTACATTGCAATAAGTGGGATACATTGAGCAGAGTAAATCATTCTACATTCGTGTAGTGCCGCTAAAAAACAATATCTTTACTTGACACTGTCCGAAATTGGGCTCAAGGGTAAAGTGATGAGCATTCCTAGAAGTACGAGTATTACTTTTAAATTGTTTAAGGGGAGGAATGCAACTGACAATTTTATTATGGCACTCTTTATGAAAATAATGATAGACATGAAAAATTGCGGCTGTGCTCGAGGGATGCAAATGTTTCAGTAAAACAACGGTCGCCTAGTATTTTTATAGCTCTATTTTGAATTATGTACAAGAGACTTAAGTGGGTTTTTGGAGCAACTGCCCAGATATGAGAATTGTACTCGAGTTTCGGAAGAAAAAAGGCTTTATATGTAACAACCAGATCTAATGGGGAAAAAAATTCTTGCATCGGCGGAAAAAACCTAAACATAAGCAGCGTTTTCGGCGACGTCAAATATGTGATCACTCCACAAAAGATGGTTCAGTCATGTTCAGTCTCTTCGATACAAGTGCCATCCATGGATAGTGGCCTTGAAGGTTATGCTTTAGCGACAGTAAGCAGCATTAAATTCTACACGGTTTTTGATTCCCCATTGGACAATGCTGTCAAGATCAGAATTTAATGAGCTTATCATACGCTGCCGTTGGAAGTCCACATCCGAAGGACAAGGATGTGGATCTAAAAACGAATATGAAAAGTTGAGAGGACTATCATCAGCGGAACAATTAAGTGGATTAGAAGTTTCAGTCAAAAGATCATTTCTGTTGCAACAAGGAATAACAGCATAAGTTGACTTATGTCGAAAATGAGTTTTTGATACAATCCGATGCGCAATAAGCCATTCCGTCTGTCATATTTTTTTCGTATTTTTATCTCAAACGGTTAAGGAATTACATTCAAATCGCTCTTTTGAAAAGTAGCAAAAACTGACTTATGTCGTTTTTTCTTACTGTCACAGATTTATGAACATAAGGAAGAGTGTCGGAGACAAAACAGAGCCCTATGGCACACCAGCGTTTGTTTTGTGGATATCAGATTAGAAACCGCCCAAAACTACTTGTAGTGAACGCTCCGAAAGGTTATTTACTATCCAACGAAGAAGAGATTCATCGATTCCAAATGCACGCATTTTCGATAAGAGAGCTTGATGTCAAACTCTATTAAATGCCTTTGAAATATCAAGTGCAATAATCTTAATTTCTCCAAGACGATGTTAAGATTTGTTCCACTGTTCGGTGAGATAGACCATCTAATCACTAGTGGACTTATTGCTACAAAAGCCATATTACCAGTCATTAAGAAGCTTTCGTTTCTTAAGTATTTCTTAAGCTGAAAATTGATCAGCGTTTGCATGACCTTGGAAAGAAGGGAGGTACTCGTAAGTGCAATTGCTCGGTAATTTGTGAGTGAGGAGGATTCGCCTTTTTTAGGGACTGGCTGGACAAATGGTGGTTTCCATCCACTTGGAAAGAGCTTACGCAATGGTTTTGCCAGCGTAGAAGAACACCTCTTCAGAACAATGGGGGATATACCATCTGAACCAGCGGATTTGTGTATTTCAAGATCTTTTAAGACTCTTGCAACTGCACGAGTGCAAAAGAAGATTCCTCCCTTAAAACCATTTACGCTTTCAAGAACAGGAGGAGTCATAACACTATGGGGCAGCGTCGAATTTGCAGAAAACAAGGCTGCAAGCAAATTTGTCTTTCCTTGTGAGCTAGTCACAGGAATGTTATTGTGAACGAGTGTTGGAACCGACGAACAGCGGGAATTTCTAATATTTTTCAAAAATGACTTCTAAACTGACTAACTTCTAACGGCTCTTTGACATTAACAAACTTCTAAACAGGTCTGTTTGCTTAGTTTTTTGCATGAACTGTCATTACTTTAGTTGTGTTTAGAAGCAGTTTATAAGAAAACACAGCCTTAATAAAAATGTTTAAGATTAAGAAAGAGTTAATAATCTACTTTAAAGTTAGCAAATTGTTTAGTAATATTATACTAATATTTTAATACTAAGCTGTTTAAAATTTTGCGCCAATGTTTTTAAAGATTTTCGAAATATATAATTTTCAGATATACAGTCGAAGGTACTTATAACGGCGCATGTGGCTTTTAACGATAACTTTTCCGTTGTCGTCGACTCAACATTATTTAAAACGGCATGTAGGTTATAACAATGAGCTACAAGTAAAAAGACAACGACGAAATGAGGAAAAATGTAAACAAACTGAACGTGTGTCCGATTGGATACACATTCCTTCTTCTCATGTGAAACAACCTGAGTTGCTTTTTATTGAAAAAGAAAAAAGTGAAACAAATGCACGATGTAACATTATTCAAAAATTTACAAGTAGGTACAGTGACGAGCAAAAGTGGTCAAATGTTTTCGCTTACTTGAAAAATTGATTTAAAGAAAGAGTTTTTAATAGAATTAAAATCTTTTTTTATTTTTTTAATTTTGTTTATTTAACTAAATTTTATTATTTATAAAAAAATTTTCAAAAAATAAAATATTATACAAAACAAAAAATATTCCATTAGTTTTTAGACTTGTCCAATTATGCACGTTTAAATTTAATGTTTTTTCTTTAGTGTCCATAAACCTTTATTTTTCATTACTTGGGAGCAACGTTTTGGCATACTTTCCACCAAATTATGGAGAAATTGCTCTGGAATATGGCCCATTCCAGCTCTATTCGCAGTAGAAGGTGGTAAATTTGTCTTCAAAATGTCCCAATATTTTTCTTTGTTCATGATGCCATCGATTTTCACCAAAGGACCAACAGAGTTCCACGAGAAACAGCCCTAAGCCATATCACCGAACCTCCTCCATGTTACACGGTCTTTTGAACTTGATGTTGTTGAAGTGGTTCTCTAGGACGTGACCAATAAAAAGATCTACCATCCATTCCTATTCTATTGACATTCGTGTCGTCCGACCAAATGACTCTTTTCCATTGGTCAATGGTCCCAGTGTTTGTGCTTTTTAGCAAAACTAACCTGGCTTTAATATTTTTCGCTGAAAGTAGAGGCTTCTTCGGTTTCTCTTTAGCGTTTAACCCAATTCTATTGAGTGCCCGGCATGCAGTCCATTCACTTACTGGCTTGTCTACTCGTATGTTTTGGGCTGCCTGCTTAGGTGTTTTGGACCCACAACTTCTCAACTCTCTTTCCATTCTTCTAGCTTCCAAATCAGAAAGTAGCCGTTTCCGTCCTTTTTTCATTAGGTGGACATCAAATTTTTGGTTATTTTAATACTAAGCACAGAAGTTTTTGAAATTTTCAAAATTTTAGACACTTCACGCGATGATTCACCACTTTTTATTTAAAAAAAAGTGCGGTCGATGGTATTTTTACAATTTTTTTTCATTTTGACAATAATCAGCTTTACACGCTTTAAAATGAACGATTTACCCAGAACAAACTATCAACAAATAAAATTATCTTAACTGTTACTTGTTAAATAACAGTAAAACAAACAAAGCACAATAGAGAGAAACATCTCTCAATGAAAAAACGATGTTAAATCTCTTGAAACTAAAACGTGCATAATTGGACAAAACCAGGAAATTATTATTATTATTTTTTTTTTGTAAAATATATTATTTTTTGAAATTTTTAATATACATAATAAATGTGAGTTAAATAAACAAAATAAAAAAAATAAAAAAAGATTTTAATTCTATTAAAAAATCCTTACTTAAATCAATTTTTCAAAAAAGCGAAATCATTTGACCACTTTTGCTCGTCACTGTATATACTTACTTAAGTTTTTTTTTATTATTTTTTTTTTGTGGTAATTCGGATAAAAGGTTCCCCGAAAATTGTGACCTGATTTGGTTGACTCGTTATAAGCGATGTTGCCTTAATAAGCTAGAATTACACTATGAATCGTCGTATCAACCTGTGTTGTAAGCAAATCGGGCCAATCGTTGTTTGTATCAAACATACTTCACAATTGACTTGTCCAAATTAACGACACACTCGGAACAGTGCGTTTACACACCATATAACTAACAGAAAATAAGGCAGCTGCCTTATATTTATATTTTTACTTGCGACTTATAGGTACTACATAAAGGCAAGTTATGCATTCGTAAAAAAAATCGAACTCGAGATTTTGATCAAAGTTGACATTACGATGATAGCGAAGACCAAAAAAGTGGGTCTCGCAATTCTGTCTGTCTGTCGGTTCGACTACAGCCTAAACGGCTCTGCCGATTTTCTTCAAGCTTGGTAGATATGGGTTTTAATTTTTTCCCCCCGGAGTTTTTTTCTGTTTTTTTTTAAGACCAAAAATAACGGTACCTGCCATACGATTTTTTTCGAAATTTTATAAATATTTTTTTTTTCTCAAAAACTGTCCCACAGAATTTTTTAAAAAAAATTTGAAAAATTTCATTTGGTTAAAACTAGCTAATGGTTGAAAAAAATTTTACAAAAAAAATGTTATTTTTGGTAGCCCCCCTGGGACCATGTTTTTTGTTTTTGATTTTCTCGAAAACGGTACCGCCGATTTAAGTAATTTTTTTTTTGCCAAAGCTCCTCCAAAGTTTGAATATTATTACATATTCAAATTTTCATTTTTTTATTTTTTGGATTTAAAAAAAAAAATTCAAAATTTTTTTTTGGAAACTCAATATTTCGAAAACCCCATGCTCGATTTTTTTGAAACTTGGCAAATAAAAGTTCCTTAATATAATCTACACGATTTGAAAAAAAAAAATTTGTTTTATCTAAAACTAACGGTACCTTCCATACAAATTTTAAAAAATGGGTTTCGAAAATCGCATTTTTCTCGAAAAAGGTTCCGAGAATTTTGCTAAAATTTTTTTTCTTTTGATTAATCCTTACGATTTATAATTTAATAAAAAAAAAATTTAAATCTAGATATTACTGACTGTACCTACCATAGAACGATTTATTCGAATTTTGAATTTCTCATTATCGACTTAACGGATTTTAATGAAATTTTTTATAAAAAAAGCTCCTAAAAAGTTAAAAAAACATTGCATTTAAAAGCTTAAGAAAAAACATTTTTTCAATTTTTAGAAAAAAAAAGTAATTTTTTTTTTTTTTTTTGAAAAATTCGATATCTCAAGAACGGCTCAGTATTTTTTTTGGAAATTAGACTTTTATTCGTACAATAATAAAATCTTAAGGTTGACGTACCAAAATTTTTTCTTAAAAATGTTTTAACATTTTTTTACATAAAAGCTTATTTTTTTAAGGAACCACTACAACGACTTATAATTTTTGTTCCTGCATAAATTCATATTTGCATAGCATTCTGTTTTTATCTCTTACTTCTTAAAGAATTTAAAAAATTCATTTTATCCTTATGAACAGTTTTCTCTAATAACATTCGTTTTCAAAATTCCTAGTCTATTACATAGGAGCAAGTTCGTGCGACCCAGTCGTGCATTTTATTTTTAAATACAAATTGTAGTTGCAATGGCTTATTACTTTAGAGATAACGACAATTTTATTGAAACATAGGAAACATGCATAAGCACAAGAAGTTGCACTTATCGATGTAACATTTTTGAAAAGTAGCACTTATAGAGTCAAGACGTGCTACGAATTTAGTGTTTGCGAAAATCGGGGAGCTGCGCGAATCAAGGGTTGCGTTAACCGAGTTCGTACTGTACATATGTATGTATGGACAATTTACATTTATATATGAACATAAAATATGAAATGTGACCCAATCAAAAACATTAGTTTATTTGTTTTTACATAGAAAAGTGCTCTTTTTTGCCGGAAAGTTTTTAACGTAATTTAACTGTCAATTGTTCACCTATCAAAAATGACAATATTACTGTACAAATTAATTCTTTTTTTTATTTTCGGAAGTACAATGGAAATTGTCTGCAGTCACGGCGCATAGCCTTGAATTTAGCAGTCAGATGTAAGAACTTTGTTTTTTTTTTGTATAAATATCCTGGACCTAGTGAGCGTATAAAAAAGATACCAAGAACAGTTTTTACTGCACGACACCAACAGTTAAAGGACGACAGCCTTACCCCAAGTACTAACAAGTCCATGATTACATTCATTCACGAGCATAACAGACAGCAGTGTCCCTTTCTCCTAAAATTATTTGTGGGCAGCTTATAAACTAAACTCTGGGTGTGTACCCGTTTTTGTTGGGGGGGTGGATTTTCTGTAAATAATAGTGTACCTCCGTATGTTTGTATTTGTGAAAACAGACTCCTTGTCTTGTAAGTTGCGTTCCATCATGATGCTCTCTGCAGTTTATGTCGAACCAAAAATTTATTTTTCTACTTTCCAACTTTATTTCTTTTTTGCAAAACAGAAAAGAGTTTGTTGTTGTGTTTCTCTTTAAATCATTCATTTGATTTTACTTTGATTCAAGAAGATGCATCTTTCTCCCCTGAACTTTGCCAATTCAAACTACCCTTTTTGTGCAGGGATATTGCCACAAACAAATTTCTATGAACGAATAATGAATTTTTACCCCTTCGCTGGCGTTACCGTTTGTCACACTAACTTATCAGTTTGGTTCCACAGACGGATTGACGTTAAGACAAAGTAAGTAACTATTCGTGGCCGATTGTCTGGGAAGTTTTTTTTTTTTTTTTTTTTTTATAATCTACCCGTGCTCAAGGGATTATGATTACCCTTTAAATGTTTCAACACAGCGCGGGCGTGAAGTTACGGAAGAGAAAGAAGGATAGGAAAGATATGTGGCACGATGTTCTGAGACTGAAGGTTGTTGTCTCAGATATTTTATCTCCAGGGATGGCGGCTGAACTAAAGCGGAGAATGCCGTGTCTTATTTCTATGTCGCTTATAATTCACATTATTTTTTATTCGTGTTCATCCTTGTTGGGCATACTAGTTTAACTCAATTACATGTTGTTAGTGTTATGCCTGAACAACATGTAATGAGTAAACCAGCAACCCATTGATGACAATTTTAGAAGGTTTTTAATGGAATTAAAATGACATAGACGACGGCAGGGATCGAACCTGTGATCATGAGGTTCACAGGCGAGCACACATCCATCGCGCCACGGCCACCCCCACCCTGGGAAGTGCGTACGTTTTAGCACCCAAAACATGTTTGTTTACCAGGGTTGCGAATTTTTGAATTAAAAAAAATCATAAGACATAAGTCGGTAGATGGATGATTTGTGAATTAAAAAAAAATTTAATTCATAAGTTAGTTAGTGACTTATGATTTAAAAAAAAATTAATTCATAAGCTACTAAGTGACTTATGAATTAAAAAAAAAAAAAATCATAAGCTACTAAATGACTTACGGATTAAATTTTTTTTAATTCATAAGTCAGTAACTAGCTGCTGAATTACATTTTTCTTAATTCATAAGTCATCCATTAGCTTGTGAAATAAAACCAAGCTAAAGCTAAAAAGTGACTTAAGCTTTTGCAACCCTGTTGTTTACATTACAAAAACAATGGTTATGTTTTATTTTGACAGCTCGGAATTTTGTTATTTAAAAAAAAAAAAAAAAGAAACCATCTTTAAATACCAATTTTAATTCATCACCTTTAATAATCAAAATGGCGTCTTTTAGGTGGGTATTCGGGATGTGTTGGTAAAAATTGAGATTTATGCAATAACTTGTTTTTTTTGTTCACTTGTTAGTTTGGCTTACAAGATTTTGAACGTCATTTTGTGAAATACAAGAAAAACAAGACTTTTTAAAAAGTAAAAAGGGCAGTTGGACTTAAATGTCACCGCATTTTTTTTATTTATCTGTTGGTTTTATTTTTTTGAACTTCTGCTATAAATAATGCACGGATAACAAAAACTAATAAAATTATAGCTGGGCCTAAAGTAGTTGACGCCTAGCCAATTAAAATGTATACGAAAATTAAGCTATCAAAATAAATTTGTAAAATAATGATGTCAATGCACATTGGTCTTGAAAGCTTTGTACATCACACTCTGGCCACAGCTCAATGGTGATTGATTACAGAAAAACAGTGAATTATTTTAAAATATAATGCATTTTGGTTTAAAAACTATTCTATTGGAAAATTAAAAGTGATAAATTAATAAGAAAAATGTTCTTTATATTATTTTCAATAGTAATTTTATTTAACTTATATTATCCTTTTTAAAATGTTCAAAATGAATAATTTAAGATTTTTTTTTTTTTTATAATTAGCGCGCACACAAGGGGTTATTACTACCCTTAAAATGATTTACACAGTACGAGCATTAGGAAAATAAGGAGGGGTTTAAAAGGAGATACCGATGCACATTAGTTTTAAATTTTTGAACATTACAATGGGAAGGAAAAATAGAGCTGGGTAAAGTATTCCACATTCGTGTAGTCCTGCTAAAGAAAGAATCTCTGTATTTCACAGTACGTCCGAAGGTGGACTCAAGGGTAAACTGATGAGCATTCCTAAAAGCGCGAGTATTGCGGTTAAATTGTTTAAGGGGAGGAATGCAACTGGCTATTTCGCTAGAGCATTGTCTATAGAAGTAACGGTAAAATAATGAAAGACAAGAAACATTGCGACGGTGCTCGAGAGATTCAAATGCTTCTGTTATAATTCTATCACCTATCATTTTTAAAGCTCTTTTTTGGATTCTATCCAAGAGACTCAAGTGTGTTATTGGAGCACCTGCCCAAATATGGGAATTGTACTCGAGCTTTGGACGAATATAAGCCTTATAGATTACAGCCAGATCAGAAGGGGTAAAAAATTTCTTGCAACGTCGAAGGAAACCTAAACACTTGGCAGCGTTCTTGGCAACGTCGAATATGTGGTCATTCCACACAAGGTGGTCTGTGATGCACATACCGAGCACAGAGAGTTGTTCAGTTTCCTCAATGCAAGTGCCACTCATGGATAGCGGCATAGGGGGTGGGTTCTGCTTTAACGACAGGAGACAGCATTGAGTTTTTGAAGCATTAAATTCTACACGGTTTTTTATTCCCCAATGGACAATGCTGTCAAGATCAGAATTTAATGAGCTTATCATACGCTGCCGTTCAAGTTCCACTTCCGAAGAACAAGGAAGTGAATCTCCTTTTAGCTCGATGATCCATCGATGCTCCACCTTCTTTAACTCATCCGAAAAATAGGTTTTCTCGAGGTCTGCAAAGTAGGCCTCCGTGACGGTGGCGGTGATAACCTCCGCATTTGACTCAAATTTCTGCCCGGCGAGTGATTTTTTTTAAGTATTCAAACAAAAAAAGTCGCACGGAGCCAAATCTGGGGAATTCGGTGGGTAGGGCAGCAGATCGTAGTGCAATTCGACAGCTTCAAACAATACTTGAAAGTGGTCTCACGGTTGCGCGTGTTGTCTGGAGTGAGCAAACGCGGCACCCATCGCACCGACAGCTTTCTCATGCCAAAAATTTCATTGAGGATATGATTAACGCGGCCTTTTGAGATAGCTGATCTCCCGCACCTTCAATCGGCGGCGCACAATGCGTTGAGTAGTGGAAAAAAATCAAAAAAAAATGTTTACTTTCTTGTTTCCAAATAAGCCAAATTGAAGCTAACAATCCCGAGAACATTATCCAAAAGGTTTTTTATGATAAAGCTTAGCCACCAGCTATAAGTGCAGCTCTGAATGTCACCTTAACTGGCTAGCTCAAAATAAGAGGAAACTATAGACCGAAGCAATATGCGTCGCGCTCAAGATTTATAAAGAATAACAAATTGAGTTTTAATTTTTTCATGATCTTTGATAAGTACAGTTATTCTCACGTTTTTTTTTATTTCGTTAACTGCAAGTTGTAGGGTCTTAAATCAAGGTCAAAATCAGGGTTATTATTGCGTAGAGAGTGCTTTATTTGAATAGACCTATTTTTCGCGTGTCATCACTTGTTGTAAAAAAATATTTTTGAAAATAAAGACAAGATTAAGATCTTTTAAAAAAAGTAAGATTCATCTGCCTTTACCCGCCTTTTTCCTTAATTCAACCTATTATTTTCATGCATTTTTAACAGAATGTGTTCAAATAGAGAGATTTTTCAGGTATGGTTGTCTGCTCCATCAATCAAAGTTCCAAATCTTTTGCAGTTTGTGTTAAGAAAATTTAATGTAGAAGGTATTTTGGAGCCTGAAGATGACATTAAATTAAAAGATCACCTTTTTTCTCTGTGCTCAAACATTTATAAGCGCTGGTAAAAGAGCAAAAGCACGAAAAGTATATTTTTTTGAAAAAAAACAAACAAAACCAAAAATATTAGCAAACTGTAGCAAAATATTTTATGTCATTATGTTTTGTTGTTATTGTGCTTTGAGAAAATGTTTACTTTTCTTGCTAACCTTTTTGTAGGGCAAGGTCAAACCATACAAAGTTAAAAAAAAAATCAAAAAATGGATTTCTTTTAATAAAAACACAAAAGTTGAAGGTCTTTTTGAATTTATATTGAATGATTTAAAGATTAAGAACGATTTTGTTGAAAAAAGTATGCCTCCTTTTCAAAAATCTTGAACGTAGGTGGAAGGCTTGTACACGAAACGGCGATCATTTTGCGAGACGCCACGGAGTCTGGTTGAGAACTTCTTTTATTTTTCCAAATATTACTCTTAATTTTCTGGAAAATTCATCATCTTGTAAATAAATTCTTCAAAAGTAGATTGGGTCTCATTGTAGACAAGCCTAAGTTTGGATTTGGGTCAACAAATTATGGAATCACGGCAAGAAGTTTTTTTCAGAATTCGAAAATAACTGCAAAAATAATAAGATTTGATGAAGAACTCATACATAAATTTTCAATCGCATTAAGAGTCTTAGCTTCAGGATTTTCTATACAATTTCATCTTTAAAAATACCTTTAAGACAACTGTCTGAAGAAGCACTAGAGGCGAGTCATAAAAAATTACGGAAAAATCACCTCCCTCACACAAGAAAATCATTAATACAAACGAAGACCTCTTGACAACATTACTTTTAAAGTCTGATCCTTTTATTTCGAATTTCAGACAGATTCAAGACCTTTAAAAGCTGACCAAAGCAATGTCAAGCCATATATCAAAATCTTTCTTCGTAATTGTTTATTTTTCAGTTTTTCCTTTTGATATTACTTTTTTAAGGAATAACTATTTTTGTCAACAATAAAAATATTCATTCTATTTTGCAAAATCTTTTAAGCCGATATATTCCGTAGTTTTTGTGCTTTGGGAACATATATACATACATTCCTACTAAACTTTAAAATATGACAACTTTTGTATAACGTAAAAATCATAAATTTTTTGTAATGTTTGGCTTCCAACTAATAATAATAAAATTGTGAGCGTGGCAGTGGGTGGTCTTCGGTTCAAATTAATTTTTTTATCACACACATCAATTCTGGACACTTTTTTTCAATATCCTGCGAGAAGTTTAAGAAAAAGCTATTTTATAGAAAAAGTGGGCGTGGCAGTGGGCGTACTTCACGATTTTATTAATTTACAATTTCTTAACTAACCAGAATATTAATACTTGAATTCACTATCGTACGGAAGTTTCCGTTAAAAACGTGCACAGTTACCTTACTTTTGAAAAACAGATTTTTTTCCACTACCGCCATACAATCGACACACTGTGCGGCGGTCCGCCAATACGAGATCGTGGATTTTTGACACATTATTCTCCGTGAAAATGGCTATTCGGGGCACCTGGTCGAAGCTCATTAAAAACCGATGTGCGACCACGTTGAAACTCGTTATATCAATTTTTGACGGTCGCCATCGAAGGAGAAGGGGCAACGTCCCCATCTCTTTTTCAGAAAACACTTAAGAAATTTCTTTTGCAATAGTGCAAATGGCTCGTAGAGAACCTAAACCCAGTGTCTTACAACTCACAACCATTCACAACCTACAAATTTCTGCTCGAATGCCTAAGATGAGAATTCAGGATATTTCACTTCCTCGCAAGAGGCAATGCCTCTGAATTTTTTTTTTTAAATTATAATTTAGGTGACAGAGGCTGAGGAGCGAACCCAAACCTCTGGAATAACAGGCCAAGGCATTAATCCGCACGCCGTCTTTTTTAAATTATTCAAGAAAGTATTCAAGTAAGTAATCGAGTAAAACACAAAATATTGGAATCAACAACGGTCGATCCACTATATTGAAATCTACTTTAGTACTAGATCGAAGATTTAAAATGTAAGAATTTTTCAGTTTTCAGAAAATAATACAACAAAAAATACAAGACATTTAAAAATATAATTTTATTGATTTTCAAAAAAATTAAAGTTTGAATTGACCGAACATGTGCTAAGCTAGTTGAAGCTAGCTGTTGAGAGGTAATGTTATAAAAAATGAGTAAAAGGAACTTGGTATTCGAAAATATTTTCAGCTTATTGCTATTTCAATTTAATTGCAACTTTTTGTGGAAGTTGATGTAACAGAGAAATAAAGGATTTGATATGTATTGAAAGGTACATGTTGTGGTTTAAGCAATTTAATTGATTAAATGCTTAGTGATGGAGGACAATGAATTAGATATCAGAATAATTAACTGGAAAACTGCCAATTGGTGGTTAAACTAATCTGTTATATTCTTGAAACCTTGATCCTTAATTATTTTCAACTGTAATCATTTTACTTTCTTCAAAATGAACTACAGAATGGTTCCAATTTTCTGTGGGATTATAGGTACCTACGATCAAGTCTTTTGCTACTAAAAGAGCAATCAATGTAGATATGAGATACACGGGTAATGTAGTTTTTAGTCTTGAAATCGTAAATAGATGGTAAGAAAAGCTGGATGCTAAAGGAAAACCCTACAAGCGGACGTGTGTGTCGACAAGAACTAAACAAACTATACTCTGTTCAACAAAAATTGTCAGTACGGGGAAGATAGGACTTTTGCCTCTCACTCTGGTTTCATTGGCTTGCATAAAGTGTGTCGCCTTTTAAAGCTCTCACAGGGTTTCCCTAGTTTGCATTATTAATCGCCAACACTTAAAATACTCAACTTCATAAAACTTGTTCTCAAAAGCTTCAAATCCCAAAAGCTTTATAATACGAGTAAAATCCACAGAATAAGCTCCTTGCTTGTAATTTAGAATGATAATGGAAACTCTGTTCTGATGTACGAGTATATAACAAAACGATCGTATTGACTTGACATTATCCCTTCAGCATTGGGATTCAACGGTTGCGTTGGGGTGTACAACTTTTTGCGAAGAATTACAACAACAATTCTTTAAGGAAAGTCAGTGGCTTGCTGTTTTTTAAGTGGCATTTTTCCCAACGTAGTGTAGTGATAAGTGCATCAGGCGCCACTGCTTTGGAAAAAGCTCTCCCATAAGACCTGTACTGACAATTTTTGTTGAACAGAGTATAGGTTTAATCATTTTCTTATTAAACTGGTTATAAGGAAGTGCAAATGTCCAGGATAAGTCTGGCTTCTAAGAAACATTTGCTCAATTTTTGATTTATCTTACATTAAAATTTGAACTTTGAATATTAGTTATTTTCATTATATTACTTACCTCATTAATGTGTTTATATGTTTTTATCAGATCCACACTAAGCTTTCGTAATGGCGCTGTTGCTGGATCTCGAAAATGTGTTGGTATTCGAGCTTGCATCGCTCGAACTTCCGAGGATGATGTCGGACTCGATCGCTACAAAATTTTAAGTACAAATTACATAAATAAAGGATACTAAACTCTCTTACGTGATGCATAACATCTCGATGTGTGGCGGGTAAATCTTCTTCAACAACAAATCGTCCATAAAGAGGTGCGTGTCGCTGGCGCCCCGATTCAGCACCAGCCGCACCCGACACATATGCCGCCGACACTAAAATTAAATAAAAAAAAGATAGTTTAAATCCAAATTGAATATACATATGTATATAAAAATATTTACAGTACATGTACAATATAAGAACTTATGCTAAAAGGATTTTATAATTCGAACCCTAAAAAAGGCTTACTAAGTGTCAAAGAGCACGTAATCTTTCTCCAAAGATTGCACAAATTCAAAATTGTTAATAATAAAAGATTTATTTAATTCGACAAATGTCAAAAAAACAATAGAAAAACTTCCAAGTGCCCTGAAGTTACACAGTTTTAAAAAGAAAACTCTTATGCTAGCTACACACGAGGCAACCGTTGCAGCAACGTGTTTCGTTTGTTCACTACACACGTGGCAACTGTTTGCCGCAACCACAGTACTGTTGGAGCAACCGACCGAAAATATCAAAACTTTTTGATATTTCTGGTAACGGTTGCAGCAACACAAAATCAATTGCCAACACAGCTACACACGAAGCAACGGTTGCTTCAACATGGCTGTGTTGCTTCAACGGTTGACTCGTGTGTAACTAGCATTATATTTCGTTAATAACTCAACCAATTTTGTTCCGATTTAGAATTTTCAAATGAACTTATTAACTGTTCAAATGAACTTCGAATGTGTTCCCAGATTTTATAACAAAAAAAAAAACTGTACTTTTTGCTTTTTCACACCTTCTGGTATAAAATGCGATAGAAACTGGTAACCTAATAATTTATGCCTTCAATGTTTGACTTTGTTATATTCCTGAGCCGCAAAAGCAAGTTCATGCGAACCAGTCGTGCATACTAGCTTCTTAAAGTATTTAGTATGAAAAACTTATTAATTTTAACTTCCACTCGCCACAAACCCTTCTGGTTTTGTTTTTGATCGAATAGCTTTTTTTTAAATTAAATTGATTTCTATTGTTGAAAACTGAAGAAAATACACAATATGTATTCATTCTAGGGTTATTATTTTGCATTCTCCTTAACCGGTACTGCAATGCACTCAAAGAAGCTCTTGTACTGTAGTTAAAGTTTATTTCTTCTTTATATATATTTTTTGTTGTGTGCTCTTGATTTCAATTTTCCAAGATTAAGATGCCAAACGGAAGTGGATAGTAATGAAAACTGAAGACAGACAAAACTGAGATGAGAAAACAAGCATAATAGAATGCTGCGAGACACAAGTACAAATGCAATCATTATAGCAGGACTTGAAAAAGAAGACAAGGCGAGTTCAATACAAAATAAATTTTCGTGTACCTTTAGACGGAGAAGTTTCTTAAGAAAATAGGTACCTACTTCGCGATGTTTTGCACAACTATAAAGAAAGGTGATTCAACTTTTCAAGGAATGCAAAGATGAGGAGTAATTTGCTTTTATTTAATAGACTATCACACATTTTTGTAAGGTATTATAGTAATATTAAAACAAACAAAAATTATTAAATACAATCTCGTGTACTAAAACAGCATTTTTTTTCTTACTTTTTATTTGTATTAAATTCTTTTTAAATATTATCGCACTCGAGTTTTTTGTTTTAATAAACTACAGCTAAATACAATGCAAAAAAAATAGACAAGCAAGACTTTTTTAACATTTCTAAATGTCAAAAGTGTCATATCGATATACAACACCTACCACTGTACTCAATTGAGTACAGTATTTTTGAAAATTTCAGTTTATTTTTTTCGAAAAGTTAACTTTGATTTTATTTTCATTCGATTTTAAAGCAAGCATGGACATATCTTTTTTTGACATTTGGAATAATTTCGTTAAGGATGAAAGAAATCAATTGCTTGGTCAACTTTTGTGTATAACTTTTAAGGTTTTCGCGGTTGTTAACACAACCGTGACCACGGCTCAATGAAATTTGTAGCGAAACGTTCGGGGTGAGTACTGTATTGCACTCGCTAAATATTTTTGTATATATGTATAACGCGGCTAATCCGAAATATTAAAAACTTTTGTGTACATTTTTTGTTTCAAGCAGTTTTGTGTACTTGCGAAAGTAAAAGATTAGTTAAAATTTAAACTTTCGGTTAATTTGTAAATAACCAACTCGGTTCAATACAACTTTATCAAAAAACAACACTGTAAATAATTCTCATTTAAAAAAATATTTTTTGTTAATGATAAGTGGTCTACAAAAATAGTGTACTCAATTGAGTACACTGGCCAAAAACCATGCTATTTTTTTGTTCTCACTGGATTTGCAGGAAAATGACGTTCGACAATTAACTGCAATAGATTTTGTGGAAGGCGCTAAGCAAACCTCTACATGTCTGTTGATGTTATTCCATGATGTAGATGATGCAAATGAAGTAGATTAGTGGTTATTCAAACGGACGCTGAGGATTTATGTGAGGATGACTTCCTTGATTTCCATATTCCTGTTGAAATCCAAGGAGTAGTAGAGAAATGGATATAAGACGAAGACGATTTCCAACAGTTTATATACGAGTATTGATAAGATTGATAAGATGGCGAAAATGGTTGCAATAATTATTAAAAATGTTTTTTTTTTTATGACAAGCTTTCAATAGATGGTTAAATACTTTGGTCATCATTCTGCAAAGCAGTTTATCGGTGGAAAGCCTGTGCCGTCCAAGCAATAAGTGTTTACTACTTTGATCTCGAGTGGAGCTTGATTTACAGAAAGTAGTAAAAACGCCAAGTGACCACAAGCGTATTTTTGACAACTATTTCACCAGCCATGACGTTATGGCTAATTTATGCAAAAATGATTTTGCGCAACTGGTACGGTTCGTGACAATAGAACAAAAAGAATGTCAAATGAAATTCTTGAAGACAGTAATGAAGACAAATCTTGGTTATTTTCATCACAAATTCGACAAACAAAAATAATATTTTGTTTCCGCGGTGGAAGGATATTGCTCTTGTTACAGTTGCAACAAACTGCGATAGCCTCGAATCTCTTGGAAAAACTTAACAGATGGTCAGCAACAATTAAATACAAGGTAGTTATTTCACAACCAAAACCATTAGTGACATACAAGGGTAAGGGTGAGGTCGACCTTCATGACCAATTTGGGAAAAATTACAGAATCAAAATAAAGGGTAAGAAATAGTGGTGGCCAGTGTTCAGACATATGATCAACTCAATGATGGTAAATGTTTGGCGGATCCATTGTTTGAAAACCAAAGAAAATCGCAATGTATTTTCATTTGTCAAGACCATAGCGAGGACTTATTTACATACAGGGCCATCAATAAAGCACCAAATAATCTAAGTTTGCCAAAAACTTTGATTCACAGTGAAGGACATTGCCACACAAAAATTCAAAATTCAATACAATGCCGGATATGCCACAGCAACTTGTTAAATTCCACTAAAATATTGCGCAAATAACTTATTCAATGTCACATATAACATAGATTAAATTTCATAACGTCGACGTTTTCATTAAAAATTCTTTTTCAAGAAAACCAATAAGGATCGGAGGACGTATCTCACAGAAATCGGAAGTCAAACGGTTTCAAGAACAGGTTCAGCTTAATTTTATAAGAAGAAATATTGGCGGATACTTTTAGTCGAATTAGTACGATGTTTTAAAACTGTTTTAGAAAGCCCAGTGATAAAAGGTTAAAAAAGACAATTTCAATCGATATTAACTTCTTACATTAAAGTTAAAATCATCGAATACATATTTTATTTACTTACTTCATATAACACTTACAGCCATGACCAAAATAATAGAAAAATTCCTTAATTTTAAGTAATATTGTATTTTGCGTTGCACTTAAGATAGGTGAATATGTGATAAAATGGGTACATTATATTTACGGTAGTTATATTGTCAATCTATTTAACGTATCTTCTGATATTTTGCACTCAGTTGATTGCAACTACAAAATTAGTTGGTCAAAAAAAAAAAAAATAGCAACATATGAAAAAGTTTTAAAAAAAATTTGCTGTGTTGATTGAAAAAGTGAAAATTTTGGTAAGATTTTACTCTAAGAATACTTTTTTCATATTTTCAGGAACTTTTTTTTTTTTTAAATAACACAATGGGTAGAACGGAAATACTGCACTTAAGACCGCGAAGCCATTTTATCGATGCATAACATCGGATAGATCAATTTATTAAATAGCAACAGTCATTGGACGCTCTTAAAAAATTAAATTTGGTGGTGCAACAGCTCGGAGTGAACCAGGACCTATACTCTGTCCAACAAAAATTGTCAGTTACTACGTTTATATGAGATATTGAAGCGAGCTTGAAGCTCGCTTCGACCCTTTGTAAACGGGTATTGAGTTGAAATGAGCTTCGTTCGACTCGATCTCACTCGCTCAGCGGTGTCGAGTCGAAATATGAGACGAAAAACCTGGGTCGAGGAGTTGGCTTAACAAAATGTTTCAGAATCGCTCAACACCATTTCAACTCAACTCCACATCGAGCTCTCAACTCAAATGACGAAAAACCTGGGTCGAAAATCCGACCCTAATCCAACTCGATCTTTCGATACTGCATATAAACGTAGTAAGTACAGGCCTTATCGGAGAGCTTTTTCTAAAGCAGTGGCGCCTGATGCACCCTCACTACAATGCGTTAGGAAAAATGCCACTAAAAAAAGAGCAAGCCACTGATTTTTCTTAAGGAATTGTTGTTGTAATTCTTTGCAAAAGTTGTACACCCCAACACGACCGTCGTATCAAACTGCTAATGAGATAATGTCAAAAGCGTCAATGTCAAGTGTCACTCAATACGATCGTGCGCTCTTTATCTACATCAAAACAGAGTTACCATTATCATTCTCAATTGCAAGCAAGGAGCTTTTTCAGTGGTTTTTATTAAGGAGCTTTTGGAATTTGAAGCTTTTGAGAACACATTTTAAGAAGATGAGGTTGTTGAGTGTCGTCGTATCGCTTTTCAACTTTAAAAAAAAAACGCGCCTATTATCTTACCACTTGGTGTTGTGGGAGAAGGTAAATTGAATATTGTTTTCAGTCGTTTTGAATCAGCAGACGGTAGCCCTACGCGTTTTTTACTCTCATTTGCGGCGATTTATAATGTAACCTACGGAATCCCTGTGAGAGCTTTAAAAGGCGACACGCTTATGCATGGCAATGCAACCAGAATGAGAGACAAACGTCCTATCTTCCCTGTACTGACAATTTTTGTTGGACAGAGTATAGTGACTTACAACTCTCAGCCATTCCTGGGTGCGTGTTACCAGGAACGGTGGTGGCCTACAATTTTCTGCCGATTCCGAACGGCTAATGAGCAGCAATTTTCATGACAAGAGATACTCTTGGAGAATTTGTCAATTCCTCGCAAGAGGCAGTACACCCCTGAAAAAAAAAACTTTCTTGCAGCGGCTAAGAATCGAACTCGAGAATTCCGCATGACAGTCCAACGCACTAACCATTATGTCAAGGGGTGCGTATTATGTCAAGAATGGTATTAAATGCTATAGATTCAAGAAAAAAAAAAAACTAAAGAAACCAAAGGGTGCCTATCTTAAATAACTGCAAGGGACAGAGCCAAGTTGGTGAGAAAATCTAAAGGGCATCCTTTTATGTTCTTAAAGGAACTGCACAGAGAAATAGAAGTCTAATTTAATTAAGCTTAATACAAGCCACTTATACTATATCACAATAAAAATATCTTAAGTCTAACATTAAGTACTTAAGTCTAAAAATTAATAAATTGATTAATAATAGGATAATTTGGATAAGTATCAGGAGGGGTAGCGTAATAGGGCATGTTTAAGTGAGGATTTACTAAAGTTTAAGTCAAATATGTTAGAATTATTTACCCTACTCAACATTCTTGTCAGGGTTTCGTTTAGTCCGTAGTTGGTACTATGTTATTAGAGTCGAAAAAGAGTCGTCGATCGAAAACGATGTTGGTTAATATTAAAACCGATCTGTTGTAGTAAACAGGGACAGTCAATGTTACATGTTAATAACTGATGAACGAAGATAATATCAGAAGTGTTATGGCGCGCATATAAAGATTGTAAGCTTAGAAGCTTTAGACGTTCTTCATATGGAGGAAGGTTAAAAGGATCGTCCCAGCCAAGTCCACGCAAGGCAAAACGTAAAAATCTTCGTTGGACGGCTTCAATGCGATTAATGTGAACTTGATAATAAGGCGACCAGACCTGAGATGCATATTCCAAAAGTGGTCGGACAAAAGTCATGTAGAGGGACTTGGTAACATAGGGATCGGAGAATTCTTTGGACCAGCGTTTAATAAACCCAAGTGAAGAGTTAGCTTTGTTTATAATGTTATCAATGTGAGAGCGAAAGTTCAGTTGGGAGTCGCATAATAAACCTAAATCACGGATAGAAGTAACAATGGGAATGGGTTCGTAATTTATAAAATATTGTCTTTGAGCTAATGGAGGACGTTTACGGGTATATGTTATGGCTTGACATTTATTAACGTTGAGTTCCAGGAGGTTTTTTTGGCACCATATGTAGAATTTGTCCAAGTCGATTTGCAGAGATTTGGAATCATCGGCACAAGAGATTTTTCGGCTTATTCTCATGTCATCTGCGTAGATTAACAGATCAGAGTTCGAAAATATTTTTTCAACGTCATTAGTGGTTAGAACGAAAATAAGTGGTCCTAGGTGGCTACCTTGCGGAACTCCAGACGTTGCACGGATGGAGGTAGATATACACGACCTGAATATAACGTTGTATTGTCGTTTCGATAAATATGATTGAATCCATGAAATCATTAAAGCCGGAAAGCCGAGTTGTTTTAGCTTAAATAATATTATATTATGGGATATTTTGTCGAAAGCTTTGCTAAAATCAGTAGCTATCGCATCGACTTCTTTTCCTACTTCTAAAGCACACAGGGTAGTAGATACAAAATCTACCAGATTAGTGGTAGTGGACCTGCCCTTTAGGAAACCATGTTGTTTGGTTGAAAAAATCGGCTTACAAAAAAAGAACATATTGTCATATATAATACTCTCAAAGAGTTTCGGTATTGAAGAAAGTTTTGCAATTGGTCTATAGTTAACTATATCATTTTTAGGTCCTTTCTTATGCACAGGTATAATAAAAGCATCTTTCCAAAGCTGGGAAAAAATTCCTGTTGAAATGGACTTTTGGAAGAGTGCAGTAAGTGGCTGGGCTAAGTTGGCAGTACATTTTTTCAACAAAACAGAAGGGAGACCGTCAGGACCAAAAGAGAAATCCTCTTTGAGCAGATTCATTTTATTTATCACCGATGATATGTCAATATTAATGGACGTAAGAGAAGTCTGGGTGCAGCCGTTCATATAACTAAAATAGCTAACGTCAGCCTCAGAATTGTCACACGAAAACGCCGCCCCGAAAAATTCTGCAAAAAGATTGGATATACTTTTTGGATCCATTGACGAAGAATCGTATAATTTTAATACAGAGGGGTAACCATCAAATTTTTTTTTACTATTAATAAACTGATAAAACAACTTTGGTTTAGAGATAAGGTCAGACTGCATTTGAGAAAGATATCTTGTGTATAAGTATTCACACAAAACGGAGAAGTTATTATAAGCTAAAGTGTAGCTAGAAAAATCAGACTCTGATTTGGACCTTAGAAATGTTTGCCAAAGTTTGTTACGTTTATTGCGAAGAGAGCGAAGTTCTTTGTTATACCATGGAGGAGAAGAAGTAATGTTTTTTTGAGAAAGTATTGGGATGGATTGGGAACAACAGTCAAAAATATGTGCATAAAAAGTAGCGATAGTTATGTCGATATGTGTATTCTTTGGAATGGATGGTTAACAGTTTTTCCGCCGCTTAATGTGTGGGGCCTACAATTCGAGGTACACAAAACCAACCGTAAAGCATTTAGGTGGCAGCATGAGATCATGGTGTGGTTTTTCTTGGGGGGAATTCGTCCAATATTTCTATAATGACTAAAGAGTCGTATGTGGACATGCTGTAGACTGTTATGCTGCCCTGGGTATATGCCCCTTAAATGGCAGGATAACGACTATAAGCAAACGGCAAAGTCAACAAAGCTCTGGTTTCAAAAAAATTATAAATATAAAGATTGACGTTAGTAAAAAGAAACCTTTTTGAAATAGAAATATAACGGAAACATTTGAATCTCTCGAGCATCGCAACATTGTTTATTTTTATAAACAGTGCTCTAGTAAAACAGCCAGTTGCATTCCTCCCCTCTAACAATTCAACCGTTATACCCATACTTCTAGAAATGGTCATCGGTTTACCCTTGAGCCCAATTTCGGAAGAACTGCCAAGTGCAGAGATTCTTTGTTTAGCAATACTACACGAATGTGGAATGCTTTACCCGGCTCAATGTTTCCCACTCATTGCAATGTACAGACATTCAAACCAATGTTCATCGGGATCTCCTTTCAAAAGCTATCCTACTTTTCTAATTGCTCACATTGTGTTTAACATTATGAGGGTATTCATAACCCCTTGAGTGCTCGTGATCTCTGGAAGATTTTCCAAGAAGTTTGATATTCGGTTCCATAAGAAAAGTTCCAAAACTTGGTAGACTATTTGCCGAATCGAATGCATGTAGTTTTAAAAAATAAAGGCTTTTCAATAAAATATAAAATTTTATGAGCTAATAAATAAAGAGAAATGTCAGTGGTTTTCAAAATGTTTTGGTTTTTGTTAATTAAATCCAGCTCGTGGGAAATCTTAATGCCTTGTAAGTTTTGTAAAACATCAAAGTACTTACTACTAATATATAGCATACATTTTTTTGAATATTTGCCTAATAAAAGTACTACATAAAATATTACTAAAAATTATCGAGAGTTGCTATTATGTAGGCCATGGCTTTATGTCAAAAAAAAGTTGTGTTTGCCTAGTTTTTTGGACGATCTGTCATTGTTTTATGTGTGTCCAGTAATAATTTATTAAAAAATAGCTTTAGCACGATACTAGATAAAAAGTTAGTAAAATTCTCTGAAGTTAGCAAATTGCCAAAATTATGTTAAAATCTTGACACTAGGACGTTTTAAATTATTGTTAAAAAAAGAAGGGGCGATTGTGAAACCTCTTGTAGAAACATTGGTGCAAACGATATCGAAATAAAAGGAAGAATAATAGCAAACCAAACAATTATTGCAAATCTAATATTTTTGGGTTTTTAAAAAATTATCATATTAATTATATATTTTATTGCTGCCTTTCAATATCCAACTTTCCGAAAATTTAAAGAAACCACAGAGCTGTTATTCCCTTAATCAAATAATTGTAAAAAAAAAAAATACTTTAATGACCTGATGTGTGAAAATCGATATTTACTGAATGGGAAACTTGGAAAACGTATACTTCAGAGACAAAATGTGTCTTCCTTTTTAAGAGATCTTGTGTGTGATTAAACATATTCATATATGTAAGTGTGTATGTGTATGTGTAGATGCATGATTGTACGTTTGCATAACATCTTTAACGAAGGACAGTGGGAAATTAAGCTGAAAGTAATTTTGTTAGAACAAAAAACCTTCTGAGCATCACATCAACCGAAAAGCGAAATTAAGCTATCAAAAAATTTTCCCATATTAACTTTCAACGTTTGGGACAGAGCTCGTGAAAGATTAAATTCAAATTATGTACAAAATGGAAATTTTCTTTTTAACTTGGGAGCCATGGGCTCGGTCAACTGAAAATTATATTAATTGGCAACTCATTGGTCAGCTTTTATGGTTGGACAAAAAAAAAGAAGAGGATCCATCATCAAAGCAAAACCAAAGCATTATAGCTTCCTTCCGCTACAAGGTAAGTGTTGGCATGAGTATCGTTTGTTGATTTTTAAATTAAACTTTAAAATAATTTATCCAATTTTCAATTTAAGATTATTACAACGGTATTTTGTGTCAATAAAGTTAAAGATTAGGAACCAAACGGCGGATAAAGAAGCAGCATTAATGATAACATTACATGTGCATACATCATACATACTATACATATAAGTAATTATGTACATATAAAGAATATGTAAAATTAAAAACAAGTTGTGAAATAATGTTTTTTTCTTTGTCCCATTAAAAAAACTATTCGTTGTGTGTGGCCTCTGGTGATTTCGGAATAGGATTCTTAGGTTTTTTCTACTGTTAGGGTATACGTATATCCAATGCTGACATCATTTATCGGGGATTTATGAAAAGGCTTGGCGAAAAGAGTGTACTGGTTAACTTTAATATCGAGATAAATGCGTCAGCCTTTTGCGGACCTAGGTTCCTCAAAGGCCCAAGCGTCAAATAGCAAGATTTTGCAATACCTTAAAGATACCGACATAGAGCTCTGAAACTGAGTAAAGTCATATAATACTGTGATTTCGGAACCTTAGTCCTACTATGTTCAAATGGTGGACACGTACACCCAAGAGGGCACAAGCGTCCGCAGGTTTTTTTCAAAACCCACCTCTGTGCACCTACTCCTACTCTCACCTCCCCGTGGTGAACATCGGGTACCTAGTACCTCAACTGGAGATTGGGTCTCAACCCCAGTGGAAAGTTGTTGGGGGTAGCAAACGAGAGAGGGGGGGAGAGGTGTTCCCACTAAGGCACCTCTCCTTTTACCCACACGGCAGCGGAAGAATTCCCCAGATGGAATCAACGGTGGCGTCTACAGTTCCAGTTAGGATGAACTACTTGGTGAACACCTTATATGGGTTACTTCGACATATTCGTAGCTCAGGCCTATAAGGAGCAGATTCGTCCGGCTCCCTACCCTTGGAGTTATACTAAGGGTCTGATGTTCCAGGTCGTTGGTTGTGCGTCGGGGTAACTTCCCTACCACGTAAAAAATTTATTTGTTTCGAAACAACAACAAGCCTCGGATATGGATGATTTTAATGTTGACGACCCCAGCAAACGAAACAAGGACAACGATTTTCGGATCTGCACGTGGAATATCCGGACCTTAAACAGGCCACGTGCTGCCGAACAAATAGTGGAGAGCCTGGATAGGCTAAAGGCTCACATTACAGCCACCCAGGAAGTGCGATGGGATGGAGAGGGCATCCGAAGGATGAAAACGTGTGACATCTACTTCGGCGAGTGCTACAAGGAGTAGGGTCAGCGGCTTTTTTAATGTGGATTTGTGGTAAGGGAAAGACTTAGGCAAGAAGTCTTGGGCTTCAGAAATGTAAGCGAGCGCCTGGTCACAATCCGCATCAAAGCGAAATTCAAAAACGTGACGCTGATTTGTGTCCATGCCCCAACGGAAGAAAAAGATGACTCAACCAAAGAAGAATTCTACAACCTTCTCGAGAAAACGTATGATAGGTGCCCCAAGTACGACCTTAAGATTATTCCTGGTGACTTCAACGCCAAGATCGGAAAGGAGGGCATCTTTGGTTCGATAGTCGGAGGACACAGCCTGCACGACAACACTTTCGGTAACGGACTCAGGCTGATTGAATTTGCGGCGGGGCGAAATGTCATCATAGCTAGCACTCGATTCCCACACCTCAATATATACAAAGGGACCTGGCGGTCTCCGGATCAACTAACCGTCAACCAGATTGATCATGTTGCGGTAGACGCGAGACATGCTTCCAGTATCCTGGATGTCCGAACATTCCGGGGAGCCAACATAGACTCGGATCATTACTTGGTGGTAGCCCAAGTACGGATGCGGATATCCATGACGCCATAACGACGGACGGATTCAATGTCGCGAGGTTAAAATCACAGGAGGTCGCCATCACTTTTGCAGACCGAGTCTCTCTTAATCTCTCAGCAAGCCCGCCTCCAGCTTCATCTACGGAGGACCTGTGGAAGCACTGCCAGAATGCCATCAGTAGTGCCGCCACTGGGTTTCACAAGGCCACCACAACGAAACCCCTGGTTTGACGAAGAATGCAGGTTGGCGCATGTAGCGAAGAACGAGGCCTACCAATTAATGCTGCAGGCAAGAATCAGAGCTGCTGAGAGAGATGCCCGGGAGCTCTACGGGCAAAGACGAAGGGAGTACCGCCGACTTCTAAGGAGGAAAAAGAGAGAGCATGCGAAGCGGGCGGTTGAGGCTATTGAGGACTGTACCGGCAGGGGGGATGTTCGAAAGTTTTACCAAAGGGTGAGGCAGTCCACCCAGGGCTACAAAGCTAGAACGGAAGCCTGTCGAGATGAGAGTGGGAATATGGTAGTGGACACGCAGTCTGTGCTGAGGATCTGGAAACAACACTTTTCCAGACTGCTGAACGGCGAGGAAGGCCAAAATTCCGCAACTAGGTGGAACGTTCCATTCAACCTGGACGATGATGGTCAAAATTTCCGTCCACCCGACCTAAATGAAGTGCGGTCAGCGCTAGCCAAGCTGAAAGCGTACAAAGCTGCTGGCGCGGATGGCTTGCTAGCTGATCTATTCAAAGCAGGTGGGGATGACTTGGTAGGGAGCATGCACCAACTCATATCAAAAATCTGGTCGGATGAAATATGCCCAATGAATGAAACCTCGGCATAGTGTGCCCCATCCACAAAAAAGGAGATGCCCCGACATGTGCCAATTACAGAGGGGTATAAGTCCTGTCGTCTGTACTGTGTGAGCGCCTAAAACCGTTTGTCAACGAGCTGATCGGCCCCTATCAGTGTGGTTTTAGGCCCGGCAAATCTACCATGGATCAGATGTTCACACTTCGACAGATTTTGGAAAAAACCCAGGAGTTCCAAATCGATACGCACCACCTTTTTATCGATTTCAAAGTCGCGTATGATAGCGTGGACAGAGAACAAATATATAGAGCCATGTCTCACATCGGAATCCCTGCCAAGCTCGTCCGCTTGTGCAGGATGACGATAGAGAAATCTCGCTGCTCCGTCAAGGTCGGTAAGAACACCACACAACCCTTTGATGTCGAGAAAGGTCTGAGGCAAGGCGACGCGCTATCATGCAACCTATTTAACATCGCTCTTGAAGCAATTGTACGAAACTCAAACGTCAACAAAAGAGGTACAATTTTTCAAGTCAGTTCAACTGCTTGCTTATGCGGATGATATTGATATCATTGGGAGGACGAAGCAAGCTGTTACCGGTGCGTTTGCAAGTATTGAACTGGAGGCGGCGAAAATGGGTTTGGCTGTTAATGAGGACAAGACGAATTATATGCTATCATCGAGAAAGGAATCTCAACATCGTCGACTCGGGCAAAACGTCACAATGGATAGGTATAACTTCGAAGTCGTCAAAAAATTTTGTCTACCTGGGCTCCACTATAACATCGCAAAACGACATCAGTGCAGAGATCAAGCGAAGAATTACTCTTGCCAACCGCTGTTTCTTCGGGCTAAGAAGGCATTTGAGTAATAAAGCCCTATCTCAAAGAACCGAGAACTTGTATAAGACCCTTATAATCCCGGTCCTGCTGTATGGGGCAGAAGCATGGACACTATCTAAAACGGATGAAAATCTGCTTGGGTGCTTTGAAAGAAAAATTCTTCGTTTGATCTTCGGTCCAGTCCGTATCGATGGAGTATGGAGGAGAAGGTTCAACAACGAGCTGTACGGGCTTTACAGCGACGTTGACCTAGTCAAGAAGCTGAAAATACAACGGCTGAGATGGCTTGGACACTTGGAGCGTATGGACACCGACGCACCAGCCCGTCGAATCTTCGAATCCACCCCTGATGGTCTGCGCAGCAGAGGAAGACCCCACCTCAGGTGGCGCGCACAAGTGGAGAGCGACCTCAACCAACTTGGAGTGCGTAACTGGAGGCAGCTAGCTAGGGACCGAGCTAGCTGGAGGGGCTTGTTGGTTGAGGCCGTAGTCCACCCTGGACTGTGAACGCCATCTAAAGTAAAGTAAGTAAGTCCTACTACAGGCGATCTTATTAAACGGACACGTTATTTTAGAGAAAAAGGAATTAACCACTTTAAGCCCAATTGGACGACTACGGTCTAAATTATTTTTTTATATTTTTACATGCTCTTTTAGGTTTAATTTCTAAGGCCAATAGATAATAGATACTTTTAAGTCAATAAATTATTAGGTTAAGTTATGTGATCATCATTTTGTAAATCACATCAACATTGTTGAAATGTACCTCTTATTTTTGCGAGCTTCGAAGAAGCTTAATGGCGAAGTAATCACCAAGATCCATCTCCCCTACATCCATCGAACTGAGCACAGCATCACCATCGTGCCATTGACTCCGTAGTTTACGCTCTACTTCGTTTCCTCCACTCCAGCTTTATCCCTACGCCTCTAATACTTTTCCGATATAGCATCCGTTCCTAATCTTACCTACTTCCTTAGCAATCGTTCCAAATGCCCATATATAGGAAGTTTCTCTTTTAATATTGAAACAAAGTTTAATTAAAATCATTAGAGAAGTTTTCCAGAAAATTTTAAGTTCTAACTCGATAAGGTAAAGCGTTCTTAAAGACGTTCATTCGCAACACTACATTGTTTCTATTTTCAAAAGAAAATTTGTTTTATTTATTTTCCAACTTTGAAATTTCTTTCTCCGAAAATCTTTAAGAGGATTATTACTGACAAGAGAAAGGAACACGAATAATTTCTATCATTTACAACACGATTATGTCATGCCTATAAAATTTAACCACGCGGAAATGAAATGACAAGTAGCATATTCAAACAAAATAAAACATTCTGCCCTAGTTTTTTTTTTTTTTTTTAAATAAAAACAAAAAGCGAATGCGAACCGAACCGGCTTAGTGCCAAAAAATTCAGTTTCTTTTCAGCTTACTACTTTTAATTATTGTGCTTTATTTATTGTTTAAAATTAACTTTACAAAATATAAACACACAAGGGGTACACAAAGAAAAACATTTCCTGGATGATTGTGTGCATGGCGTTTCATCATTGCGAAGAATCACCTGTTAGGCATGCTTTGTCCAACTAGTTTTATCACATCCTATTCTCAAAGATAAATCCTATAATAAATATATATGTATAGATATATTAATATTACATTGAATTTAAGCTAAAAACTAAAAGAACACAGACCACTGTGTAACATTTGGGGGAAATATTAGTCTGTTGCCAACATATTCTAAAATTGTTTTGTATCGTGTATTGCATAATTCTTGATGGCAAAATCAGATAGTTTCACCGAAATAAATACATATCATTGGGTCGTATTTTTAGTTAAAAATATTTGCAATATGTACTGAAAACGATCAGCTGAATTTTTGTTGTCAGGATCAAAGTAGTTGATAGAGTAGAATGACTCTCACTGTCACTTATGTAATCCAAATGCTTTGATGTGTATTGTTTAAGTACTTCTGTTATGTAGCAGTCTAAATCAGATGTTATAGATGATCTTTAACATGAGTTTTGATATAAAATTGGAAACATTTAAAAATGTATGTAAATTTAGAGTGAAATTGTAAAAGAAGGAGATGATTGCATTATCAATTCCATATGGCTTCAGAGTTCATAAAATTCATTCTTATTCAAAGTCTTTATTTTCATATGATTTAGTTCTTTCTGTCTCGTTTGTGGTTTATTTCAAGCAGAAAAATTCAAACAAAAACAAAAAGTGAATACAATTTAAGATCAACAATTAGAGTTGATTTAAATTATTGAAATGTTGAGAGATTAGATTGCCCTTTACTGAATTGTAGAAAATGTTGAATGTGACATATTTTGTGACTGATTTTGACAGTTGAACTTGTCATCATCAATTTTTAATTTAAAAAATCAGAGTCAATATAAAAGTGAGCGTTTTATTCACTTTTAATTGCTGCGCTGGTTATAAGTTTCACCAAAACAAATAACAATTTTTCCCGAAAATTGTAAGTTATTTAATTAAGTAACTATGCCCAAAATGAGTGCGGTCTAATATTTTGTGTTACGAAATGCATTTTTTCTTGGTTAAAATCAGCGAAAAATATCTTTTCAATATGTCATAATGAGAAGTCACATATAAGCCATAATGCACTCAAGTGAAACCCTTCTTTCTTCGTATTGTTTCTCTTGACCATCAATTAAATCTACGTTTGTAGTACCCCGATTATTGGAAAGAAGGGGAGACTTATCTGAACGACAATTTGGTTTCAAAAAACGTCGCTCCACGACAGGAGCGATAGAAGAAGTAGTTAGAGCTGCTGAAACCACCCACCGGGGAAATCATTTCAACCGGAAAATAGTGGTACTGGCAAAACTAGACGTCCGTAACGCCTTCAACTCTGTTAGGTGGACAAATATACTGGCCGCACTGGAAAGAAAGTTCCAAATCCCGGAAAATCTTTTGCAGATGGTGAGAGATTATCTCAGAGATAGCGAACTAATTTATCAAACAACAGACGGACCGAGAAGAAAAGTTATAACGCAGGAGCAACGCAGGGTTCTATCCTTGGACCAGTCTTATGGAATATCTCTTACGATTATATCCTTTGCATGGAGATGCCTGAGGATTCCTTTTTAGATGCCGCGGTGATAACAGTAAGAGACACCGAAAGTGCCCAGAGAAAACGCAACCAAGTCATGCGAAGAATAAATACCGGGATGGAGGAACACGGCTTGTCTCTAGCTACTGAGAAAACCGAAGTAGTGCTATTAACAAAGAAGCGAATTCCCACGCTTCTCGACTTCCGCATTCACACCGAAATTATAAGAAGTAAGAATGCTGTTAAATACCTAAAAATAAGACTCGACACAAAGCAAAACTGTGAATGGCGACAACGCACGGTATTCTACTGTATGGGAGCGAGATCTAGGCGGACGCACTAAATCAAGAAAAGTACCGGAAGCAGATGGCATCGGTACAGAGACGTGGTGCCTTACGGATAGCCAGCGCGTACCGCACAGTGTCGAAGCCAGCTGTTCTAGTAGTCGCAGGTGTGACACCAATAGACCTCCTTGCAGCACAAAGAAAGTACGTACACGAAAATAAAGCGGAAATTGTAGTGAAAGCTGCGACGGCGGAAGCTCTCACACAACGGAAGTGGCAAGAACCATGGGAGTCTGAAAGCAGAGGCCGCTGGGCTGCAAGGCTCATCAGACAGGATGGTAAATGGAGTAACCGGAAACACGGCGAAGTGAACTATTACGTCACCTAGTTCCTTACCGATACTTCCTACCTGCACAAGATTGGTAAAACAAGAAACCCCTCTTGCCAGTATGGAGATTCGAACTATGATGACGTACACCACACTATCTTCGGGTGCAGCAGATGGGAATCCCTCCGCCTTGATTTGATCGAACTATTGGCGAAACCAACCAAGATAATATCATCCAGAAGATGCTTGAGAATGATGAATAATGGATGCGAATATGTTTACATTCGACCCAAATCCTGAGCACTAAGAAACAGGAGGAGTCAGTTCAAGGAACGACTGAACCTGCCTAGACAAGGACCCCCCCCCTCGAAGTAATGCGAAAGTCGTCCCGAGGGGGAGATCATCGAGCCACTTTTGGATGTTTAGCTGGTATGCCTGTGAAATGAACATTAATGTCGATTCGTTAAATCACGACTTCGTTAAGTTACCATTTCCAGTACTTAATCGTAATTCCATAACCGTATCTGGGCCTCCTGATGGGTATTCCTCTGAAGTTCAGTTTTATTTTACTTGTATGAAAAAAGCACGGACGTAGTGGAAAATATTTTGTTAAGTTTTGCCTTAAATCACGCACAACTTTAATACCACCTTAAGGAGAGACTTATTTCCATCTCGTTGGAAGTTAGCCAAAATCTTACCTATTCCGAAAAACAGCGAGTGGAAATGAATTCCTACCTGTTTATGTGCTGATTTTCTTGTCAAAAGTTTTCTTGAGAGAGTTAGAGAGGGTAAGGCAGAAAAAACTTAATGCCCATCTTAGAACAAAACACATCCTCTCATCTAAGCAGTGTGAATTCCGCTAAAAGCATAGTTGTTCCACCGCAATCATTAAGATATTAGACTCGTCTTGGATTAAAAATCATGTCACGCTCCTTGAACTGCTTGGTTTTCAAAAGCATTCGACACAGTTGACCAAGATAATCTTTTTTAGAAACTATCTTCATTGTATGGTTTGTTATCTTCTGCAGTTCTTCCTTCGGGATAGGAAACAGGCATTTTCTGTTGGAAATATTACTTCAAGTTTCCTTCAGATTACTAGAGGAGTCCCTCGGGGTTCCATCTAAGGGCCTTTTTTTTTTCTCCCTTTATATAAATGAACTCTCGATAAAGATAACTTACTCCTTGATTTAAATGTATGCTTACGTTGCGTAATTACACAATATTTGTCCCCTAGGAGTGATTGACCTAGTAAAAACTTCTCACTGGTATAAATGCAATGGCCTGGTTTTGAATCCCCTGAAACCCAAATGTATTGTCATTAGTAGAGACCTGGATTATTTTCTCAGCTTACAGTTGAACAACTCAAACATTTCTTATGTTTCAACTGTAAGAAATGTTGGTATGTTGTTTAATCGTACGTCTTTGGATTTGCACCTCCAATATGCCGCTGGTAAAGTATATGGAGTATTCCATAGAGTATGGAACTCCCAGTATTGTACCTTTCTTTAAACAAGAATGCTTTGGACTTAAACGCCGGTTTTACCAATACTCACAAACGGGTGCGAAATAATGGGTGATTTTTTGGCTATTTTCTTTTTGGCAACACTGGTTTTGACAGCTCACGCACGCACGCATGTTTCGTGTTTTCTGTCACTGTCAAACATTTTCAGTTTGGTCTATAATTTAACCATGAATCGTCTTACAAACTAACAACGCTTGCAAATTATTGAATTTTATTATCATCGCGCGCTTCTTCCATTTTATGGTCACTTTTATCGACCTACTGAGGCGGAGATTCGGGCTATTGTGACCAAATTTCGGACCAAATTTACATTGTTGGACATTAAACCACCAACACGCTTACGTAGAGTGCGAACTGAGGAAAATATCGCAGCTGTGACCGTGAATTATCCATTCGGCGCCGTTTGCAATGATTACGCAAAATGGAAGAGCTTGACTTGCATGACATGTGGTTTCAATAAGAAGGTGCCACATTCCACACAGCACGCGTAACAATGGACCAATTTTTTTTTTTTTTTTTTTTTTTTTTTTAATTTCCGATGGCTGTTAAAAAATCACTCGTTATTTTGCATTCTATAAGTAAGTAAAGGCTTAATGATGCTTTCAATAATACCAAGCGTTATATATTTTGGCTTCGAAGATTTGAACATGTGCCAAATATCTCAGCGGAAGTAGTTTTTCTGGAAGAAAACTCTGAGGATTTTTTGTTCACCCTAGATAAACTCATTTGAACGAACGTAAATTCTGTGATGGATTTCTCGGACTGTTTTAAGGGACCCTGCTTCGAATTTATACCGTCAAATTGCCACCAAATAGTACCCCTTGGCATAATGGTTAGTGCGTTGGACTGTCATGCGGAAGGTCTCGGGTTCGATCCTTGCCGCTGCAAGAAATTTTTTTTCAGGGGTGTACTGCCTCTTGCGAGGAATTGACAAATTCTCCAAGAGTATATCTTGTCATGGAAAGTGCTGCTCATTAGCCGTTCGGAATCGGCAGAAAATTGTAGGCCCCTCCGTTCCCTGGTAACACGCACACAGGAATGGTTGAGAGTTGTAAGTCACTAGGTCCTGGTTCACTCCGAGTTGTTGCACCACTAAATTTATTTATTTTATTTAAATTGCCACCAAGGGCTTTATTGTCTACTGATCCTGATATTTTGAATTAAGACAAAGAGCATAGTAACTGCTTTCCTATTTATAACTCTTAGGTTTAGAGAGAATCAACCTGATACTAGAATATCCCATAATATTCTATTTAAAACTCTAAGTTTCAAGGGTCAATAAGTCCGTGACCTTTTGAATTTGCTGACTGAAACAGCAACACTGCTCCTGTCAACAGGCATCTGTCAGTTGACTCCTGTCAAAATTTAAACTTGCTGCGTCAGTTAGTTTGTGTTTGACAGCTATTTTTATCAGACTACTCACTAATTTGAGGAGAAAATGGAAAAAAGTGAATTTCGTGTGCTTATTAAGCATTATTTCTTGCGAAAAAAAACCATTACCGAGACCAAGGCTAAGCTTGATAAATACTATGGGGACTCTGCACCATCGATTTCAATGGTAAAAAAGCGGTTTACTGAATTTCGTTGTGGCCGTACAAGCACTGAAGATGCCGAACGTCCTGGACGCTCAGTTGAGGTCTCTACACCCGAAACAATCGAAAAAATTCACCATATGGTGTTGGCCGACCGAAGATTGAAAGTGCGAGAAATTGTGGAAGCCGTAGGGATCTCGCATGGCTCAGTGGTTTCAATTTTGAATGATCACTTGGGCATGAGAAAGCTTTCCGCAAGATGGGTGCCGCGTTTGCTCACAGTCGACCACAAACGCAATCGTGTAACAACTTCACAGGAAGGTTTGGCGTTGTTTAATCGCAATATGGAGGAGTTTTTGTGCCGTTTTGTAACCGTGGACGAAACATGGATCCATCACAACACACCAGAGACCAAACAACAGTCAAAACAGTGGGTTTCTAAGGGTGAATCGGCGCCAAAGAAGGCCAAGGTGGGTTTGTCAGCCAATAAAGTTATGGCGACTGTTTTTTGGGATGCACGCGGGATAATCCACATTGACTACCTTCAAAAGGGAAGAACAATCAATGGGGAATATTATGCCAACTTATTGGACCGATTCAATGACTGATGGACTGATTCAATGGCCAAGAAAAAAGTTCTTTTCCACCAAGACAATGCAAGGGTGCACACATGTGCAGTTGCCATGGCAAAAATCCATGAATTGGGCTATGAATTGCTCCCTCATCCAGCCTATTCTCCAGATTTGGCTCCGAGCGACTACTTCTTGTTCCCAAACCTGAAGAAATGGCTTGGTGGAAAAAGATTTGACTCCAATGATGAAGTCATCTCGCAAACAAAGGCCTATTTTGAGGACCTCGACAAATCATTTTTTTTGGAAGGGATAAAAAAATTGGAGAAGCGTTGGACAAAGTGTATAGAACTCAAGGGAGACTACGTTGAAAAATAGAATTATTTTTTTATCAAAAAATCTGTGTTTTATTCCAAAAGTCACGGACTTATTGGCCCGCCCTCGTATCAGAAGTCAGGGCTAAAATTTAAAAACATGAATCATCAGAAACTGTATTTCCGGATACCAAAGCAACAGTACCTACTTGAATCCAAAAACCCCAAATCATCCAAATACCCTTAGAATAGTACGGGTGATACATCGATTGGCAGAATTTATCAGAATTTAATTATATCTATCTACATTATTTCCTCTCTGTGTCTATACTCGTATAATCCTTGAAAATCAAACGAACCGCTTCATCATATGCTCGATTAACGGGTATAAAATTTCAGTCTGCTAGTCACTCAAGTCAAGAGGTCAGCATTTTTGATAAGAATGGAGCCATTCTTTGACGCTGATGCGGAAACACTTTCAAGATTTCGATTATTCTGCTACTTTCAGCTCAAAATAACAAACTTGATTTGATTTAAACTGAACATACCTTTACCAAATCCATTCGTAAACTTTCCATTGGCCATTTCCCAATCATTTTTTGAAGATGAAATTGATTGAAGGTAGCAAAGAGCTGCTGTGGACATTTTCATTTTTACAGAAGATTTTTTTTTTTTTTTTTACAAAACACTAACTTGAACACTACACTACTTGTTGATCCACTATCACTGTCAGTTAAAACAGGTGAAATTTGCAACACATTTGATCTAATTTTCGTTTGTTAAGTTTTTGCTTCCTGTTTGACTGAATAAAAACATATAAAGAAAACACAAATTCGAGTGCAATACCGTTCCAATGCAGAGACCCGCGAAGGACTGCAGAGTTCAGAATTTTAACAAAATCAACGAAATAAAAAGAAACTCAATCAAATGCACACAAAGCGAATGCAAAACGAAAAAAAAATTAGAAAAGTAATTTGACAAAAACAAAACGCGAACAACCAAAACAAAAATTAAAAGTATAGTTGCGTTAAAAGATCAGAATGAGAAAGTACTTAATACCCCATTGATGCAATGCGCATGTATTTAAGAATTTAGCAAAAGGATGTTTTAAGAATATTTTTAGAAGCGAACATTTCATTCGGTTTGGTATTTTATTTTGTTTTGCATTTTTGACGTAGTTTTGCTTTTTTTTCTTCAAAGAGGCGCATAAAGGAGAATGGGTTGTTCTAATGTACATAAATCTCTTACATTACATCTTCTCCCAAAGAAAGACATGTCTGGCAACTGAAATAAAACAGGAGACAAAAAAGTAATGATGCTTGTTGCTGTTTTAGTTTGTTTTTTAGTTTTGTTTCTAATCAAAGAAAACGTTATCATACAATTTTAGTAAATCAGAATTTCTAGTTCTTCTCACACAAAATTACCTTAAATTTATCGGAAAACTTAATAGATCTACAGTGTTGGCCAAAACTCAAGCATGAAATTATTTCGCTTTAGCAAAGAGTAAAAGAAATTAGGAAAACCAACAATAATTTCATAATTTATTTTGTTTTCTAATCAGAGTATATTAGTTTTCAATTAACAGATATTGATTATTTTATAAATCTAACCTTACTTAAAATTCAACAAAATAATTCATAAACCCTAATTCAATGGGCTGTAGTGTAAAAAAAAATGTACTAAGACATTTTGGCAGGTTACCTTAAAAGAAAAATGAGCTCCATCCATACCATGTTCAAAGAGTGCAAAGTCCACTACCCCGAGATTACCCTGAAAGAGTTGCATCTTTGTCGAACAATACTACAACGCTACGGGAAATACCCGCGATGTTTGGACAAAATTTAAAAAGAATGGATACATGCACCTTCACAATTTGCACGAGTGGCATGGCCAAAAGTTTGAGTCCAACATAGTCAACTGACTTCATTAATGCCTGGGGTTGATTTTTTGAATTAAAGATTGGGTTTTTTACCTATTTTTTTTACCTGAACAATACGCAACACCTTCAGGTAGTAAAAGTTAGATTTTTAATCCAGATTTTTTTTAAAAAGGGTGTTTTTTTAATAAATGTGGAAAAACCGATTATATGGATTATTGAGACGTAATTGGGTTTTTCATAATTAAAAATTTGTATGACTTTTGGTTGTTGATTTAACACTTTTTTATGACGCTAAACGTAAAAAAGGTTTTCGAGATCGAAGAATTTTAGACCTGGATTGCAAGTTTTTTATATAAAACCCACGTTTTGAAGTCATAATCATTTATTTGAGATTCTTCATCTTTTGAGTAAACAACTAATTTAAAATGGGAATGGAATGGCGGAAGCCACGATTGAAAAACGTTCTGCAATCATCATTGTTATTAAAGAAGGTTTCGGGATGAATGCCCTTCATCGGAATCTGCGTAGTGGAATACATTACAGGATTGCTGGAACAATATACCAAATGAAAAAATTCAAAAACTTATAGGTAGATTACCAAGAATTGTAAAAAAAGTAATCACGTGTATTTGTAAACAACATAACAAAAATATTTTCTCCTTATTTTGTCTTTATTTATGCTCCTCATAAATTCTACATACTCATTTTTTACTAAAAAGTTTTTTTCGGTGCTAGAATTTGGTTTTCCTTCGAAAAATGAGAGTGGACTCAAACTTTTGGCATGCAGTGTAGAAAATCCACATTCGACGGGGGAAAATAAATCGCAGTACCACTTCAAAGTTAATATGTGGACCGGAATTTTGAATCATAAAATTATTAGACCATTCGAGCTACCAGAGAATTTTTTTTTTATTTTAATTTATAAAATCAAATTATACACACAACATGGAGACTAAACCACAAAGAAATCTACCAGAGAACTTGAACGGCGAGGTGTATTTAGATTTTTTTACAAAACCACTAGACAAATTTATTGGAAGATGTGTCACTTCTCACTTATCATTTATGGAAATATGTGGTTTCAACAAGACGGCTCGGCTGCCCAGCGCGTTATGCTAGCTTAGTCAGACAATTTCTTGATGAAGAATACCCAGGCAGGTGGATATGGCGGTCTGGGGAAATTTTGTGGCCAGTCCGTTCACCTGACTTAAGCAGCCCTCTGTATTTCTTTCTTTTGGGGGCATTAAAAGAAAAAGTCTACTCAAAACCGATACAAAACTTAGCCGAGCTGCGCCAAAAAATCACGGAGGCTGTTGAAGACATCAACTCAAGGAGTTTCGATCGTCTTATAAACCGATCTTTTTTAAACAATTTGAATATTTGTTATAGCTAATCTAAATATTTTTTTTATGTAATTTTTGTTGAAAAATTGAATTTTATTTAAAACTTAAACCAAAAGAATAGAAATGAATAACTATCTGATAGCCCGCGGTACTCTAGGCCTGGTAGTAGTTACTCATAAATTACTGTTCACCCCCCTCGAATTTAAACTTGACGCGAGGAAGCCTAGAGTGCATTCAAAGTTTTTTTTAATGAATTAAAAAGAATTATATTTTAAAACCGGATTACTTGAAGAAAACATTTTTGCTTCCGTTATGTATGGAAAAATATTATACCATTTTGAAATAAGAATAGAACACGTCAACTTTTAAGGTAACCTGCCAAAATGTCTTAGTACATTTTTTACACTACAGACAATTGAATTAGGGTAATGTACAAATTTTGAGTACTTAGTAGGGCAAAAAAGTGATATTTTCATTAAAACTGATACAGGTGTTAAAATTTTTGAATGCAATTGTTAGCAGGGTTATTCAAGGTTCCATACCAACAACAAAAAATTGAGAAAAATTAAGATTTGTAATCACGGCACTTGAAAGACCGACACAGGATGACCATTTTTTAGATCTTTTCGAATACCTATAACTCACCAAATACATGGCTACGATTTTTTTATTTTTTTTTACCTATCACCCGTTTCGTTTTGACGTTGAATTCTGGGAAACAATGTCCGCACAGTCCGCAGATATGATAGAGAATCTATGGAAAGTATTGGATAGACGTATCAGAGAACATGCCATATCCAGCAAGGCTCAGTTAAAAACGGTGATTGCAGACGAATGGAAAAAAATTGATCAACAAACTATAGGGTTTTCCAATAAGAGGTGTTATTTTGATATTCAAAGAAAAATGGCATTTTTGGAGATAAATGATCGGATGGTTATTTCATTATAAAGAGGAAGGTATGCCGTTAATAATGGAACACAACATCAGCCAAATGGCCGCCAAGACCACGCTTACAGGACCATATCCTTTTCATGAAATTTTCCATAACCAAATCGCAAAGTGGCTGATGAGGCCCATTTCCACCTCGGAGGCTATACGTCAACAAGCAAAACTATCGCATCTGGGGCTCGGAAAACCCAAGAGTTATTGTTGAAAAGCCTCTCCATCCTCAACGCGTGACTGTTTGGTGCCCAGCGTCGATTCAAGACCTCAAAGATGAAATTCGTGAGGCTATCGAGGACATAGGGCAGCCACTTTGCGATTTGGTTATGGAAAATTTCATGAAAAGGATATGGTCCTGTAAGCGTGGTCTTGGCGGCCATTTGGCTGATGTTGTGTTCCATTATTAACGGCATACCTTCTTCTTTATAATGAAATAACCATCCGATCATTTATCTCCAAAAATGCCATTTTTCTTTGAATATCAAAATAACACCTCTTATTGGAAAACCCTATACAAGTAAACTGGTAATCACCATGCAAACTAGGTTAAAAGAATTCACAAGGAATAAGGGTATGCCAACTATTTTTAGTAACTATCTGATACGTAATTACTCAAATGAACTTAGTTTGTGCCAATAGTTTTTCTCAAAAAAAAAAAAAACTTATTCTGAATTTACATTACTTAGATTAAGGATAAGTTATGTTTTTTGATATGAACAGTGTATCACAAAAGTAAGTAAGCACCTGCAGCATTTTAAGGTTAAGTATTTAATGGTGTAGTTAACTTCGACTTTTTTTTAGTTTTTGGTTGCTTATCTCTCTTTTCTATACATTTTTTCAGTTTAAGATTAATTAATAATAAATAAAATGGAAATAGATTTTAAAAAATTATAATCAAACACTATATTTGGAAAATAAATCGGAATGCACAAAATAATGCAAAATAATAACCATAATAATATTTGAAATTTGCAAAATGACCCCCGATCACGACGTTCTCGCAAGCTCACTCAACAGGAATGCCGTATTATTGTTAGGAAATTGAAGAGGAATCCCAAAGTAAGCGCATCAAAGATATCAGCAGAAATAATTAAAGAAACAGGTAAGTCCTGTAACCCTCAAACTATTCAATGAGTGCTCTACTAATCCGGTTATCATGGTCGAAACATTGGAAAGAAACCTTACACAAGTAAAAAAAAAAAATCGCCAAAAGCGGCTCTTCTTTGCAAAATCCCATGAATCTAAGCAAGCAGAATTTTAGAACACAGTTGTTTTCTCCAATGAAAGCTAATTTAATATCCACGGCTCAGATGGACGCGGAAAAGTTTGGAGAAAAAAACGCAGAGCTTAAATCATCGAACATGTCAGAAACCGTGAGGCTCGGTAGTGGAAACGTTTTGGTGTGGGGTTGTATGCCAGCATCTGGTGTCGGCAATTTAGTTTTTTTTTTTTTTTTATAATTAACGCGAACTGAAGGGATTATGACTACCCTTTAAATGTTGGTTGAACACAGTGCGAGCATTTAAGAAACAGTGAGAGGATTGAGTAGGAGAAACCGATGTACATTCGTCTTAATTTTCTGGACATTGAAATGGGGAGGTTAAGGAATTCCACATTCGAGTCGTACGGCAAAAGAAAGAATCTCTGTACTTAACTGTACGTCCAAAGTTTGGCTCAAGGGTAAATTGATGAGCATTCCCTGCGGCACGAGTATTACGGTGAAATTTTTTTAGTGGGGGAATGCAACTCGCTATTTCAATAGAACATTGTTTATAGAAATAACGATAAAACAGTGATAGACAAGAGACATTTCGACGATGTTCCAACGAAAGAATTGTTTCGTAAATTACTCTGTCACCTATCAGCCTTAAAGCTCTATTCTGGATTCTGTCTAGTAATTGTAAAGATGTTTTTGATGCGCCAGCCCAGATATGAGAATTGTATTCTAGTTTAGGACGTATAAAAGCCTTATAAATTGTGGCTAGATCAGAGGGGGAGAAAAAGTTTTTACATCGTCTTAGGAAACCTAAGCATTTGGCCGCATTTTTAGCAATATCCAATATGTGGTCATTCCACAAAAGGTGGTCAGTAATACACATACCAAGAATTGATAGCTTTTCAGTTACTATGATGCAAGCTCCATCCATGAATAGGGGCATAGGGGAAATATTCCGCTTTAATTACAAAAAACAGCTCTGAGTTTTAGAAGCATTAAATTCAACACGATTTTTAATACCCCATTTAACGATGCTATTTAGATTGGAATTTAATGAGCTCAACATATATTGCCGTTGCAATTCAACATTCAAAGAACAAGGAATTGAATCAGGAAATGAATATGAAAAGCTGATGGTTTTTTTTTTTTTTTTTTTTTTTTTTTATAATAAGCACACACTCAAGGGGTTATGAATACCCTTATAATGTTATAGTAACACAGCGTGAGCAGTTAGGAAATGAGGAGGGGATTTAAAAGGAGATGCCGATGCACATTGGTTTTAAATGCTTGTACATCACAATGAGGGGGGAAAATCGAGTGGGGTATAGTGTTCCACATTCTAGTAGTACGGCTCAAGAATGAATCTCTGTATTTTACAGTACGCCCGAAATTAGGCTCAAGGGTAAACTGATGGGCATTCTTAGCAAGACGAGTGTTACGGCGAAATTGTTTCAAGGGAGGAATGCAACTGGCTATTTCATTTGAGCACTGTTTATAGAAGAAGCGATAAAACAAAGTTAGACAAGAGACATTACGACGGTGTTCGAGAGAAACAAAAGTTTCCGTAATAGATCTGTCTCCAATCAGTTTAAGGGCTCTGTTTTGGATTCTGTCTAAGAGGTGCAAGTGAGTCTTAGGAGCACCTGCCCAGATATGGGAGTTATACTCAAGCTTAGGCCGAATGTATGCCTTATAAATTGTAGCCAGATCAGAAGGGGAAAAAAACTGCTTACATCTTCTGAGGAAACCTAAGCATTTCGCTGCATTTTTCGCAACATCAAATATGTGATCATGCCACAAAAGATGGTCTGTAATAGACATACCAAGAACGGAAAGCTTTTCGGTTTCCTCGATGCAAGTACCATCCATGGATAATGGCAGGGGTGGAATATTTCGCTTGACAGACAGGAGACAGCTTTGGGTTTTCGAAGCATTAAATTCCACGCGATTTCTAATACCCCATTCTACAATGCTGTCTAGGTCGGAATTTAATGAACTTATCATATGCTGCCGTTGCAGAGCCACTTCCGAAGATGAAGGATGTGGATCTGGAAACGAATATGAAAAGCTGAGGGTACTGTCGTCAGCAAAACAATGTAGTGGATTAGAAGATACAGACAAGAGATCATTGATGAAGATGAGGAAGAGAGTCGGAGATAAAACAGAGCCTTGGGGTACACCAGCATTTATTTTGTGAATATCAGACTTAAAACCGTCCAAAACAACACGTATTGATCGGCCTGAAAGGTAATTTCTAATCCAACGAAGTAGACATTCATCGATGCCAAATGCACGCATTTTCGATAAGAGAGCTTCATGCCAAACTCTATCAAATGCTTTAGAAATATCAAGCGCAATAACCTTGGTTTCACCAAAATGGTGCAAGGATTTGTTCCACTTTTCGGTGAGATATGCCATCAGATCACCAGTAGACCTGTCGCTACGAAAGCCGTACTGCCGGTCATTAAGAAGCTTTCGTTCTTCAAGATATTTCTTAAGCTGATTATTAATCAGCGTTTCCATGACCTTGGAAAGAAGGGACGTAAGTGCAATTGGTCGGTAATTTGTGGGTGAGGAGGATTCGCCTTTTTTAGGGACTGGCTGGACAAATGCTGTTTTCCATCCACTCGGAAAGAGTCCAGAGGAATAGGATAGATAGAAAAGTTTACGCAATGGTTTTGCCAGCGTGGAAGAACACCTCTTCAGAACAATAGGGGATATACCATCTGGACCAGCGGATTTGTGTATTTCAAGATCTTTTAAGACTCTTGCAACTGCACGAGTGCGAAAGAAGATTCGTCCCATAAAACCATTTACGCTCTCAAGAACAGGAGGAGTCATAACACTATGTGGCAGCGTCGAATTTGCAGAAAACAGGGCTGCAAGCAAATTTGCCTTTCCTTGTGAGCTAGTCACAGGAGTATTATTGTGAACAAGTGTTGGAACCGACGAACAGCGGGAATTTCTAATATTTTTTACAAATGACCAAAAATTTTTACTACCTTTGGGACATTGTAGTATTTTTAGCCGTGTTTTTTGATCATGTAAAAACTTGGTTCGTTTGATATGGGCATTGCAAGCGTTCCGCGCTTGTTTGTATTTTGTCCGGTTTTCCTCAGATGGATTGGTTTTGTAATAACGGAAGCTATACTCTCTGAACCTTATAGCCTCTTTACAGCTATTATCGTACCATGAATTCTCCTTGGGTTTTATGCTTTTAGTCCTGTTAGGGATAAAAGTTTTCATTCCCTCGAGAATAATACCTGTTAACATATCAGTGTTTAAATCAACGTCACTACCGAGGAAGCATAGTGACCAGTTAAAGTTTCGATAGAAATTGTTGAGACCGTCCCAGTTGGCTTTCTCATATTGCCAGACAGTTCTCTTTGGTATTTTTTCTTTAACTGGATTGGTGGAACATGAGAAATTAGCTGATATGACACAGTGGTCCGACTTACCTAGAGGTGCTAGTACACTTATATTGTATTTATCAGGTTCAGAGGTAAGGAACAAATCAAGCGTGTTTGCGGATTGCCCGTCAATGTCGGGAAACCGAGTTGGCTCATTCACAAGCTGCGTTAAATGATTTAACACAGCAAAGATCTCAAGATACCTTCCTTCGGGTGTTGTCTGACCAGAATGTCGAAGCCAAGAAGAATTATGTACATTGAAATCGCCCGTAATAACGATTTCAGTGCGAGGAAAATGGGTAATAATTCTAAGTATAGAGTTCGACAGCGCATCAATTTCATTAAAGGTTGAATTGCTGTCAAGATTAGGGCTTCTGTAAACAAAGCAATAATGAATTATGTGCTTACGGACAGTACACTTGATCCACAAAAAGTTGAAGTTCGTATTGGAACAGTAGCCGTACTGGGGCTGAAGCTGGTAAGCGACATCATTCCTTATGTAGACGGCGAGACCATGATGGAGGAAGAAAATTGGCACCAAATTGTAACCCTGTAAATTAAATTCTGAAGAGTCAGTATTTTCACCTACTTGGGTTTCGCTTAATGCCAAAATAGCTGGCCTGTACTTTACAGTGTGGGCGTAAGCAGACAGAAAATTACTTCTTAAACCACGAATATTACTAAAATCCACACGAAATTTACCCATCACGGTGAAACACAAACACCAAAAAACACAATTTTAACGATAACGGGTTTCTAAGCTTGGCAATAAATGTAAAAACTATAGTTGACCAGCACATACAAACTAACGAAAGTGTTATGCCTATTCGTTACTTTACATGAACGAATCAACAAGTAATCACCCATCACCAAGCTATACGCCAAATGCTACATGGATCTAGTCATCGACAGCTCTCGCAGTGTGAAAAAAAAGACAAAATTAATCCACTCTACGGTTACGATCGATGACCAGACCCATGCAACAGTGCAGAGAAGGAGAAGGAAGGGGCAGGGAAACAACCGCTCGTCACTTATGTAATGCACAATTAGGATATTATTGTTTTGGTTTTTTTTTTTTTTCTCTTGTATTGTATTAGGCTATTGACACTGAATTAAATTATTGATTGATTGGTGCTGTCATCAGCAAAACAGTTAAGTGGATTAGTAGTTTCGGTAAAAAGATCATTTATAAAAATGAGAAAAAGAGTCCAAAACGACTTGAATTGAACGGTGTTTATAGATTCTTTGATGAATAGGTTCGATTATTTGAATATTTTAAAGAACAATCTTCGGAAAAGTGCCCATAAGCTGGGTATGCGTAGGGCATTTGTCTTCCAGCAAGACAATGATCCTAAACATACTAAGCATGTTGTCAAAGAATGGCTGCTTTATAACGTCCGAATCCAGCTCAAATCACCACCACAGTCGCCCGACTTAAATGTCATTGAACATTTATGGGAACATCTTGACCGACAAGTAAGAAAACATGAAATCAGGACGAAAGATGATTTAAAGCGTGTTCTTCAGGATGAATGGTTTAAAATTGGACAAAACGTTACGCAAAATTTGGTTAACTCAATGCCTCGACGTATGAAAGCAGTTATAAAAGCCAAAGGGTATCCAACGAAGTACTAAATGGATAAGATTTTACAAAATAACTGTAATGAATTGAAGGTTTATTTGAACTGCTTACTTACTTTTGTGATATAAATTTGTTAATTTAAGTCGAATATTTCTTAAGTTTTCTTTAAATTTTTATTTGAAATGTTATTTTTTAGTTCGAAATACATATCAATTACAGACAAAAATATTAAGTTTGTTTTTTTAACATTACTATCGATTGTTTGAAGGAAATGATCTTTAAGCTAAGGGGTGCTTACTTACTTTTGTGATTTACTGTATATCCGTTTCGTAATGAATTGAATTATTTTAATTTATATTAAGCATTTTTTCTAAATACTTCATTAAATCAATTACATTTATTGGGAAAAATTTGGTATAAGCCATAATTAGATTTCGCAAATAGCAGTTCATTTTTGTGCCCGCAGAAATGTTCAAACGGTTGATAATGGCTGAAGACACCAAAAAACTACCCATCGCGAAGACAAGAGAATTATCAGACTTATAAAAAAAATACCCCTTTATACGAGTATCTTTAACAAGTATAAAAAATGAACTTTAATCTTAAACAGGACGATGCGGCGAAGATCGATTGGCAGTGGCTTCCAATATTATCGACCAAAAACAAAAAAAAAAAACATTTACTTCTCGGCAAAACCGACTTGCGAGACTGCTCTCAGATGAAATCCAAGATCTGACGGATTTCGTAAGGTAAAAAGACTAAAAGGCGAACGCTTAAATCCTCGCTACACAAAGATCACAGTTAAGCCTGGTTTTGGGATGTTTTTTCCAGCCAAGGGGTTAACAGTATAAAGGATAGTTTCATGTGGAGGTAGATTCTTCAAAATATCATGCTTTCTCATGCTGAGGAAAATACGCCATTACGATGGATCTTTCAACATGACAACGGTACTAAACATACGGCTTATTTTGTGAAGGATTGGTTAAACGAAAACCGTATTGCTGTTATGAAGCGGTCCGCGAAATCCCTTAATCTGAACCCCATGGAGAAATTGTTGATCAGAGAATTCAAAAACGTGCTTAGTTTTCTTCGCTTAATTTTTAATGAGTTTTAAATTACTTTATTGATTTAAAAAAAAATACGAACTATAATTAAATATAAAATTAAATTATGCAGTTATTATTGGTTTTTTGATGTCTGTTACTTTTATCTAACACTGTATATCTTGATCGAAGTAATTGCGATAAAGCTTCTTTAAACGATCGTGAGCACAAACAATTTGTTCAACCAAGAAAAGGCCAATGTAGAGTAGTGTAGTGCAGTGCAGGTTCATGAAAACTGTCAGAGCAAACTCAAGCAGAAACGTCATACGTCAGATGTTAAAAAAAAGAAAACAAATTAAATTCGGCGCAAGTAAAATGCCTTATGCCTGCGCTGAAGTCGATGGTAAAGGGAAGAAATTCATTCCCACTGCCTGCGACGACGTTGTTGGCTTTTTAGGCACAAAATCTCTTCCTCCTCTCTTCACCTTTTTTCATCAAACTTTCAAACACTTGCGTTCGGAATCCTTCGTGCAAATATACATGCATACATAGATTTAATTAAGATATTATTGGATTAATTGGAGAACACTGAATCACCAGAGATTGCCCTTCACTCGAAGTTAGCTCTAATCTATGCATTATTTAAAAACTTTAATCAAAAATACAAAGCGCGGAAAATAATCAACTTTATTCGTTAACAAAATATAATCGAATAATGACAACAACTGATTTTGACAGTTTTCACCAACCTGCACTAGCTCAAAAGGTAGTGCAAAATATTCTGAACTAGTGTACACTAGTTCAGCATTCAGCTCAATGAACGCTAATCAGTGCAAGTCAGTGCAGAAATTTTCTCAATGAACACGAAAAAGTTACACTTTTCTGCCCAGGGTAGTCCAGTGCAGCTGGTTGAACAGAACTATAATGACAAAAACTAACACGAAGTGAGACGGGCAAAATGAATTGATTTCCAGATATAGTTTAATGAACCAAAATAGACTTATGTACAAGTATGTACATTCATTTTAATCACAACGTTTTTGCAGATTTATTTTTGGGAAAAGGCCTTTGATGAAAATGCACAAGCATTAATAAACACAACACAATTAGCATCTTTTTCTAAATTTGGTGAAATTTCGATTGTTAAAAATAACCCATGAACAATTTGTTTGTATTTTTCGACATCGAGAAGAAGGCTTTGAATGGGTTGCAATTGTTTGAGAACCAAAATAAATAAAATGCAGTCTAATATTGGAATATTGATAAAATGCATAAAAATAGATAAACAGTAAAAATGTACATTGTACACATAGTAACATTTGTATATTTATACTTTTTTTTTGTGTTTTCAGTTTCAACTACTAAGTCGTATTACACTACTTTTTGCGAAGCCATCAGGCGTCAACAAATATCGTGAAAGTAAAGTTTAAGTACCCCTAAAATAGACATCAGACTTCGACACAACTATCTTTACTGATGGGTCAAAAATGGAGTGTGGTGTTGATTCAGGAATCTTTTCTGAGACTTTGAATATAAAGGGTGGATAAATTTTAAGAGCCGATGTTGATTTTGAATAAAACACAAATTATTTAGGAAATTATTGTCATTTCCTTTTATTATGATAATATTGGTATGGTTCAATAATGTATGGAACGAAATATCGGCCAAATGACCGCCGCGACCTTAGCGGCACACCTCCATCCGATGATCCAAATTTTCGATGACGCTGAGGCATAATTGAGGTTCTATGCCGTTAATGTGCCGAATTATCTCATCATTTAGCTCTTGAATTGTTGCTGGCTTATCGACGTACAACTTTTCTTTCAAATAACCCCAAAGAAACAAGTCCAACGGTGTCAAATCACATAATCTTAGCGGTCAATTGACATCGCCACCACGTAAGATAACATGGACATTGAATTTGTCGCGCAAAAGAGCCATTGTTTCGTTAGCTGTGTGTCAAGTGGCACCATTCTGTTGAAACCACATATCGTCCACATCCATATCTTTCAATTCGGGCCATAAAAAGTTCGTTATCATCTCACGATAGCGAACACCATTCCCAGTAACTGTCTGACCGGCCTCATTTTGGAAAAAATACGGCCCGATGATGCCGCCAGCCCATAAACCGCACCAAACAGCCACTCTTTGTGGGTTCATTTGTTTTTAGACAATCACTCTTGGATTATTATTCGCCCAAATGCGGCAATTCTGCTTATTGACGAATCCACTGAGGTGAGCCTCATCACTGAAGATGATTTTCTTCGAAAATTGATCATGTCACCATTCTGACCATTGACGACGCTTGAAATGGTCAAGAGGTTTTAGTTCTTGAGTCAATTGCACCTTGTAAGCGTGTAAATGCAAGTCTTTATGCATAATGTTCATCAACGACGCGGACCAATAGATGAATTAGAAATACTTCTACAAAATGAAAAAAATTGGCATATGTATGTTTGATTACCGAAACTCATTTTAAAAAAGACTGCGATGTAAAAATTAAAGGATTCTGTGCTTATCATGCATTTCATCCATCTGACAGAGCAAGAGGCGGATCCTCTCTATTTATTAAGGATACTATCGAACATTCAATTAGAACTATAATTGAGATCGATATAATGCAAATAAGTTCAGTAACTATTAAATTTAGAAATTCATACTATAGTGTTGCGTCAATCTACTGTCCTCCTAGAAGTAAAATTGCGAATAACGATTTTTTAGATCTATTTGAAGTTCTCGGGCCAAAATTTATCATTGGTGGCGACTTCAATTCGAAACACACTTTCTGGGGATCGAGGTGTATCTCAACTAAAGGTAGGCAGCTTTTCAAAGCTTGTATGGCATCTTGTGTTGATTTTTTCTCGACAAGTAAACCAACATACTAGCCAAATGATAGAGCGAAAATGCCAGACCTTGTAGACTTCTTTATCGCAAAAGGACTAGATAAAATTTACACGAAAATCGAGGAAAACTTTGACCTTTCCACCGATCATTCACCAGTCATATTGACAGTAAGTGGAAAGCTAGTCAAAAAGGAAAGAGCTCCATTTTTATGTAACAACAAAACTAACTGGAATAAATTCAAAGAACATTGCGAAAACAATATTGCGCTTAATATATCTTTGAAAACGCCCTTAGAGCTAGAAGATGAAGTCGATATATTTATTAAAGTCATACAAGACGCTGCATGGAAAAACACTCCACACAACTTTAGAGATCTTAGAAACACAGCTACAATTCCACCGGAAATAAAAGATCTGCTTCGCGAAAAAAGAACTGTTCGGAAAAGATGGCATCAATCACGAGCACCTCAGGACAAAACCATCTTAAACCGCCTCTCGAATGAGCTCAAGTATGCTATCCGCGAATCAAAAAATCGGAAGATTTCTACCTATCTTGAAGGTCTGACCGCAGATAAAAATACGAATTATTCATTGTGGAAAGCTATAAAAGATGTTAAAAAGCCGCAAATACATTCAGCACCAATCAGACAAAATAATGGTGAATGGGCTAAGTCCGATAGAGAAAAAGCCGATTTATTTGCTGAACATCTAGAGGAAACCTTTAAACCTTTTGATGGTCAGGCGTTGATAAATGAACATGGTGATATCCAATGGCCATCTGAACACTTTCTTATTCGGAATATCACGTTATCAGAACTTTATCAAGCTATTAAAAATCTTAAAAATAATAAAGCTCCTGGGTACGACCTTATAAATGCTCGCGTGCTTAAAGAGCTACCCAGAAAAGCAGCAATTAAACTTCAGCACCTTATGAATGCGGCATTAAGGCTTTCATACGTTCCACACCAATGGAAAGTCGCAGAAGTTTTAATGGTTCCAAAACCGGGAAAGTCTCCGAACGAAAAGAAATCTTATAAACCGATTTCCCTCTTGCCACTGATCTCGAAGGTATTTTAGAAAATCTTATTAAAGCGACTGCTTCCTATTATCGAAGAAAAGCGGCTTATTCCTGACCATCAATTTGGTTTCCGAAAAAGCCACTCAACAATTGATCAGGTGTACAGGATAACCAATGAAATTGAGAAATCACTAGAGGGAAAAAATGTATGTTCAAGCGCATTTCTAGACGTCTCTCAAGCCTTTGACAAGGTCTGGCACGACGGTCTTAAGTTTAAACTGCGACAGGTCTTTCCGGATCAAATATATTACATCCTTGAGTCGTACCTCGAAGATAGGCTATTTCGAGTTAAGCAAGGGAAGGAATATTCGGATTTTAAGGAAATCAATGCTGGTGTTCCCCAGGGAAATGTACTCGGTCCGATTCTGTTCGTACTATACACTAGCGATATTCCAAAAACCATATGCTAATGAAGCAAAGTACCTAGGAATGACACTAGACGCTAAGCTTAAATGGAAAACTCACGTTAAAAAGAAACAAGATCAACTTGAAAATAAATTACGTGAAATGAATTGGCTTATTGGAAGATATTCCAAACTCAGCATCTACAATAAATTGCTTATCTATAAGCAAGTGATAAAACCAGTATGGACGTACGGTATACAACTTTGGGGTTGTACTAAACCAAGCAATAGACAAATACTACAATCTTTTCAGAGCAAAGTTCTCAGAGAAATCGTTAATGCTCCGTGGTACATTAGAAACAGTGATTTACACAGAGACTTACGATTGCCAACTGTTGAAGATGAAATAGCAGTTTTCGCTGGAAAGCTACGAACTCACTTAAATAACCATAGCAATAGAATTATTCGACAAACAATTGATGAGACAAACCTTTTGCGCCGACTTCAAAGAACGAGACCGTTCGACCTAGCGCCATAAGGTTATCCGCTTTCAAATGTGGTATCCGCAGGTCCTCTCAGTGGGGAGCTTCCTGCCAAACGTGATTATAATATAATGAAATTAAAACTACTTGATACGGTAACTTAGTTGTAGTCGGAAGAACACTACTATGAGTACCGGGCTCATAGTGTTCATGAAGATTCTTCACCTACCCACAAAAAAAAAAAAAAAAAAAAAACGACGTGGACCAGCGCAGAGTGAGAGGTGCAATTGTTGGGCATGACGACGAGTTGAGGTGGACGGCTCTTCAGCCACACTATCGTGAACAGCAGCAATATTTTCTGCAGTACGAGCTGTACGAGCATGCACTGGTGTTTTCTCCTACAGACCCGGTTTGCTCAAATTTTTGCACGATTTTTCCGATTGTACGCACATTTGGACGATTAAATTGACCGAAAAAATCACGAAGTGCACGATATGCATTTTGATTTGAACGCTCATTTTCATAATAAGCCTAAATAACTTTAACGCGTTGCTCGATTGTGTATCTTTCCATGGTTCAAATTGAGTTAGTCTGAAATTGAGAAATGTCAAATAAAATGCAGAAAAAAACTTTACGTTTAGGTGTGGTTCAGATTCAACATCGGCCCTTAAAATTTAACCACCCTTTACTTATCATTTTAAAGTAAGTCAAAAATTGAACGTTCAATTTTTTACTTTGAAAATTAAGCAAAGCAACGCAAACACGGGTCTACTTTCTACTAGTACTTTATAAAATATGTCGAGAATTTCTCATTTGGCGACTTAAATACTATATTTCATATTTCTAAATCGATTTCTTAGAGCCCCAAACAACCCACTTTTATGGGTTCAAAATTAAAGAGAACTTTTATTTTATTTATCTGAACCACCCTCATACATTTTATAGCAGTTATAAGACTGGGAATAACCCCGAATGTGAAGACAACTTATATAGGTGTTAATAGAATAATTCACACAATAAAAAAATACACACATTCCTCAGAATTGATCAAAACAATTCAAATGCGCAATCGAGGAAATCTTTTTAGAGAAATACCTACATACTTATTGCAGCACTTTGCAAACAGACGACTTCAAATAACAAGTGTCACAGTCACAGTTATTTCAATGGAAATATGAGTTTCTATTCAATTTTGTATTAGTCATCCTAAAAAATCCTAGAAATAAATGAATGAACTGCGTATTCACAATGAGCAAGTTTATTGTTGGCAATGGCTATGTCGACAAAACAACAACCAACCTGACTGGCAGTCATGAACTAAGCACATGTGAATAATTACACTGATAAGAATAATATTAAAAACTGTGATGCGCAAAATGAAGACTTAGGGTAAAAGCACACTGCTATTGGTGCCAATGCCTTTGAAATGCGATATGCCTCATTGAAAAACTCATTGATTACTCCAGTCGACAGTCGAGACTATGCGGATAAAGCTGTATAATTGAAATCGGTAAGTAGGCCGCCTCTGAGTATAAAAACAAAATTGGCGGGGCTGTATAAGGATTGTGCTAATGAAATCATATTAATAAAAATGTCTAGAACGACTAAGTCAACAAGAAATTTAATTATATTCTGTTTATTACATACATATTTTTTTTTAGTTTGGCAACTAACACTTCGACATATGCTTAAGCTAATGCGACATTAAATTGATAAGCATTGGAATACGTTGAATGTTTTTCATATGGTCATAAGCTCATAAGGCTAGTCGCGCACTGGCAAGTGTGATCGAAATCAAATAGTTTAATCACCAGTTGAAAGAGAACCGCGCACTGGCAACTCTTTACTCGCGCTCACACTCTTTTCTCTCTTGCTCTTATAGAAAACAGCTCAACTGTTGCGAAGGCAATCGTTTAGTTTGTGTCAAAACACAAACTTTTTAGTTGCCCCATATAAGCCCATATGTTTCATTTTAGCAACTAAACAGTGCGCGCCTGGACTAAGGCTCTTTTTTAATAAGTCTTGATGTTCATTTAAACTGTCTTGCACTTCACGTAACCCAAGTGACGTCTGTAATTTTATCAATTGCATTGAACCAACTAGTGCACACAATTTTTTTTTTTTTTTTTAACTCTCCATAAACTTGTATGGGCTAGTAAAAATGCTATTCGGTTCAACAAAATTGATAAGAAATAATAACTACATTGAGGTGGGGTTGATTCAAAATAGCTTTTTTGACAAAAATTGTGGCCAAAAGAGCTATTTTGAATCAATAATTCCACAAGTCCATTAATAGTTCTAAGTCTTCTACTTGGCTGATTTATTTCAGTAGTATATAGAATTTGTATTATAAAACCTTCATATAGATTATTTAATATTTGATTAAGCACCAATAAAAAAGATCGGATTTGGATCTAAGCAATTTTTCAGAAACCACGCAGAAAAACTGTTGTTGTTGTCAAGTTGAAAAAGGGAAGAACCTTTCTTCAGTGAAATGGTCTAGAAAAACTAGGTATCATCGACGTAGAATAGTAAGAATAAAAACGAGAGGTCCTAAGTGGTTCCCTTGTGGGACCCTTCAGGCAGCTAAGAAATCATCAGGGAAGGTGGGTCTGAATCGAACTTTGAAGTAGCGGTTTTTCGGGAAGAAGAAATACATCTTAAGAAGATAGGTTCAAGCCTAAGTGTGGACAGTATGAATATAATAAACTTTTAAAAATTCAAACTCATGTGAAATTGATGGAACTTCTAATTGTCATTTACAAGTTACAAGTTTTTGGAAAAAATAGTTTTTTTTATTGAGGTTCAGTTTAGTTTTTGAACGGTTTAGACATGAAAAAGAACAATGCAGCCTTATTCGTTGATATTTTAGAGCTTTTAATATGGTTGATCATGAATTATTGTTAACAAAACTAGAATATGCTGGCTTTCGTAGTTTTATACTTAATAGGTTTCGTTCTTATCTAAAAAACGGACGTAAAAAAAATTAAAATAGACAATATTCGAAGTGAATCTCAGTGCAATAATTTGGGTGTTCCAAGGCTCAGTGTTAGAACAAACTCTCTTCTTAATCTACATAAATTCACTACTTCTCTTGAGATTTAAAGGTGTTTTTAATGGTTTCACCGATAATGTTGGGTGGGTATATGGTTTAGATAGTCATTTGGATCTTATCAGTGACATTAATTATGATTTAGATTTATTAAGACTGTGGTTTGCCAACCATAAAATAATGTTTTTCAGTCTGTCTCTTCAATCAAATCCTGATATAAAGATTTACTTTCACACACCGGAATGTCAGCAATTCAAATTATATACTTGCCCATGTGATTTACCGAATAACTTTTGTTATAATGTTGACTGCAGCGAAAAATGTTTTGAGGTCGAAGTAGCTAACCAATTTAAATACCTTGGGTTAATAATTAATTCTAATGAGTGATTTTTTTGCTATTTTCTTTTTGGCAGCACTGATTTTGACAGCTCGCGCACGTTTCGTGTTTTGTGTCACTGTCAAACATCTTCAGTTTGGTCTATAATTTAACCATGAATTATCTTACAAACGAACAACGCTTGCAAATTATTGAATTTTATTATCAAAATGCGTGCTCTGTTAAGGAAGTTCATCACGCGCTTCTTCCATTTTATAGTCACTTTAATCGACCTACTGAGGCGGCTTTTCCGACTATTGTGACTAAATTTCGCACCAAATTTACATTGTTTGATATTAAACCACCAACACGCTTACGTAGAGTGCGAACTGAGGAAAATATCGCAGCTGTATCGGCTAGAGATGACCGTGAATTATCGATTCGACGCCGTTCGCAGCAATTGGGCCTCTGGAAAATTTTGCGGAAGGATTTAGGTGTAAAGCCTTTCAAAATATAGCTGGTGCAAGAATTGAGGCCGAACGACCTACCACAAAGCCGAATTTTTGGTGATTGAGCTCTTGAAAAGTTGGCCGAAGATCCACTTTGTTTTTGGAAAAATTGTGTTCAGCGACGAAGCTTATTTCTGGTTGAATGGATACGTAAACAAGCAAAACTGCCGTATTTGAATTGAAGAGCAGCCAGAAGCAATGCAAGAGCTAACAATGCATCCAGAAAAAGTCACAGTTTGGTGCGGATTATGGGCTGGCGGAATCATTGGGCCGTATTTCTACAAAGATGATGCGAATCGCAACGTTACTGTGAATGGTGAGCGCTACCGTGCGATGATAACAAACTTTTTTTTGCGCAAAATGGAAGAGCTTGACTTGCATGACATGTGGTTTCAACAAGACGATGCCACATGCCACACAGCACGCGTAACAATTGACCAATTGAGAGGCGAGTTCGGTGAACAGTTTAATTGGCCGCCTAGATCGTGCGATTTAACGCCTCTAGACTATTTTTTGTGAGGCTATGTTAAGGCTCATGTATATAGCGACAAGCCCGCTTCGATTGACGCACTGAAAGCCAACATTGAAGCATTTATTCGGTAGACATCGGCCGAAATGTTAGAAAGAGTATGCCAAAATTGGACTAACCGGATGGACCATTTGAGGCGCAGCCGCGGCCAACATTTGCATGAAATAATCTTCAAACATTAAATTATATCGATTCAAATAAATATTTTATGCATTTTTCTGAATTTTTTTTTTTTTTTTTAATTTCCGATAGCTCTTAAAAAATCACTTGTTATAATTTGTTATTAAATTAATTATTAATTGTTATAATATTGTATTCAAAATAAATAAATCTATAATCTTAAAAAAATCTACTTATGTGAAATTTTGTCAAAGATCTAATTGAAATCGGTTGAGACAACTTCGACTTCCTTTCCGTTCTCTAAGGCTGAGATGCTAAAGGTACTAAAATTCAACAAGGTTAGTCGTTATGGACCTCCTTTTGAAAAGGGCGTGTTGTCAAAGAAAAATTTCGTACAAAATGCTTTCAAAAATTTTGCGAATATGTGAAAGTTTAGCAATTAGATGATAGGTTGTAACCTCATACTTTCTGCCCTTTTTCATATATTGGGGTTATGAATGAGTTCTTCCATAACTGAGGGAATTCTTCTTGAGGGATAAACTGAAGATTTTTAAGAGGGCAAGAAAGAGTATGAGAGCGTTTATTTATGGAAATATGGTGGGTATATCATTTTGGTCTTGAATATACACATCAGAAATGGATCAATGGTATGAGCAACAAATAGGCCGAATGAGAAATTCGGTTAGTAACTGAAATAATTACAATCAGGTATAAAGAAGTCGTCGGTAAAAGATTGTTTAAAAAAGTAGCAAAAAAGTGCAGATTGTTTGTGGTTCATTTGGAGTTTTATTATTGAATGAGCGATAGGAAAGGTAACAATCGGATTTTCGTTTAAAATCGACATATTGGAAGAAGGATTAAGGGTCTCTGATAAGATTGATTTGGGTTTGGAGTAAATAGCGTTTATAGAGGGAGTTGTAAAGATCAGTAAAGTGAAGATATGTACCAAGATAATGAGTAATAATTAAATTAACGACGAGTGTTTGACTACATTTCTGTCTGTATCCAAAACCAAGTTGGAATTCGAACATTATTTATTTTATTATTATTATTTTATTCGAACATTATCGCAAATTAATTTAGTCTCGAAAAAAATTTGTTCTGGACTTAAAACTAAAAGCTACTCGTATTTTGTAATTCAACAAACCGAATTAATTAGTGCTAAGTCTTTTAGCTTATTTATTTCAGTTTTAATTAAAGTTTATATAATATAAAGTTCTTCTAGCTTTACTGATAAAGAGATTTTATGTTTTTTATAGTTCATGATATTTTTTTTTGTCAAAAAACCACAAACCATGATGATGATTGAGCTTAACAAAAATTGTGTATTGCAAAGGTCCTCACTTTTCAAATATTGAGTGATTGCCGGGACGAAACTCCAATTTAGTAAACAGGAGTTGTATTATAAAACCTTCTAAAAATTTGTTTCACAGACAAGCAATGTTCCAACACCTTTTTGAAATTCAACACATTTTCTATAACTTTAAGTTTACCTGCACACATAAAGTAAATATATGCATTTATTTAAAACTTTTCAGCTTTTGTACAATCAGCATCCGTATATGAATTTAAAAAAAAACGATCCATTTTTCAATATTACGCCACTCCAACTCGCCGCAAGTGAAAGCTTATTAATAAAAAAAAAACTTTCATAAGCATTTTTTATGGTCGTAAATTTAAAAAAAATATATTTGTGGGTAGAAGCACAAGGTGTCATGTTAATTTCGTTAATGAATATATTTCTTATTTTTTTTTATTTTTCTGTTTTGTTCCATTTGTTAATTCGTTGGTAGAAGGAAATCAAAAGCAAAAAAAGTTGAAGACAAAGAAAGCAAAGTAAAACAAAGACAACACAGAAACAAAAACAAAAACGAAGAGAAAACAAAGAAAGCCGTTCATTGATGTTCACATTCGCACACACAAAAAAAAATACACAAACGTATGCACCGCACCGACAGGGCGGGATTTTGAATTATAGAATTGTTTGAATTTGTTTAGGGCGAATAACAATTAAAAATGATGCAATATAAATTTATTAATTTAAATTTAAATTTTTTAATAAATAAATAAATTTGGTGGTGCAACAGCTCGAAGAGAACCAGGACCTTGTCAGTTACAACTCCCAAGCATTCCTGTGTGCATATTACCAGGAATGAAAGAGACCTACAATTTTCAGCCGATTCCAAACGGCTAATGAGCAGCACTTTTCATGACAACATATACTCTTAGAGATCAAAAACTTTTTTGCAGCGGCTAAGACTCGAACCCAAGACCTTCTGCATGACAGTCTAATGGATCAACCATTATGCCAAGGGGTACTCCTTTTTTTCTCTGTTTTTCCAATTCTTAAATTTTGTATCTATACCTATGAACTTCATAATGAACTTGCCTCTGATTTAACGCATTATTATATACCTTCTTATTGAAATAGATATGTTAATACAAACTTATGGACTAAGCAAGATTAAATATTGCAAATAATGTAGTTGTGGTGCCATGAGTTGAGTACTTGCTTTGAGCTAAATCCGCCACTGTGGAATGTGAATGTATTTCTTTTTTTTTTAATCTCTTACCGGTTAATTTAATTTCGCAAACATAAGATGAACGCCACAAAGTAGATAGATACAAGAAACAGCGGCAGAAAAAATGGTGCTTCATCACGTGTGCTCAACAATAAGGAAGTTAAAATTGCAATATGACGAGGGGACGATGTTTGACCGCAACATTTACGCTACCGTGTAACACCAACACAAGAAGAAGTAAAATTAAAAACAATGGGATATAAACTTGTTTTGCGTCCGTGTTTCTATGGGGACTATGCATTCGGATACTTAATGCTCCACCTTAAGAACACAGGGTGCTATATCATTGAAATAATTGCACTGTATAATTTGTTACTATTTTAAGCATATTTAAAATCGATATATTATAAAGTCGTTAAGGGTTAAGAAAAGAAGCACTTTTCATGCCAAGAGATACTTTTCAAAAAAAAAAAAAAAAAAATCGATACGAATCAATCACAGAACTTCAGTCCAACACACTAACCATTAGAAAACTTTAATTGTGCTTTATAAAGTTTTAAAGCTCTTCTTAAAATATTTTCGAATTATATTTATATTTTCATTTATGAATGAATGAAAAAGTAATACAAATTTAAATATTTGTAATTACTTTCCTGCAATGTTTAACGTACATACTCGTATGACGTTAATCTACATTCTAAATGTCAATACATACAATAAATCTTATATTTAATTATCTGGTGGAGATGTGACCCCCAAGCTGATAGTGACTAAAATAAATATCTGTTTAACCAACAACACTCACATGTGGGAAGGCTTTGAATTTCTTCACTCTACTCCATCACCCTCCCACGCTTGTGGCCCAATCTTTTACGAGTATTTCATCTAGTCTGTCGTGTCAGAAAGGTTAACTAATCAACCTAATAATAACATAAACAAAACGCTGCAAAATAGGTAAAGCATAATTTACTAAATATAGCAAAATCCATCCTGAAATCCTAATGCTCCCGTAAACATTTTTTCTCTTTCGGGAAATTTTCAGGGAATGCATTAAGTGAGGTGCATTTTAGGTGCATATTGGCAGATAACTTCACACCACACCACAACTCCAAAAGAATGGATTCAATGCAACTCTGAGGCGCTACAGCCTACAACATTGCAGTAAAGATCTTAATATGTATGTATGTGACACACTGTGGTACAACTAGAAAACTATGCCTATCTATAACGAAGATTGTGTATGGGAAGTCTTTATGAAGTAGAGTAATTTCGGACTTTAAAGTAATGATGTTTTTCTGACATAAGTTACATATATGTTCCTATTGGGTAGAGGAGTAGACGTTTATACAAAATACTCCATTCGGTAATATTCAAAGGAAGTAATTTAGGGTGTAGAAGTCGTAGCGAAGGCAGACTTGGGTTTCGTTTTCGTCGGGGTCAGACGCCATCATGCGTTGGAACAGTGAGGAGCCTGTGTTTGCCGTAGTGGACTCCTTCAAAAACGCCATACATTATGTTAATAATATAGGCACACAAATTTAGTCGGATTAGTACGATGTTAAAACTGTTTTATTATGATACTTAGTTTAAACATCGATTTTGCACATTTTAATTGAGTATAGGATCTTACTTTCTCTAGCATTTTATTTAAGTTAAAATCATCGAATAGCTGTATTATTTTAATTTCTTACTTATTTTTTGTATTGTTTATTTTTATTTATTATTTTTTTATTTGTTTTTATTTATTATTTATTTTCATTTATTATTTATTTTTATTTATTATTTATTTGAATTTATTATTTATTTTTATTTATTATTTATTATTTATTTGTATTTATTATCTATTATTTATTTTTATTTAATACTTATTTTTATTTAATATTTATTTTTATTTAATATTTATTTTTATTTAATATTTATTTTTATTTATTATTAATTTTTATTTATTATTTATTACTATCGTACTAACTCCATATGACTCTTTGACATTTACAAACGTCAAAAAGGTCTGTTTACTTTGTTCTTTTTTTTGCACAAACTGACATTAGGCGTGTTTTTTTTGCAAGTCCATGAGGAATTGTAGAAAAAAACGACATCGGGACTAAGCGCTTTACATGCACTTACATCTATACAGAGTTAGCTAAGACCAGATAATTTTCGAGACTTAATCTAAGGCCCGATAAAAACGGTGATGCCAAAATAATATTATCTATATGTTATCGTTAAGTTGTTCAGTGAAATCAAAAGTGACGTTTTTGGATGCTGGTTGATGCTAGTCGTCAATACAGCTGACATATGCCATAGCGTACACAGTGCTTCTAGCTATTTGGAAAAAGCTCATAAGTCCAGATGTCGGTGTTTTCTACAATTCTATATGGACTTGCGAAAAAACGGCTATTGTTTTAGGTGTGTTTAGATTTAAAAAAATAACCTTAGTAAGATACTAGTTACAAATTATTCAAAATTAAGAAAGAGTTAGTAAACTACTTTAAAGTTAGTAAATTGTCAAGTAGTATCATAACTATTTAATACCTTAACACTAAGCTGTTTAATTTTGCGCCAGTTTTCTTAAATACTGTTTCTAACTATTCTGCTTTTTATAAACTTGTTTATTTTACTCAAAATTTTTTATAATCCCGCATTTAAAATCAACACAAGGCGCTTTTTTTTAAACCGAAGAAATTTTTGCCAAAAATTTTCAAAAATCTCTTATTTAAGGTAAAAATGCAATAGCCGCGTTTTATTATCGCTAATGATCCTTATAAATTATCCCTTGAAAATAAAACGATATCGATCGTAGTAACAGCAGTGTTATATGCCTATCTCTTTTATGCTTAGGTTTTTTTTAATTTTCAGATATTTCTTCTTTTTTTTACATTGTAGTTTACACTACTTAACCATACAAAAAAAAAAAAAAAGATTGTGTGTACTGACGTACGCGCGGTTGAAGTAAAACTTCTTTTTCCTCAAGCAAAGCTTCTGTAAGATTATAACCTACGAACAAACATTTTGTATTCTAAAAACATGTCGCTGTCTTTGACTGATAACGTGACGGTTTGACATTTCACTGATAGCTGCATAGAGAATTGTTTACCACCAACGCCGGAAAAGAAGTTTTACTTCAAAAAATTGAATGTGCGCGCCTAGCCTTAAATGAAATCGAGAAGAAAAGTACAAAACTCCCATGCCACTTGACAAGCAAGTTGCCTCGCTTTGTTTTTATTACCCTAGGGCTGCACGTGCAAGAATTGGCAAGCATGTTGTAATCTTGTAATGTACACAAGCATTTCTTATTAACCCGTACAAACCCGAGCAACTTAGTAGTCACCTGGCATTAATTCAGTATCCAGGCAATTTGGAAAGCAAGTACACTGACAGCGGCACTCTTGTAAAATTAATTATTAAAGTATTTGATTGATTAGTCGGGTGACGTTCAAATTTATAAATACCAAAACAAATGTCGGTGGCGTGTGCGATTAAGCGAAAAAATATTATTAAAAAGTATAATTTCAAAACTTTCAGGCAACCTGATGGTCATATGGCATGCCGTCTATGACAGCAAGAATACAAATGGTAGTGGATATACCCAACTTTTTGGCCAGTACTTTGTATGCGAGGGTTAGGTGTTGGTAAAATTTATTTGGATTGCAATATGCTTGTCAATAATTATTCGGTTGCATAGCCATTGCGCGTCTGAACCTATAGTTTTATGTTTATCTTTGAATGCAGCCATTTGAAATATGTAAATTCTAAATCGTATCCAACTTCATGTTTTACTTTGCACATGCTAAAAACATGTCGCTGTCTTTGACGGATGGCGTGACGGTTTGACATGTCACTGACAGCTGCATAGAAATTTTTTCACCCCCAACGCCGGAAAAGAAGTTTTACTTCAATAAATCTACCCGACAGAGTAAGAACAACAATTCACTTATTATTAAAATTAAATTAAAAAACTCCTGGAAAACAAACCGAACCCTATAAAACCGTGAATGTTAGAACGTTGGGAACGTAACGTGTACTTTATGTGCCGTAGACCCCAATAAGTGTAATTTTGAAACCGAATGTAATTGATTTGTGCCAAGAAATCTTTCGGTGATATGCGGAGGTTCTTATTTTTACCGTTTGAAACCGAATGAAACCGTATACGTTTAAAACGAGCCTAATACTAGTTGCATGTTTGAATTTTTTATTAAAACATGAGTGAGATAGCTGAAACAGTAGGCATCTCAAAAGACCGCGTGGGTGATATCCTCCATAAAATTTTGGACATGAGAAAGCTGTTGGCGCGATGGGTGGCGCGTTTGCTCACTTCGGACAACAAGGGCAACCGTGAGACCAAAAGGCGAAATTGGTCGAATTGCAGTATGAACTGCTGCCCCATCCACTATATTCTCCAGATTTGGCCGCGTGCGGTTTTTTGTTTGCAAACTTGAAAAATCACTCGCCGGGCAGAAATTTGAGTAGAATCAGGAGGTAATCGCCGCCACGGAGGCCTACTTGGCAGACCTCGAAAAAACATATATTTCGGATGGGTTAAAGAAGTGTGAGCATCGCTGGATCCAGTGTATCGGGATAAAAGGAGACTATGTTGAAAAATAAATCGCCACTTTTCCAAAATTTTTGTTTTTCTTTTGTAGGTTAAGTACTTATCGGACCGCCCCTGTAGAAACAAACAATTATTGTACAGGTAAAAAAATTGAAGAAACTTGACCTATTCTAACAGAAAGACAAAAAGATAGGCAAGCAGATAAAATTTTAAGCCCCTCTTTTTCGTCTTACCTATCATTAGTATCGAAAACGATCAAAATATCGAGATCAATTTTTAGCACAAACTGTCGCAAACGAACAAGCAATGAGAAATTTCACAAAAATTTAATTTTATATTAATGGGGGCGTTTTTTGCAATCATGAAAAATGGCCCCCAATAGATCATGAAATTCTACTCTCAGTATTAGATGTTATCAGCCTTTCTTTTCGTTTTTTTTTTGTTTACATTTCAAATTGCGATTAAAATATGATTTGAACGAAACAGATTTGAAAATTTAATAAATAAACCACCAAACCTATTTATTTATTTAATCACTTGAGTCTAAAAACAGAATTGGACTTTAGGCCATTCCTTCTACGAGTAATTCTGCACTCACTCAGTTAACCACAATCGTTGTAATCTCTCAAGCAATCAGCTTAGTATTTTTACATTTCTCTAATGTCTGTGGCACACATCTGGTATAGACACCATAGTATATATGAATGAACCACATGTCTGTCAGGGTATACTACGTTAATACCAGCTGAGCAAAATAATATGAGCGTAGTATCCATACTAGGGCTGATGATACCCGGCTACCCGAGTACCCGGGTAATACCCGGGTACCCGAGTAATTCGGGTAATACCCGGTACCCGACTACCCGATTACTCGATTACCCGATTACCCGGGTACAGCTAAATAAAAGACATTGAAGTTAAACTCCATTAAATTAAATATATCCGAATCAATACCGCTATTCGTTTCTAGGATGGTTTAGATTAAGAGGTTTAGCAAGTACACAATGAAATGCACTGATTAAAGTACAGATACAACGGTTAGGCTTAGGTATGTTTTACAAATGGAACACCTGAACTTGTTTTCATAATGTTTTGCAAGTACAAAGAGATTTGTAAAAGTTCGCAAAATGATCATCTCAAGAAGAGATAATACAAATTGGTTTGGATTATTACCGTTAATGAATGTGGGTGACAATGTGAATTGTGCTGCTTTGTGTAAAGCATATATATTTAAGTCTGTTGAGGATTACGAAATTGTCGCAATAAAATGTCGAAGAGTGGTATCACATTTTCACCAATCGAATGTTGCTACGTCGGCCTTAAACAAAAAACAATTGCAGCTAGGAATGAAGAAGGAACGTTTAGTTCAATATTGTCCAACCCGATGGGATTCCATTTATTTTATGTGTGATATTTTGCACCACAATCGCTCCGACGTTATTGCAGTTCTAAAGGCTCGGTCAAACAGAACGCGTTTTTACGCCGCGTTTCACCGCCGCGTTCAAACGCAGCGTTGTATTACATGGCAATACATGCCCCATGTCACACTGAACGCGTTTTTGACGCCGCGTTGAATTCACCATGGCGTTGCAACGCGGCGGTGAAACGCGACGTTGTGTGAAATTACAGATTATTTCTAACGCTGCGGCAGTCAAAGGAATTTTAAATTTTTTCAAGATGGAAAAATTAATTGAATTGGTGAGAAATAACCCATGTCTATACGATATAGGTGATAAATCGTATAAGAACATTGTCTTACATACATATTTAATTATTATTATTGAAATATGAGACAAATTTGTCTCTTATAAATGCCGCTTTGCTAGGTCTTCTGTTTGTTGGCCTGCGAGATGTGCGACTCTAGCTCTCGGCACAGCTGGTGATATTCGCCGATTTCTTTTCTTTTTTTGTTAATTGGCATGTACCCAAATTCTTTTTCTTTTACGGGAATTTCGTAAAATAGCAAATAGAAGAAATAATCCCTCTTCTGAATCTGAGCTGCTTGATATTATTTTTGTTAAGGAATGATTGTTTTGTTTGTTCATTGCTTGAAAGCTCTCTGTTTGACGTCCTCTGACGCGGCGGTTGCAACGTCGCGTCAAAATAATCTTACCGTCGCGTTAAAAAATCTTAACGCGGCGTTGAAAACGCGTTCTGTTTGACCGAGCCTTAAGTGATAACAGCTAGAAGAGTTCTTCTACACCACTGAACCTGGAAATATCTGAGTACGAATGGAAGACACAGAAACAGCGACCATAATCAAAAATAAAATCATTTTTTCTCTAAAAACGCGCTTTCACCTAGGCGAAATGTCCCCAGCCAAGAATATTTTACCAAGTAGCATCATTCTTAGACCCAAGGTACAAGTACCTTAAAACTAAGAGCAGTGAAGTAGCAGACTAAATCCGTACTTTTGTTAAGGAAAAAATTCTGGGAATGTGCTCTGACAAAGTAACAGAAGAAGAACCTAGTGGAAGTAGTGATGACCAAGATTTGGATTTCCTCTTTGCAACTGAAGGGCAATTACTTGACAACATCTCTTAGTTTGAGCAGTACATAGCAGAACCTCGTATATCGAACCGTTTGGACCCTCTTGTATGGTGGTGCTCGAGAGAACGCTCTATCCTCGTTATGGCATCTTTGGCAACAAGATATCTTGCTGTTCCAGCTATATCAGCAAGTTCAGAAAGGCTCTTTTCGACTGCAGGCAATATTATTACTGCCAAAAGATCATGTTTGGCGCCAGAAAATGTTTCTTTGTTGGTGTTCTTGCACAAAAATCAAGATCTATTAAATTAGAATTTAAACCCATCAAATTTTCCTCATCAACAATTTATGAAATTTTGATAATTCATCTGAAATACAATTACTGTATTTCAGAGGATTGTTTTTTTTTATGTTTTTTGACTACCTATTGAATAAAATGTTTAGTTTTTCTGAAATTTTGTCGCTGTACCTAATTGTGTCATACATATAATTATTATATAATTTGTTCCAAGATTTGTAGGTGTTTTTGAAAAAGCGATTTACATAGCCACGAAGGAGTTTTTCGTTTTTATACCCGGGTACAAGCAACCCGGGTAACCGGGTACCCGGGTAGTTGATTACCCGGGTAGAATCATCAGCCCTAATCCATACTAGGGTTTTTTGCGTAGTATAGTCTTCTCCTTAGTGAAAACAGCGCTCTTTTCGTAGTAAGAGACAAAAACAGAACGTTATAGAAATATGAATTTATGGAAGATAAGAAATAAGTCTAGGTAGTGGTTTCTTTAAAAAAAATAAGCTTTTATATACAATTTTTTTAAATATTTTTTAAGAAAAAAAATTGATAAAAAAATTATCAAAATTCTAGGCGCCGTTTTCGAGAAAAATACGATTTTTGAAAACCATTTTTTAACATTTGTATGGTGGGTACCCGTATTTTTAAGTAAAATTAAAATTTTGTTCTCACTTCTTGTAGATTATATTTAAAAACTTTTATTTATCAAGTTTAAAAAAAATCTAGAATGGGGTTTTCGAAATATGTATCGAGTTTTGAAAAAAAAAAATTTGAAACTTTTTTTTTAAAATCCAAAAAAAAATATTTTTGAAAATTTTAATAGATACACAAATTTGTTTAACTCGCTGGGGAGCTTTAGCATAAAAAAAAATTATCAAAATCGGTAGTAGTTTTTGAGAAAATCAAAAACAAAAAAATGGTTCCATGGGGGTACCCCCAACTAACCATTTTTCGAAATGTTTTTGCAACCATTATCTAGCTTTAAATAAATGAATTTTTTTTGTTTTTTTATTTTTTAAATCTGTCGAACAGTTTTCGAGAAAAAAAAATATTTATAAAATTTCGAAAAAAAAAATCGTATGACAGGTACCGTTATTTAAGGTCTTAAAAAAAAAAGAAAAAAACGTGTGGGGGGAAAAAATTAAAAGTGATATCTACCAAGTTTAAAGAAAATCGGCCCAGCCGTTTAGGCTGTAGTCGAACAGACAGACAGACAGACAGACAGAATTGCGAGACCCACTTTTTTAGTTTTCGCTATCATCGTAATGTCAACTTTGATCGAAATGTCGAGTTCGATTTTTTTTACGAATGCAGAACTTGCCTTATAGTTGGTGTTGTCTTATCAGGATAACCGACTGACAAAAAGAATGGCAATGTATGAGTTGAGAAACGAAGATTGGTGGGCCCCGAAATAGAAAAATTTAGGAAACGCTTGTGGTGGAGAAATTTTAACGTTGAATCCAAATAATTCGGTTGATCTCAAGAAACAACTTTACAGCATAATTCAATCACACGAAAATTCTGTACGCGATGCTTTTATACAAGAGGTACGGAATTCAGATAGCTAGACTCCTTTACTCTCAACTTCTACTTCATGATTGTATGTCCTATTTTTACTCCCCAGCGAAAAACATACTTCGGAAAGAAAACTATGACGTTAGAAGAAACAATCGCAGTGCTAAATGATTCTGATTGGAAAACGCTCTATCTGTTTTTAGAAAATATATACGCATATAGGATGTTACTGATAACCGAATTTGATTAAAAAGTAACACTTGATATAATAATTTGCTAACCGAGCTGACGGCAATGCCATAGCTTAAAAAAATTCATAGTCTATAATTAAAAATGTATCTTAAGCGAAATAATAAATGAATTACTTACTACAACTTACTACTAAAAACCAATTTGAAATTTCTATTTCTTATTCCTTCGCTAAACCATCTACTTCGGTGGTTTAACTTAATCATAGTTAGTAACGTCACTTAACAGAAAATTTGTTTTATTAATGAAATTTCACACTTCGTCCAAGACTTAACGATAAACCTCCACTAAACCATCTTTATTAATATGGGTGGTATAGTTTATTTGATATGAACGTATTTTAAGACTTCAAAAAATTTGTATATAAAAAATTGAAAACCGGTTATTGAAAAAAACGATTTTTTTTGTTCGGTCAAAACCGTCAGGTTAAATCAAGAGGGAAAATAACCGGAAAAACCGAAACCGGTTAATTGGGAATAACCGCCATCCCTAAACTATACTACGTTCTGTAGTGTGTCACGTAGCATGGGTATTGAGAATACTATGGTAACTGTACTAGATGTACATAAACGTCGGTGGCATCGTTTTGCCTGCTCGGAAATGTGCCCTATACTATGAATTTCAAAATATAAAAACTTGATTATTAACATTAATTATACTTATTATATTTCGTGAATATTTAAGAATCCCGCTTTTTTCGTTTTCAAAAATCTATTACTGATTTAAAGTAAAGTTTTACACTAAAAAAACTAACTCACCTCAGTACTATTTTAAGTAGTCTTTTTATGAGGGTATGAATATCTAAATTCTCTACTTGAATAGAAACTGCCGCCTGCTGCAATAGTGCCTTCCATATTAAAATCACCCCCGACTGCAGACTAATCCATTTGGCGCCTCAATTTATTATCTACCTTCAAACTTTATTGTTTTGTGAATGTCATTCGCATTTATGTACGTTGTATCAAATGCAGTGTAGTCATTGCTGGCAATTGTCTTTCTTTTTTAAATTTCATAAACCAGGAACAAAAACATCTTAAGGGCACATGATTTATTGGAAATGTAAACAAAAACTTTGCACCGCATTTCACACGTATCGAATCGTTCTCTAAACAACAACTTCCACAATTAATGTCCGCAAATTATCGCTCCGGTCGGCATAGCAAATAATGATAGCGTGTACGTATACTAACTGATGAGCCCTGGGCAGTTGCTTCATAGTGAATTGATATGTACATATAATGGATAACGTGCGGATTAGATCGGTTTGAGGCCTTAAGGTCCGCCATGGGAACATGTATGTTTTGATGAGTCGACGTTTGCGCCCTCTATAATTCGGCAAAAATTCAAAAATTTAAAAAAATTTTTTTTTTTTGTACTCTTGACGCATGTATTTATTATTTAAAAAAATGTAATTACCTAATAAGGTTTCCGAGAAAAAAATTCCCAAAAATCGTGCGTTTTTTTGGCATTCTAGACCGTACTAGTACCTTAATAAATATTGATTGTGATTATTATTAGTCGTTTAATTTTCTTGGGAGCTAAAGTTTTTTTAATGCTTAAGATCATAATTTAATAGACCTTTGCCACATGTTAATTCGGTTTACTTATTTTTTATTCGTAATGGATTTTAACTAATGCAATAAATTTCAAATTCTTCGAAACCGCAAAAACCTTTAAAACTTACTATGAATTTTTTTCCTTTTTCTGTAATGTGCTTATGGCACTGTCTCATGAGAGAAGCCTTAAGCTGCTTGTTTCTTTGGTAATATCTAAATGCGGCACTGGCTTTTGCTGATGTTTGATTCGATTCAAAAGCCATAATATAATGATGGGGGAATACTTTTAGTTATATTTAATCACTTAAATCGCATTGGCGACTTGTGTATAAATTCGAAACAATCCGCGTAAAAGAGCAAAACAAAATAACAATTCTCCTCCTGCTCAACAAACTTACTCTTGGAAAACTATTTTATATTCTAAGTGATTTACTCAACTATTGTAATGCAAACGTCATACATTTTGTTTGGATGGGGTTAATCCACAGTATATAGGGAGTTGAGAGATAGTGAAAAAATTATTTACATATATGAAACGGGGGATTCCATATAAGATAGCTGTATATATTTTTATTAATTATTTTGGTTTAAAAATAAAACTTGCATGCAAGCAAATTTGCAACGTGATTTCATTGGAAATGATAGAGTCTTCCATCCTCTTAATATTTCGAATACAGTTAAGTAAAGACGCTGGTTGGGTGGTATAAAAATCAGGCTAGGTGGCAAGTAATAAGCTTACTAGCCCGGGTGCTTAAAAAAAGATGGTGGTGGATAAAGCATTATGCAAGGGCAGCATTCCTAACGTGAGGCTAGAATAAGTTTCCCATGATATGGGAATTATGTCGTAGGTTTGAGAAATACACTAGAACACTTGGATAAGATTACCCTCAAATTGCAAACACTGTGCATGTGCATCATATGTGCTACTCAAAAAATTGGGTCTGTCCTCACACTACATAAGGCAGATATTACCGCGATCCAGAAGATTCTGGAATATGATCAGAAATGATGAGAAAAGTTATGACAGTTATTACAGCTGAGCAAGAAATGGTATATCTTAAAGTTATTAACTTTAAGCCGATAAATATTCACTTGCAGGTAGCGATAGCCAAGCTTGAAGCATTCAAGACTGCTTGTATGTATGGCCTGCCAGCCGAATTATTCAAAATAGGAAGAGATGACTTGTAAGGGTGTGTACACCAACTTTCTCATATCTCCAAAATTTTGTCGGATGAAAGCATGATCCTCGGTATAGTATAGTGTGTTCCACCCACAAAAAAAGCAGATGCTCTGACCTGTGCCAATTGCCGAGGTATATCTCCTCAACGCCGTATAAAAATCCTTTCCTGTTTACCTGACCTTTTTTCTATTAATAATATGTCCTGAAGCCTACTTAAGGACATATTATGCATACAAAATCCTGTTATCTGTACTGTGTGATCGCTTAAAACCGTTTGTCAACAATTTATTATGGTCTTATTGAATCAGAGGCAGCGAAAATGAGGACAAGACAAAGTATATGCTATCATCGATACAGGAATCTGAACATCGTCGATTCGGGCAAACCGTCACAATGGATAGGCACAACTTCGAAATCGTTAAGGACTTTTTATACCTGGGCTCCACTATCACCTCGCAAAATGACTTCAGTGCAGAGATCAAACGATAAATCACTCTCGCCAATCGCTTCTTCGGGCTAAGAAGGCATTAGAGTAGTAAAGCCCTCTCTCAAGGAATCAAGGAGACCTTATATAAGACCCTTATCATCCCGGTCCTGCTGAATGGGGCAGAATTATGTCAAAAGTGGATAAAAATCTTTTTGGGTGCTTTAAAAGGAAGATTTTTCGGATGATTTTCGGTCCAGAATGTATCGATGGGCATCCATGTTTAAATCGACGCTTGGCACGTATCGAACATCTAAGGTGTGTCTACATTTTGATAGGTAGATGTCTATTTCGACCATTTTCTAGTTGCGGCAAAATTTAGAAATCGACTGTTTAACGAAAAGAGACTCCGAACCACACCAAAGTGAAATTCGAGAGAAGAGTATAGAGCAAGGAGGAGAGATAAGAAGGTGATCCTGCGTTTGAATAAATGTGCGTATGCTGCCTCTCAGCCCAAAGAGATCACAGAGTTTTTCATTAGAAACAACACCCTCAAATTTTATTTAAAAGCCAAGCAGCTGACTTTGAGACCGAAACGTTCGATCTTCGAAACAGTAAAGATAACATAGTCACAGAAGCACTTGGAATAGTAGATATATGTACCTTAGCAGCATTTCCACCAGCTGATAGCTGGGTAATAGGGCAACAAAGTAACACAGTTCCAGTCAAGTTAGACTGCCAACTTAAATGCCCTATCTACAAAAACGGACAATGAAACGTTTAAATTTATAAAAAAGACATTCTTAATGAATACCTAATTCTAGAGATTGAAAAAAGAACTAAGCCCTTTATGGAAAAACACAAAAACAGGACGCCCAGGTACAGACTTAGAACAAAGCATATACATTACCCTTTGAGCTTTAAGCAACAAAAATTCATAACGAGAAATCGGAGGTCGTTTCAACAAATCTATCAATTGCGTATTTCATACTTGAATTAAAAGTTGTAAAACAATTGTGCGTCTGTCTACTTTCAAAATTTGTGAAATGGCCAACTAGAAATGAAGAAGTTGATAATATTGTGCACCGATTTAACTACTTTCACCCACCAACACACAAAAAAGACAATCTAAGCTCTATTTTCTGAACTTCAATTATTTTTGTGGTCAACTCGATTTTTTTACTGCAGAGCTGCGCAAACTGCGTTTTGGGTTTTCGAACAGTTGACTCTTGCAGTTCGCGTTTAAGAATATTCTGCAAATGCATTTTTGATGCAGATGACGTTTTCGAAAACGGCCATATTGTCTTCCCTACCGGAACCAAAATCCGAATAAATAATCAAACATGAAAACGGAAAAGCTAGAGTTCTTCCTCAATTCCAACTTTCCCAATTAAGATTCGCAATTAAAATAAATGGGCTAAGAAGACATAATCCATCCAAAAATTTCAAACTAAGAATATTCTTAAACATTGTTAGGGTGTAGCCGACGATAAACAAAAAAAAAATTATGATAATGCTACAGCGAAATCTGCAGATTTATAGTTGGTCTTAGTAGCGACCTTCAACTTTTGTTTGTCGAAAAGACAACGTCACCATTGAGATAATTCAGGATCATCAGTAGCAGGATCTGCGGCCTTAGTTAAATGGATTATTTCTTGTATTTAAAAAAAATGTGAATATACAGAAGGTCACTTTCGTACAAACTTCTATAGAGGCGAAAAAATGTATTTTTTACTCCAGTGTAGCATAGAGCATAGTCATGCAAATAATGTAGTGTAAAAGAAGAGGGGTCCGCCTCCCTGATCATAGCCTATACAATTATACGTTAGTATGTATATACACTCTTCGAATTTGTAGAGTTTTGCTACAATGTTTTTCATAAAATCTATAAAGCAAGAACGACGAAGCGTATGGCATTAGATAGTTTAATTGGCCTCTTTGGTTAATGCGCCAGTTAATTTCTAATCATGTTTCGTCGTTCCTGTCTTGCAGACGGTTGTTTCCTTTTTGCTATAAGGCTATTATGGATTCTTTATGTGTACCTGTATGTATGTAACAATAACTAAGAACAAATTTAAAATATAATCTTTTTGTTTCAATTATATTGTCGTCTCGTTATTTTTGATACACTCCTATACCAAATATGTACTTAGAATCTCGATACCACAAATAATATTTGAGCTATGGAAATGTAGCGCACCTATTCGTTACTATATTTATGACAATTTGTGTTGTATGATTACAGACCTACTCACGCAAAAAAAAAAAAAAAATAACTATGTACGTACTCGTCTATGGAAAATATTTCACCTTATCACTTTTTTTCTCTAGTCATAGTTTATCGTCACTTGCTTTGTTTATTTTTGACACCAAAAACTAATGTTGCTGTGTGAAGCGCCATCATGCGAACTTTATAACACTTTAAAAATTATATTTAGGGAGCTGATGGATATTCGAGTACATAATATACGATTAAAAAATTAAAAAGAAAATATCTGTTTGAAACTTATACTGCTCAGATGTCCAGAATACATACGGAGGCTGTTTGAAAAGTTCTCGGTCTAACATAGAAGGCGTTGTTTTAATAAATAACTTTTAATTCCTCAAACAGCCTTATATATATAATAATTGTATGTGAAGTTTCATTTAAATTGGTCGCGAACTTATATCAGTGCGATTTTTTTTTTTTGAACGAAAATGGAAAAAAAAATGAAATTACAGCCGTCATTAAATATTTGGTCAAAAAGAATATGACACCAAATCAAATTAAAGATGACTTCGATGAGACATTGGGGGAATCTGCACCTTCGTATTCCACGTTCGAAAAGTGGGCAGCCTTATTTAAACATGGCAGACAGAGCGTCGAAGATGATCGCAGAAGCGGAAGGCCAACAACATCCCCCTCTTCAGAAAACGTCGATAAAGTTCATAAAATGGTTTTAGACGACCGAAGGTTAAAAGTGCGAAAAATCAGCAACACCATGGGGATCTCTGCTGAGCGGGTTTACCACATTTTGACCGAAGAATTGGGGTTGAAAAAATTGTCCGCAAGGTGGTTGCCGCGTTTGCTGAGCGAAGAACAAAAATTCAATCGAGTTGAAATCTCTAGACATAATCTAGCGTTATTTCGGAGGAATACCAGCGATTTCTTGAGAAGATTCATTACCACCGACGAAACATGGATTCATCACTATATTCCTGAGACAAAAGAACAATCAAAACAATGGAAGCATAGCGGTTCTCCTCCACCGAAGAAAGCCAAGCCGTGTGCTTCAGCTGGGAAAGTGATGGCGTCAGTCTTTTGGGATTACAAGGGAATTATTTTATATTGATTACCTTCCCAAGGGCCAAACCATCACTGGTCAAACCTGTTGGACAAATTGGCTGAAAAAGTTCCCGAAAAAGACCAGGATAAGCCAAAAAGAAGATCCTCTTTCATCAGGATAATGCTCCAGCACACAAGTCGGTTGTTGTCATGGCTAAACTCCATGAACTTCGATTTTGTGTACTGAATCACCCCCCTTATTCACCTGATTTGGCACCATCAGACTATTACCTCTTTCCTAACTTAAAAAAAAATTTGGCTGGACGCAAATTCTTCACCAACGAGGGGGTGATTGCTGAGACTGAGCGGTTTTTAGAAGAGTTGGAGGAATCGGCCTATAAAAAGGGTATAGAAGCACTGGAACACAGATGGAATAAGTGCATTGATATAAGAGGAGAATATGTAGAAAAAGATTAAAAAAAAGTTTTAAAATGTATTGCGTTTTATTGGTCAGGCCGAGAACTTTTCAAACTGCCCTCGTACTTGAGTTAAAACCTTCCACTTTGCAATCGGTCATGACAATTTTTTGATTTTTTAATGTTTAAAAAATATTCCGGAATAGCTTTTAGTCATAAGAGCAGGACAATAGAACTATCTGTGAAACTGTGAAGTGGTAAGTTTTTTTCACAACCTCACACACTATCAGCAGTGCGTCGAATATCGATCACCACTCCACCTGCTATTCATTGATTTTGAGAAGGCTTTCGATAGCGTCAATAGAGAATTTATTGAGCATGCTTTACGCAGGACGGGTATCCCGGATAAATTAATAGCTATTATTAAGGCAACTTATGATGGATCCAAATGTCATGTCAGGCTGTCAGAAGAGTTTGAAGTCCAAAGTGGAGTCAGACAGGGCTGCATTCTGTCACCAACATTGTTTCTGTTCGTGATAAGCGATGTCCTGGGAGCGGCGTTGACGGGAAACGGAGGAATTCAATTCTGACGACTCACTCACCTTGACTATGCGGACGACGTATGCTTGCTCTCTCATAGGATCATGGATCTCCACCAAATGACAACATGGGTGGAGAGAGAAGCAGAAATCGTGGGACTGAAAATCAACTCCGGCAAAGCAAAGATGATCAGCCTAGGAACCCAGTCATCTTCTCTCATAAATATTTCTCAACAACGGGTAGAGAAAGTACAGAGCTTCCAATACCTTGTAAGTATCGTCTCTACCGAGGGTTGCACCGAACAGGACATCAGCAGTCGAATCGGGAAGGCAAAGGCTGCTTTCGGTATGCTTAGAAATATATGGAGGAATAAGCTTAAGAACCAAGCTACGGCTTTTTCGATCCAACGTCGAATCCGTGTTACTTTAAGGTTGCAGCACTTGGAAAGTAACAGTAAGTGTCACTAAGAAGCTGCAAACGTTCATTAATAGATGTCTACGAAACATCCTTAGAATTTTCTGGCCCAATCGTATATCAAACGAAGAGCTCCTCAGGAAAACGGGTCAGGAACCTATTGACTCTATTATACGACGTCGAAAGTGGCAGTGGATCGGACACACGCTTCGAAAAGGCGACAACTTTATTGCGGCGCATGCAATGTGCAGTGGAATCCGCTCACTCAAGAAGGAAGAGGAGCTGGACGACCGAGAAGTTTCTGGAGAAATACAGTCGAGGAGGAGTCAGCCCACTTAGGCAAGAGTTGGAGGGAGTTGCGACTCATATCCAGGAACCGAACACGATGGCGAGCTGGCGTTGTGGACGCCCTATGCCCCACTAGGGGTCGCACACGGACATAAAAGGTCTGAGGACCTAAGTAAGTAAGTACACACTTTCTGATTTGCAATTTATGAAAACAATTAATAAAATGTTAAAATTTTTTCAAATATTAAATTTGTTATTTATTAAATTTGATAAAATATGAAAGTTACAAACAAAATTAAACTCAAAAATGACATCAAAATGAAAGCATTTATCATTTAGTACTGTTTAGTACATGTTTTGACAAACATTTATCAGAATGAGTTCAAGAATCGCATAAAGTGAGTTTATGAAATGGGAAAATGAAAAATGGCTGTGAAAACTTTTTTATCACTTCATAGTTTGACAGATAGAGAATTGACCCCCAGTTCTGCATGCTTTAATTTTTAACAATTCCGAAATAATTCAGAAATTACCCTTTATTTTCAACTTAGCCTTCATTCGCTTCTGCAAAGGGATTCATTCATATAGTCGCCAGCTCCTTACCTAGGTTCAAAACCAAAACTCAAATGACTAGGGCATTTTGTTTGGACTTAGATCAATCTTCCTTATCAGATCTGTTATCTGCGACTGTTTTATCTTTTCTGTTCGAATTTGAGGAATTTCCAAGATTAAATCAACAGAGAATTAGGTTGTTTAAAAATAATACGAACAAGACCTTTTTCTAATAATAATAATAATAATAATTTTTCTACATCATTGCATTGATTGCTCTCACTTTTCACACAACCAATGTCCGCGTTCACTGTTTTCCTACATATGTATGTATATTACTTTGCGTTTGGCGGCTGGGACAACAGTCAATTCGCCAAACACCAAAGCACTTAATTGCTATTTCCACTTTTTTCTGTCGCCCACACACACGCGACATACATACTTCTCCATGAAGTGGCTGCTGCGGCTATAAACATCCCAGGTACAACTTCATATTCATGTCATCGGTGATGTAATTTAAGCGGATACCGGTTTATTTTTATACTCACGGGCGGGCGATGCCGAACCCGAAGCTGATGCACTGAATATAGAGACCGAGACTGTTCGCTCCCACATAGTCGGCGCGTTGGTGGTGACGGCACCTTTTCAAACGCCTAGTCTGTTGCTGCTCTGGGCTTCTCTCCCTGATATGAGAGGTGCTATTTATAATTCCAGATAGCTGATGGGTGGTGGTAGCTAGCAGTGAGTGGAAGACGCACGTCATTGCCTACTTAATCATTGCACCACTGTCAGCATAAGCCAATGCATCTATCGCAGACAAAAAGAGTGTTCAATCACCACATTCATACTGCTGATTCGAGGCAAGACGCGCGTTTATAAACTGGAAAGTGCCTAGTTTTACATGTGTGTGTGTGTGTGCTAGTGATAGGTTGAAGGGAGCAAGGGGCTACAAAGAAGTTGTCGGCAAAATTATAAAGCAACGCACATCAGCGAACAAATCAAACGCAACGCGCGTTATAAAATCAAAACAAAGAAGTGGGTAAAACGGGCGCTATTGGCGCATGTTGGCTTGGTGGCCGCCAACTCTGCTGCTGATGTTTGTCTGGCAGTATGTTTTGAAAAATTGGGATGCCACACACCCAAACACTTAATAATTCACCTCCAGGAATAAACGTGCGTGTAGGGTTGATGTTTAGACATTTATGTATATATGTATGTATTATCTTACAAATAGGAAGAGCTGCTACTAAATTTCTTTGCAGATATTAATGGATGTCGCACAGTTTTAATTAATTTCAAATTGTAGGTATACTGTGAGCGAATACGATCCACGTACCACGTGTCTTAGGTTCCTTTTCCAAACATGAATTCAAATGTTTAAGGTGCATTCGGTGGCTGTTTATGTTTGTCTGCAAAAATTAAAACCGGCTTTGTATAGTTTATGTATGTTGGCTGCTGTATTGACATCATTAGTCGTATTTTTTTATCGGTTATGATTCATATGGATCATCAAATGAAAATAAAATGATAGATCAAATCTGTGTGTTTTTTTATTCCTCAAAAATTTCCTACGCTACTGACACCATTTGGAAAATAAGTAGCCATCTATCCGTCAGAGTTAAAACTAATTTTTGGATCAAGAAACATGATCCCGATAGATTGCCGGATCACGCGTTGTGGTATGGATCATATCTGATGGTAAAAAGACGGCTATTGACGGCCTATGCACATGGTCACGGCCATTGTCTTATAACGTTACATTGTACGTTTTTTTTGCTTATTACTCGAAAACTGCAATTCTAGTTTAACTTTTAAATATATATCTGATAGATCTCTTTAAAGTCTAATTTTTTTAGAAAAAAGTTTTTATTTATCTCTTATAGATTTGTAAATATTGCCGTTCAAATTCGCTGATAACTTTACATTTTTGGGAAGTAGATTTTGAGGTTGCTGAATATATTCTGAAAATTCTGCGAATTTGGTGTGCTAAGTTAAGTTTTTCTTTTTAGAGAATTGAAATGAAATTCCAAATTATAGCTTACAATTTTTTTTTTTAAGAAAAAGTTATATTATTTGCGTTATTTCAGCTCAAATGTGTGTCTTATAACGTTACAGAAAAAAGTCTTGTAACGTTACCTTTCGAATTTTTGTATGAAAAATGGGAACAATATGGCTGAAAGTAATATAAATCCATAAAAAAAAACGAAAAGCAAGCAAATAGAACAAAGTTAATTTATTTATTATAAGGTAAGTACTTCATTTGTAATAATATTAATCCATAAATAAACAAAAAAAATAATATATCTCAAACTTGAAGTATGGTAAGTTTTTATTTTGCCATCATTTAAATGGATTTCATGAGCAGATGACTTCAAAGTATTATTAATTTTCAAGATGTCATCATTGTGAACTTCTTCAACGTAAATTGTTGAAGAAATGCGGCTAAGAGCTTGCACAAAATCGGATGCGTTTTTGACAATACAGTCTCGAGCCCGTACGTGCTTTCGCACGACAGTTTTTACGATGGCACTAATCCCATCAACGCATCCTTTGCCATGGGAAGTGGCAAATTAGTTCCAAGAAAATTGTATCCCAAATTTGGATTCAAAGACAGAAGTGTTGAAGGTGGCCAAATCGCTCCAAATTTTCAAAACTTTCAACTTACTTGGAAGTGTTAAAGAAGTTTGTACAAATACGGGGTAATATGGTATGCGTCAAATTGTCTATTACAAAAACGCGCGATTGAAAATTTTCATTGAAATAAAAAACAGAAATAAAAAAAGTGCGCAAAATTTTAAACAGTGCTCGTTTAAGCAATAAGACCGGCTCTGCTTAACGCAGTCGTTTAGCTTGGAGACTTCGTTTAACTTTTTCATAATTTTAAACACGTAGACAACTCTTCTAAGTAATGTGTTTTTTTTTTTTTGTTTTTTTTTTTCTTAATAAAAATAAAACATCAGTAAACATTTTTACTTCGATTTGCTTTGGTAGTAAGGATAAAGTATACTTTTAAAAGATAAGCAAGCTATTTGCTGCTGTTAAAGACCTTTTTAACGTTTAAGTAGTTTATGTCGTTTAAAATTAATAAAAAGTCGGATTTTGTTTTGTACACAATAGATTGATTAAGAGCAGGTTTTAAATGTTTAAAATTTTACGCCAGTAGGTTATCGTTGATTTCAATGTGCGTTCTGAACTTCATCCTGGCTTTCACAAAACTCTGGCTTTCAGAAACTCTGTAGAGTGGAAATAAGTCGAATGAATATTGAAGTATTTCTTATTACCTTCAGCCCTACTCAAGGTCACCTAAAGTCAATAGAGTTTCAAAAGTTAGATACATAACTTCACCTTTATTGATTTCAGCAAAAAATGTCTTATAACGTTACACGTCTTTTAATATTGTTTAATAAAAATGGCCGCTTAATTTGAATGATTTTTTAATAGTTTTATTAAATAAATACAAAATACTCAATAAAATTCTAAAAGTTCAGTTTCTAAAACTTTCATATCATAAGTAAGAAAAGTTTTAAGAAATTTGGTCTTATAACGTTACACGAAAGTAGAGCGCTTTCGTTTTGTAAGATTTACAAGTTTGAATATTTTTTTCACCAAAAAAATGAGATATTTAGTTAAAGTAAGACTTTTCCATTAAATTTATAGTTGAAGGTAAACAAAAATAAATAAAAGGTAATTTATATAACCTTTTTTCGATTACTTGAATTTCCGGCTATGTGTGAAGAGATCAACAAGCTAATTTAAAGTGTGGCTTAGGACACACCAAAAATGTTTTTGCTGTTGATAATGATATCAACCATTAGTATGAGATATATTCTTTCTAAAAATGAGCATAGTAGCGGTAAATTCTAAAAAAAAAAAAATTGTTTTAATTCTTTTAACAGATAATCCGTCACTTAGTTAACGTCACTTAGAGAGAAGCAACATACATTTCACATTTTATAATGTTATATCATTGAGAGATAAGACTGTCATATCTGGCACGAGGGTCAAGGTGGTAGAGGAAGCTGCGAAGTGGCAAGCATTGTCTTTCGTTATTTCAAATCACTTCCGGAAAGCGTTGAGGAAGTGAGGTGGTTTAGCGATCGATGTGGTAGACGAAATTCATTGCAAGTTTAAAATCTATTAATTTAAAAATCATGGTTCGCGGGCATAGCGAAATGAAATGCGATTCGATGCATTCAGCTATTGGAACCTAGGCGAAACGGGTGGGAAAGCCGTTTTGGTCTGGAGACAGGAAGGCGATTGCGCGTAGTGCTATGAAAGAGGGGCCAGGTCCCTCCCCCGATGACTTCAAAGATTGGAAGGGGTTTGTTGATCATACCTGAGAAAACATAACTTCTTGAAAGAAACAATGCTAATGCAAAAAATGCCTTGGTTTAGTAGCAGTAATGCGATGTACTGCGTCCTAAGAGGAATTGACAATCCTTCAAGAATATCTCTTGTCATTAAAAAGTGCTGCCCATTATCCGCTCGGAATCGGCAGAAAATTGTAGGTCCCCTTCATTTCCCCAAACACACACACAGAAATGGTTAAGAGTTGTAAGTCTCTAGGTTTAAGCTCTCTATGAGACGTCATGGCCTCTAATTTATTTTATTTCAAATTTGAAAAAAGTCCCAAAACGAATAAGTGCAAGTAATCATTTGAAAGTGGAAATTTCAGAACGATGAATTGTGTGAAGTGGACCTCAAGAAGTCTTAGCGCAGCTACTTTAAAGCTACACTTGTTCTACGCTTTTGGACGATTATCATATCAACATATTGCAACCCAACTTAACTGTTCCAAAAAGATGGTGTTCGATACCACTGCGCATTTCCGTAAATAAAATACCACAAACAATGTTTGGCGCCGAAAGAGACTAAGGAAAACCACAGTTTATACAGAAATAAAGATTATTCGGCTGTCGAAAGTAGATACCAGATAAAGTGCAGCTGTCATTCAGAGCAAAATAATAGATGATTCTGATGTCCGCATATCACCTCATTTTCACAATGGTCACAAAATTGCAAGGACAGCGGCGTATCCAGTTTATCAAAAGACATGTCCATTGGACGGTGAATCGATGGAAATTTGTGTTGTGGAGCTATGAGACGATGATAAATCGCATTGGCCCCGACGCCGACGCACGGTTGAAAATGCGTCGTTAGATGCCCAAAATATAAGGAACTTGATCCAAAGTAAGGCGGTGGATCAATCTGGGTTTGGATATGTTTTTCTTGAAACAGCGTACGACCCATTCATCGTATTGACGGAATTTTTAACAAACAGAAATACGTTGAAATACTAGAGAACATAAATATGCTGGTTATTTGGTCTTTTCAACAAGACAATGACCCCAAGCATACTGTGAAACTTACAAAACATTCTTTCGATTGAAATGCTTTGGGAAGACTTCACTAGTCATCATCAAGACCAGATTTAAATCCTATCGAGCATCTACGGGATGAAGTCAAAAATGCCCTAATCACACAAAACAATCCAAATTTTGATATTTTATTCGAAAGTGTAAAAGAAGCCTGGTATGCGATTCCAGTTAAATGCCAAGACTTAATCGAGTCAATTCAAAAACGATGTGCAGCACTTTTGAAGCAGCCAGGATTTTCGACAGAATATTAACCATCACAAAACCCAATCCATTTTTTTGTTTGATATTTTTCTAAGTTTCAAAGAGATCAAAAAATATAACTTCGAGAAAATTTTTTTTGCAGAGCTAAGGAACTTTCAAGCGGAGGTAAACTTCATAGGGAAATCCGTGGATCGAAATCTCGAAAAAAAAACTATCGTAACAAGGACATTGCCATTATATCAGATAGTCAAGCGGCACTCAAGTCACTAAGCTCATATACCATCGGCCCTAAGTTGATGTGGGAGTGCATGAACTGGGCAAACATAACAGGGTCACACTTCACTGGGTAGTCATGTGGGGTTTCATGGAAACGAAGAGGCAGAGTCCTTAGCAAAAATAGGCGTGTCAACCCCTTTAACAAGAGAAAATTTTATCAAAAACAAAATTAAACAAGAAGACGGTATTCTAACTGGACATTGCAAACTTAGAAGACATCAAGTTTACTTGATATGGTAAGTAGTGCCACATGTAGATTCTGCAACATGCATCAGGAAACACCGGACCACATACAAGGAAGATGTTGTAGACTCATGCACCAAAGGAAAAACAATACTAGGTGGGAGAGGGGGACCTATCCTCTCCGAAGGCGCCCCAAAAATTAAGATTCCTAAAAGCAATAGATTTGGAGGAAGAACTATAAAATGAGCAAGCTCATCCACGATAGATCTCCAGGTCGCAGTGCAATACCCCCAATTCATTTAAGTTTCTAATTAGTTGACTCAGCCAAATTACAGGTTTCAATATAAACATTAATTTGGAAACCATATGTATGTCCTTATGAAAATTTGAAAAATATTATTTTATTTATTTTAAATGAAAGTTGATATTTAAAGAATTGATTAAGTAAATACATGTTTGTATTTGAACACGAAATCATTTCTAAATAGCTGTCTGTTATGAATACCGTTATGTTATAAATAATACAGCTCGAGCAGTATATATACTATTGTAATATTTTTACTAGGTTCGTTAAATAAAACTTATTACTCTTTTTAATATTTCTTCTTTATTTACACTTTCCAAATCAAAACAATAAATCTCAATTTATAATCAACTCAAATACTTTGATTCAGATTTAAATCACACTTGTTTAAATAACACTTTCCACAATCCAATAAGCAAAGCTTTTGCACACTTTCATAATCAGAAATCAACTGTCTCCCGCTCACCGTGAACACTCCCTTATATACTCAATTTCGCTCGAAACTAAATCGAGAAGGTTCTCGTCTTAGAATGTTCTAGTTGTTTGGAATAAGGGGAAATACATATATGACATTTGAAAAGAGCTTTTTGTTCCTTCCATAAAGTAGATATGCTATTTTCCAACAGATGGCGCTGTATAAAGCTCTGTGTCGGTGTTGTGCGTAAAAGTATGTATCTATGTGGTTCTCGGAAAACTAATGCAGAAATGCACCAATGTAAAAAATTTACGGTGAATGTTCGACGTTATCAACACGTGATATAGACCGAATTTTCTTTTCCGATGTTGCATGATTGATTTTGTATGAGCTCCACTTTACTTCGTATTAGACTACTAAAGATAATAAGGAAATCTGACATTAAGTCGAATCATGGCCTACCTCAAGATATTCTCAAACAGAAAATGTAAGCTGGTATAAACCGGTGAAACGCCATTTTTTTAATTTTGTGTTGCCATTTGAAGGTTACATGAAAAAGGTTGTTTTTCGTTTAACAAAAACTTTCACAATATCTAAAGTGTACACGGCGTATAATACTCGTAAGTAGAATTAAAAAAAAAAAAAAAATTTAATTTGTTTCATCACAACTAAACTAATTTCGGAAGTTAGGTACAATCAACTCTATTAAGTCAGAAACCATAAACGAGGTTCTTTAGTCGATCATTTTTTGAACGTTTGTCTAACCAATAATTTTGTTTGCTATTTTCTTTTTGGCAACACTGGTTTTGACAGCTCACGCACGTTTAGTGTTTTGTGTCACTGTAAAACATCTTCAGTTTGGTCTATAATTTAACCATGAATCGTCTTACAAACCAACAACGCTTGCAAATTATTGAATTTTATTATCAAAATACGTGCTCTGTTAAGAAAGTTCATCGCGCGCTTCTTCCATTTTATGGTCAGTTTAATCGACTACTGAGGAGCTATTCGGGCTAAATTTACATTGTTGGACATTAAATCACCAACACGCTTACGTGGAATGCGAACTGAGAAAAATATCGCTGCTGTATCGGCCAGTGCTAGTGATGACAATGACAACGTTCGAAGCAATTGGGCCTCTGTTACGCCACTACGTGGAAAATTTTAGGTGTGAAGCCTTTCAAAATACAGCTGGTGCAAGAGTTGAAACCGAACGACCTACCACAACGCCGAATTTTCGGTCAATGGGCTCTTGAAAAGTTGGCCGAAGATCCACTGTTTAATCGAAAAATTGTGTTCAGCGACGAAGCTCATTTCTGGTTGAATTGATACGTGAACAAGCAAAACTGTTGTATTTGGAGTGAAGAGCAGTCAGAAATTATTGCAAGAGCTACCAATGCATCCAGAAAAGGTCACAGTTTGATGCGGATTATGAGCTGATAGAATCAATGGATGGATGATGCGAATCGCAACGTTACTGTGAATGGTGGGCGCTGCCGTGCGATGATAACAAACTTTTTTTTGATAAAATGAAAGAGCTAAGCCAAGCTAAGACATGTGGTTTCAACAAGACGGTGTCACATGCCACACAGCACGCGTAACAATGGACCAATTGAAGGCGAGTTCGGTGAACAGTTTAGGGCCGGTCAATTGGCCACCTGGATCGTGCGATTTAACGCCTCTAGACTATATTTTGTGGGGCTATGTCTATAGCGACAAGCCCGCTGCGATTGACGCACTGGAAGCCAACATTGAAGCATTTATTCGGTAGACACCGGCCGAAATGTTAGAAAGAGTATGCCAAAAAATATGAGGCGCAGCCATGGCCAACATTTGCATGAAATAATCTTCAAACATTAAACTATATATCGACCGTACTATCGATTCAAATAAAGATTTCATAAATTTTTCCGAATTTTATGTTTTTTTTTTTAAATTTCCGAAAGCTCTTAAAAAATCCCTCGTTATAACCCTCCGTTGAAAAAATATTCTGCATTTCTTCTTCATGTGGTGCGTTTAGATTAAATTAATCTAGGGTAAGCTAGCTCTATTTGAACTCTGGCTTAATTCAGGACTTGGAAAAAAAAAACGTTTAACATTTTAGCTGTTTTTGTCATTGGACAAATATCCTTTGTATCCTAGATGGATTACAAAATGTTTGATAGTCGATTTATATGTATATGTATTATATATTTTGTAAATATATTTTTTTACTTACATTTTTGCTTTGTCTTATCCATAGCGGCACCGCTGGTATCATCAAGCCGATACATTTTAGATCCGTTTTTTTGTTGTTTTTTTCCTTGAACACGAATTGAGAAGAAAAGATTTTTAATAAATCTTTTTTATGTTTTTCTTTATAACAATATAGTTGAGTATTGAATTTTTATATTTTCACTTTATTTTGTATTTTTAGCACTGAAATTGATTATTTAATACTTTCCATATAAAGTAGTAAAATAACTGCTGGGTTTTTATTACCTATTAATAAATAACTGTTACAAATATGTTTATATTTTTTTTTGTTATTTATTTAACAAAATGTTTCACTTCCTTTTATTTTGTGTTTGTTTTATTTCATACAAAACAAACAGACCTTGAAGGTTTTTTTTTAAGCAAATCAAAAATATATAGATTGTTGCATATTTTTTTTTCTTGTTGTTTTTTTTTTTTGTTATGACAAATAAGGACAGCGTTGCACAAAAATAGTATTTTTTACAGACTTAGACAATACCGTTATTTATAGGAAGAGAAGAGCTAGTTTATTTCAAAAACAAAACTAAACGTCAAAAATTCACAAAAAAATACTAAACAAATTCGATTGAACAAAAGTTCTTTTCAAATCTTTTACATTAAGAAACAAACACACGAAACTGCGATGCCGATACATTTTAAGTTATTTTAACAAAACTATTTTATTTTATTTTTATTTTTGTTGGGTGTGTTATTTAAGACCGTTTTCTTTTTTTTTTTATTTTATTTCATATTTTACTTAATTTGTTTTGCATTTCAATTTATGCAATTCTTTGATTTTTTTTTGTTTTATTTTTCCAAAACTTTAAACAAATAAATATTGAAACACAATTTGTCACATAACACGCAAAAAATGCTGATTTTATTGCACTCAATTTTATTTAACTGATGACAGTAAGTTGTTTTGTTGTTGCTCTTGAAGATCGTTGAAACGCAAGCGAATTATTTAAATCTGAAAGTACACAAATTCAATTAATTGAAACTCAACTGAATACAGAAGCATGTTATGTTTATAAAAATTACAAAAGTCAAATTAATAATTAAATCTAGAATAACGAGCAGGTAACATTCATGAGGAGTTCTCCTTACAATTTTATTTTAATAAAGGTGTAGTCAAGTGTCGAATTTTGAGGGGATTTAAAAAGTGGGTCAGTGTAGTTCATTCAAGTTATTGTAGTTTCATTCAAACTTCATTGTCCGATTTATTAGTCTTTTTAAACTGACCAAATTTTAGCCAGATAGAGGGCTGATTTCAAAGAAAGACCAACACTTTAAGGTCATCTAAGGTGGAAAAGAAATTTGAGTAACACGTCAGCCGTCAAAGAAACAAAACGTACAGAGAATAATTAAATATTGCCTTAGGGGCCAGTTATAGCTATCATTGAAAACCATCATTGAAACACAAATCAGTGGAACGGTGGAATATTTTTTGACAAGTCGATTATAGCAATCAATAATTTCGCTGTCATTGAAAAGATCTGTCATTGAAAATATCTGTCGCTTTGATGCTTGCTAAATTACTAGTGATGGGTACCTCATTCATGAGGCAATACAAAATGTCGCATGTTATGTTATTGTTTAAAGTTTTTTTTTTTTTGCTAACTGCAATCATTTAGGCCTATTCGGCGAGATCTTTTATTCTTCTATTCTGTTATGAATTTCAATACAAAAGTTTGAGATGTCAACAAATCTTTTATGAATTATAATTTTGGTATGCGGCATGGTAAAATCTATTATAAAATCTGCTAAGAAAACTTTTATGAAATGTCAAACGTTCGAAAATAGAAAAAATCTTTTACGAATAGCATTTTTGGTATTCAGCATGCCAAAATCTGTTATGAAATCTGTTAAAAATCATAAAAGAATAAAAGACAAACTTCTGTGACTTTTATTATAAAAGATTTCAATAAGTACACATGTGCATCATGTAAAAATGAATATTTATCTTTTATTTCGTCAACGAAATGTTCTTTAAAGGAGACAAATGAAAGAAAATATATTAAAATACATATCATATAAAGATATAAGTAGAGTATATCCATGGTATTCCCAGAAACATATGAGGTAAAATCGTGTTCCTTTGTATGGACACCAATAGTGTGTAAGGCTAGGCGCGCACATTGAACTTTTAGTTTCGCAACTGCTTGGTTCGAGCAATTAAAAGTTTGTGTACAAACTAAGCGATTGCCTAAAATGAATTCGCTATTTTGTGTAACATATAATTATATGCACCTGCGCGGACATTCAACTAAATAGTTCATCTGTTTTCAATAAGAAACCAAAAAGTTGTGCAACTAAAAGTTGAATGTGCGCGCCTAGCCTAAGTGTCTTTTGTGCTAGTGTTTGTCTATTTCGTAATGGGCGGTTTTCAAATTTCAGTCGCCTCTCGTTTGTCGTGTCTCGCATCTCGCCTGAGAAGAAGAATATGAAAAGAGAATAGTAAAAATGTCTTTGTATACCTACGTATCTAGGTACATACATAGATCTTTGTATGTTTTATTCAAATTTCATAATCATTAGAATTGCAGAGACGCCATTGAAAAATTGATTTTTTTGTTGAAAATGCCCATATTAAAATAGGTGTATCCTATGGTACATTTGAGGTGAGACAAAATACCACCTCAAATGAGTACCTCATAAAACTCATTTTAAATTCATATCCTACCCATCACTATAAATTACAAAGACAGCCTGAATAATTTTTTGAGGTTAGAGTTGATCATTGAAAAAAAAACTGACACATGAGAATAGAAAGAGAATCGAACACATATCATTGAAACGATTGTGTTCCACTTTGTTGGAACGAAAATCAGCTGTTCATTGAAAACGATTTTCATCATTGAAAAATTAAAACTAGTTTTATGAGAAATATTTAACATATTTGTGTATTTTTTATTTGCAAAAGTAAAATATGTAATTGATTAGCTTCGTTTGTATACCAAACATTCTCAGTATTCATAGTTTAACTATCCCAAAAAGTGAAAACAAAATTTTCAATGATGGTTTTCAATGATAGCTATAACTGGCGCCTTAAGGGGCCAGTTATAGCTATCATTGAAATGCATCATTGAAAATTTTCATTCCCATTTTCAAGACAAATAAACAAAATGCAATGGCTTTAATTGGTACCAAAATGAAGGTAATGAGTAGTAGAAACTCTATAAAATACAAAATTCTGATTTAAACTTTCTTTAAAATCCACTTTTATTATTTTACTGACAGAAATCAATTTCAATGAACAGCTGATTTTCGTTTCTTTAATATGGAACACAATCATTCCACTAAATGTGTTCTATTCTCCTTCATTCTCAAATGTCAGTTGTTCTTTCAATGATCAACTCTAACCTCAAATGCATAGAATTGGTCGAAATCAGCCACTGACAGGATCTTTTACTGAAACCAATTTTTCAATGACTGCTATAACTGGCTTGTCAAAAAAATGAAGTCAGCATTCCACTGATTTGTTCCAATGATGCTTTCAATGAAAGCTATAACTGGGGCCTAAAACATAAACCCAATTTTCATTTTTTTCATATGTAGTCTGCCCTTTCATTTGCAGAATACGTTCTAAGATCGAATCCTTACTAGGTCTTAACGGTTTTCAATTTTAACCGAAGAAGAAGGCCGTATCCCCAATAATTGGAATATTTTATAATGCGTCACTTTTGAAAAATGTGGAATTATATTGTTTTCACAGAAACGGAGGGATGCTAAATTTATTAAATATTAAAATCAATTGATTGAGGGGCTATTTGCACCATAGTTTGATCTACTAAATATATGGCACAATTGTTGCTGTAGTCTTATATACTCGTATGTACTTGTCTTATACTAAATCTGAAATTTAACTGACTTGAACTGATGGGGATGATATTGACCCATTAATAATTCCAACAATAAAACAAAATTGCAAATACCTTCTGATTAGATGATTAGTGAGTGAAGGAAGGCTTATTAAAGCGAGTCTTTGAGAATAAGGCGGAAGTCTGTTTGCTTGTGACCACGGAAGAAAACGAAGGCAGAAACGCGAAAATCTTCTCTGAATTGCTTCAAGTCTTGTTATATGAATGTAGTAGGGTGACCATACTACACAACTATATTCGTACCTGGGCGAAACGCACCTTGGAGTTGAGGTCACTTGAGCTTTTAATTGAATTTCATTCAATCACTCCACTTAAACAGAAATAATTTTCTATCTTAAATATTCAAGTATAGTTCTTACAAATGAAACAAAGAGAAGCTTAAGAACATAAGGGTCACGGAAATCGCGACCAAATCTCTTTATGAATCTTAGAACCCTGTTAGCTTTTTTAACTACGAGTATGTATACTTTAAATGATCATTAAAAGTTAACCTAGGATCAAGAATAACTCCTAAGTCAGAAAACACGGAGACTTTATTTAAGGGATATACATCAAACATATAATTAAAAACAAAAGGAACTTTTTTGCGTGTAAAACTCATGGATTTACAATTGTCAATATTTATTGCATCATTCCCTTAATACTAATACTTTTGAAAGGCTTAACGGCATCAGCATAAATAAGGGCGGACGAATTTTTTATGAACGAAACCAAGTCATTTATAAATTAAATGAATAAAATTGGACCTAAATGGCTACCCTGACGAACACCAGAGTTGACAACAAATTCATTCGAATACTCATTACGAAATACAACACTGTAAATTCTATTTTTTAAATACGATGAGATCCAATTTAAGAAATTTTTGTTAAAACCTTATTTGCTTAGCTTTAAAATTAATGTATTATGACCCAATTTGTCAAAGGCTTTACTAAAATTAGTAAATTGACCTCGTTCGAAGCAAAAAGACGTGAAATTGAACAAATTAGTAGGTTAGGTTAGGTTGGAGTGGCTGTCTAGTTGTTGTTGACTCACTTAGACTTCAAGGATCCGTTGTGATACCACAAAAGAAGTTACTCATGGGAGAGTAATGAATTTAAACAAACGATTTCGTGCTTTTAATGAAGTTAGAGAGACATTTTGTGTCGATCGTTGCCAGTTCACTGGTATTATCGAAGAAGGGATTACCGAGATAGTTATTCCTTCTATTGGAGAGTGCTGGACATGTACATAAAAGGTGTTGGACTGTTTCCTCTTCCTCCTCGTCCATGCAGCTTCTACAGAAGTCATTTGTGTAGACTCCTAGCCTCAAAGCATGTCTACCTATGAGGCAGTGTCCTGTTATAACTCCGATTGTAGAGCTTATATTTTGTCTGCTCAGGGAGATCAAGCCTTTTGACCGTTTTAGGTCTATGCTTGGCCATATTTGTTTAGTTGCCAGGCAGGTGGTACCCTGTGACCATCTAGCATTTGTTGATTCTAGAGCATATTGTTTGAGAAGATATTTGCATGTAGCAAGTGGTGTTTCTATGTTATGTTTTTGTCTAACAGTAGGCAGAAGTGTTCCGTTTTTGGCGAGCTCAACAGCTATGCAATTTCCCGGAATGTCTCTGTGGCCCGGCACCCAAATAAGGTGAATATTAAACTGTTCTGTCATCTCATTCAGAGATGATCGACAATCGTGGACTATTAGAGAGTTTGTGGAGACAGACGCGGCCTGGCTGTCCGAGAAGATTCGTATATCCTTGCAAGATATAACGTTTTCTTTGAGCCAGGATAGTGCCTCTTTAATCGCCATTACTTCTGCCTGGAATACACTACATTGATTGGGAAGTCTATATGAAAGACTGAGATTCAGTTGTTCCGAATAGATGCCACTTCCAACGCCGTAATCGGTCTTTGAACCGTCTGTATAGAAGTGTACCGCATTGTCTTCCAGGGGTCTCTCTTCTTCCCAAGACGATCTTGAAGGGATGGAAACAAGGAAGCTGTTATCGAATACCATTTTTGGGGTGGTATAGTCTAAGCGATCTGGGATAGATCTGAAATTGTCTAAAATAGTTGTATGACCAGTATTGTTACTGATCCATTGAGAGGTGGCTCTAAGTCTCACGCATGAGTTGGCTGCCACCATTTTGGAGAAGATGTCAAGAGGTGTTAAGTTTAAAAGCACTTCCAGGGCTGCAGTTGGTGTTGAGCGAAGTGCTCCTGTGATGCACATACCTGCTGACCGCTGGACTTTGATGAGTTTATTTAGATTTACCATCTTGTCCAGTGCGGTCCACCATACGACAACTCCATAAATGAGTATCGGTCTGATTACCGAGGTGTATAGCCAGTGGGTTATTTTTTTGGGAGAAGCCCCATTTTGAACCTATTGCCTTTTTACAGGTAAAAAGCGTTACGGTAGCCTTTTTTACTCTTTCATCAATATTTGCCTTCCAATTTAGTTTTTTGTCTAAAATGAGGCCTAAATATTTGGCTTGATCGGAAAAGCTTAATGGTATTCCTTTAATCTTGGGTGGGTTAATCTGAGGAATTTTGTACCTTCTCGTAAGGAGTACTAATTCTGTTTAATGTGGATTGACGTCCAAGCCACATTGCTTAGCCCACTTTGTTAGCCTATTTAAGGCATTTTGTAGGAGTTCTGAGAGAACAAATTAGTAACAGTAGATCTCTTTTTGACGAAGCCATGCTGATTATCACATACAATTGAAGTAAAGTGAAAGGAAGGAACATTACATACTCAAACAGTTTCAGTATCACAGATAATTTAGCTATAGTTCATTATTTCATTTTTAGTTCCTTTCTTGTGCACAGGTATAATGAATGCAATTTTCCAGATATTAGGAAAATGGGAAATCATTAAAGAGAACACATAACGGATATGACAAATAAGTAACACATATTTTTAATATAGAGGATGGTACACCATCAGGGCCTGGATTAGAACACTCATCCAATTTCATGATACTCTGTGCAACGATATCTTCGTTTATTTCAAAATTAATTGAATTTAAGTGAGGAAATTTACTCCAGAAGAAGAAAAGTAAGAATTGTTGGCATGGTTTGTATCTTCGAAAGCTTCTTCGGAGAAGTCTGCTAACATGTTTGCGATAACCTTAGGCTCATGATTACTAGGATGAATTTGACATAGAGTTTGGGTGGCCACTAGTTTTCCTTTTACAATTTACAAATTTCCAGAAGCTATCTGGATTCGATTTAAGATTACATTCTATTTTAGAAATATAATTTTCATATAAAGAATTAGAATAATCTGTAAAAAGTTGTCTTAAAATTAAAAAAGTTTCACAATCTTCATCATCTCTTTCCTATTATATTTTACCCAGGCTTTGTCTCTTTTATTTTTTAAGTTTTTTAGATGTAAATCAAACCATGGTGGTACATTGGAGTTACTACGAGCTCATGAGGACTCTCAAAGAGTTGTGAATTGTTATAGGACATCAAACAAGAGGGACATTTAAGTAGTCTAAGTTTTAGGTTAAGTAAATAGTGTTTTTGTGAGAAAGCTCCGGCCATAGATTCACCGCAACCTGACAAGTGTCAATTTTTGGCCATCTTAAATTTGGAAACGCTGTTAAATAGATGATTTGATTAAAATCGGATCAAGACAAGATATGCACTTAAACATTGAAGGTAATGACTTTGTAAGTATTCGGTTGACACATAAGAACTATATTCCATGTAGAAAGCTTCTTAATTCATTTCTCAACATCATTAACAAACAGTAAGCATCACTTAATGCTACCTTCACGAGAAATGTTTTGCAAAAACGAGCAATATTCTTTAAAAAAAAACAATGTATGTATCTATTCAGCTTAACCGAAGTGTATAGTATATCGCCGTCAAATTGTAGACTGAAAATACAGCGCTAAGTTGCCGATGAGTCTTCGAATACACTCCAACAAAACAATACAGCAACACAAGCAAGACAAGGACCCCATATAAAGTGGAGTAAGTTAGGAAGAGTTCATTTAGCTTTACGCAGCTCCCAGTCCCTACAAGAAAAGGTACGAGTAGGTATGTATGTATATTGAAATCTAATTATTAATAATGCTCTATTCATTACCATCCGAAGAAATGAAGTGTTTTTTAGAAAGATGATTTTTTTTATTTGAAAAAAAAATTGTAATCCGGAATTCCAACTTTCACACACTTTTCGGCAATATCGCGTCGAATATTGGCTTTCAATCGCTTGTTCTGTGCGCACTGTACGATATCTTACAGGATACGTATTATCGTTTAGAGTAAATGTATTGCGCTGATGGACGATTTTGAGCTCCATAAGAAGCACATAACGGCGATTTGTTTCTTGAATTAAACCATGATTAAAAAAAATAGAACAATTTAATCATGATGAATTCCAAAACCAAAATAACCTCAAAACAACTGAGAACTTTCAAATCCGCTGTCACAGAAAACAGTGATGTCAATTAAGTACACTATTTATAAATAAAACAAAAATAGCTATGGCAGGTTTTATAAAAGACATTTACAAATTTCAAAGTCATATTTCATTAATACGATACAATATTAAAATGAAGAACAATTTTGTATCTTTAATAAATAAAATAGACAAAATATGACGCTAAAATTAAAGATTAGGATAAAATCTGAAAAACCTTTGTATTTGCCTAGTAACTACCAAAAAAAAATTTAACATCTTATACTAATTTGACTAAAATTATACTCCATACGTTTTGTTTGCTTAAAACAAATAAAAAAAATGTTAACATATTATTCTAACAAGCATAGTAACTATCAAAAAAAAAATTAACATCTTAATACTAACTTGACTAAAATTATACTCCAGACGTTTTGTTTGCTTAAAACAAATAAAAAAAAATTAAACATATTATTCTAACAGGCATAGTAACTATCAAAAAAAAAATTTAACATCTTATACTAACTTGACTAAAATTATACTCCATACGTTTTGTTTGCTTAAAACAAATAAAAAAAAATGTAAACATACGAGTATTATTCTAACAGTTTATTTGAAAAAAGATCACTTTCTTTTTAAAAAAGCTGCGTTTTAGATACAATCGTCAATACGAAGACTTGACTGCGTCAATATGTTAATATATATAAAATGTGTTTTAAAATAAATTACCGTTGGTTGTGCCCGCTAAAAAATTGCGTATTAGCCTCCTTCCTCTTTTCAAGCGAATATTTGAATTGAGAACATCGACCAGTATGAACCTTTATTATCATACGAGAAGTTGAATTTACAGTAGACTCTCGTTAACTTGAACACATACGAAACCACGTCTGTTCAAGTAAATGGATTGTCCAAGTTAATAGATAAACAAAAAATTATGGTTATTAATATAGCATCAGCAACTTGATAAACTTTGTAATTGTTTGACGCTTCAGTGCTCTGATAATGTCCTAACTAGACCGAAACGCATTTGCTTTTTCAAATTTATCAAATAATTTGTGGAGAAACTAGTGTTTTAATCCATTTTCAATATGTTAAAAAAATGGTGGGTGCCGTGGACACATCCTATGAGAAACACTAAATTAATCCATTAAATGGCGTTTTGTTAAATATACTTCGTTCTTGATCTGATATTGAGAGTTTAATCCATCTTGGGCAAATTTTTCTTTCTAATACTTTTAGGACTCGTGATAAGATTTTTGACAATGTGCTCTGGCCCATAACAACATCAGCATCTTTCTCAACTGATCGTCGAAAGTTCCCTTCTGAAAAAAACGCAAAACAACAGCCAGCTACAATCTGTAGGGAGTGGAAGATTTTGCTAAATGCGGCGTAACAGTTTCCAACAACATTTTGAAGGCATCTTTACTTACGCGCTTATAAGATATAAACCTGAATTAAATAATAAATTTAAATAAAAAACATTTCTTGTTTCTATTAGGAACACACGCTGCATCAGCATTTTCAAATGTATAAGAAACGTCCCTCAACGTCTGGCTTTAAATTTTCTCTATTGCTAATTTTTTCTTCTAAGTTCCAAAACCGCAGCAATAAAAACGGCACTCATTTTGTTTATTAATTTTATTAAAAGAAACACAAATAATATGGAAATTGAGCAACTTATATCAATCAACAACAAATTAGGGTATCGTCGTATATGACAGAAATGTCAGCTGTTTTTGATTTCACTTGAAGTGATTTCGAAAAGTTTTCGATATTATGAAATCGATCGAAATGTGGAACATGGCAAATAAATTCACTCGATTTCGATTTCGATTTCATTTCACGTGATTTAGGGATGCAGCAGATAGAGTTAGTAATAAATTAATTCAATTTACCGAGCCCTGAAAATTTCTTGTTCAATTTTTATAAGTTATAAGAATACATACATACCAACATGAAAAAAAAAACATGTTCAAGTTAGGGAGATTCCACTGTAATTTTTCTCATTGATTTAGCACAGATCAATTTTAATGTTAATAAGGAAACAAGATTTCTACATTTCTTGATAAAATATTTTAATTCTAATCTAACATCATAAAAGATTGCAAAGATATCCAAAGATATATGTTTTAGATTTTCACTTTTAAAATATTTAAATTTAAAAATAAGAAAATAAGCTATAACATACTTAACTTTTTATGAAAAAAAAATCTTATCATAAATACAAAACCAAGTCGATGTCTTTGTTGTGCCACTACTCCGACTATTAGATGAGTAGAGTAAGAGAACAAGGAAACCAAAACATTGCATATGTATGGCACATTAATTCCCACATTCTTAAGTAGACGCGTTATCGGAGAAAAGTCGCATATTATTTTCTAGTGGCATTGACACCAGTGCATGTTGAATGTAATGAGGGTAGTTTGTTTTGATTATTTTTTTTTCTTTGTATCGCAGCTAAATACAGCCTTGGCCAAAAGTATTAGGCACCCTATATTTACGCTCTATTCTGTTGGAGAATGAATTGTTCGCGTTGTGCCGTGCAAAATGCCTAAGATCGGTTTCGAAAGACTGTATCCCATCTAAATCGTACAAAATCCTGCAGGAAAAAAGTAACCACGGTAAGAGAAAATCGGCTTTTAATACGAACCTCTCTACAAAAAAACCGTAAAAAAACATCAAATGAGCTAGTTGCTGCCATAACACAACATTGTGGGAAACAGATTTCGGCTAGAACCGTTAGAAGGAGACTCGGAGAAGTTGGATTGAAAGGTTGCAAGGCGAGGAAAAAGCCATGGCTCTCAGAAAAAAGCAGAAAGTTGCGGCTAGAATCAGCAAAAAATACCAAAACCTTACTGAAGAAGATTGGAGTAACGTTTTGTGGTCAGATGAATCAAACTTTGAAGTAAGCATTATAATGAAGCCCCGAACTCGGAAACTTTAAAAACAATTTTAAATTGCCATCCACTTAGTTATTTTGAGCTTTTGAAAAAGGTTATTTTTTTTTATTTTTGCAGGTGTTTGGAAACCCTGGTGTAACCTTTGTGAGGCGGCGAGTTAGTGAGGAATACAACCCAGAATGTGTAGTTCCAACCGTTAAGCACGGAGGAGGAAGCGTTATGATCTGGGGTTGCATGGCTGCGGACGGCGTGGACAAAATGGTCATTTGTGAGGGTCGCATGGACTCAAAAAAAATACATTAATTTGATGGAAAACACGCTGATGGCATCTTTCCAGCATATTTTTGGTGATACAAATATGCGGGGCGTGTTGTTCCAGCAGGACAATGCACCCTGTCACAAGTCGGCCCTCTCAGTGAAGTGGTTTGCTCAAAACGCCATTGACCTGCTTCCATGGCCTGCCCAGTCCCCAGATCTGAACCCAATTGAGCATCTATCGGACAACACCCAACAACATCAAAAAAATGCTCAAAAAGGTTCTTGAGCAAGAATGGCTCAAATTAAGTTCTGACGAATGCCGCAAGCACGTAAGCTCTATGCCTAAACGAATAGCAGCAGTCATAAAAGCGAGGGGTGGCCATACAAAATATTAAATTTTCTTTAATAAAAAAAAATTTACAACATTTCAGCATACTTGTTTTTTTTTTTCAATTTTACTTGGTTTTAAAATTATGGCATCTTTTTGGGGGTGCCTAATACATTTGGCCAAGACTGTAGATATCGAATTCAACTAAACATTTAATTGTTAGTTAGCATGTTTTTTCACGAATATTATTAGCAATAAAATGAATAAATTATAAATATAAAAAAGATCACAAATAAGAGTTAGTGTATGTATGTATATGTATGTGTTTTAATATTTGTCTGGTTTTATTTCAACGCGATTATCAACAGACATATTTACATACATATGTATGAACACATATGTATGTATTACATATTAGAAAAAATTATTTTGTTTATAGAAACAAAAACGTTACTTTCTCCATCAATATTTTGTTTTATTTTGAATTGACGCAGATGAAAAACCTGCTAGTTGTTAAATACATATACAAATATGAACATACGTCAATTAAGTGACTTTTATTGACTTCTTTTAATAGTACTCGTATTATAGTAAATAATTAAATCAAGCATTAAATTTGAAAAAAAAACATGTGCATATGAATGTACTGTACACATTATGTACCTGTTGGAATGGAATGGATGAATATTTGTTGTGTCAGGATCTGCAAAGTGAAAAAGCAAACAACGCAACCTTTGACACGAAAGGCTAAAATATATTACTTGTACAGCCAGGTTCTGCATTTCACTTTCACTCGAAATGGAATTGAATTGAAATCGATGCAAAACAAAATTTGGTACTGTACAATTCCCTTTTAGCGATATCGATTTCATTTTTTTTTCGAAGTTGAATTGATGCGAATTTCCATGTTCCAGATATCGAACTTTACGTGATTTAAATTCGAACAGATCTAGTTGTGTGAACTTATTATTTTTTGTGATATTTTCGGAAAATAATATGCATAATATCCTTTTGTATTATAGAATAGCATTGGAACTTGATTTGGCTGCGGAATTCTTATGTGCTTTACATCGTTGCATCCTATGTCTCTTCTTTGATCATTTCAAGTTGAATTCAATTTCAAGACATTTTATTCTCCAAGACGTTAAGAATTTGTGTCAAAATTTATGACACAGTGCTTCGAGCAAAACAGATATTAAAATCTTTTCCAACTGATCTTTGAAAATTTCTTCAGCAAGAACACTTTAGAACGCGGCCAGCTGAAACGATGCAGGAATTGAAGTGTTACTGATTTGGAGGCACTGGTGGAATGGAACGTTTATCAAGTCAGTAGTATGATACGAATCTTTTAACCACATACTTGTGTCAGCAGTTCTTAATGCGTTTGACTGATCTCTCAAACTTTGTTTTCTTTTTTTCGTGCATTTTCCTGACCCTCAAATAGAAATGATCAAAGAAGTGGTTAAAAAACTCAATCAGCGACTGTGAAGCCCTACCAATTCCCAGATGAAAACCGTCTTAAAAGCAAGATACAATGTTCGGAGACATTGAAGAACCAAGCCTTATGAGCTGATGGTCTAAAAGCTATGGAAAAGTATTAAAAGTTTAAACTTCACCCAATGAGATTTTTAATTGAGAAAGAAAAATCATTTATCCATCTTTCATATATTGGTTCTGAACCCGGTGGCAAGAGTCCCAAACTACTTGGTACCGAAAGTTACCAAGTGTCCACGGCCAGCAATAAACCAGTCCATACAATATTTTATAGAATGACCAGCAGAACTAATTAGAATAACTTCAATTAAAAAGTTCAAGTGACCTCAACTCCAAGGTGCGTTTCGCCAACTAATAAGTGACAGATGACAGCTTTTTCAATTTCAATTAAAGTGATTTCGAAAGGATCCCGAAATTATGAAAGCGATTGAAATGTAGAACACTGAAAACAAATTCACTCGATTTGGAAGTTCGAATTCACTCGATTTTTGCAAATTGGCTGATAAACTATTTGAAGGCCTACATTGTTTAAATTAAACACTGCAGACCCATTCTAATTCGATTATTTTAATGAAAAAGCGCTCATTATGTCATTATGCATACAATTAATTGCAAAGTAGTCAATACATCCTACATAATAATCATTATCCAGTAGTAGAAGATTCAAGGGATCATAACAGGAATATATATGTATGTACATTGTTCTTCCCACAAGGCTTTACAATTATGATAGATCGATGTATCAAAATTCAATAAAAATTTGCAGTGATACAGTATAAATCAAACTTGCTCAGTCTTCAGAACAAGATTTGCTGACAACACATCTGCGTCTTATTTTCTCGGCTGTAGTTGTGAAATTGCTTGTAAGGCAGTTGATATTATTGCATTTTCATGGTGGCATATTGTACCAGGGTTACTTGATGACGAAAAACTTCACAGTTTCATGATTGCATGTTGATTTTATTTTTATATTATTATATTTGGTCCGATCAATTCCCTGATCTACAATTTCCCATAGATTCTCTATTAGGTTGAGATCAGGGTATTCCGCGAGTCACTTTATAACAGCAATACGGTTTTCGTTTAACCAATCCTACACAACATTGGCGGTATGTTTAGGATCGTTGTCATCGCAAAATCCATCGCAATGGTATATTTGCCTCAGCATGAAATTTTAAAGAATCTCCATGTACATGAACAATTCATTTGACCGTCGATCTTGTCTATTGTAGCAACTCCTTGGCTAGAAAAATATATATATATAACCAGGATTTAAGTGTTCGCCTTTTGGCCTCTGTTCCGTACGAAATCCGTCAGATCCCTTTAAATTGAACTTGGATTCATCTGAGAGAGAACCGTTTTCCATTTTGCCACATTCCACTTTAAGTGCGCCCTGGCGAACTCCAGTCTCTCAAGAAGGTTTTTCCGAGATGTAAATGGTTTTTTTGTATTACTCCATAAGATCGAAAGCCACTACCAACCGCTTTTCGCCGGATCGTTCAGAGACTTAACTTAATTTTGTATACTTGTTAAAGATATACAGGCGTCTTTTTTTTCAGTGTGATGATTCTTTTATCTGCGAGATAGGTGGTTTTTCGGGGTCTCCCACCATTATCAGTGACGAAAACGAGCTATTATACCTGAAATCGCGGTAGGGTTTTTCCCAAATTTATTTGCAATAAATATAATTGATTCACCGATATTAAGATTAGACACTGTTTTTTCTTTTAGTTCGTTGGAATATTTATTGCGAGCCATTTCATCACTTTTTTATTTAAATTATAAAGTCCGATCTAAAACACCGACACACAACTGATTGCTTGAAAAGAGGATTTAACGGTAAAATTGGCTGGATGTAGACGAGTTGCTCTTAAAATAGGGGGTACAAAAAAATTGAGAAATTACTATTGGATTTCATAATTTCTTTTATTTTTTTCTAAAGTGAAATCATTTCGTGCTTTAATGTTAATGTTAAACGTTTTGTAATATGCATGCGCTAACCGTGTATGCATTTCAATATTGTGTAGTTTTCGATACTTGTATATTTTAATTTAAATTTTGTTGTGTCCGAGTTAAGTAAAATTATTGGATAATTATTGTTTCTTCATGGTATGGTACAAAGCCCTGTCCGAATACTGAAATTTAGCATATTTTTTTGTATATTGTACTCATTCTATCTCAAATAAAAAGTTCCTAAAATAGTTAAAGAACAAAAAACAAAACACTTTGTCCCTCAATTGAAAATGTAGTAACCTAACCGGCTATATTGATCTGTTGCTAACTCAAAGAAGTTCCATTGACCGGTCAACATTAAATATGAATATTTTACATAAAATTTTTAACGTTTGCCAAGTTAGTGGTGCTAACTAATAACGCAGTTAACTGTAGTATTTTTTTGTAAATTATATGTAGTGCTTATATCAAATAAGAAATAAAACAAAATTTCTAGGCACTTAAATATTGCTTTTTAGGTTATAAATTAGCTGCAGAATGAAAAATATTTGTTAGCGTTAATTTTTTTAAATTAAAAGAAAACCGGTACCTAACATACATACATACATACATTATGTATGAACTTAGCGCATTTATTTTATTCACTGTCAACGCCCGACAAAACTAACGTTTTTACTTTACTTTCAATAAAAATTCAAGAGAAAATCTTTTCACAGTGCGAACTAACAATACATAGGAGGTATGTGCATTTATGAAGTTCCTATGTATTTTGCCTGAAATAATTAAAAAAAAAAAAAGAAGATATTTGTACTCCACTAGTGTTGTCAATCTAGCTGGATACTGGTAGACCATAACACATTTAAAATTGTGAAAGTTATGATAGTAAGTTCTACGTAAACACAGAAAATTATTTATGCGGAAACGGTATGTTGATCATAAAACAACCATACTAGGATGAAATATTTCTTGAACCAAGATCTTCAGAAAAAATGATTCCTCTATATTTAAACTTCAAAATAAAATATCTCGCCATATTAAAAAATCAAAACATATTAATATTACATGCATAGTACCTACATACAAATTTTCAACAAAAGTTAACATTTTTAACCAAACTAACCAACAGAAATTAACAGAAAAAAATAAAGATCCCATAACAACAACAATAGGAATTATAAATTATATAGAATAACAGCAGTAAAAGACAGAAAAAAATACAAAACAAAAAATAATAAGAAAAAAACAATACTAGTTCATATGTTTATGTTGGTATATATCACCAACCAAAGCGAACATTCACCTCTTTTCTTTGGTATTTCATTTCGGTAGCCGACCAACATCGACGGAACAACGACACCGTCTGAAAATACAACCAGCTTTGTTATATCTTGTTATGCCAATAAGGTGTTTTACGATTTATTCACAGACGCATGTTAAGCGAGTGTCTACACGTATGTACATATTAAACGTGAGTCAGAATTTTTGTTCGTCGAAAATTTGGATTGAAGTTTTCTTATGCTACACTAAAAAATCGATGTATGCATTACCAATTAGAAAATTTATACAGGGTGTCCCCTAATTCGTCATAAATATTTTGGAATAGTATTCTTCTTCTTCTTCTTCCTTTGCTTCGGCGCTGTTACGATCTCGATGTCGAGGGGATCATAACTCTCCCACGTATCTGCTTCACACTAGTGATCCGCCTGTGGGGTTCGCCGGGTTGACCTCAGAAATCGGCGGCAAGCCTCCCGGTTTTGTATTGTTCCATTTCTGAGGCCAACTGAATGCTGGTGTTTTTGCATTTGTTTGTACCAGGAGTGTTTAGGCCTACCTTTCTTTTTATTCCGAATTGGAACGTTGTATGATATTGCCTTTTTGACGGGGTTCTCAGGATCTCTCCTTTGAACATGGCAATACCAACTGAGTCGGTCGTATTCAATGGTATTCTTAACATGAAGGCTTCCTCGGATCTTCGTACTTCTAATTCTAATTCGATCAAGCTTTGTAACTCCTGCTGTCATACGAAGCATCTTCATCTCAGCTGCCGTTAGCTTACTCTCATACTTTTTGTACATTGTCCAACATTGTGAACCGTATGTGAGTGCTGGACGCACAACTGAAGTGTAGAGCTTTCCTTTCAGCTTAGGGGGCATTTTTCGGTCACAGAAGATAGCAGAATTTTCCCGCCACTTCATCCACCCTACGCTTACGCGATGATTGATATCGTCATCACAAGTAGCTTCGTTATTTATCATAGACCCCAGATATTTAGACTTTTCACACTTGGGAAGCACTACTCCATTCAAATAAATGTCTGGAATAGGCCTGTGTGGATCAGGAATAGTATTCTTGGGTATATTCCAAGAACAAAATCGTTCTTCAGTATGGGTCTGTTGATAGCATTTCTCGGGGGTTCCTGATCTATATTAGCCGTGTTTTTTTGGAAGTTATCCGATTTACAGACTGGTATATAGCAGCTAAACCACAACTTAAATAGCCTAAATTATTTTAGAGATGATTACACTATAGAGGAAATATCCTGCATCTTTAGATTAAGGGGTGAACTGTTAAACCTTAACTTCATACCAAGGCAGACGGCAAAGCCATGCTTATATTACGATTTTGCTCTGTGAATAAAATTTACTTACTTACTTATAGCGCGCTCTTTCAACAGCTGAATATATTATTACAACCAAAATAAATGTAATAGTTCCCCAAAATGTGAACATTTTTAGCTTAACTAAGAAACTGTTAAAACAAAAAAAACATAATAAAAGTTTATAGATATTTATAATAATCTGTGTTTTTTTATGCAAACTATAGTTGTTTTATTACAAAAATTGATTCTATTCATTTTTGTATTGTGGCTTGAAAATTTTATTTAGAATTGACCAGAGAGTACCTATTGATTTACCAAACATGAATGTGATGATTTGTGATTTTACCTTATCTAAGGAAAATACAGTCATATTTGTATAATATACATATGTACATAATATGTATATGTATGTCAAATTTATATACAGTAGTTGGCATAAATATTTTGACGAAACCTTTTTCTGACTATTAAACCTACACTTTGCTAATTATCGTTAAATAACGGCGAAAAAATAATGTGCAAAACAAAGAATACGTTTTTAGCTCTATGCATGCCAAATTTTGTATTGTTTACATTTTGCATTCTCGTTTTGTTCATAAAAATGCATGTAAACAACGAATTTTTGTGTGGCATAAGTATTTTGACGGAATCTTTGTGTACGTGTTTTTACACTTTGCACGTGAAAACCAAGCAACTTATGCAGTATTAAACTTTATTTGAAGTGAAACGTTAATAAAAAATAAAATTTGATCAAAAGTTATAAAAAAACATGGTTAAAACAGTGGAGTTGAGTTTGGTTATCAGATCTTCCATTGTAGCAAAGTTTAACGCTGGAATGGCAGTAAAAGACATTGCAAATGAGTTTAATGTGTCACGTCAAACTGTGCACTATCAAATTAATAAGTTTAAAAAGCATAATGACATAAGAAACTTAAGAAGATCAGGTGCTAGGCGCAAAACAACGCCCACTGAAGACCGAATCCTTTTAGGGGAATTTAAAAAAAATATTTTTGTGAAGACTCAATCTGCTGCAGATACATAAATGGAATTTGACGGCCAAGAATCCAATCAGTGAGCGTACTGTCCGACGACGTTTAAAAGAAGGAGATTTCAAGACAATTAAAGTTAAGGACGTGCCGTACATATCAAAGGTAAACAAATTTAAAAGACTGGCTTTCGCAAAGGAACATCTGCACAAGCCAAAGGAGTTCTGGAGAAGCGTTCTATGGACAGATGAAAGCTCCTTTGAGTATAATTCATCAAAAAATAAATTTTTTGTAAGATTGCCAAAGGTAGTAAGGCAAAAAAAAAAGGCCCGTTTGTCAAAAAGTGAGCCACGGTGGAGGCTCTGTCATGTTCTGGAGATGTGTTGCTTATAATGGACTGGGTGACTTGGTTCCTATCACCGGCTCTATGAACAAAAGCCAATATGTTAGTACCCTAAATGATAATGCCTTTCCATCCGGAGATATGCTTATTGGCGAATCATTCATCCTGCAACAGGACAATGCCCCATGCCACAAAGCCCGGCTGGTAATGAATTTTTTGAAGGATGTTGGTGTTACTACTTTGGACTGGCCACCTCAAAGTCCAGATTTAAATATTATAGAAAACGTCTGGTCTCTTTTGAAACGCAAAAGAACAGTTTCTTTAAATAAAACCAGAGAGGAGACAATTGCTGAGGTAACTTCCCTTTGGAAAAAGATATCTCCAGATATTCTTCAAAATTTAGTGGATTCAGTACCGAGACGCCTTCAAAAAGTTATTGAAGCCAAAGGAGGTTATACATTTTACTAAATTCTTCATTTCTTTATTTTTGTGAAATTTAAACTTTGTTTTCTTAATAATGCATACTTGTCAAAATACCTACTTATGCCAACGAGTGAAATTAATAATTTATTTATAACATTTTAAGTTTCTATGAAAAAATATTTGTTTGACTATTTTTAAGTTTGTGTTAGTTATATATAAAAAGGAAAAAAAATAAACAAAAATTCTTTATAAAGCCATTAAAAAGTTCAACTGAAAAATGCACGATTTTTATTTCGTCAAAATACTTATGCCGACTAGTGTAGGTTCTTAACTTAACTTTTTTTGATGATTTTAATGATTAGCCTAAAATCATGTGCCCTATGGTTTAATTGTACTAAAATTAATTTAAAATTTTTTACTTGCGATTAGGTACTATAGGGTAAGTTCTGCATTTGGAAAAGAAATCGAACTCGAGATTTTGATCAAAGTTAACATTACGATGATAGCGAAGACGAAAAAAGTGAGCCTGGCAACTCCGTATGTCTGTCTGTATGTCTGTATGTACTATGTGCTTCGATCTAGGCCTAAACCACTGGAGCTATTTTCTTCAAACTCGGTACTTAAGGGTCGTCGGTGATTCCCTAGAGGAGAAATTGAATTTTGTTTATCTCCAAAACTAACAGTACCCCTATACACCCGCAATGCAAAATCTTATTTATCTCCAAAACGACACTAACGATTTTGATACAAAAAAATTAAAGTGCTATTATGCGCATTGGCTACATTTTGGTCAGCAAAAATTTTGGGGCAAAATGTTATTAACGGTACTTGTCATAGAACCGGGTTTTTTGATTTTCGACTTTCTCATTAAAGGCTCTTAGGATTTTAACAAAATTTTTTGAGCAGGAGCCCCGTATGTTTAAAATAATATTACATACATATGTGTACATATATAAAAATATTGGAAAACAAATTTTTTGGGTTTTTTGAAAAAAAATTTTTTTTGAAAAATCAATATCTTCAAAACATGTGAACGATTATTTTTTGAAATTATTTCCTAAAATTTATATTACTAAATACTTGAAATTGGCATCCCAATTTTTTTTTTGCTTGAAACATTCTAAAGATATTTCTTATAATTATAAAAAAATTATTTAATAATAAAACGATTCTAATTCATACTTTTACGGAAATCAGACGGCAATTCCATGCATTTGAACATTTTTATCTCATTAAATCCATGTTTTATAGTATTTATAAAATTTATTTTAAATTCCAAAGTACCTACTTTTACATAAGTTCGTGCGTTACAGTCGTGCATTTTATTAATCCTACAATCCTCCTCAACAAAAAAAAAACATTCCAAGCTAGATATTGGTAGGGTTGTTTTTCAAACATGATTTACTAAGCTTCATGATAGTATTTTTATAAATTATTCTCCTGTGTTTCTTTTAATGTATAGATTCATTAACCAAACTGGATCCGTATCTCAATCTGAAAAGTTTCTGATCTCAACTTTCTCATTCAACTTCCAAAAAAATTGGGTGACTTCTTTCTTTTTATATTTTGCTTCACACCCCTCATTTCCTATCTTTTTCGCTAAATTGCTAGGTACTTGTTAGTTCAACAGTTATTATTATTATGTTCATAATTAATTAATCCCGAATCTTATTATAATTGCCTTGTTAAAAATTGATAATTTTATAATTGCATAAGTTAATACGATTTTAAATATATTAATGCATTATTATTGTTTTGTTTTTGTCATTGCTTATGAACTATAATTTTCAAGGTATTAATACGAGTATATGAAAATGAAAATAAGAGAATCTTGAATCTTTAACCCCTAACTATTGTAGGACTGAATAAATATGGGGTTTAAGTGCACTGCCACCTATAGATCTATTGTCCCTCTACCTCTTAAATAGTTAACCTCTCCCGTATTATTTTTATTTTATTGATTCCAAATACATATCATAATGTTTTGTTGCACTTTGTTCGAATCATCAAGATAAAAATGGTAAACACATTTAAAGAAGCCTCCAACCACCTAAAATATAACAGACAAACATTTTTGAACTATTTTCCAAAGGCCAAGAATAAACCAAGAGCTTCATATCTTTGCCCTTCAGATGTGGATAAAACATAAGCGTATGATAAGCTGATTGGATTCTGATCTCGATAGCATTGTCAAATAGGAAGTCAAAAACCGCATACATTTATTTAATTTTCTCAAGGTTGAACAAAAAAAAAACAGTTAAACGCCTCAAGCTTAATAATCTTAAAATATTTACTCATTCTAGCGGCTCCTCTTTCTCATCGTTAGGACAATTGAGATAAAAATCCCCTTGTTCGTCAAGGGAAACTGATAGCAGGTGTGTTGTTTAAGCAATATCGTCAATTGCACCAAATGTCTCCAAGAAAAATGTAAAGCTCGGTACAGACGATTGTTAGAGAATACGAGTATTTACAGCCATCAATTTATGACAATGAGCTGATAATAGCCAACTACCTTACAAAGCAAAATACACTTTCTGTTCACTAGAGTTTGGACTAAAGATAGTTTGCTGGCCTGACCTTGACTTTTCTGACAACGTTGCCAGGATTATCAGTATTAATCCGTTGTGAACTATGGTCTTAATATAGAAATGTAGTTAGTTTATATTTCACAAAAAGACTCGCTCCTCGATTTTAATTTAAGAATGTCATTTACTTTTGTTTTCCGAGCCACATTTTTTTCATTTGTTTACATCATACCATAAAAATTACGAAATTAATTTAAAAGCAGTAGCACAAAATAATTTTCACAACTACCTACCTAGGTAGTCGGCTCAATTGTAACCAATTTGAGACAATTTCTTACTGACAAATCTGATTATATTGTCGTATATGACAACGGTCTGGATTTGCTAAGTACTTTTTTTTTGACATTTTTTCTTTATTTTGCCGACACCGAAAAATGTCAAATCATTCACAAAAAAAAAAAGAATCAAATGATCCAACAAAAATGTTCCGAAATTGAAATCGAGACAACGGTTTTCAGAACACCACGAAAAGAAAAGTCTTAATTTTTCGACCAATTTCTAATAAACAATAACTTGCCAACCTAGTGAGCTGACAATTTTCAGCCTGACAATGAAATTGTGGGGCGACTTACTTTAAGGTATCATGTGTATAACATTGAATGCTTTTACCGTTAGCTAGTGATCTCAGAATAGATTTCTTCACTAACTCTACTGAAAGTGTCCAGCTTTCGATATTTAATACCGCTTAGGATATGTTAAGTCGCCAAGCAGATGGTTATGTCAGTTTTTTAACTTAAGTGTACTGTGGGTTCAGAAGTTTCCCTATAATCAACAAAAAATCCAAAATTCCTAATTATGAAATAATCCGACTCTGGTAATACTTATTCAAAAGAAATGTCAAAATAAACGAAAAAATAGTTAAATTAGTAGAACGCAGCTCTGTTTTGTGTGCATTTTGCCGCCAGGCAGGTGCCAATGTAAACAGTGTTTTAACTTAAAAGTACTGTGGGTTCAGAAACTTCCTTTTAATCAACAAATAATTCCCTTACAAAAAGTAAAAAATCCCAATAATATCCCAAAAATAACTCAACTCTGGTAATACTTACACAAAGCGAATTGTCAAAATAAACAAAAAAGAAGTGCATGCAAAAAAGAAGTGTATGGAAATTGAGGAACTTTAAAAATTAATTAAAAATAGTTATAAATGTTTCCTCACTTTAAAATTGTGATATTTGTTATTTAATCAAGTGCTAATCTACCGAATAAAACTATCCGCGTGTGGAAATTCGTGCTACCTTAAAGGAAAGTTGAGCCGTTGATCCGAAATTGTTACAGAAAAACTAAATTTAATGACGTTACAATCACAAATCATACTAACTTTTTGTTTTTTTGAGAGAGCAACACACTTTAAGTTTAAGTTTAAGTTCATTTATTTAGTTTAATTTAAACTATTTACATTTTCAATAAGTTATATTTTTACATAATTGATTTTTTTTAATTTAAAAATATGTTAATACTGAGATTTAACAAATTCGATAACATTTTTTTTAAATATATTAAAATTAGTTTCATTTTTGATGTGAGCGTCTAAGCTATTAAATAATTTGAACCCTTTATATATAATAGAATTTTGTGTATTTGCATTTAGAAAATTAGGAAGTCTTAAATCATTTCGGTTTCTTAGTGCATAGGGTTGTAAGTCTCTTATAAATTGTATATAATTTATTAAGTATTTTGGCATTAAATTGTTGACTATTTTATAGACAAACACTAAAACATTCATAATGATTCTTTGTTTAACAGATAACCACTTCAACGAGCTCAACATATAACGAATTGACATATATCTATTGCACTTTAAGATACATCGCATTGCTTTGTTTTGTAGTTTTTGCAGTCTTATAATATTGCTCTCATTACATAGAAACAAAATAGTGGAACAATACTCAAAATGAGGTTTTACAATGACGTTATATATATTTATTGCACTAATAGTCGAAATTTGATTTCTTATTCTTTTCATAAATCCCACTTTTTTAGCTATTTTTTTACAAATATATTCTATGTGGTTTCCGAATAGTAATTTTTGGTCTAAAACTATACCTAAATACTTTATTTCGCTTATTTTTTCAATTGAAATACCACCAATCATAATGCTGTTGTCATCACTTCTCTCGTTCAGTACCTACCATGAGTTTTGTTTTTTCAATGTTCAGTTTTAGTTTATTTTGTGTAAGCCACTGGTTTATAGAGTCTAAGTCTTCGTAAACACGCGGATAGTTTTATTTGATAGATTAGCACTTATAAACAACAAATATCGCAATCTTAAAGTGAGGAAATATTTATAACTATTTTTAATTAATTTTTAAAGTTTCTCAAATTACATGCAAAACATGGCTGGTTTCCACTAAACAGACTTTTTTTTGTTTATTTTGACATTTCTCTTCGTGTAGGTAATACCAGACTTTAGTTATTTTTGGGACATTATTGGGATTTTTTGTTAATTTTGTAAGGGAATTATTTGTTGATTAAAGGGAAGTTTTTAAACCTTTTTGCTATTTAAGTTTATATGAAATAAACAATTATTTAGAATTAAAACAGATATTTTAACGGTAAAAATGAACTGTATGCTAAATGACAACGCATTTATTATTTGCATTTTAAAATTATTAAAATGGAAAGTGAATGTGTTGCTGGACCTTCTCGTCATCATCAAGATTCAGATGAAAATAATCAAACCCCATCTGGGAAGCGTCGGTTTGTTGCGGAGGAAGTAAAAAATCAGTGGTAAATTTCAAAAATAATATCAATTATTGATTTGCTAATTTAAAAATATATTTTTAGGAATACTGTTAAGCTCTACCAGCGCATTAGCGACGAGCCTTTGGCAATAAAATTTGCTGAGGTGCTGGGTTTGTTGCCAATGGAAAAAAAAATGCAGACTGCATAGGTGCTCCATGGCAATATACACCAACGAGCATCCCATTGGTGTATTTCAATGTAATAAAGGAGTCTGCAGAGGGAAACAAAAGTTGCACGTGCCTCTGGAACGTGGTTTGAACAAGCCCGCATACCAGTCTCCCGGATCTTCTTTCTAATGTACAGTTTCGCACGAAAATATTCGTATGAAATTGTACAGATAGAGGATTTTACTTCCGAAAGTTGTGTGTCAACGCGTACTATAGCGGACTGGTATAGTTACTGCCGTGAAGTAATCGTTGACCACTTCTTGGATAATCGGAAAGAAGGAGATAAAATCGGAAGACCTGGTCGCGTTGTTCAAATCGACGAGAGCAAGTTTGGACGTCGCAAATTTAATAAAGGCCGGCGAGTGGATGGCCATTGGGTCCTCGGGATGATTGAGGACGGGGTCAGAGGACCTCAGGCTGGAAGTATGCACTGATAACATACGAAGCACTGATGTAAGATTTTACAAAATGAAAACAAAATATATTTTTATAACAATTATTTTTATTTAAAGATCCTGGTTCCGATGATAAAAAAACATGTCCATGTGGGTTCCATTATCCACACGGATTATTGGAGGGCCTCTGATTGCTTAAGTGAACATGGTTTCGTTCACAAAAAAGTAAATCATAGCGACCCCGATAATCCGTTTGTTGCGGATGATGGAACCCATACCCAAAGGATTGAGTCTCAGTGGAGGGTTGTTAAACGATCATTTTACAACGACACGATTTCGGTGACTGGATTGTAGAGTACCAGTGGAGAAGAAATTTAAAAAAAAAAATTGAAGATCCCTTCGATGAACTGCTGAAGGCTATTTTGTATGTTTATGGGGATTTTAGGATCTGAAGAAATAAAAGTTAAAAATTTACATTTAAAAAAAATGGTATTATTATTTTGCGTTTTTCTTAAGGAAAGGTGTAGATATAGAAAACTATTGACATAGGCGCATGCCTGGCGACTTTACATACCCTAAGCGGAGCAACGGAGTTGCGTGAGCGGGTGTCTCCGAAAAAAGGGAGTTAAAATCCTGAGAAACCGCGAAGCGTGCCACCCAAGGTACTGTTGTCCGAAAAAACTGTTGCTGCAGGCGCCTGCCTGGCGACTTTACATACCCTAAGCGGAGCAACGGAGTTGCGTGAGCGGGTGTCTCCGAAAAAGGGAGTTAAAATCCTGAGAACCCGCGAAGCGGGCCACCCAAGGTACTGTTAAGCCCTAAGAGGTATTAAACATCGAAAACTGGTCACTTTCAGTACTGTGAGTCAAGAAAATAATCATACAAAAAAAAAGTGGGGTTAAAACTGAAAATAAAAACATTTTTTTTTATGATTTAGGGGTGTTTCCTCACCTTAATATTTTAAATCTGTTCTATTGAGACCACTAGCTAACTGTAAAAAAAATCAATATTATACGCGTGCTACCTTAAAGGAAAGTCGCCCCGAATTCGGGTATAGGCACCTCTAAAAAAAGCAAAACAAGTATGAATGTAAACTAACTACCTACCAAAAATTGCACATACATATTGCATTACAAAAATATATTTGGGGCGACTTTCCAAAACGACAGCAGGAGTTGAGTTTTAATTTTTTTTTACAGTTAGGTATGAGTCTCAATAGAACAGGGTTAAAATATTAGAGTGAGGAAACCCCCCTAAATCCTAAAAAAAAATATTTTCTTTTTCGGTTTTAACCTCACTTTTTGTTTGACTCAATTTTTTTGGCGAAATTGTAAATTAAAGTGCTTAATTGGTTTATGTATTCAATGTTACTATCTATTCTGAATCGAACACAAAAAACCGAATGATTTTATGTCTTTTAGTTCTTGAGAAAATTGAAAATTACTAAGACTACTTTTTGTTTTTTGCTTACATACCTACATAAATGCATCAGTGCTAGCACCCAGCATTATGGCGCATAAACAGTGAGATATGTATGGGGGCGCATGCTGCCCCCCTGCAACCCCCCTGCTTGGGCTGACTATAAGATTTGGGGTATGTGCGAGGTTGGGTGCCCGCAAAGTTTCTTTTGTACTTCCAAAATATTGTAAATATTATTGGTTCTAAATATTCAAATTCGAAAAAAGGAAATTTCCACGAAATTTCCCTTAAATAAATGAATAATTTCCTAAAAAAAATACAAACGAAAACAATAAATTTCAAGAATATCCCAAAAAAACAGCGCGTATAAAATCACTGAACCAAAGAAAGAGAGGAGAAACGTCAAAATAAAGCAAAAAAAAGTTTTTCATGTGGATCGCAGCCATTATTGTGTTCAATTTGTATGAAAAAGTGAAACTTTAAAAATTAATTAAAAATAGAAATAATTTTTTCCTCACTCTAAGATTGCGATAAATAGTGTTTTTTAGTGATTATCTATCGAATAAAAAAAACCGCATGTGAAAATTCCTGCTGTCGTTTTGGAAAGTTGAGCCATATATTTCATATCTCTAAACTGGTAGGATTGTCTTGAACATTTTTGTTCGTACTAAGTGATTTTTTTTACCTCGGACAAGATATATTAATAACAATGCGCATAATAGATTTGTGAGCTGTTTTTTTTTATCGACGATTCGTTTTAACATTATCATCTTAATTTATTTTATTTATGTGTTCTTATAATGTACATATATACATATGTACATGCATATGATACCTGCGACTTTCCTTTCCTTTCTCAATTCGCAACAGGAAATCCTTCAATAGAGTTCTGAACTTATATTATTTTAATAATTATGAAATTATAACAACCCTGACTAAGTACCACACCACTGTATAAATAACACCATAGGAAGACGACGACGACATAAAAAAAAACAACAAAACTCTGTGAATTTGAGAATGTGAAAAATCAAAAGTAAAAAAGAGAAAGAATTATGTTTCCTCATCAATGCATTAAAACGAGAAAAGAAGTACATACATATATAATATTCTAAAAGCAGCAAGGTGATTTAAAGAGAAGGAAAATAAATTAAAAAAAAAAAACTTATTATTAATGATTTCGTTCAATGTTTTTATGATAAAAAATACAGTTATAAAAACCTGATTTCGTCAAATTAACATAAAAAACGCATTCTGCGCAGCAAGTGCATATCCACCAACACCCCAGACCCCACCAAAACATAAAAATAGGGCACTTTTTTTGTTCACTCCTTTCTTTCTACTTTTGCCATTTAATGAAATTTGAGTAGAGGTACTGCACTGTGTCGCCGAAAGGAAATCAAAATCACCGTCATCCACCCATCACCAGTACAGTTCCCTACACACATCTGTCAAAAAAATTCTTGCATCCTTTTCTGTTTTTTTGTTTGATTCACAATATTCTGTCCATTGAACATTCTCACTCCCACTCGAAGAGAAAAAAAATTAAACTAATTTAACATTTTTTTTTTCGCAGGACATTATTTATAAGGAAATTATTTGGCTATTTTATGGAATTGAACAGATAAATCACCCAGACGAGCCCGACCAGGCATTGTCATACGCACCATTAACATTAACAAGCCACCGAAAAAACACAACAACACCACCAACACAAAACCACGGTACATCGACCACACTTAGAAGTGAAGAAAAGAAAAAACTTTCAACTCGAAAAATGTTGAATGAATGCACAAAGTACGGTTAATATTTTAACAGATTTACACAGTCTGTCTGTTATACAGTTGTTTAAGGTATCACTCAGTACAAATTCATTAAAAATTATTCACTTTTTTGGTTTTGAAAAATTCCATAAGAAATTTTTGTCTGCTGCTGCTAGGCTGCCGTTGCTACTGCCATCAAAAATTCTAAATTTTTTCACGTTCATATCCTTGTCTCATTTATTCCCAAAAGTTTAGAAGGTTGAAAAGAATAGACGATAATGGAAATATAAACCACACACCAACTGTAAAATGATGGCAATGACACAAACACCATACACACGACATGCGCTAGAGCGAGAACATTTTTTATTAAGCAATTCGATGAGCGAGCGAAAAGATGGGTAAGCACAAAAAGCAGATATCTACACCACAGTATTTATAAAAAAAAAAAAAAAAAAATACAAAAATTTTCAAAAATAGAACAAAAAAACTTTACCACTAACTTTTTTATTAAAACTCATTGCCGGGATATCTTTGAAGCTTTATATACTAATGCGGTTTACGTATATGTTTCACATAACTTTCAATTTTAATAAACACTTTTTTCATTCTGAGAATAATTTGTCGTCAGCCAACACACTTGATACGACAATTTAGCAGGCGTTTTCGCAACCAACCGAAACCTCACTAGTTGAAACCGAAAACCAGTGCGATAGAACGAGATGGGTATAGATCCTTGTGGAAGAAAAAATGTAAGATCTTTTTTTTGTAGATACGGTTAATTTCTCACACCAACCCGAATAGACGAACAAATTTTTTTTCGATTTTTTGCTAAACTGGTTAAAACCAAGTCAAAAACCACAATAAAGAGTACAAATTCCGTCGCAGAAACTATTCACTTGCATTTTCAATGACTTTTTATTCAATTCTGTTTAAGATAAAGCTTGACAATGAACATTTTTTTATAATAGATTCGGCTGTCTTCTTCGGTCGTCGTGTTTGGATTCGAATTTAAAGCATTAAAATTTCAGACGTTCACACGAAACGAGGTTTTAGCTTTTAGGGCAACAACGAAGTTAGGAAGAGCAACGAGTACGAGCAACTGAAGTGAAGAATATTTTCATTTCATTTTGATGGGCAGACTTGATTTGTTTTAGCGTTAGTTAGAAAAGGAAAAAGGCAGATCGTAGCTTCATAATGCTCGTTTCTTTATCTTATCTCGGGGAATTTTATATGTTTGGTCTGTTTGATTGCATTGGAAGTATAATAACAATGCGGGTGATGCACATAAAAACAGCAATTGCGAAAAGGGTATATATAAGGTGTGGTATATGTTTTATTCGTGCCGAAAAATTTCGGAGAGTTAGATGGTTAGTTCTTTTGGAAAATGTTGTGGTGAAGTGGTTTTCATGGCGCTGTAAGACAGATGGTGAATATGGTAAGCGGTTAATTTGCATTGGGTAAGGCCGTCAATTCACGACACAAAAAAACTGCGCAAACTGATATTTCACTCAAGTGAAACTTGAGCAAAAATATCAAAATTGTTTTGATTTTTACACAATTAACTGCACAAATCCACAAACAACCCCATTCACAACACAACTAAACTGCACAAACCTCATTTTACGCAGTTATTTTGTGTCGTGAATTGCCGGCCTAAGTAGCTTTCCATGTCACTAGGACCTCAGGGCTCCTATTCCGGTTCTATTACTACGTTCATTATGAGGTGTTGAAGCTCGCTTCGAATCTTTGTATACCTGTATTGAGTTGAAATGAGCTTCGTTCGACTCGATCCCACTCGTTCAGCGGTGTCGAGTCGAAATGTGGGACGAACAACATGGGTCGATAAGTTATTTTTTTTTAGTTGCAATTTAAAAGTTCCTTGAAGTTGCTGTTTGTCCGGGAGTAATTGGACTAGTAGATGATACCCACATAAAGATTACTTCTCACTCTTATAGTCCTGGAAAAGCTGGCAAAATAATAAAGGCATGTGCATTGCCACATAATATTTTAATGAAGGCTCAAGTTTCTCTGCCTGAATATGTTAAAGAGATAAGCCGTGTTTTTTTGGAAAAGTTATTTGTAGTACAGTAGGATTTTATATAAATAACTAATACAACATCTGCAGTAGGATCACTGCCGATAAAAGGAGAAGTGAAATCCTGCTGCGGATATAGAGTTGGCGTTTATTCGAGTATCAGCAGTGATCCTACTGAGGATGTTGTATTTGTTTTTCATATAAAATCCTACTGTACTACGGACAACTTTTCCAAAAAAACACGGCTATTGTTATAGAAATTATATTAATAGCCGCGTTTTATTATCGCCAATGATCCATATAGATTATAACTCTCGAAAATAAAACGATACGGATAATAGTGACAGTTGTGTTGTATGCTCATCTCCCTCTTGCTTATGATTGTTGATTTTCAAATGTGTCTTGTCTTTTTTCTTTGCACTGTGGTTTACACTACCTTACCATAAAAAGTCATATCTATTCACCAGAAAAAGAATTAATTTCTGGATGTTTAAAATAGTTGCTAAAAATAAATAAACCTCATACAAACTACACAAAACACCAAGCTATCTCACTCCCCTATCTCCATCAACAGCCTGGCCTGAGGAGTTAAAATCGTCAACATTATTAGTTCAATTTCTGTTAGGGGTCTTAAAACTTTGGTTATATTTAAGTGAAATGCGTGGGTTCGAACCTTATGTCGTTTTTCATTGCTTTCACTCAAGGATCCACTCATTCTGAAGTTCAATAGGACGGTGTGCTAACTACTTTTACAAAACCAAAAGAAAGATTTAAGAAATAATTTAAAATAAGCATATTAGTTCGTTGATAGATCGTTAAAAATTATCTTAAATTATCCAGTAACCTGGAAAAAGTAAAAAAATAAAAATGTATTTCTTTTCAAACGGGATTGATATAGTGTTTTTGACTTGGGCTTCGAGTTCGCAGCACATCAAAAACTAATTTAGTCTCTTCCGATTCACATAGCATGAACAAAATAAATGTTCCGATCGTAAATTTCTCCGAACGAATAGGATGAAATAAGGCCGAAATCATACAATTTCAATTTTAAAAATTCATTCCAGGTTAATGTCTGAGATATTGCATACTTCCAAATAAATTGAACAACCAAACGGTTATTAGTTTTCCATTTTTATTTCCCAACCCTGCCACTCATTTTTAAACTGGCACTTTCTGTTCAATAGTCTACAAAAGCAGTCCACACCCTCTAGTCATCTCTTTTAAGTAAATGCATGTTTATAGAAAAGCATCAATCTGCTCTGCTTTAACAAACAAATCCCACAAGGAAAAAAGTGTATATGCTGTCGCGTAATCTTTCGAGCGCATAGCAACACAAAATTTTTCAGATAATGTTCTTCCATTGCTAGTCGCAGTTCGCAGTTGCCATTGCCACATTCATCATTTTCATTTTAGGGTTGGTGAAGACGAGTCGGCGACCATTTTTTGTGTGCAATGTAGAAAAGTAAGTATGTATGTATGTGGGTGGTGGAGATTGGAGTTGCCTAGTTTAGTTGGTAACAAATAGGAGTGGGCTTGGGTACAAAAGAAAGTAATTGTGAATTTACCTATTTTTCCGCCCAACTATATGCAATTACAATACATATACATACATACATATGTATGTACGTACATCCTACATGTTTATGTGTTGGAACATAATAATATGAGGCTTAGATATCAGATTTTTCTAAGGGAAAAATACATATGTACATTATGTATATGTATGTATGTACATTACAAATAATGCACTTTATGCACCTAATTTTCATATTTTTCTGTTAAAAACAAAAAATGCCGGTTAGCCTTCCAAATACATACCTGGAAGCTAATCAATTATCCCTCTGCAAATTATAATACGAGTAAGCAAGTACAAGTGAATACCTATGTATGTATGTATGGAAGTGTAAGTGGGGAGGTACTTGATATCTACTTAGGGATAGGTATATTGCCCCATTTTCTGGCGATATGGTGAAGTTTAGTGATTAAGGACTAGGGACCATTTATTAAAAAATCTTGACGTGGGACATAATGTAGCTATACATACATATACCTACTTTACTATTGATTTGCTAGATTCTTAAAATACTCTTGCCATGTTTCTCCGCAAATCCTGTTGGATTTCCCACTGTTTGCGAAGTCTTTGGTCTTTACCAAAAATTATCAATTACCCACAATTTTATTTTGCAATAATTACTACATTTTTACAATTATGAGATTGTTCACCTGATACCTATTTAAGTATTTTTGTTTTCAATTTGTTCAAAAGTAATGAAGATTAAAAATAAAAAAATTAACAGCTATTGCCGAAACCCGGGATTGAACCGGGGACATTTAGATCTTCAGTCTAACGCTCTCCCAACTGAGCTATTTCGGCTCATATTTTTTCCTATAAGAAAGTTCTTATTTTAAATAGGAATTATGCAGGTATAGGTATCTAGTATCTACTTGTGTGTCAAATTAAACTTCTTATGGTTAAACAGAATCCATTTACGAAGAGGGCTATACAAGTACCTACTGCAATTGCAGTATTTCTACTGCTTTTTGAAAATTTATACTGCCGTTCTGCTAACACGGTCAAATAACTGTTTTTTCTTCTGAATTTTTTTTATACAAAATAATCAAATAATTCATTAGACTGCTTTTAGACGAAAGCTTTGTTTCTCTTTTGGCTTCTTTTCGATAACTTTGTTCAAACGAAAAGGAGTCATCTCCCGCACTCTTTAATCTACTTAATTAATCGAAGTTCGCTGAGCGAACGCCAAATAGAAATGAAACATACCCGAGAAATAAAGAAAACCCCAAAGAAGAAAGTGCGATAACCATTGACGTATTATATATGGACTGCTAGTCGTATGAAATTTCTATACAAACATTTCAATGAAATGGTTCCACCTCTCCCTACCGACATTATAGCTCTTGGTGCAAAAGTGGTAAAAATAAATATTAATTCCAGAGGCCATCTCTTGGCTCCTGGCCTGAACTACTATTTTTGCCATAGAAACTATAGCCATCTATCTCAATTTGAACTTTACATTTTAACGTTATCCAAGACAAAATAATAACAATAATTTAAAGGGTGTTCAGCGAAATTTGTGAACACACGAGAGCAAAGCATTTAGTTTAATGAAAACTGCTTTACGGCGGATATTGTCTTCTAGGGCCTGAATTGCTTGGCGATTGTTGCTGTAAGGTTTTGACAGGTAACCTTATAAAAAGGTAGAACCAGTTCTTCGTAAATTTATATTTATATTTTAAAATGGAAATGGCATTTTTGTCATTATATTTATCTGACTATAAGTGAATTTACTATTATTTCAAACAAATCTCCTATCTACATAAATGTAAGTAGAACAATATGAACTTTTTAATTTATCTTTTCATGTTGAATCGCACCCATTTCTTACTAGATAGTTTTCATCATGATTTGAACACAATTTTCATAATAAATTGAAATGAAAAGTTGAAATTTTGATTTGTGTTAAACAATAAGGTGTTTACAAATTGATATGTTTATGATAAATGCTATTATGACTCTTAAATCGGCAAATAAAGCATGAAAATAGCGCTCAAGTTTTTATTTAATAATAAACTTAAACAATTCCCGCTCAACACCCTTTACAAACTCAATTATGTCAAAAATTGATATATCAAATACCAAAACCAAAAGTTACACCATGTTTTCCGAGTTTGCACCAAGAGCGCTAGTTCCGTATAGTTTTACGTTGAACCATCGTGAAGTTGGGCTCTGGCAGTCCATGTATAATAAGTCAATGGCGATAACTTTGCAATTTTTCAAACACCGCAGCAATTTTTTGTACCCTCGCCATCACATACGTCTCCCCATTGACGTATTATATATGGACTGCTAGTCGTATGAAATTTCTATACAAACATTTCAATGAAATGGTTCCACCTCTCCCTACCGACATTATAGCTCTTGGTGCAAAAGTGGTAAAAATAAATATTAATTCCAGAGGCCATCTCTTGGCTCCTGGCCTGAACTACTATTTTTGCCATAGAAACTATAGCCATCTATCTCAATTTGAACTTTACATTTTAACGTTATCCAAGACAAAATAATAACAATAATTTAAAGGGTGTTCAGCGAAATTTGTGAACACACGAGAGCAAAGCATTTAGTTTAATGAAAACTGCTTTACGGCGGATATTGTCTTCTAGGGCCTGAATTGCTTGGCGATTGTTGCTGTAAGGTTTTGACAGGTAACCTTATAAAAAGGTAGAACCAGTTCTTCGTAAATTTATATTTATATTTTAAAATGGAAATGGCATTTTTGTCATTATATTTATCTGACTATAAGTGAATTTACTATTATTTCAAACAAATCTCCTATCTACATAAATGTAAGTAGAACAATATGAACTTTTTAATTTATCTTTTCATGTTGAATCGCACCCATTTCTTACTAGATAGTTTTCATCATGATTTGAACACAATTTTCATAATAAATTGAAATGAAAAGTTGAAATTTTGATTTGTGTTAAACAATAAGGTGTTTACAAATTGATATGTTTATGATAAATGCTATTATGACTCTTAAATCGGCAAATAAAGCATGAAAATAGCGCTCAAGTTTTTATTTAATAATAAACTTAAACAATTCATAAGTCAATGCGTCTCCCGCTAACGGGCTTAAAAATTTGTCAGGTAATATATTGCATTGTTTAAAAGCAGTCATTGCAACGCTTAGCAGCAGCCTTAGGCTAGGCGCACACTGGCAACTATGATCGAAGTCAAATATAGTTTAATCACCAGTTGATAGAGCAGCGCACCCATGCAACACTTCACAAGCAATCAAGAAACTAATGGTGGATTTGCATGTATCTGCATTTGATTTCTGCAAAAAAAGGGATGCCAAATACAGAATACATAGTTGTTAGATAGAAAGAAAAGAGCAAAATGCAGGGGAAATCCATTTCTGCTTTATAGGAAATTCGAGAAATGCAGAAGTCAAGATTATAGTAAAGAGGAACATGTTCATCTTTATTATAGCAGCTTCGTCTGCATTTTGTAAATTTGCGATATTTTCACATTTTTCTATATTTTTTGTTGACGGACGTATGATATGAAAAAAACATTGAATCGAAATGGAAGAAAATGGAGGTAAGTTCAATTTTCATTGCATAGTTTCGTATTAACTGGCCAACAAGTTATAGCAGATTATAGGAAGTAAAAAAGAGTTAACACCTGTGTATTCTCTCCCATTTTCGGGTTGCGACATACATCTGCCTCTCTCTACTTTTCTGCATTTTGCAGATGCAGAAACAAATCCACTTTAAGCCAACTTACACAAAATCTTATAGAAAACATATGCAGTTGCATATAATTTTGTGTAACAGAAAATGGCAAACTGATTTAGGCAATCGTTTTGTTTGTGTCAAAACGCAAATTTTTTAGTTGCTCGAATCGAGTTTCTGTATCTGCGCGGAGTCTCATATAAGCCTATATGTTTCATTTTAGCAACCAAACAGATGTGAAAATAAAAATTGAATGTGCGCGCCTGGCCTTAGGCTACGCGTACAGTGGTGCGACAAGCAATATACGAGATGCGAAAGAGATGCGACATAGTGCGCACAGTAAAAGCGATTTTGTGCAGTTGTTGTTAATTCTTTCATAATTATTGCCACCAAAATTATCAAAAAGTTGCAACACACAACACAAGCACTGAAATAATAAAATTTTACTCGTTTGATTTTCTTTCTTTCAACGTCAAAACAAACCTTCTTTTTTTTAGTTCAGTCTGAGAAGAGCATTCTCAGACACTTAGAGATTCTACGAGCTCCATAGAAAATTTCGGTGGAAGAAATCTATCGCCCCCATTAGCTAATTATCAACGATACTAAACATTTTGAAAAAAATTGTGATAAGCTTACTTTTTTTTCATAAAGAAATTATTTTCCATTTCAACTCGGATTTGTTGCATAAAGGTCAACAACAACCAACCTCAAAATATTTAGTAATCAAATTTTTAGTAATCTTGAAAATGGAATTCAAACAGAGGTCATATTTACGGACTTTGCTAAAGGCATTCGATAGAGTAAACCACAATATACATACTAATACAAAAATTGAAATCCATTGGTTTTCACTCAAGTATTTTAATGTGGTTTGAATCCTGCCTGAACGGCAGAAAATAGTTTGTGCATATTAATGACCTACAAACGGATGTAATTGAGGTTACATCAGGATTACCACAAGGAAGCCACTTGGGCCCTCTTCTCTTCTATTCTTGCTGCTGATCAATGATATCCCTAAATTCTTAAAAATATTTTCTTGTTTAATTTTTTGCGATAACATTAAAATATTCCGTCGTGTTACGTCAATTAATGATTGTCATTTACTCCAAGGTGATCTTCATCGCTTATATGAATGGTATTTAGCTAATCTGCTCTTCTTAAACGTATCAAAATATCAATATTTATCAATCTTTAGGAGCTTATTACTTGTTCCTTTTCAGTATTCTATAGAAGGTACGGAACCCTCAATACTTAACGCAAATAAAGATCTTGGTGTCATCTTTGATTCGAAACTCTGCTTTAAATACCATATAGACTTTGTGGTTCATAAATTAACTCTATGTTGGGATTCATTAATTGGAATTCTAAAAAATTCACTGATCATTTTAATCTTTGATCTCTTTTCTTTGCTCGTTGTGTAGTTTGGGATTCATTTTATAAAGTTCATTCTTATTGGATTGATCGTCCAAACTGGGGCCTGTTTCTCAAATCATACACATCATACATTGTATGATATTGACATTTCTGCTATATGATTTCTGTTTATCAAATTTGATGTATGATCTGCTGTCATACAACAATGTATGACCGAAGATTACACTGGAAATATAGGAATGTTGTATGATTTTATCATACACATCATACAGCAAATTAACAACACAATTTTTCATACATACAGCACAAAATTTTGTTGTAATTGGCTGCTGCACATGAAACAACATGAAAAGGAAATATAGAAAAGTAAGTAGTTTTTGAGTTTATAAAAATATCATTGTTTTCTTTTCTACAGTTGTCCAAAAAACGGAAAATTCTAGTGCTGCAGTCAGTTCTATGAAAACAAGAAATTTTATTTGTGGAAAGTTTACTGGGTTGACACTCACTAATCTAAATTATCTCGTAGTTATTCAAGAGAATCTTTTGTTTGAAGTGAAATCCACATAGAAGACTCAAAATAAATAGAGCCCCCAGCCTTAATCCATGATGCTATATTGCTGTTAGTTTTTAAGATTAATTTGTACATTTATGCTCTTATTAATAAATAATAATATAATTGAATAGAACCCTAAAACCATTCTTCTGATTCTTCCAAAACGGACCAATTAATTTTTGATCAAATGTCTTATGGAAAAGTTTGAAGCGTCGATATTCTATTAAAAATCTAAGAATGATTAATTTAGCCATATATTTAAAATTTTAATTTTGTAATCAACTATTATAATTAATTACAATTATTAATCAAAGAAAATGGTTTATACTATTGTATAGTAATTCCATAGTTTTCTTTACAAATTATCACCCATATTACTTTCAAATTAGTAAAACTTTATCTTTTTTACTTGCGATATAGGTACGAGTACTATAGGTACGGTGACCATCCGTCCTCTTTTTGAGAGGACAGTCCTTTAATAATAAGTGAAAAAAATTAATACTCATTAACGTGTTTTTTTGAATAAAATTATATCAAAGTGAAAAAAACTACTTAAAAAAACGAAAAAATAGGGTTTGATGCAAAATTGCGAAGAAACGGTTGTCCGCAGAAATAAAAGTCGCTGGACAAACTAAAACTGTAATAAATTCTTGATCGGTTTTAAAAAAAATTTTACGAATCGGACGTAGCTTGGAAAAGATAAAGCCAGTTAAGGGAAAATCATAAAAACCGTTATAACTCGAAAACGGGACGAAAACGAGAAAATGACCTCTTAAGTTTTTCGACTTAAAATGACCTCAGGAATCCATGATTTTCATTTGGGGCAGTGACTGTGGGACACCCTGTATATGGAACCGGATCTGTATTAATTTTTTACATGTAGATATTACAAAAACAATTTGGAATCCTGTTATATATCTGGATCTATCTCAAAGATCTAAAAAATAGTTCTTACTCTAGCGAATAGATAACTTTTTATGGTAAGGTAGTGTCAACATACAGAGTGTAAAGAATACAAAACTGTGACTATGATCGGTATCGTTTTACTTTAGTGGGCTAATCTTTATGGATCATTGGCGATAATAAAACGCGGCTAATATTTTTTCGCCATATTATTACAACTCATATAAATTACCCTTTTCTTTTGTTCTTTGGAAATGTGTATACTCCATCAAGGCATCTGCGATCCCGTTTCCTTTTTAATGAACCCCATCATCGAGTAATTTATGATCTAAGCCTTTAACTCCATGCATTAGAGAAGCCAACTGAATTTGTAATCATATTGATTTTATTTCTCAGCAAAGCCGAGAAGCGGACTTATTCATCCACTATACAAATTCTTATCTATAAGACATTTCCCTACCTATTAAAGTTATAATGAACTTGTATTAAATAAAGTACAAGAAAAGAGAGAATCTATTTCATTAAGCTCTCATAACACAGTTCAGCTGTTTGTCAAAGAAAAAAAAAATATCTTTTCTGCTGGTCGAATTTAATAAATAAAAATCGAACTATCAAAAGGTAAAAGAATTCCTACAATTAACTGGGATTCGTCAGATATGGTAAATCTTTGGGCCTTACCAATAATAAACTTTAAAGACGAGTTCATTTTTACCAATAACCAAAATGCACTACATTCGCTGTCCGAAAGACGTTTGTTGCAATGACATTTGTGTTATTTTGAAAAACAAAGAAATACAATTTGCTAAAATTCTATTTTGATTAAATAATAATAATAAGTTCCGACGATCGAACATAAATATTTTAGTGTACCCAGTATAATTCCTTCTAAAATTGAAATTTATAAATAACTAAACAAATGGAAATAATCAAATAGTAAATTGTAAATTTTCAACAGAGACAGACTGAAAAGTAGAATTATTTTCTCTTTGTTTTGCTTTTAGCTATGAGAATGACAGTACAAACGTGGCATTTATACTTAACCGCGAGTTAATGTTTCTGTATCTGCAAAATGCAGAAAAGTAGAGAGAGGCAGGTGTATATCGAAACACGAAAGTGGGAGAGAATACACAGGTGTTAACTCTTTTTTACTTTCTATAAACTGCTATAACTTGTTGGCCTGATAATACAAAACTATACAATGAAAATTTAACTTACCTCCATTTTCTTCCATTTCGATTTAATATTTTTTTTCATACGAGTATCATGCCGGTATTCAGGCATTACGCAAGCACCCATAGTTTGCATGAGAACACTAATGACAATGGACTTCGAGTCTTAGAATTGGCAGCATCGAAAAACATGGTCGTTGCGAGTACCAGGTTCCCGCGTAAAGATATCTACAAAGCCACCTGGGTATTACCTGATGGAGTCACTCGTAACCAAATAGACCACGTGTTGATAGACCGTCACCACTATACTCGAACTTGATGACGGTACGAACGTACCGAGGTGCCAATATCGACTCGGATCACTATCTTGTTGGTATGGTTTTCCGAGGGCGGATTGCCTTGCGAAGACGCATTGCATCCGCCGATCAGGTTCGAATCAACACGGCTGCCCTGCGCAATGAAAACACCAGTAACACCTTTGGTAATGCATTAGGACTCGCCCTAGAACCACTTGATTTAGGGAGAGTAAGTCCTGGAGACAGTATGCTGGGCGTAAATGAGAAGTGGACACGCCTTAAGAATATTGTCATTAGTACTGCCAACTCCATCTTAGGCAGCAGTCGTAAAAATCGGAACGACTGTTTTGATGATGAATGCAAGCTAGCGACTGAACGTAAGAATGTTGCGTACCGAGGAATCCAACAATCTCATAGAACGCGGGCACGCGAAGATGAATATAAAGACCTCAGAAGAATAGAAAAACGGCTACACAGACAAAAAAAAATCAGCCTGGGAGAAGAACCTAATCTGTGAAATAGAAAATAGCCGAGAGCGAGGTCCGCACCAGGCGCGGAAGTTCTACCAATCCGTCCGAAACATGACGCAGTACCAGTGGCGTAGCGTACCATCTCGGCGCCCAGGGCGGGAGACCCATTTTGCCGCCCCCATTCAATATTAAATTAAAATTAAATTTCGAGACATCATTTCACAGGCAATGAAGTATCTTTTATTGAAAGTAAAATAGAATTAGCGGTTTCATAAACGGATTTTACGAGCCTTACGAATGAGGCTCGTGAGACAAAGCTGCATCTGCGGATTCATCTCCATGCATGCGTTTTTTCCTGCGAATTGTACTCGTTTTGAGATATTCCGAGCTTTTTCCAAAAAGTCTTAGAAAAGTCGATTGCGGCTTGGACGAAACGGTCTCTGCTCTCTACCAGGAGAGCTTTTAAAACGCAGTTTCTGAGCACACTTATCCACACTCAGTCCACATTGCTGCAGGTAAATCTGTGCGTCATCTTCTTCAGGTAGCTCTGCAGCTCAAAAGCTAAGAAAAGTGAGGAAGTTGAATGACTGCATGACTGTCAGAAGAAGACTGGCTACCGATCCGTCAATTCTTCCAGTACCTCAAGAACTTCCACAAACTTATTTTTAAGCGTCTTTACAGCTTCACGAGGTTCACTTTTTCTGCAGGCTTGTGACTAGATCCTTGAGATAATTCTGGTGAGTCGACTTCGTCTTGATCCTGCTCTGTGGTGGGACCAGAACGACTTCCAACTTCGACGGCAGGCACGTCTTTTTCTTCTGCCCGTAAAATAAGTTATGCATTCCCATGAATATTGGCCGGAGGACAATTCTAGGCCACTCACGATTGTAGATGGAGGAATCTTACTTACATTGGAATCATTTCCGCTGCTGCTGGATGCCGCCGAAGACGTTAACGTATCTTTGAACCAGAACTAGAACTGAAATATTTCGCGTCTTCGCGTCTGCTTCTTTCTTAGCCTTTTTCTTGCGGTATTCCGCGCCGCTTCCTTTAACTCTTTTCATTTTCAAAAACTAGTTCAAAGGTTGAGTGAAGTACTAAGTGCTTAGTTTTAGAAGATTCAACAGTATTTAAACTATAAACAACACAATCGAAATAACTTGCTGTGATGCGGGAGGGAGCAAAAACATTGAGCTGGCTGAGACTAGAATAACGTTTCCGTCGAATCCTAGTTATCTTATCATATCTCGCATATGCATATCATATGTTTCGGAACACTCCATTTCAGTTTCGCGAGAGTTTAAGAACGTTTTGTTTTAGTTTCGCGTTAAGCGCGACAATACGGAATGCACTCTTACGGCCCTATTCACCGTCTACGAATTCACGAAAGCGGTCAACGACGAACCACAGATAGGGCGGCAAATTTCAAATTTACATCATTGTTGTTTGTTGACTTGTCAAAGGATCTGTCATGAAACATATGATTTCTACTCTACCCGCATCACCGGCGACATTTTGCCGCCCCCCTAGGCCTGCCGCCTGGGGCGGACCGCGCCCCCCGCCCCCCCTACGCTACGCCACTGCGCAGTACACACCACACTGCACATACTGCAAGGACGGAGAGGGAAATCTGATCACCGATCCTGAAAGCATACTTGAGCGATGGGAAGTGTACTTTAATGAATTGCTAAATGGTCAGCTCACTGCAGAAGTGGAGGCTCCACTACTTCAAGAAGAATACCCTATGTTGCCCCCACCAAGCATAGAAGAGGTTGAGAAGGCTATAGGCCGGCTTAAACAGAACAAAGGCCCGGGAGCCGATGGCATACCAGCCGAATTATTCCATCACGGCGGGCCAGCCTTACGTCAAGCAATTCATGATATTATAGTACAGGTATGGGAGCAGGAAGAAATGCCAGAAGACTGGCGAAAAGGCATAATATGCCCCATACATAAGAAGGGAGATGTCACAACGTGCAGCAATTATAGAGGTATCACGTTGTTGAGTACCGCCTATAAGATACTTTCCTCTATCCTACAAGACCGGATAACACCATACGCTAAAACCGTCATCGGACAATATCAGTGTGGTTTCATTCCAGGCAAATCAACAACTGATCAGATCTTTAGCCTTTAGGCAGGCGATGGAAAAATGTCTAGAATTTAACATCCCAACATACCACCTGTTTATAGACTTCAAGGCCGCCTATGATAGCATAGCCAGGGTAGAACTTTACAAAGCCATGAGAGAATTCGGCATCCCAAATAAATTGACACGACTATGTAGGTTGATCATGACCAACGTAACAAGCCAAGTAAAAATAGCCGGATTGCTATCCAGACCAATCAACATCTTTAATGGACTCCGACAAGGGGACGGTTTGGCCTGCCTCCTCTTCAACCTGGCGTTGGAGAAAGCAATCCGTGACTCTGGCACGGCAACAAGAGGGACCATCGTCAACAGGTCCAGCCAGTTACTGGCTTACGCAGACGACATCGACATCATCGGAAGAACCGAACAAGCTGTACACGATTCCTTCATCCAGATCGAGCAGGCGGCACAAAATCTGGGGCTGCACATTAGTGAAGGTAAAACAAAGTACATGTTGGCGTCGAATGCGAGAGGAACAGTTAGTCAAACAATCAAGGTTGCGGAGCACGAATTTGAAGTGGTGCAATCCTTTAAATACCTTGGGTCAATAGTAGCAGCCGATAACAATATAGAAGAAGAAATACGCGGGCGGCTTCTCAAATCCAACAGAGCCTACTATAGTCTGTCAAAGCTCTTTAAATCCAGAAATCTCACCATAACTTCAAAACTGCTGCTGTACAGGACCATGGTCCTGCCAGTACTCACATATGGATCCGAGACTTGGGTGCTTAGCAAAAGGCACTCCGACCTCTTAGCTGCGTTCGAGAGAAAAGTCTTAAGGAGAATTGTTGGCCCCGTATGTGAGGAAGGACGATTCCGGAGACGGTACAATCATGAACTGTACGCAATCTACCTTGAAGCAGATATCGTGACAAAAATTAAGCTCGGTATAGACTCCGGTGGGCAGGGCACCTAGCTCGCATGAGCGAAGAGGAACCTGCTCGGAAAGTTCTTTGTGGTACATTCTATGGTAGACGACAGCGTGGTAGACCATGCTTGCGCTGGAGAGATGGCGTAGACCAGGACGCCCGAAGCCTTGGGGTGCGCAACTGGATGGCGTCGGCTAGAGACCGGGATAGGTGGAGAGACTTGTTGAAAGAGGCCAGGACCGGAACCCGGTTGTCGAGCCGATGATGATGATGATCATGCGTCCGTCAACAAAAATTATAGAAAAATGTGAAAATATCGCAAATTTACAAAATGCAGACGAAGCTGCTATAATAAAGATGAACATGTTCGTCTTTACTATAATCTTGACTTCTGCATTACTCGAATTTCCTATAAAGCAGAAATGGAGTCCTTCTGCTTTTTGCTCTTTTTCTCTCTAGCTAACAAATATGAATTCTGTATTTGGCACCCCTTTTTTTGCAGAAATCAAATGCAGATACTACATGTAAATCCACCATAAGTTTTATAAATAATATTTTTGGGTTTAGAGGCATTGTGAGGGCTATTTATTATATGGCTGTATTTGTTTAAATCTGCTTGATGAAATAAAAAATAAATAGATAAATAAATAAATTTTAAAATCACATCCCAATTGCCCCATAAAAAATCGATTTTTGTTTGAAACTCGAATGGCCAAAATGGAAAGCCCCATTAAATAAATCGTTTTTGCTAAAATTTTTTTTTGATCTATTTACGAACGCTGGTACATACACAAATATTACATTTATTTAACATCTCTGGAGAACTGATATTATAGTTATCTCATTCTATCCAATGAATCCTTGTGAAACTGTCAAAATCGATCCTTTTTCCTTTTGCTTTTCCTATTGTTTGTCATTTCAATATTTCATACAAACCAAACCACACAACACACATCACATACTAGACAAGAAGCAAGAACAAGAAGTGAAAAATGTTGTGCTTAATTTATTTTTAAAACATTATTTCTGTATTCAAAATTAATTTGAGTGAAATATTCTAATTATCCGGAAAGATGCAGACATATTAGCTACATTATATACCATGTAGTGATTTCTATGATTGGCATAAGAGTTTACGCATCAAGTTTGCAAAATTTATTTCTCGCATTTCAAAAGACGGCTCTAACCAGAGCATATTTGGAAGACGAGACTGGAACGTGAGGGAGTTTTATCCTTCAAGATGACTCCTTTTGACGATTTTGCTTATTTGATTAATCATGTTCTTCTGGGAGAGGAGCCGGTAAGTTGAAAAAAAAAAAAATAAACATTCATTTAGCTTGTCCCCAATTAATGACAATTTATTTTTGTAAAGACCATCGAAGATTTTATTCTTCTGGTTGGAACTCTGGTGGCATTTGTAGCTTTTATTCTTTGGTGCTGTTTCCCAATTCAACCTAAGGTAAGTGCAGTTCTTATCATTTTCCTTATAAAACTTTTAACCCTTCCAATTGGTGAAATTCCAGAACTTAAATTGAAAACAATGCTTCTATTTTTAGAAATCGATTTTTTGCAAAATAATTTGTTAATTCTTATAAGGTTCTAATTTGTCTATAAATAACATATTTCCATACCATTTATAAATTAAGTATTGATTCTTTAACATATTAAAGATGCATTCAATTAAGACTTGAGTCAGTCATGTATTTGCAGTTATATGGAATGACATTGTCGTATCCTGAAAAGCCTTTAGTTATGAGAGCTATTTTTAAACGCTTTTGTAATCTAATAAGATGGTATCTTTGAAACATTCAAACTGAAACACTTATTATTTGACTAACACATACAAAAACATTAGTTTTTAACTTGGAATTTGTATCAATCTGAAATACCTATCTGAATCACACAAGTGCCCTATGAATTCCAATAAATTAAAATACTTGTATTTTTTACACGGAAAACATTTAGACCTTTGGTCACATCACTGACTAATCTGGTGCCATATTTGCCTACAAAAGCAACTTACAACATTTTTTATTTGTATGAATGAATGAATATTGAGAGGGGGTTTGCATTGCGACCTAAAGATCTATTGTACCCCTTCAGAGCTAGATGAGTTGCTAATACTACAGCTCTTCCTCCAAGTTTATCCCTTTGATGAGTTTGATTATTTGGAGTTCTTTACGAGAGGATAAATCACTCTGTTCTATTTAGTAGCTTCCCAGATACCTGTTTCTTTGATACTATAGTGCTTCGCATCCGACTAGTATCTGTTCATGTGGGGCTATTTTCTAGGCCAAAAATACTCAAGTATCTTCGAAGATAGTTCCTACTTAAGTTGATACAGTTCATGAGACGATCTTGGTTATAGTTCTTAATAGACCGAGAGCCCACAGCAATTTTTGGGTGTTATTGATAACGAAAAATAATTAGTATAATTAGATAGTCCTTTTGAAGTTATTTACAAATGTGAACGTCTTCCATGCTCTATTGCTCCTACTAGAGCATGCAATACGCTCACGTTTGTAAATAACACCTAAGGGACTATCTAATAACACTAATTATTTTTTGTTATCAATCACCCAAAAATTGCCGTGGGCTCTTAGTCTACAAGAAAAAGTAGTTTGGCCTGCCTTAGTTTTGAGAGTTCTTTCCTGTTTTTGGATCTTTTGGACTATTCCACTATTTTGATTTGGTTTTAATCCTGCTTTCTTCTATTTTGCAGTAGGCCTCTGGCCCCATTAGAGGAGTCCTTGCGCCTATTATTGCTAGGGAGTCTTCCTCCTCGTTTTCCTAGACACCTTCATGTCCAAGTACCCAATGAAGTGAGACATTATTATTCTTGCCAAGTTCGTTTAGCCTTCCTACACATTAGTACATCGCCTTAGATGTGAGGGCGTATGAGCTTAGTGCTTTGAGTATCTGTCATAATCTTGAGTATCTGTCATAATGGCAATGTTTTGGTTTCGGTAATTCCTTTCGAGATTTCGACCTGCACATTCCGCTATGGTATTGACTTCCGCCTTGAAGATGCTACTGAATTGTCCCATTGGTATGAAATGTTTGGTTCTAGGCCCAAAAATCCAAGCACCATTCCCTTCTGTCGTTCTCGAACCATCCTTGTACCACTTAATGGCATTGGTTTTGAGTGTGTAGTTTTTTGTTTCGGCTAATGTCTTTTTTTATCTGTATATCTGAAATCTTTTTCCTCGCGACACTGTTAAGAATAAATCGAGAACTTTGCTTGGGTCATTTTAGAATATTAGCACCCTAGAAAATCTAGAGAACTGCCTTTATGGTCAATAACATTCTCAATGATTGAACTATCATAGACCATTTAAGCGCAATTTCTCTCATAGACAACAGTTATTCATGAAATGATTCGTCACGTTTTTGCACTATGCCAGGTTTTTATGAATGGCGATGGCAGTTTTTGGGAAATGTTTGAATTCTTCCCTTTTATAAATGCTTGGTTCATTATCTGTTGTTAAGCTAGCCCAACATCTCAAAAACCATTTATGAAAGAACACCATCTCAATATGAGATCCTTTCAGGGTAACTGCCTCCTTTTCAATATCTTGTTCTCAACTTACTAAATTATAATCGTCATTCTCACTGCATTCCAGTACCTTAGTTGCGACATCATCATTATTTATATAAGCCCCAACTCCTACATTCAGCAATTATTCCTCTTGCAAAGTTGTTTTCAGAGTATACATACACTTCAATCCTAATTGGCAACTCATTCCAATTTACCTAATCGGTACCTCTCACCTATTCAACATTTTCTGTACTTCTTTTTGTAAATCCTTTTCTGTAATTGTCTTATAAGCAGCATAATAATTAAATGAAACGTACTCTTAATTTTGTCAAATCAAAATGTATGATACAATAAACGCCTTGTGTACTTTAATTGTACCGAATTGAAGACCTAAAGTGTATAAAATTGTATTCCAATAGTTTTTATTTAAAATCAAGTTTATACAGTAATATTTAGATCTAATCTTTTGTTATATTTAAAAACAAAAACAAAAAAACATTCGTTAATAATGTTAACATATTTTCCTTCTATGAATTGTTTTATTTCATTCCCAGGACAACAGCAACCATAGACAATTTTCATGTAAATCGACTCAGCATTCAATTGCTTCTGCTCAGTTGCACAATAATTATAGTAAGAACTCTACAGCTCATAATAACTATAACTTACAAAACGGTCACGCATACCATTGTTGTACCTAGCTAGTAAGATACTACGTCATCTTCTTTTCGCTATGGAAATAAACACAAAAAAATATAAACGTTTTCTAAATACGTTTTCTCTTTATTTATCTAAAATTTCTTGTACTCACATAAACCAAAGCAATTTTTAAAGTTTGTTTTATAATGGACAAACAATTTATTACTAAATACAATATATACAATAAATATATATATACACATTATATAATTATGTTTAGCTTATTAAAAATAAAGCAAACAAAATATAAATAAAAAATCGTATTAATTTGCAGACTGATAAAATTTATAAAAAAATATAAACAATTACATTAATAAATTACTTAGAACAACATAATATTTAATAATTTGTTGCTAATTTTTTATACATCAATTACAAGTGGAAATGGCATTCAAATGCCAAAAAAGTGTAAAATATTTTGAATAAATGCAAAAAAAGTATAAAGCACAAACCATTTAATAACAAAAAAACTCCTTAATTAAAAGTTATGAGTAAAGAAAACATTTATGTCATTATATGTTGTACATATTAATATTTTTGTACTTAATAGTTAATAATTGAATTCAATATACATAGGTATTGAATGATATAAAAAAAAACAAGAAAATACACACAACGTAGTATTAAAACAGGGAGATGACAACTTGACAAGTAAAAATTTAAAATATACGCATGTATTTCAAAATTAAAATTGCGCTAAGCAGACATACAAAAATCTTATCATGCTTCTTTGCAATAAATAACAACACTTTTTCCAATAATCTTACAAAAAACACCTTACCTACCGTCAAAACAAGCAATAATTCGATCTAATACGAAAAGTTAATTAAGGATACAAATTAATTTTGATTTTATTAAAATAAATATATAACAAAAATCTAATTCAATTTAAACAGTTTACAGTTTTGTATAAACAGTATTATTTTAATACAAAAGTCCGATGTTTTTTTTTAACAAAATCAATGCTTGAAACTGTTTTTTTGGCTTTACATTTTTAAATGCATGTATTTTTTAGCTTTAAGGATTTGAGTATTCAATAATAATAATTTAATTATTTAATAAAATTATTAGGAAAACTAAACATCTACGTTTTTTATTTGTAAAAAGATGGATGAATGAATTAATTGATGAAAATATTTTAAATAGGGCAATTAAGTTCAGAAAGTCATTGTTTTAAAGCTACATATATGTATGATTAAATATTACAATACAGGCTATCAGGGAAGCATGCAAGGGACTCAAACAAGATCGAAACCAAAACCGGAATACCGCTATTCACACTGACAGTCCGGCGGCTGTTAAAGCCATTAATTCTAGTACATCATACACCAAATTGGTCTAGCAATACCGGAATGAACTTGCCAGGCAGGAATCAGCATTCCGCTCGGAGTTATGAAGGGCAAAATTCTCTGGATTTTTTTAAGGAATCAAATCGCAGTTTACCTAACTGCATTATATCTAGAAAGATTTGGCCCAACTATAATAAATCTCGAACACTTGATCTGATATGCAGATCCAGTCAAAACATAGCCAGGATTGTAGTTACCTGTAGCGTACACTGACCAATAGGAGAGGATGCAGCGAAGCTAGGTATTCCTCACAACACTCAGTGTCATAGCTGTGGGGGCCAGCGGGAAAAGGAAACAGTCCTTCACTTCCTCTACAAATACCCTGCTCTGGCGAAATTTAGAGCACAATAATTAAGAAGGGTATTTTTTGACGACATTGGCGAACTTTTGAAAATGAAGATGGCTTTAGGACAAACTTTGGTTACTTCTGTGCCGTGCCCTTCGTTTGGCTCCTTAGATCCCGAGCTAGCGGAATGAGGGCTTTGACTGAGGCCAGCGATGCGGGGAGCCGGATAATCACTCAATCGGATTGGCAACTTTTTCAGTACCAGTCAACAAGCGGCCTAGCTTGGCACAGTGTATGTACATTGTGTCGGATGAGTCCGGTGGTCCGGCTTCTGATGTTTGTGCAAAATTAAACACACAATAAGAGACATCAAAACCTACTAGATCCATATTTGTGAATCTAATCCAAACTTGAAGACTCGGTGAGAATGCCCACAATTTCCCATATCAATTCCATCCACAGGTTCATACGAGTTAAAGTGATGAACATTTCCACCTAGGCGAGTATTACATCAGAATTATTTAAGGGGAAGAATGCAACTGAGCATTGTTGATAGAAAAAGCGATAAAACAATGAAAGACAGGAAATGTTACGACGATGTTCGCACCAGGCGAGATATGAGAGTTATAGTTAAGCTTTGGTCGGATGTATGCTCAATAGATGGTAGCCAGATCAGAAAGGGAACAAAAATGTTTGTATCTTAAGAAAACCTAAGCATTTCGCTGCCTTTTTTTACTTTGAGTATTGTATATGAACATTCCATAAAAGATGGTCGTTTACACACATATCAACTATGGAAAACTTTTCAGTTTCTTTGATGTTTCGGATACAAAACGAAGCCTTGGGAGACACCAGCAATTATTTTATGAATATCAGACTTATAACAGTCCAGTACAACTCGAATTGAAGGTTCAGAAATTTAATTTCTCATTGTTAACAAATGCATGTATTTTCGATTAGAGCGCTTTATCTTTGTTTCTCTAAAATGATATATATGGATTGGTTCCACTTTTTGGTGAGATATGCTATCAAATTACCAGTGGACAATTAAAGACATTTCGTTCTTCGAGATATTTCTTAAGTTGATAGTTGATCATCGTTTCTATGATTTTGGAAAAAAGGGACCTTAGTCCATTTGGTCGGTAATTGGAAGAGGAGCAAGATTGGCTTTTGTTTTTAGAGTCGGGCTGGACAAATGCCGTTTTTCATCTACTCTGAAAGATACCCAAAGAGATTGACAGACGGAAAAGCATACGCAATGGTTTTGAAATCGTAGAAGAATACCTCTTCAGAACTAAAGGGGATATACAGCGAATTTATGTATTTCAAGATCTTTGAGGACTCTTGCGATTGTTCGATTGCGAAAGAAGATTTGTCCCATAGAACACTGTGTGGCAAGTCGAATTTGCAGCAAACTGCGCTGCAATCAAATTAGCTTTTTCTTGTGTGCTGATAAAAGTAGTGTAATTGTGAACGAGTGTTGGAACGGACAACATAGAAATGTTTTCAATATTGTTTTATTTTATGCAGGTATCCCTCGCTTCTTCCAGTTTTGTACTGAGTCTTCTAATCTTTTTGTTGACTTTCAGTTTTCATTGAATTCATTAATGCAAATGTGAAATATATGGGTGATTCTACAAACAATGGAATAAAATGATACAAATTTCGGCACGACATTTTTGGAAGCCAAAAGTCGTAAGAGTTGCTCTAATTGATCACTAGAACGTCTCTTTGCGTTGTGGAAAGCGGCCAATTAAAAAAATAAAAATGGCGATTTTAACGACATTTTTTTTAAAAAAGGATGTTCAGGGGACTGAGTTTTATTTAAGAAGACTGAATAAATCTTTATTTTTCTTATTTTTTCTTAAATATGACTTTAGTATATGTACATTAAAATAGAGACATTAAATTTAATTAGTCTTCGTAAACATACAAATTCATGGTTGATAAATATTATTTAGCATTTTATTAAGAGAATATAATTATTATAATTAAATATTTTTTTTTTTCAATTTAGAATCAATTTAAAATAAATTATATTATTTTTAAAAATATTCGCAATGAAGTTGGAAGTTTAATATAACCAAAAATTTCTCAGGTTTCTGAATAAAATATCATTTGTTCATTTATTAGCCAGGGGACTGAGGTTTTTAATAGTTTTTGCCCAAAAAAGATATTAAGGCTTAACTTAAAAAAAAAAACAAAAAAAATATATATAATATTACAGTTTTATTCAACCTATACTATACTGTTAACAAAGATGCCTACTTACATATAAATTTATTTCGTAAAAACTCACCAGAGGACTGATAAACTAAACGGACAATCCACGACTTCTTGCACGAATGTCTTTTTTACAATACTAACATAAGAAACAGGATCGAGTTGCACCACGATTTTATGGTAAGGAGACTTGGTACTTCAAATTTCCAGTGCTGGAAATTCGATCGATATTCTAGTTATTGATATTTTCGACTGTTTCAATAGTCCAGGGGACTATTATGAAATACGGGGGACAAAGTTTAGTTAATTTTTTTTTTTATATAATCAATTACTAAAAAAATATTTATCTAACTCGTAGCAAAGATGTATTATTTTTTGGCGTAGCTTGGGTGAAATTCATCTTAGTATGAGACCTGAAATAAGGGAACGGTAATAATTTTTCTTTTCGAAAACGCACTGGGGACACGTCAGGGGACTGAGAATCAGACACTTTGAACAATTTTTTGAGTAAAATAAAATAAGGTCACCCTAATAATATTGTTAGGACAGGTAGACATCAATCAGATTTAATTTTATAAAAAAAATCAGATTAAATAATTGAACGGATTTTAAAATATTTCTTGGGCCGCCGAAAATAACATCGTTTGTAGAATCACCCATTTGCTCAATTGCATAATCTAGTTTTTTCTCTCATCAAGCTAATGCGGTGAGAATAAGTCTTTAAAAATCGTATAGTTACAATTAGAATTCAAGAGTAGGCAAACAAAATATAAAGAATTACTTTTCAACCGTTTATTGCTATTGCCCAATGCTAAACTGGCATTGTATGCAGAGCACTGCTCCGTGAGTTTGAAGGCAAACGTTTTTTTTGATTCACAACATACATATAACAAATAACAAACTTTATTAGTTTTGAAGAAGGAAGCAAATTCAACGATATATATATGTAATCTCCTGTTTTTTCGTCAAAAACAAAACAATAGGAAACTTAAAGGGTTTTTTGATTTTTTAAAATGCCAATTTAATAATTATTGTTTCATTAAGTTACCATGCTTAAATAAACTCTCAACCCAGCCGTTTGACTGTATTTGAACAAACAGACGGACAGAATTGCGATACATACTATTGTTTATTGTTTATTGTTTATTGTTGACTATGAGATCTTATTACATTTTAAGATAAAATATCTTATAAGTTAATGCAATATTACATTAGGGGGGATTACAAATGTTATATAATTTTGTGGCTAATAAAGAAATTTGAACTAGAATTTTTAGATACAAGAAATTTAAAAAGAAAAGAAATAAGAAAAGAAGATAATTTTACTGTAAATGTATAGTTAAAAGAAATTAAATTTTTAGTAATATAATAATCAACTATGATCACTGGCCAAATATAACAGAAGATTGACTTTAAAATGACTTGCGCTCCTAGATCGCCTTAGTTCAATTGGAAGGGAGTTCCAGTAGCGAGAGGCCTGAACAAAAAATTGACGCTCTGAGGTCAAGCAAGAGAATCTGGGTTGTATGAGTACACATGATCTTTGAGATGTCGGAAATACAAGTTTTTCATAAAGATATTCTGGCTCTCGAGATTCTATAATAGCATATATACAACGAAGGGCATAAAATTTTAGTAAATTATCGAATGAACATCCGAAAATCGATTTGGATAAAGAAGAGATGTGATCCCGTCTATTGAGGTTATAAACATACCGAGTAACATTGTTAAAGGCCACGTTTAATTTTCTCCTGCTTGAACTACTGACATTGCAAAAGATTTCACAACAGTACAACAATATTGGTAAAATAAGAGTTTTCGCGATTATAAGCTTTGTTGATGTTGGTAAAAAAGATTGTGAAGCCCAAAGAATACGAAGCGTTCCATACACCTTACCAACCGCTATGTTAATATGATCATCCCAGGTCAGCAGACGATTGAAAATTATACCGAGATTTCTCACGGTATTTACGTATTCAATTTCTGAATTACCAAGTTTTACACGAGGTATTGTGGTTAGGTCAATGAGTTCGCGGTATATAACAATGGCCTGAGATTTTTCGGGATTTAGGCACAGATGATTTTCGTCTCTCGTAATCTCAAATTTGCGATTTTGGGCTACAAAAAGTTTTAAATTTACCTGATGGAAGTGCTTCGAAACCTACTAACGAAATCTACTTCCAATTGTGGTCTTTTTGAAACCGCCTGAAAATAATTCGTCTCGAGGGGCATTTGGGTGGCGCGTGGGTGTCTTAACAGGTTTCTACCCTCTTCGTCTTCATAGGTTAACAATTAACGAAGGCAACTACATACGGAGCTCATTGAAAGGAACATAATACCTTAGTAACAAGTTTTTTGGGTACATACTGATCAAACTTTGTTTTATCAAACATAGTATATATAATTTGACCTACAACCAAGCCTGTTAAGAACTAAAGTATTTCAGGACTTTACTCCTCAAATACAAGTACTGCATTGGTACTTGAATTTCAGTACGCTTACTTAAAAAAGGCATGTAACAGTATTTTTCAAGTAAAAAAGAAGATTTTTATGATTTTGATGACGGTTAGTGTTGGAATTAGAATAGTATTGAAGTAAATCCTTGTCAAATGATCAAGCTTTGGAATTTCGTAGAGCCTTTAAGAAAGAAATATGATATCCTAATTCCTTAAACGCCCGCAAATTATAAAAGAAACACAATTTAAAAATTTGGTCATCCTAACTTTTTCTGCTCCTGTTGAAGGACTTTTCTCATTCGCTGGTCTGATTAATTCTCCAAAACATTTTCAAAAATTGGTTATAATACGAAAATTGAAATGGTATTATTCATCATAAAAATGTTAACATTCTTTCTATGAAAATTATGGAAAACACTAAAATAAAGTATTTTGATATATTATTAATTACATAAAGTACTTGTCAATACTGGTTTTTGGCATCTTCAAGTTCCAGTATCAGAGTACTTAAGTACAAGTACAAGTCCTGGTACCGGTACTTGTACTTGAAATTTTATAGCTCTGCTTCCAACTAATAAGATACAATGAAAATTTAGATTTGTTGGCATTTGACACATACATATGAGGCCTCACATTATGAATTTACATAAAATAGAAAATATTAATTATGTATATGTACTATACTTGTCAAGATTAAATTGAAAGCCGTTTGACTTTATTGTCCTGGGGATGTTGGATCGTGTTTTACGACCAGTTACGCTAATTCCAATGTAGAACATAAATGGTTCGAGAAGGACAGAAGAAACTGGTGGTGGGATTTTTGAGCCTAGAACCAAACTTTCTATACTGATTGTGCTACCATTTTTAAGGTAAAACTTCCATGCCATAGCGAAATGTGCAAGTCGAAATCACGAAAGGAATTTCCAAGACCAAAACATTGTCATTATGTGAGATAGCGAAGCCGCACTGAAAGCACTTGGTTCATACGCCATCACGTCTAAGTTGATATGGGAATGTGTAGGAAGGCTAAACAAACTTGGCAAGAACAATAATGTCTCACTTCATTGGGTACTTCGACATGAAGGTCTCTAGGAAAGTGAGGAGACAGACTTCCTAGCGAAAACAGGCGCTAATGGAGCCAGAGCCCTACTGCAAAATAGGAGAAAACGGTATTAAAAACGAAATCAAAGTAGAGGAGGAGGCCAAAAGATGCAAAAACTGGAAAGAACTCCCAAAACTGAAGCAGGCTAAACTACTTCTTGGGAACTATAACCAAGATCGTTTCAAGAACTGTATCAGCTTAAGTAGGAACAATATACGAATAGTAACGGGACTCCTTACGGGTTACTGTAAATTGAAAAGACACTTGAGCTTTCTTGGCCTGGTAAACAGTAGCACATGCAGATTTTGCAATATTCATGACGAAACGCCGGAACACATACTAGGTGGACCCTACCAGGTAGAAGAAATTAATTTATCCTCTCTGAAAGTACCCCAAATAAAAGGGATAAGCCTGAAGGAAGAGCTTTGGGGCTAGCAACTCATCTTGCTCTGGATGAGGGCATCGTAAATTTTAGGTCGCAAACCCTCTCTCAATATTCATTTATTACACTAATTCCAACTTATTATTTTATTTTTTTTTTAATAAAAAGTTGTTGCTGGTATAAAAATAGTGTTACGCCCATTTCCAGGTATCTGTTTTCGGGAAAAAACGGTTCCGAGTTTTTGGTCTGGCTATGAAACAACTGGCGGTCTGCATATTAACTGAAGAAGGTCTTCATTGTGTAGTAGACATATCGATGTCTTAGCGCGCTATTGCAGTTAAAGCACTTTTTTCAAAAAGATGTTAAGTATGACATTTGACTCATCTCAAAGAAAACCTTACATACGTTGAAATATGAAGTGTTTAAGAAATAATTCAAATATATTTTTTAAAAGACACAAACATGATTAAATGTCGCATATATTTAACAATATTCTCAATTTTGGGAAAAATGTAAACATGTTTCTTGAAATATTATCTTTGCAAGACACACGATTATACCTTAATCAATGTTTACCGAGATAATTGATTTCACTCTTAAAACTCATAAAATGGCGCTCATCCCTTGCAAAAATTGAGGGGAGAAAATTAATTTAAAATCAACCTTCTTTTATTAAAAAAGCTTCAAAATTTGTTGCAAATGCCTTTACTTAATAATTTCCCTAGTATTTACTGAAAAGCAAGTATTCACTGGAGGACATAGTATTTACTAAGTCCTTTATTACGAGTGTCGTTCAACGATCGATGCGATAAATGTCGAAAGCATCGATAATAAGTATTTTTGGTATTATGTATCTTCATCGACAGAGTTTCTTGTTACTGTGAACAGTGAACGTTGGTATTGTGAATAAAGACTAAATTTTGATATTTGAGTTAATTTCAGTGATAATTCATGTAGGGAAATTGTTTCATAATTTAATGTGAGTAGTTGAACTTTATAAAAATATAATGCAAGCAACTAATTGACTACTTTTCAGATAGTTTGCATGATTTCCAGTGAGTTTTTTTTTTTATTCAGACGACGATGAAATAGCAAGCGGAATGATGGACAGGAATAGAAGTTATGACCTGTTGGTGATTGCCAGAAATAGAAGGCTTTTGAGGGACGCTTCAAATCCTCTGGAACTTGAAGAAAATATGTGAATAAATAGCATGAACATATTCACCCTTATTCCGATAGTCGTTTTGCTAAAACGCCAATAAAACGACAAGGCTCTGGAAACAAAAATTGGAATTTTATTGAAACGATTATCGTTTGTGCTTATAGAAAAGTGAAGAACATAGAGAACGCTGCCCTTTTCGTATTATTTAAACACCAAAATGTGGTCTCTGGAGCGTTCTCGTTTTAAAGGCGTTTAAAACGACTACCGGAATAAGGGTGATTGTTTTCATTTGCTAATTTATTATTCTTTGAAGATTTTTGAAACACTTCAGGCTAACAAAGCCAGCTTTCGTCCAATTACTTGCTGACATTGATAACCATCTAAGGCCAGCAAAGCGAATAACTTCGATTCCAAGCATTATAAAATTAGCTACCGCACTACGATTCTGCGCCCATGGTTCATACCAATTTAGTGTTGGCAACGAATATTGCCTGGGACTTGCACAGTCGACCGTATCCGTCGTGCTAAAAGAAGTGTTAAACTGCCTCGAAAGAATAATTTGCCCAGTGTGGATTAAGTTTCATTATACCGAAGCTGAAAAATCACGCGCTAAACTTTATTTTTATGAGCGCAGCCATATACCAGGAGTAACAGGTTGTGTCGATGGCACGCACATTAAAATTGCTTCTCAAAAAAAGGACCTCCAACAAGCGTACTATAATCGTAGAGGATTTTACAGCATAAATGCAATGATAGTAAGAAAACTCTTTTTCAACAATTCTTTTCTATTAATTTACAATTTTTGTTTTAGGTTTGTGACGATACGATGAAAATCCGTTTCATCAACGCAAAATACCCTGGATCAACTCACGATGCCAACGTATTTAACATGTCAACCCTGAGGGTAATTCTGGAAAGGGAAACTGAAAGAGGACAATCAAACACTTTCCTTTTAGGTAAGATTTCAAAGAAAAGAACATTCGTTACAACATAAAAGAACTGATGTATTATTATCCCCAAGGAGATGGAGGATATCCCCTTAAACCGTATTTGTTGACTCCATATCGAGATCCCGAATTGGCGTCACGTGGAAAGTGCATTCGACAAAAAACATGCACAGGCAAGGAACATAATAGAACGAACAATTGGGGTTCTTAAAAATCGATTCAGATGTTTGCTACGGGCAAGAGAGTTGCATTATATTCCGAAGAAAGCAACTCAAATCACAAACGTGTGCGCAGCATTGCATAACATTTGCTTGTTCTACAATACTCCTATAGTTGATGACTCCATAAATGAGCCCGAAGATGATGATGATGATGACTCAAGTGACATTTAAAATTCAAATGATACTGTACACCAGAGAAACAACAATGCTATCAGTATTAGAAACGAAATTCTAATATCAATGATAGAAAGTTGAAATAAAATAAGATGTGCAACTTTTTTTTTTAATAAATAGGTACTTATTTTATTAGGTACGAAAAAGTCTTAGTAAAAAAAATCCTAATTTTATTAGGAACATAGGAACATTCGACACGGTAGGTTTCAAAACATAACAAAAACAACACAAAAATACTTCAATTAATAAAAAACAATGGTACAAAAACACTTCATTCTCAAGAAAAATAAATGAATTAAAGAAAAATTAAATTTTTTGCAAATGCATCTCCACTTGAGTTTTTTTGATTTCCAGCTTTTGTTGTTTTAATTTAAGTCTTGCAGTGCTGTCTCTTTGTCGGCTTCTCAAATCTTCTTTATACAGCTGAAGCTTTTCTTTCTTTATGGCAAGCAATTCTTTGTTTTTATCCTTCTTTTGATAGTAAATTTTTTTAGTATATTCTTCCAAATTTGACATTTTTCTTTTTAGTTCCCTCATCGTTGATTTGACTTCATTATAAAAGTCCTCCTGCATATTTGTTTGGTTCTTCAGAATTGAAAGCCTCTCGTCCTCTCCTTTCTGTTTGTTTTTTTTAAACAAGTTTTACCAGGAATTGAACTTTCTAATGCATCATTTTCATCCGCCGTAATTTCATTGGTTGATATCGGGTCTGGGTCTTCCTCAACATGCGTAAAATTTGTTTCCATGTTTTGGATTTCCTCCTGCCCAAACTCAATTCCTGGCGGATCTATAGAGGCGTCAATTGAAAGTAGTCCTATGACACTTTCCTCCAAATTACTGAACGTATGCAGTCGGTTTGGTCCACCACCTGTTGCCTGGATTTCTGTCTTATTTTCAGTTTTTTTCTTTTTTATTTTAAATTTGAGATCAGCCCAAACCTATTACGAAAAAGAATTACAAAATGTTTTCTGATGCTAATGCAAAATTACCTTGATCCATTTATCGCAAGTACGTAAAGGAGGCCCGAGACTATTAAGTTCCGTTGTAAATCTATCCCATCTTTTCTTCGCTTGGGCTTTAACGCAAATTCCCTTCGCAATATCTGGGTTTGCTTCCATTATTGAAACTAGCCTTTCTAGCTGTTTCTTATTGCTCACTACTTTTACCCTGTGATAACAAAATATTTATTTTTAACAAAAAAGAAAATAAATTACAAAGCTTACATTTTTGCCCGGGGATTTACACTCAACACCAGTAGTCGAACAGAAAAATGCAGACGATAACCATCGAAAGTCAAAACGAATAATATCGAACAAAATCATTCACAATAGTAAAGCGCGGAACAGATTGAACCGGCAACAGCAACAGCGGCCGCCATTAATTTAGAACCAATGCATTTCAATTGTTCAACACACATAAGAACAGCAACAGCAACGCCAACAGCGTCGTTAGGCCAAAGTCCTAAATTTGCTGTTGCTGGTGCAGTGTTGTCAACTTTTCCACTGCAATATTCAGTGGCACCACAATGAAAAACTTTTTTCCAATATGAAATGTCAAGCAGATGAAATGACGTTGCTGGTGGCAATGTGTTTGAGAAATGTTTGCTGGTCAGCGTGCTGTTTGCTGTTGAAGATGCTATTGCTGTTGCTGGTTTAATCTGTTTCGCGCATAATACATAATACCAAATTCAACTATCGATGTACGACTATCGATAAATGTCGTTTATCGAAAGCCAAACGACACTCTAAACGGCTAAACGGCTCTTAACTTTAACAGGCTCTTAATTTGAAATTTCTGTGGGGTATTCACCAACCACTCGCAAGTGTTTTTCGAAGTTCGAAAATGAGAGCCACTCCCTCTTGTTCAGGCATACCCAAACTGTGAAATGTTGTGGAATGTTGGTCTTGACAGCAAATGGATACTCTTCTTATTGGCATTGCTCACATAGATTCGAGTCAAATACGTGCGTGACACACGCACAAGCGAACAAACTTCGAAAAGAGCGCTCGTAGATCTTCTCTAATATTGCTTGGTGAATAGGTTTGTGAGCTTCTTAAGTTATGAGCGCTCGGTGAATACCGGCCTTAAAGGAAGGAATGTTTGTAAATTAATTAAAACAATTATAAACATGTTAATTAAACATCTTCTATTTTTTATTACTTAAAATAATATTTGGTTGTATATTTAGCGTGTCGTTCTTATAACTTTTCAATAAAAAATAGCACATAATATGAAAATATGCAATTTATGATTTCTGAAGCAAAAATTAATGTTTAACCTTTTAAATTCACATGGATAAGAATTCAATTTTTGAATTTGATTTTTCTGTTCAAAGTTGCACCTTTCAAAGATGCACCAATTGCATTCAATTGCAATTTTTAAATTTGATTGGCTATTTCGTGAATAAAGTTTTTGATTTAATATGCAATGTAAAAACCTGGCTCGTAAACATTCTTTCTTAATATAAATAAAAACTATTTTGTTTCATCAACATACATAAATAGATAATTAATTTTTTAGAACAATATGTTTTACAAAAACATCAATACTGATTCTTAAAATGTTTCAAAAATTTCAGCACCTCTGTTTAGAAATAACATTTTTTAAAAATCTTAATCTTAATCCAAAATTAAATATTATATTAAATCTAAGCAGTCTTAAAATATGAATATCAATAGTTAGAACCACTATTAACATTGTTTCGGGAAAAATACATTCATCTCGATTAATATTTGCAATGAGATGAAAATACCATACACTGTGAATAGTGCGATTCCAGCTCGCTTTGTTAGTCGATATCCACTGAAGCTCAGGACAACAAACAGACTAATAGTCGATGCCATAAGAATGAATATTGTGTATTCGATGCCTTGAGATGTAAGATAGATGGCATTGCTGCCGTCAGTTTTGTGGTAATTCATACAATTTTTGATAAACCATGGCACGCCGAGTGATAAAAGAATTGCCAATGAATTGGCGCCCAAGGAGTTTGACACACCAATACCGCTTTCACCTGCCGGAATAAAAAAAAGAAACAATTGATTAGACATCTTTTTTGTGAATTTAAATATATCAAGTATGTTTACCTTTTCGAACGGAGATCAAACTAGATACTGCTTCAGGAGTGGTAGAACCAGCCGCAAGGAATGTAAGACCCATAACAATTTCGGGAACTCCCAGAGTTACACCTTAAAAACATTAAAGATTATAAATTTATTAGAGATTTGTTGTTGGAAATAAAAGTTGTTTGGAAGCATTCTACAGCTAGACTAGGATTTTCGTTGTAATTATTGCCCGTAAAAATTAATACGAAAATTACAAAATCTGGTTTAAAAAAATTTTGAAATCCTTCATTACTGCCACTGAGCTAAAAAAGTCTATGAACTTTACATTTTGAGAGAAAATCTGAAAAATGGTCGTTGATATTACGATGATGGGGAAGACGAAAAAAGTGGGTTTCACATTTCTGTCCGTCTGTTCGACTACATCCTAATCGTTTTTTCAACTTGATTGATGGCGTTTTTCAATTATTCTTCGGAAAGTTTTTTCTTTGTTAAAAAGAAAAATAACGGCATCTACCATAAATTTTCATTCGAAAATAAAGTATAAACAGACAAAAGTGAAATATAAAGTTAACATTTATTATTACCTGAGGTAAGTAACTGTGAAGTAAGGTGTACCCGACTAGATAGATGTAGAAAATTTGAACAACGATCATTTTCCCAATGTCAATGACATCCCAGGAAATATTTAACTCTATATCAGGGATGAGGAGTACGATAGGGAGTATGAAGTTCCTTTATCAATAATTATCAGAACCTCTCGGGCAATCTCAGTCTCTGTAACAGAACCGATGGTTGATAAACCTCTCCTTTTCTTACTACCATTACATCCCCATGTTACAGGTACATCAGGCTGATCCTGGCAGCAGGAAGGAGAGGAGGTCTAGGCTACTGCAGCGGGGCATGTTAGCCATTGCTCATCCTAGCACGTCAGATGGGGGGTTCTTGTTACAGCAGCCTAGACAGGGTTACGAATTCACATGCCAAAACAAAAATCTGGTTTAAAAATAAATATGAAACTCGAAATCGTCCTGGAGGGGTAAGGATTCCTATACGGGGGGGGGGGGGGGGAGGTGTTGTTGGCCCTCCGTAGGATTTGCTTACCTAACGTATCCTAGGGATACCACCATCGCTACTGCACAATCCCAACCAAGCTGGTCCAAAAGAATGGGAGATATGTCAATGCCTGCTACTAATTCCTTCAAAGTATACAATATACCTAAATATGAAAACTAGTTTGAAAAACAAATCTTCCATTGAAATATTTAAAACGCTTTTCGATAATGAAGTTACGCAATTTATTTTAGATCAAACTCGTCTCCATGTTTCCCACCATAGCTTTGATTTTGAAAAAGATCTCGAATTTTTTGGGAATACACATTTTACAGTGGTTATCAATCAATGACCAGAGTCCATGTATTGGACGGGAATACAAGAACCCCAATAATTGTATTGTTCACTATTCTTCAAAACAGTTCATAAGAGGAAAACCTGTTCGATTTGGCTTCAAGAATTGGATGCTGAAAAGCAGTTGTGGTTACCTATATAATTTTGTTATGTATTGTGAACTTGAACTTTTAGAAACACTTCAATTTCCTACTATTTTTATAACTTTTTTACACCTCATGAGCTATTGCGTTCGTTGAGAGCGAAGGGATTGACAGCTACTGTAACGGCAAGAGAAACTGGAACACAAAAATTCTCAGTGAAGATGCAGAATGATTTCAATAAAGACATGATGAAAAGGGGCATTTTGAGCATGTCTATACGACACGTCAATAATGGAATTTTTTTTGTGAAATGGAACGATACCAGTGTCATTATTATAGGCACAAACTTTGATGCTGTTGGACCATGTCAAACGCTGGTTATCGGCAGAGAACAAAAAATGTTTATATCGCATTCAAAACTCATTACGGTTTATAATAAAGGGTGCTGATCTGCACGACCAGTCTTTAAATGCGTAACAAATCAAAAAATAAAAAATCGAAGGAAAAAGGTTCTTACCTCATTGCTAAGTAAGTGGTACTTACATTTCAGAGAAATGTTGTTCGACAGTATCTACGAAGACTTTCAAAGTCGAAGCTTTCCATTTCAACAAGTGTTCCTTTTTGCTGAAGGACCAAATTTTCCCAAAAGAATTGATAAGCTCCTTAGTGCAGAGGATGCCATACATGCGAGTTAAATGGATTTGTGAGTTTTGTGGCATAGCTGTGTGCTATGAAAAAATATACTTCGAAAAATTTCAAACGAAAGATTAGAACCCACATCTTAGCTTACCACTGTCCCTGCTTGGGGACAGCTTTATAAACATTAGTTACTTTTTTTTTTCAAAAATGAAAAAAATAAAATGCACGATTGGGTCGCACGAACTCGCTCCTATGTAATAGACTAGGAATTTTAAAAACGAATGTTGTTAGAATAAAATGCACGACTGGGTCGCATGAACTTGCTCCTATGTAATAGACAAGGAATTTAAAAAAACGAATGTTTATTAGAGAAAACTGTTCATAACGATAAAATTAATGGCGCAAAATTTTAAACAGCCTATTATTAAGGTATTAGTATGATACTACTTAACAATTTGCTAACTTTATAGTAGTTTACTAACTCATTCTTAATTTTAAACATTTTCTAGCTAGTATCGTACTAAAAGAATTTTCTTAATAAATTGCTTCTGAACACACCTAAAATAATGACATTTCATGTAAAAAAGTAAGTACACGAACCTTTTTTGATGTTTGCAAATATCAAAGAGTCATATGAAGCTATCGCGATACTAAAAAAATAAAATAGGTGTTCGATGATTTTAACTTTAATAAAAGGGTAGAGAAAGTATGATACTATATTCGATTAAAATTTACAAATTCTTTGTTTTAACCTAATATCATATTAAAACAGCTTTAGCATCGTACTAATTCAGTTAAAATAATTTTGCGACAATTTTTTAATTAGTAGTAAGAGACAAAAACAGAATGCTGTGCAAATATGAATTTTTGCAAGAACAAAAATTATAAGTCTTTGTAGTGGTTTCTTAAAAAAAGCTTTTATATACAAACTTTTTAAAAGATTTTTAAGAAAAAATTTAGGTACGCCAATTTAAAGTTTTTATTTTTGTTCGAACAAAAATTAAATTTACAAAAAAATATTGAGCCGTTTCTGAGATATCGAATTTTCAAAAAAAAAGAAAAAAATATATTTTTTTTTCAAAAATTCAAAAAAAATTTATTTTAAAGTTTTGAAATGCAATGTGTTTTAGACCTTTTAGAAGCTTCTCTATAAGAAATTTTATTAAGATCCGTTATGTGGATAATGAGAAATTCAAAATTCGAAAAAATGGTTCTATGGTAGGTACAAGCTTTAATATCCTAATTTCATTTTTTTTTTTATTAAATTAAAGATCGTTAAAATTAATTCAAACAAAAAATTTTTATCAAAATTCTAGGCGCCGTTTTCGAGAAAAATACCATTTTTGAAAACCATTTTTTAACATTTGAATGGTAGGTACCATTATTTTTAGGTAAAATAAAACTTTTTTTAATTCATCTTGTAGATTATGTTGAGAAACTTTTATTTATCAAGTTTAAAAAAAGGTTTTCGAAATATTGAGTTTTGAAAAAATAATTTTGAAATTTTTTTTTAAATCAAAAAAAAAATTTTTTAAATTTGATTACACATTTCATATTTAAATTTTTGGGAAGCTTTAGCAAAAAAAAATTATCAAAATCGGTTGTACTGTTTTTGAGAAAATCAAAAACAAAAAAAATGGTTCCTTGGGGGTGCCCTCAATAACCATTTTTCGGAAAATTTTTTTCAACCAATACCTAGTTTTGACTAAATGATTTTTTTTGTATCTTTTTTTTTAAATCTGTCGAACAGCTTTTGAGAAAAAAAATATTTATAAGATTTCGAAAAAATTCGAATTGGTAAATACCATTATTTTTGGTCTTAAAAAAAAAAAAGTGTGGGGAGGACAAATTTGAAATGATACGAGTATCTACCAAGTTTGAAGAAAATCGGCCGAGCCGTTTAGGCTGTAGTCCAACAGACAGACAGACAGACAGACAGAATTGTGAGACCCACTTTTTTAGTCTTCGCTGTCAACTTCGATCAAAATCTCGAGTTCGGTTTTTTTTTACGAATGCATAACTTGCCTTATAGTATCTAAAAGACGCAAGTAAATATAATCCTATGATTATATCTCATTAATTGTTGGTACTAAAAGTTTGAGTTTTTTTTTTTTTAAATGACCTCGGTAGTAAAAGAGTTGAAAAATAACCGTACCTACCATAAAACTACTAAAAAACTTTTCGAAAATATTATTTTTCTCAAAAACAACCTTTAGAATTATGATAAAGTCAAAAATCAAAAAATTTGTTCTATAATTAGTACTGTTAACAATTTCTTGATTTGGAGTTGATTTAGCTAATTATAATAAGAGACTTTAAAATTAAAACCAAACAACAATAAAGGAGCTATATGTATCGAAATCCCGGTTCCAGTTAAGCAAATGAAGTATAGAACATAAAACCAAACTTACCCAATGCTGTTAACATCCAGACTATCAGATACGCATTGCAGCCAATAATAATGATGCACATTATAAAAGTCAATGGGTACCACTTCCTTCGCGTAATCGGATTAGGAATAATGCATGACAAAAATGCTTTGATTGGCCACACATAGACCCACCAAATTTTCATTGCAACTGATTTGTCACGAGGTAATTCAAATAATTTATCTGGCATTTCAATAGTTACTTCTTCATCATCGTTCCCTGCAAATAAATCAAAAATATACATTTGTATGTTAATATATGTATTTAATTAAGGAACAAATTTTAATCTTACAGCTCTTTGAATGTGTTAAGTTGATATTTGAAGCAACCGATGCATTTCCCGGTGTGTTAACAACAAAAATTCCATTTCCATTGATGTCTTCTTTTTTATGTGGAAGTTTTGCCTTGGCACTGTGCTCTGGAGCAATGGTCAGATCTAAATAGAAATTATCATGAGTGTCTTAAGATATTTAAAGTGAGAAGTGGAAGAGATTAAAAACTAACCATAACGTGTTGAAAAGCAGCAATTAAGTTTATCTTCAACGAATCCTCTGATGTGTTTCATAAATCTGTTATTATTGAATGTCAGTATGAAGTAAAGTATCAGAAACACCATCATGATGCAAGTGTCTAGGAACGTAATTTTACCACCCCATGCAATGCATAGAAGAACTGCGGTGTTGAACATGTAGATAAAACAGTCTCTTGCTATTGGCCACCAGTCTAACTGCATTGGCTAGAATAATTAAGTAAGTAAGTATTATGTATATAGTTGACGTGTTTTATAACATTGTAAAATTCAAATAATAAATAGAATATAATAATTTTACATTTTTCAAGACCAAATATTTTTAATTTTATTTGTTTGTGTACCTTATTTATGGCAAGTGCTGCTAAACCTGCAACACCAAGTGTGTTGAACATAAGCGAACCGATGATTGTTCCAAGGCCCATATCAGATTCTGTAATCAAGGTACTTATGGTGTTTGTAAAAAACTCAGGCATTGATGTTGCCGTGGCCATAAATGTTGCTGCTGCAACATCCTTTGATAAATGCAAGTCTTCGCAAATACATTCAACGGTAGGCAGGAAATAATCATTGCAAACCATGGCTAGGAGCACAAAAAAATATACTGCTGCAAAGATGTGTAATGCAATCCATCCCTGGCGCAGTTGGTCCTCTGAAAATATTCGTTTTAAGAAACAACATTTTAAATAATTTAAAATATATTAGGATTTTATAAACAAAGATCTAGCAGCTGATTGGTTTGGGGTGGCCGTGTCGCGATGGATGTGTGCTCGCCTGTCAACCTCATGATGACAGGTTCGATCCCTGCCGTCGTCTATGTCGCTTTAATTCCATTAAAAACCTTCTAAAAATTGTCATCAATGGGTTGCTGGTTTACTCATTACATGTTGTTCAGGCATAACACTAACAACATGTAATTGAGTTAAACTAGTATGCCCAACAAGGATGAACACGAATAAAATAATGTGAATTATAAGCGACATAGAAATAAGACACGGCATTTCTCCGCTTTAGCTCAGCCGCCATCCCTGGAGATAAAAATATCTGAGACAACCACCAACAGTCTCAGAACATCGTGCCACACATCTTTCCTATCCTTCTTTCTCTTCATTAACTTCACGCCCGCGCTGTGTTGAAACATTTAAAGGGTAATCATAATCCCTTGAGCGCGGGTAGATTATAAAAAAAAAAAAATCTAGCAGCTGATTGGTTGATTGGTGGTGTCCTAGAAGAGTTTTTGAGTCTATAGAATTACTTTCATATAAAAACTGACAATGTACTTGTATATCTTTGACAGTATTCAACGGGCTGTTAACCGGGCTTTTGCAAGTTTTGGAAGCTGTCTATGGATAAATAAGGGCAAAACAAAATAAATACCCTCAAAAAGGGAAATTCAACACCGATTGATCGGACCTTACATGATGAGAAGATGTCTATAATATCGAGGTATTAGGGGTCTTGTCTACTTCAGCTCAGCGTTCACAACGAATAATATCACCAGTATATAGATATCAAGCAAATGTATTAAATATACTGTTTATGGAGGGTCGAGTCAACCATGAGAAATCCCTATATATTTTTGTAACACCTAATGTCCCATTGATCATTATTTATTTTAAGATTATACAAGGTGGCGCAAAATTAATCACCATATCGGAAGGTGTTATATTTTTTCCAAATGGCGTCGTGCGTTAATCATATTTGACGTTTATGAACTAGATAGTTGCAGTATACAAAGAGACAAGCAATGGAGCGCTTCGCAAGAGCGTGGGATACCTCTGTCGATGTTTTTGACCAATAAATCGGTCGGTGGTGGCGCAAAATTAATCACCATATCGGAAGGTGTTATATTTTTTCTAAATGGCGTCGTGCGTTAATCATATTTGACGTTTATGAACTAGATAGTTGCAGTATACAAAGAGACAAGCAATGGAGCGCTTCGCAAGAGCGTGGGATAACTCTGTCGATGTTTTTGACCAATAAATCGGTCGGTGGTGTTAGCGCAGCGGGAATTTCGACATCGATGTCCCAACCATGTCGTGCCAACTGGGCAAACATTCCGTCGCTTAGCTACTCGATTCGAATAGACTGGAATCACAGGGGAGAATGCAGGGCGTGGCCACCACCGAACTGATCGTTTGGCCGATAATATCACGGCTGTGGCTTCCGTTGTCGCTGAGAACAAAGAAACAACAACCAGGCGACGGACCACGCAATTGGACATCACCAGACGGACTCTACAACGAATTTTAGTAAAAGACTTATAATGTTTCCGTACAAAGAGCAAACCAAACAGTTTATCAGTTAATGCCTGATGCTGATCAAGTCAAGTCGTCCTGAATCTCAACAATGAGGATTTTTTGTCGAAAATCATCATGAGCGACGAGGTGCATTTCCAAATAAGCTGTTACGCCAATAAGCTAAATTTTTGTTTCTGAAAATCTGTGTGTGATGCACAAAGAGCCATTACATCCATTGACAGCCCCTATGTGGTGCGGCTTTCACGCGGGAAGAGTGATTAAGCCGAATTTTTTTGAGGAAACCATAGGCAATGTAGTCACTGTTACTGGCGAACTCTTCAGGGCCATGACAAACGACTTCTTACTTCCGGAATTGGATAAGCGGGGCTTGGTGAACGTACGATAAAACAGGTACAAATGTGTACCAACACAGGTGGTAGCCCCTTGACATATATCATCTTTCCCACTAACCAGAAAAAAATTTAAAGGTCCAAATAAAGATTTCTATCACTCAAAATCCTTTTTTTTTTTTTTTTGTTATTTAGTAAAAAAGCTATTCAAAAACAAAATTGGATGATTAATTTTGCGCCACCTTGTATAAGAATATATCGGGATAAACGCTTTGCGTGATTTAAAGAGTAAAATTATGTTTCCTCGGAGATATTTTGGAACAGCGAGAAGTTAGGTACTCCCTCCTATATTCGTGGCAGTGGCGGCATTTTTCATCGTGAACGATCAGTCTTTATTTCTCGTCACTATAATAATAACCTAAAATTTGGACGTAATTGAAATTTTAAAGTGGTAGAAATTACAATTGTTAAACTTTATTCTTCGTTCTTCATTATTTCTTATTTCAAACTTGGAGATCATGGTTAATTCAATCACATTCGATTTCCAAATCAGTGCGTTATTATGTCACATTTTTCTATCAATGAATAAAGTGCCATCTAAGCTCTCAACATATCAACAATTATAATTCACTATCTACTTAACGTGATATCATCTGATCATCTGATATCACTTTTAGTTTTGTAAAACGTATTTTCCCTTAAGCAAAGCCTCTGTAAAATTCTAACCTATAAACGTACAAACATTTTGTATTATAAAAACATGTCGCTGTCTTTGACAGATAACGTGTCGTTTTGATATGTCACTGACAGGTGCATAGAAAATTTTGTACCCCCATCGCCGAAAAAGAAGTTTTACTTCAAAAAATACAGTGATAATAACATTTTTGTTACTGTCAATCTTTCATACTCGTATATTTGCGTGTAAACATTGTAAGCTGTCTGAATAAAACATGCCTTCATTTTGTATAGTAATGAGTGACGCAAACCATTTTGAAAGTTGAGGTTATTACTATCATAGAAATACTCAAATTTAAAAGAGTAAACAAATAACACGGTTAAGTCTTCAGTGTGATGAAGGCCAGATATCACAATAAGGAGATAGCTTATTCTGAACTGAAGTGTCATAAAAAACAAATAATTGGCTTAATTTTTTTTGCAATAATTTCAATCATCAAATACTATGAGAATTTAACAAAAATGTATCTGCCTTGTTCAATAAAAACTTAAGATAACAATTTTGTTGTTGATGTTGAACATTTAACCGATTAACTTAAAAGGTTGAGAATAATTGAAAAATATGTTTACGTTTCCTGTTTTTCCGATGAACCACACAGATTTGTAATTTCTTAAGTATTTTAATAAGTTCTTTTTTAAAGTGACTCAGTTTCTTCATATATTTGAGTGAATTGACTGAATTGATAATGAATGGTATGTATGCCCAATTGCACTTCTAATTTTATAGGTTTAAGTTGAACAATTGTATTAAAATATACATACATACATAGGTATAGATTTTTATAAAAATCAGAGACACCTGCGTCATTTAAATTCAACGTGCTATTGAAGGATAATTTGAAACACAAATAAAACACCAATTGAGACGCAAAAATATTCTGGTGACACAACAGTCAACGCTATGAGTGAATATTATCTTTAAAATAATTCAAAAATTGGAAGAATTAGAGAAATATATAGCAAAGAATAAAGCTTTCTAGAACTAAAAATTGCACATTATGACTGTAAAGTCAAAACCACACTTATCTCATGTGGCGGGATGTGGAGTGGTGTGTTGTGTCGAAATTCTTCGTGTTCCCATTGGGACATACCACGCTGTATCGCTGAAGTATTCTTCTGTGTTTGGTAAGAAGTGCTAGTGAGAGTTTGCAAAACAGTAAGCTTGATTAAGCCTCAGTTATAGCTTTCATTGAAAGAAATTAGTATTTTTTTGGCAAGCCAGTGTAATCATTGAAGAATGGGTTTCAGTAAAAAATCCTGTCAGTGATTGATAACAATTCTAAGTTTTTGAGTTCAGAGTTGATCATTGAAAGCAAAACTGACATTTGAGAATATAAAGAGAATCGAACACATTGATGGAATGATTGTGTTCCAAATGTGTTGATTTCATTGAAATGATTGTGTTCATTGAAATTGATTTCTATCAGTGAAATGATAAAAGTGTATTTAAAAGAAATTTTAATTCAGTATTTAGTTTTTTAAAAGTAAAAAAATTCTAGTACTCATTAGCTTCATTTTTATACCAATTAAAGCATTTCTAGTTTGTTTAATCGTCTTAAAAATTTAAGTAAACATTTTTAATGATGCATTTCAATGATAGCCTAAAGCATAACTGGCACTTAAGGCTAGCCGCGCACTGCCAACTGTGATCGAAATCAAATAGTTAAATCACTAGTTGATAGAGTACCGCGCACTGGCAACTCTTTACCAGTGGTATCACTTTACTTCAATTGAAGTAGATCTACTTCTTTTTTTTTCAAAATATTTTAAAATCTACTTCCTACTTCGCACCATTAGCAAAATACTGAAATCTACTTTCTTTTAAAAATCTTTTCAACCTATTTCAATTTTACAAAAAAAAACCCAAATCTACTTCTTTTTTTCTTATTTCAGTCTAGGTAGTATGTAGCACAGGATTACCAAAAAAATTAATGTCAAGACAATAAATACACAAATTAGTAATTTTAAAAGCATAGAAGTATACGAATCTTATGAAAATTTCGCTTGCGTGGGTGTTTTTAATGTTATTCTTTATAAAAGAAAGTTTTATTAATAAATCAATTCTTTAAATAGAAATTTCTTTAAAATCAAAAGAAATGTGTTGACAATTTTAATTTACTTTTTCGTGTTGTAATGTCAACTGATGAAAATCTCGAGTTAAAATTTTTCTAAACGCAAGTAAAAAGTCATTTTCAAATCTACTTCGATTTTTCTCAATTTACTTCCATTTTTTTTTCAAATATACTTCGACTTTTTTTCCGGAAGTGGTAACGCTGCTCTTTACTCACGCCCACACTCTTTTCTCTCTTGCGCTTAAAGAAAACAGGTCAACTGTTGCGAATTAATTTTAGGCAATCGTTTAGTTTTTGTCAAAACACAAACTTTTTAGTTGCTCGAATAGAGTTGCTCTAAGTGCGCGGTGTCCCATATTAGCAACTAAACAGTTGCGAAACTAAAAATTGAATGTGGGCGCCTGGACTAAGTATGCATAGTCGATGACACAATACAAATTAACACCACACAAGATAAGTGTGTATCCCGCTTAACATACCTTGTGTGATACTTTTGTTCTAACGGTAATTCACTGAAACTCACCTGTGAAAAATTCAGGAAATTCATCTAATGGCGATCCGTCGTCGTCGTCGTTACAATAGTTTGGAGTTCCATTTTCCCTTGGTACAACTTGTAATGTTAAATGTCCTTCAATATATGTTATGACATCTCGAATAACGTTTTCCGAATTAGCTAATAAATAAAAAAAAAAACAAAATGTAAATTAGTATATATGTTTGTAGGTATATACTCGTATAGGGAAGTGTGTTATTTAAAAATGTAAGTTAAATTAAAAATAAGGACGAATATAACGGATTAAAAAAATTAAAGAAACATGTAAGTTAACGTATCTTAGGACTGGAACTGCCAAAACTGTTAGAACTTTGAACCTCAATTTAAAAAAATCCCAACAAAAATGCAAGTTTAAGTATTCAACTGAAACTTTATTTAAACATGTCTATGTATACCTATGTATGTAGGTAATTTCTTTTGTTTTTTTTTTTACTTCTTTGGAGGGGTATTACCAAAGGTTTGATAATCCCAATTATTTAGTAAACAAATATTTTCTTTTCACGTTGAGAATTTTGTAAGCGTAAGACAAATTAATTTTTTTTAAATCTCACCCATTATTTCTAAAATGTGTATTCTACACAAAATTCCGTTTGTTGATAAATTATATAGCGCACTTAAACAAGTAATACTATAAAATTTATTTTCAGTATCTTAAAGTTTAAAATCGTTTTGTCTTGACTAAATTTCAAAATAAACTGATAAAAAATCAAGTAACCCATAAGTATATATTGAGTTTATTTAATATTGGACCGCGATTACCCATCCAACCGGGGAAATTTTTTCTTTCTATAATCGAATGCCCCATAATGTACGAGTAGTTGAGAGAAAAATTCCAATTTTCTTATAAATATTTAATTCAGAAGTATCGTCGCATCTATGTACATGCCTACATACATTCGTTCGAGAACACTTTTTTCTTAACAATTTATCTATCTTTAGAACTTGAGATTGATTGTCCAGTGCTTAGCGAAATTACCTGTGTATACCAACAAACAAAATAGGTAAACCATACCTACTTTTTTGCTCGATCACGGGTAATTTACTTTGGACAAAAAAACAGTGTAGAAAACAATTTTCAATTTTGCATAAACAAAAACAAAAGTGTTTTAGCAAGAATTTAAAAACACAGGGAATTCCTAGTGTCATTGGACTTGCTGGCAACGTCATAGTTCAACGTTCAGTTGATATACTGTGTGTGTTAAAGAGAAAGAAGTTAGACTTGTTTCTCTTGATTTTTCTAGTAGTGCTAACTGCTAAGTTATTTTAGAGGGAATTTAATTGCGTGTTATTAGGAATAATCGTGCCATATATTAACAAAAAAAAATAATTAGCACGTGCTCTAAACCACAGACGAACCGTTTTCTAGTTAAAAACTACTTTAAGTGTTAACTAGTATTACAAAAAAATAGTGATATAAAAAGATTTTTAATCGGTTTAATTAACTTGTATTACATCGTGTACCTTAGTATTTGTGTCATCAAAAAGAAAAGTTTTAACCTGTTTTATCTAAAATTATTGTAGATCAGTTTGCACTTGCAATTCGAAATAAGACTTAAAGTCAAAAGTAAACCAACCGGCATAGTTTTTGACATACTGTTTGGTATACTCTTTCACATGAGATCCCACTTTTTTGAATATTGCACAAATGCTGTTTTAACATTGTCCATTAGGTGATCATGAAGAATGGTTTAAGGCTGGCCATTTTCTGAAACAAACTTAAATTTTTTGACCAATTATAGCTACCATTTCTTTTAAATATCCCGTAAATGAGGTGCTAACAATCCCAACGATATTAAGAAGATTGAAAATCGCCTGCGGCTGATCTAAATGATACAAACTAAGCTCTTTGATGGCATAATTTTGCCGAATATCCCACATAAGGGGAGATATGATCTCGGAGCCACCAAATATACATACGAATCTGTCTAAAAGAATGCTGTGTGAAAAATAAAATACTATGTCATGATTGGGTACATACCCGTTTATGACTTGCAAAACTTTTATGCGCGAGTGTTGAAGAGAAGAACAAAATATGAACCCAGAAATGACTGACTGAATGATCTAGCTAGAGTCTTAGAAGAGCCCAACAGAAGGTGTATAGGACGCCGCCGGCCGCACAGTGGAACGAAAACATGAAAAAGGGGTAATCGGGCTGTAACTTTTGAAATAATGGATGGATTTTGAAACGGTTTTCACTATTTTGTACTTGAAAAATTATAGTTTCATACTATATACTCTGAGAAAATGAGCAATTTTCCAAAAAAAAATTTAACATAACCCCTGAAACTTTTCAAACTTTTGCTTTAGGCAAATAAAATTAATTTTATGGAGGAAGAACTATTAATATGTACTGCTCTTAATTCATATTACAAGTTTAATGTGCATTTTTGCACTTTTTTTTTTAAAATATGTATTTCGAGACATCGTTCACATTTTAATTTGAATGTTATTTACGAGTATCTTTATATATATAATTCTTCTGTGAGTGTGTATGTCACTGAACTTCTCTTAAACGACTGGACCGATTTTGATGAAATTTTTTGTGTGTGTTCAAGGGGATCTGAGAATGGTTTAGATTCACAATCTTTATATATATAATTCTTCTGTGAGTGTGTATGTCACTGAACTTCTCTTAAACGACTGGACCGATTTTGATGAAATTTTTTGTGTGTGTTCAAGGGGATCTGAGAATGGTTTAGATTCACAATCTTTATATATATAATTCTTCTGTGAGTGTGTATGTCACTGAACTTCTCTTAAACGACTGGACCGATTTTGATGAAATTTTTTGTGTGTGTTCAAGGGGATCTGAGAATGGTTTAGATTCACAATATTATATAAAAATCAATTGCTGTTCGTTTGTCTCGCTAAAACTTGAGAATGGCTACACCGATTTTGATAATTTTAATCTTAAAATATTTGTGGAAGTTCAGGGAAGGTTTAAGCGGTGAGAAACATACATAATAAGTAACGGAAAAATACTAAAAACGAAAATTTAATTTTCCAATACAAAACGTGTTTGGGCATAACACCACCCAATCGTCCTATGCGCGATACATTTAACCATGACTTGCGAAGAGAACAAGAATACGGTACTGAAGTATTGGCCGAAACAGTTCGTTCAAACGTTCCGCAATTGAATGAACAGCAAAGAATTGCGTATGATACTTCGATTGAAGCTGTGAACAGTAGATCTGGTGGAATTTACTTCTTTGATGCTCCCGGGAAACTGGAAAAACGTTTCTAATTTCATTGCTGTTGGCAAAGATCAGATCGCAAAATGAAGTAGCCCTAGCATTGGCTTCATCTGGAATAGCTGCAACATTGTTAGAAGGTGGAAGGTGCACATTCTACCTTGAAATTTCCACTAAACATCCAAATCAACGAAGCTCCAGTTTGCAACATCGCCAAAAATAGCGCAATGGCGAAGATTCTACAGATACGCAAATTGATCGTTTGAAATGAATGTACGATGTACAAGAAATCATTCGAGGCACTGGACAGAACGTTAAAAGATCTTCGTGACAGCCAAAACATTTTTGGTGGAGCCATGATTCGGTTGTCAAGTGATTTTCGTCAGACTCTTCCAATTATTCCCCGATCAACTGTTGCTGACGAACTAAACGCATGCTTAAAATTCTCTAATTTGTGGCAATATGTAAGTACACTCCTATTAACAACTCACAAGCGAGTATTTTTGCAACAAGATCAAACTGCTATTATGTTTTCGAAGCAATTTTTAGATATTGAAAATGGTAAAGTCACAGTTGATACCTCAACCGGATTAATTATACTACTCAAGGATTTTTGTCACTTCGTCGATTCAAAAAAGTAGCTTATTCGGCGTGTTTTTACGGACATAGAAAAACGGCTCAGAAACCATAATTGACTGAGTGAACGAGCAATATTGGCGACCATAAGCAAAGATGTCGAAGTTTTCAACGTAACAATTCAAAATTTTCTTCCCGGAGAGTTGTTATCTTATAAATCAGTTGACACAGTTACAAACCAGGATGATGTAGGCAACTTTTTCACAGAGTTTTTAAATTCTCTGAATTTGCCTGGACTACTACCTCAGAATTTACAATTAAAAGTAGGATCAGTTTTGATTATTCTGCCTAACATTAATCAACCTCGACTGTGCAATGGTACGAGACTGGCTGGAAAAAACCTAATGAATAACGTCATCGAGGCCAAAATCATCAAGGGAAAATACAAACGAGAGGGTGTCTCCATCCCGCGTATACCGATAATTCCAACGGATTTGCCACTTTTTCGTCCGTTTGGCCTTTGCGATGACAAGGCCAGTCTTTTAAAGTTTACGGAATCAACTTGAAGTTTCCCTGTTTCGCGCATGGGCAATTATAAGTTGCGAGTTTGCGAGTCGGAAAACTATCTTCTTATATATTTACGCACCGCAAAATAAGACAAAAAATATAGTACATCAGAAAGTCTTAAATTGATTAATTGAATAACTGTGTTGTATTTAATGTATGTAGATAAAAATTTTGTATTAAGTTTTGACCACATTTCCCAAAAATATATGAAGGTGATACGAAGTTTACCGGGTCATCTAGTATTGAATATTTTTCTAGTTAATATATGTTTATACAAAATTTTTTTTGCCTTTTCATGGTATTTTATTAAAAAAATCTATTACTTTTGAAGCATTAAGCTTAACTTCACCTTTCAGCTTCATTTTTTCGGCTAAAAGAAGCGTAGTGCTGCATGTACTTTGACGTAAAGTTTCGGTTTTACGCCTGTTTTTGTCGCTCACTGAAGTTATCAAACTGTTCATTAGTGTGGTTGGCGGTTGATGGAGGCGGTTTTATAGATAAAGGTTAATTTGTTAAGTTCTGTTTCAAGTCACGTTTTAAACCGTTTTTTCGCATTTTATTGTTACTGCATTGTACAAATCCATTTTCCAGCTTCAAACAAAACTTGCGAACAAATTCAAATACTCGTATGCAGTGGCGGCTGTACCTTAAGTGCGCTCGTGCGCTGAACCACCAATTCAAAAGATTTAAAAATTACAAAATATTACTGCATCTTTATTTTTAGATTCCCATATTAATATTTATTTTTTAAACATACAAGAACACAAACAAGTAAAATTTCCAATTATGACGAAACAATGTAAGCGCTTTGCTTTACTATAAGACTTACTTTCCCTGCAAGTAAAAATTTTCGTGCGCTTCGGCGAGCGCACGAGGACTGCTAATATAACTTGTATGAGTTACAAGCAAGTATCCCTGACGCGTGAGACAAAAGATATTTCATTGAAATGTATCGATAAATTAGCCTGCTCTCGTGCAGCGCACGAGAACCGAAGATTAACTACAGCAACCGATGTTTGACTAGAATGCGCTGCGCCTGCGAATATGTAATCGCTCTATCCGTGACTGGTTAAATAGTGTAGGTTTGTAGGAGTTAGGTTAGTAATTGTTTTTTTATTTTGGTTTTTGTTCGATTCTGTACTGTGTACAGTGTGTGGTGTGGGATAAAATTAACAGTGATTAGGTATATTAAAGACAATAATAAATCTTTTTAAGATAAAGTTACCTGAATTCACGATTTGACGCATTTAAGTGAAAAAATAAAAAACATGATTCCTTGCTAAATGTAATAAGTGTGTCAGTTTTATACATGGTCGAAATTTTTCGAGCAATTATACAAAATAATAAAAAATCGACATATAGGTACATGTAAATTGTTGTTTTTTTGCGATTTTTAATCTTAATAACTATACTTAGTGAGCAAGTAAAGTGCACCACCTGTTCAACAACCCACCAGCCGCCACTGCTCGTATGTTCAAATTTTTCTCCGTGAATTTACTTTCGCTGTTTGGATAACAATATTTATAGTCAGTTAAGTCACGACCGTTAGCCTTTAAAACGTTGACAAAATCTTCGTAAGTAAACACAACCATTTAAACTTAATAGAAGGCTTCAAAATTATTTGTGTACTAGACGATCGCTTTGTTAAAAAAAAACTAAACAAAAATGGCATTCATTATTATAAAATCACATGAGAGAAAAAATAAACGTTAGCATGAGAGCCATACTTTGTTTTGCCATTAAGTCTATAACAAATAATGATAACCTAAAGACAAAATATTTTTAACCAGAGCAAATAAGATTTAATTGATAAAAGGAGAATCCCGCACCCCTCCCTCTTTCTTTTATGTCAATGTATGCACTGTTTCATAGTTTTAGATTTCCTAATGTTAGTTATTATTATTTATAATGCAAAGATGCCCCTACACCCTTCTTCAGTTAACAAACTTATTTTATTTAAGAGTTCTCAGCTCTAAGGGAGATTTTTAAAAACCCTCCAGGAAGCGGGGTCGGATGCGGTCGGATTCAATTTTTTGAAAATATGACTCTAAATAAGAGCACAATTCATTTAAGACTACCCAAAAACCGAGCATTTTTGAGCATTTTTTTAAAATTATTTTAAAACCTGAAATTAGAATTTTTTAAAAATACTCACAAAAACAGTTTTTTTTAAGGCTAAAACAATTTTGTTTTGTTTTTTGTTGCTAAGCTTAAATGAACAAATTGCATGCCTACAAAATTTATTTCGAAAAGAAAATATAAAAAAGGTCTGAGAAAAACAAGTTACAAAAATGGGTCAAAATTCCATTTTATTTTGGTTTTAAAAATACTGCATCTTTCAGTCCCTATTATTTGAAAATTAAAGAGCGCACATAAAAAAACTGTTTTATATGTAAAAGAGGCGACAATTTTCTATGCATATCAAACAAAAAATATTTGGAATAATGAAAACAAAAAATCGCCCAATGTCCGGAAATTTGTACTAGACGTTCCACTGTGCACCGCACAGTGGGACAGCTGCATACATGGCGGTGATAAAAATGTCACCTTGCTAAATTAAAGCAATGAGGATAATTAAGTTTAATTTAGATGTAACTGTTAATCTTATATGAAGAGTGTGATTTTTATCTATTAGTGAAGGTTAGACAGGCGTTCAAAGTTAATATCTAAAGGCGCGAATCACTTATTTAAAAAGTGTTAAAAAAAGCTTACTTTATATAGTTTCATCCATAAAATCAAAATAAAGACCGTGAAAAAGTTTAAGAAAATATCGCACCTAGATGAAATTACGTTTAACGTTTAAAAACTGAAGAAAAAAATTTGTTTGTATTAAGGCGTTTTTAAGGCGTTATTTAACATTTTAGACCATATCTTATATTGGGGCAAAAGTCAACTGGATCTGGTAGTAGAGAAAGCTAAGCAATGTCATACCAATGAAATTCGGAGAAAAAAGTGCTTGACTTTGACCCCAAATATTTTTTTTCGATTTTCTAAGATCTCGCCAAAAAAACTTTGAAGAGTACAAAAATGTCTGTATTTTTATATATTTATTTAAAAAAAAAATGGGTGAATATTATTCAATTTTTGATAGATATTTTTAAAAAAAAAAGTATTTTAAATTTTTTCGATATTAAAAAAAAATTTTTTTTTAAAAACTAAGCATTTCTCGTGGAAGGTCATAGTCCACCTTTTCAACACAATATCACAACTGCTTTCTTACTGTTCTCTATTTTTAAAATTATGTAATAGATTAAGTAGGATTTACAATTTACAGTTAACAGTATTTTTAATTTAAAAAAATATAAGGATATTGTCAGAACAACCCAAAACTCAATAAAAAATCCTGTTATACTTAATAATATCCCACCGAACATTTATACCTTCTAGGTTTGGAATTGATTCTTCTATTTTGCAATGATATTCAAGGATAAAAAAGCAGTCATATTATAAATTAACATATATTTCTTAAAAATAGCCCGTAATTTAAATTGCCCTTTAACTTTTTGATAACTAATTCTCATTTTGTGCTTTGAAATTTGGTTTTAGATTCTGAAGAACAAAGCTCAAGAAAAAAACTGGTCGAAATTTATTTCTCAAGCAAACACAAAAATATTTACCAAAAGTTCTTAGACGTTGATTCCTACATAAAAAATAAAACTTTGTGCAGCCCAAGTCACATCACCAATTTAAAACTAGCTTTAAAACACTTTAAATCCCAGTTCATAACAAAATGTGATCGTTCACAACAAACGAAAAGAAACCTTTTTTCTTCTGAAAAAAGTTGGCCCAATCAAAATTTTTCGTTCAAAAAATATACTTCATCTGCTGGACACCCTGCACTTGATTTTGCCAATAGTATTGATCAGAAAAAACGAAAGCGCACTGCAGAGTTTTTTTTATTACAATTCCAACATCTGAACTCGGTTTTGCATCTCACATCAGCTTACGATAAACAAGACGCTGATTTGGTCAAAGAAGCAATATAATTCCCAGAATATCATAAAATGGCTACTTTTGCCCCACTGTTCGCCGGCGTAAGATGGTAAATTCAGTAGAGTAAATCAATGGTGCAGTAAACATCCTAAGGTAATGGGAAAGTTCGGCATCTTGGGTTTAATATTCGGAATACTCTGCACGAAAACACATCCGGTTACGTACTTGGCCTGGTCAACTATCACAAACTTGATTTCAACATCTCAAAATACTCGTACAAGAGCAAACTTGGTGGTCTCCAGATCAATGAACCGTCAACTAAATTGATCAAGTTGGGATTGACTCAAGTTGTGCTTATATATATTGGATCTCCGAACGTTCTGAAGAGGATTTCAATGACGTCACACCGTCAATAACAACCGCGTTGCCCAATCACTCAGCAAGGTTTCTATCAGGGTCAAGTTCAGAGGCAAAACTTCTAAAATGCCATTCCAATTCCGGAAACTGACTTGGTAAGGAGCAAACAGTAATTTATCTGTAGTATGGTATTTGATCTGAATATGACCTAAGAATGGAAACTCGGCAAAGTGTACCCTATGCAGAAGAAAGGAGATGTTCTGAACTTTGGCAACAACAGTTAAATAAGTCTACTAAGCGTTCGTATATAAAACAATGTCAGATATACAGTCTGAAGATTTTAAATCTTTTGTTCAAAAACTGATCGGCTGCTATTAGTGTGGTTTAAGGTCGGATTTAAAAAAAAGAACAGATCGATATACACGATCTCCTTATCGATTTCAAATGAAGTATGTTTTTGACTACATGCTATAAAAAAATACATCGGGGTCTTCTAACTACTGATGTGATTCACACAGAGAAAATCATTATACATACATATCCCCCGTGATCAACAGCTTCTTTAAAATTGTTGCTGTTGAACTTGATGCTGCAATGACTAACTTGAAGGTAGGTTAGTTAAAATGATTAGGATTAGGAAAGTACTATATTCGTCATAGATTTACCTTATTTTACAGAAATTACACTAGCAGCAGTTCAATTAAAATATTTATGAATATTTAACTCTACTCTCGTAGAGTGTAGCTTATTGAATTTGAATTACATTGAAATACATAGAATTACAGGAATTATGTCTTTGGTTTTCTAGCTATTGATGTGGTTTGTGGTTAATATATTGACAAAAACTACGCGCAAATTTAAGTATAAATAAAATGTTTTGTTCAGTTTAAAAAGATTTTTATAAGCAACTGTCATCATTATTATTTAGCAAAGAAAAATCAAGCGACAACAAAACATGTCGTTAAATTATTCATACCGACAATATTTGCTGACCAAATTAATTGTTTAGTTTTTTGTTGAAAACATTTTAAACGCTTACATAATACAGTATCTAATTTTCTTGTTGTATCATAATAATTCATTTTCTATAACTACTTGTATAATTAGTTTAGAAATGACACGTGAAGCTTTTTACTTTCTTTAAAATAACGAAAAATCATTTTGAGGCTTTTCAAATAAATAAGTTTTACTTACAGAACTATTTTTTAATATGGAATTCTTTTGTACTTGATTTGTAATCCAATTGATCTTAATGACTTATGATATGTTAGTTACATTATGTACATACATATGTACATACTTAAATGCATATATTAAACCTGTAATTTTTTCTACAATACAAAGATTTCGTCTCACAGTAGTTTTCTTTAAGTTGTAAAGGATTTTAGGTTGAGATTTTGTCTCAGCTTTAAGTTATGGTAATAGTTATTTGAATTTGTGCTGTTTGGATTTTTATCTTTTTAAGGGTGTTTTAAGAAGTCTGACATTTTTTTTATCATTCACACGCGCTCAAGGGTTTATTGAGAGACCCTTATAATGTTAGACACTGCACGAGCGATGGGTAAATTAGGGGAAACAAAAGAGGTGTCGATGAATATTGGTCTTGAATGTTTGTAAATAAAAATGGAAAGGGAAAACTACGTCGGGTAAATTATTCCGTGTTGAAATCGTGTTGTGTGACTAAAAAACAAATCTCTATATTTGACAGTACGAACTTAGAAGTTAGGCTCGAGGCTGAACTGATGAGCATTCCTAGCGAAGAAGGTATCCATTTATTTATTTATTTATTTATTTATTTATTCACGTCTCACAAGAATATAACTTTCATATGGTTTGATTATAACTTACGAGGGCGGGTCAATAAGTCCGTGACTCCTGTCAAAATTTAAACTTGCTGCGTCAGTTAGTTTGTGTTTGACAGCTATTTTTATCAGACTAATTTGAGGAGAAAATGGAAATAAAATGCACGACTGGATCGCACGAACTTGCTCTTATGTAAAAGTACTTTGGAATTTAAGATACATTTTATAAATATAAAACATGAATTTAAAATGAAATTGCCGTCTGATTTCTGGAAAAGTATGAATTTATGCAAACAAACTTTAAAAAACCTTTTTATTATTAAATAAATAAATTTCTTATATAAGAAATTTCTTTAAAATTTTTCAAGAAAAAAATGTGGGATGCGAATTTTAAGTATGTAATAATATTGATTTTAGGAAATAATTTCAAAAAATAATCGTTCATAGGTTTTGAAGATATTGATTTTTCAAAAAAATTTTTTTTTCAAAAAAACCCAACAAATAATTTTTCGAATATTTTTATGTACAATATTATTTTAAACTTAGGGGGACTCCTGCTGAAATTTTTTGGTAAAAATCGTTAGAGCCGTTAATGAGAAATTCGAAAATAAAAAAAACGGTTCTATGACAGGTACCGTTAATAACATTTTGCCCCAAATTTTTTTTTTACCAAAACGTACTCCATGTCCATAATATCACACCTAATTTTTTTTATCAAAATCGTTAGAGCCGTTTTCGAGATAAATAAGATTTTGCATTACGGGTGTATGGGGGGTACCGTTAGTTTTAGAGCTAAAAAAAAAATTTCAATTTCCCCTCTAGGGAATCACCGAAGACCCTTAACTACTGAGTTTGAAGAAAATAGGTCCAGTGGCTTAGGCTCTAGATCGAGGTACAGACATACAGACAGACAGACAGACAGACAGACAGACGGAATTGCCGGACCCACTTTATTCGTCTTCGCTATCATCGTAATGTCAACTTTGATCAAAATCTCGAGTTCGATTTTTTTTCCAAATGCAGAACTTGCCCTATAGTACCTATATCGCAAGTAAAAAGTGAATTTCGTGTGCTTATTAAGCATTATTTCTTGCGAAAAAAAACCATTACCGAGACCAAGGCTAAGCTTGATAAATACTATGGGGACTCTGCACCATCGATTTCAATGGTAAAAAAGTGGTTTACTGAATTTCGTTGTGGCCGTACAAGCACTGAAGATGCCGAACGTCCTGGACGCCCAGTTGAGGTCTCTACACCCGAAACAATCGACCGAAGATTGAAAGTGCGAGAGATTGTGGAAGCCGTAGGGATCTCGCATGGCTCAGTGGTTTCAATTTTGAATGATCACTTGGGCATGAGAAAGCTTTCCGCAAGATGGGTGCCGCGTTTGCTCACAGTCGACCACAAACGCAATCGTGTAACAACTTCACAGGAAGGTTTGGCGTTGTTTAATCGCAATATGGAGGAGTTTTTGCGCCGTTTTGTAACAGTGGACGAAACATGGATCCATCACAACACACCAGAGACCAAACAACAGTCAAAACAGTGGGTTTCTAAGGGTGAATCGGCGCCAAAGAAGGCCAAGGTGGGTTTGTCAGCCAATAAAGTTATGGCGACTGTTTTTTGAGATGCACGCGGGATAATCCACATTGACTACCTTCAAAAGGGAAGAACAATCAATGGGGAATATTATGCCAACTTATTGGACCGATTCAATGACGATTTGAAAAAAAAACGACCTCATTTGGCCAAGAAAAAAGTTCTTTTCCACCAAGACAATGCAAGGGTGCACTCATGTGCAGTTGCCATGGCAAAAATCCATGAATTGGGCTATGAATTGCTCCCTCATCCACCCTATTCTCCAGATTTGGCTCCGAGCCAAAACCTGAAGAAATGGCTTGGTGGAAAAAGATTTGACTCCAATGATGAAGTCATCTCGCAAACAAAGGCCTATTTTGAGGACCTCGACAAATCATTTTTTTTTGGAAGGGATACAAAAATTGGAGAAGCGATGGACAAAGTGTGTAGAGCTCAAGGGAGACTACGTTGAAAAATAAAATTATTTTTTTATCAAAAAATCTGTGTTTTATTTCAAAAGTCAGGGACTTATTGACCCGCCCTCGTACATTAAATTTAAAACAAAATTTTTACAACTCACATTAAACTCATAATAAGATTTTTAAAATCAATAGAATTTTTATAAGAATTATAATGAATACATGCTAAGGATATTGGCTCGTTAAGACCATAGTTAGTATTGTGTCTAGGAACATAAAAGAAATGTTGATCTCTGGGACGTAGAGTGCGAGATAGAGAGTAAATATTAAATAAGGAAAGCAGGTACGGACAGTCAATATGGCCAGTTAAGACATCCTGTGCAAATAAAACACCGTAATAAATTCGTCTTTTACTTAAAGTTTTTAGTCCTAATAAGGCGCATCTGGCTTTGTAGTTTGGTAAGTTACCATTCCAATCCATCTTATGTAGGGCAAATTTGGTAAAACGCCTTTGGACTCTTTCGATCCGAACATCATTATGCTGACAATAAGGACTCCATATTATACAGCAGTATTCCAATCTAGATCGTATTAAAGAATTATATAAAGCCTTTAAGGTGTATGGATTTTGAAACTCTTTGGTATTGCGACAAATAAACCCGAATAGAGAATTAGCTCGTGAGACTATAAAATCAAAGTGCATTGAAAATTTTAGCTTGCAATCAAAAATTACGCCAAGATCTTTTTGACAATCCAATCTTTTTAAAATAGAACTTCCAATACTATATTGGACCATATCGGCAAAGGATCTTATGGATTTGAATAACTTCACATCATCAGTAAACAGGAGGCAATTTGAATGCTTAACGAAAGAAGGTAAATCGATTATAAACAGCAAAAAAAGAAGGGGACCAAGGTGACTACCCTGGGGAACACCAGAAAAATTGTAAATAACTTTCGACTTGGAAGAACCAGTCTTGACAAACTGTGTACGATCAGTCGAATAACTATGAATCAAGCTTGTTCAAGCTTTCTCACTAAAACTGAAAATTGCAGGCGATCAAAAGCTTTTGCAAAATCGGTATGCACTATGTCAACTTGATTCCATCTTTCCATTTTATTAAAACAAAAATTTGTAAAAATAGTCAGGTTAGTAGCAGTGGACCTACCGTTAACAAAGCCGTGTTGGCATTCTGAAATATGATTACGAACAATAGCATACAGTTTATTTTTTACGATCGCTTCAAATACTTTGGGTAAAAGCTGGAGCTTGGCAATAGGTCTATAGTTATCTATCTGGTTTTAACAGCCGTCTTTATGTCTAGGAGTTATAAAAGAACTTTTCCAACAACATAAAAATACGCCACTAGCTAAAGATTTATTGAAAATTGCATAAGGGTTTGGCTAAACTAATTTTGCAATATTTGAGAAGAATTGGTGGTAAATTATCAGGAGCGACTTTCGGACTTGGTTCTATGGAAGATAACTCTGAAATAATTTCTTCTTCAGACACCGATAGAAACCCCAAATCGACACAAGAAGTACTAAAAAATGCTATATTATGGTCAAAAGAGTCAGTTGTTTAAAAGTTCGATTGAAAATACGAAGCAAACATATTACAAATTTGGTTCAAATTATCACCGGTAACACCACCATGAACCATATACTATTGAATTCCAAAAGATTTTCGCTTCACATTATCACGTATCACGGTATCATGGGGGAACTGATAAAGGGGGGAATGCAACTGGCTACTTCGAGTGAGCATTGCTTATGAAAGAAGCGATAAAACAAAGAAATACATTAAACATTCCGACGGTGTTCAGGAGATGGAAACGAATCCATGATAGCTCTGTTTCCTATCAGTTTTAACGCTCTGTTCTGATTTCTAAAAAGTGGAAAGAAATTTGTGCTGCGCCTGTCTAAAGGTGTGAGTTATACTATACCGTTGCAATTCCACTTCCCAAGGAGATGGACGTGAATTTGAGTACGAGTATGAGAAGCTGAGAGTAAAGTCGTCGGCAAAACAATGAAGTGGATTATAAGTTTCAGACAAGAGATCATTTATAAAAATGATAAAGCAAGTCGGAGAAAAAACGGAGCCCTGGGCAACACCAGCAATTATTATTGTGTGAGGATCAGGCTTAAAACCGTCCAATACAACATGGTGTTGAACGATCTAGAAGGTAATTTCTAATCCAAAGAATAAGGGTTTTGTCGATACCAGACGCACACATTTTCGATAAGAGAGCCTGGTGCCAAACTCTATCAAATGCTTTAGAAATATCAAGTGCAATTACTTTTGTTTCTTCAAAATGATGTAAGATAATTTTTTGGTGAGATATGCTATCAGATCATGATTGGACCTATTGCTACAAAAGCAAAGCTGCCGTCATTAGAGAGTTTTCGTTCTTGAAGATATTTCTTTAGTTGATTGTTGATCAGCGCTTCCATGATCTTGGAAAGAATAGAAGTTAATGAAATTGGTTGGACATTTGAGGGGGAAGAAGATTCGCCTGGTCCGGGTGGACAAATACTGTTTTCTATTTACTCAGAAAGAACCCCGAAGAGTAGGAAAAGCTTACGCAATGGTTTTGTCAGCGTAGAAAAACATCTCTTCAGAACTAAAGGGGATGTACAATCTGGACGAGTGGTTTTGTGGTTGTCAAGATCTTTAAGTACTCTTGCGACTGTACTAGTGTTAAAGAAGATTTGTCTTATAAAACAATTTACGCCCTCAAGTACAGGAGCAGTAATAAATCTATGTGGCAAATTTGAATTTGCAGAAAACTGCGCATCAAGAAGATTTGCGTTTTCTTGTGAGCTAACAAAAAGAGTGTTATTGTAAACGAGTGTATAGGAACCGATGATTTAGCAGTGCTTTTAATATTTTTTACAAAAGACCAAAAGTTTTTACTCTCGTTGGGACATTGAAGTATTTTTTGCCGTAGGTTTTGATCATGTTAGAATTTCGTTCTACGAATATGAGCATTGCTGGTATTTCTGGTTTGGCTGTACTTTTTCTGCTTTTCCTCAGTAGGATTTGTTTTGTAGCATCGGACGCTCAAATCTCTTAATCTGATAACCTCTCTAGAGCCGTAGTCGTACCAAGAAATCGCTTTGGTACTTAGTCCTTTACTTATGTCTGATATGAAACTATCAATTCTTAAGTGCATTGAAAATAATTATTTTAGTGGAAACAAATATAGATGATGAAGAAAATGATTTTTATAAAATAGATGGTTTCGAGCTTGAAATTTTAAATATGAGTACTCAGAGAGGTGGTGGAATCATGATGTTTATTAGGAATAATTTAGGCCACAGACGAATCAATCGCAAACTACATCATACGAAAACATAAAAATTTGCTACACGGAGAAAAATATTATAACTTACGTTGTTGGAGTTTATAGACCGCCAGGATTCAGTAAAAAAGCATTTATAGATGAATTTAGAAATAATATAGGAATTATGGGAAGAAATGAAGAAATGATTGTGATGGGAGATATGAACATTAATATTTGTGATACAGAATCAAACTATGTTAAAGACTATCTGGAGATGCTGGCATCATTGAGGCTGATAAATGTCATTACTGAATACACAAGGATAGATCTTAATAAGGGGACGAAATCAGTAATAGATCATATCCTTGTAAGCAGAGTGGACAAACAAATTAACTCAGCTGTGATTGAGTGTGATATCACCGATCATTATCCAACTTTATACTCCATAATCTTTTCAAACATCAGATAGCAACAAAGTCAGTTCTACTTATATACGGAGCAACAGAGTAAATGAGCTAATTTGTGAAGAAACTTGGGAGGAAGTTATTAACGAAGAAGATCCTGATACGCTCTACAATAAACTGGTTTGCAAATTAGATGAAATTTATAAAAAGTCAACATACATGAAAACTACACATAACAAAAGACAAAATAGTCCTTGGATAACCCCATGCCTCATCGCCGAATGCAAAAAAAGAGATGAATTATATAGAAGATGGAAAAATAATACAATGAACAGAAGCTACGAAATGGAATATAAAATCTTCCGAAATAAACTTAATAAAATTATAGCGGCTCAAAAGAACAACTTTTATAAGAACCAATTCGTTAAATTTAAGAACGACCCTAGAAAGACATGGGCATTAATAAATGAAATTGTAGGAAGAAATAAGGCAAATATTGACGAAACAATGTTAAAAAATTTCTCAACTCAAAATCAAATCGAAATCAAAGCACTGTGCAACGAATGTGCAGAATTTTTCTCAACCCAGACATCTCAAATTATTCATCACTGCAGCTATACTACATCGAATCATGAAAATGCTTTACTAAAAAACTCAATATTTGCTTATGCTACAAATATACAGGAGATACGCAAAATTATAAGCTCTCTCAGCGAAGATAAATCACCAGGAATTGATGGAATTAGAGCAGCTGATATGAGAAGACATATAGACATTTTTGCTCCCATACTATGTAAACTGATTAATTTGAGCTTGACACAGTCTAAAATTCCATTGATGTTAAAAACTGCATTGGTGAGACCAATCTATAAGAGTGGAGTTAAAAATCAACTAAGCAATTATAGACCGATTTCCATACTTCCAGTAGTAGAAAAGTGTATAGAAGAGGTTATTTCAAAAAGGCTACAGAGTTTTATTGACAAAAACTCTCTTTTACATAAAAGTCAATATGGTTTTCAAAAAAACAAAAATACAAGCAAACTGCTCGCTGAATTCACCAATTGTATCAACGAAAGTTTAAATAAAAGCCATCATATCCTTGTCCTGTTTATGGATTTCAGTAAAGCTTTCGATACTCTCAACCATTCTAACTTACTGAGAGCGCTTGGGCGAACAGGCATACGAGGTTTAATGGCTGATTGGCTAAGGGATTACCTGCACAACAGGCTGTTTTGTGTAAAAATTAAGAACGTTATGAGTGAGAAAAAGGGCGTTCAATATGGAGTTCCTCAGGGTTCAAAGCTAGGACCGATTTTATTCATCCTCTACACGAACGAGCTTATTCGCGTTTTTAAACGTAGTATTCCGTTTGCCTTTGCTGATGATACAGCGATTGTGGTCCGCCACAGGTCTTTGGATACAGCAACGGAAATATTACAAGATGAGTTTAATACTGCAGTAAAATGGTGCCACGACAACGGATTGGTGATCAACGCATCAAAAACCAAAATGATGCATATCCGAAACCCACAATTTAAATCCAGTCAGAGGAATATATATATGACTAACAATGCATGTCCTAATGCAGCAAACAAGACTATTGAATTAGTAGAAAGCTACAAATATCTTGGAGTTATAATCGACTGCCATTTTTTGTGGGACAAACATATAGACAAACTTAGAATGGATCTAAAAAAAGCTCTATACGCACTAGCCCATTTGCGTTACCATGCCTTAACACATGTTTTAAGACAAGTCTATTATGCCCTAGTGGAGTCTAAACTACGGTATGGTATACTTTCTTGGGGCAACGCCGCAAAAACGCACATAAATAAACTTCAAACATTTCAAAATTCAGCACTGAAACAAATTAATCATGGATTTTCGAGTCACAACGAATGCACGTTTAAAGTTATTCAAGTAGATCAAATTTTCAAGATGTCGCTAATACTAGAGTACTCTGATGATAGCCGTTTTATTCGACCAGTGGCTCATGCGATCAGCACCAGACGACGTGCCCAAGGTATGCTACAGTTGCCCAGTCACTATAATATGTATGGCAGAAGACAACTTCAATACAGCGTCCCTTCAACAATCAACGAATTACCTCGAGAGTTATTAAACATTGAAAATTCCAAGACTAGAAAAAAAAATATTAAAAGTTTCTTTCTAAATTCAAATTAGTAAAATATATATCTAATATCTATCACTTTAAAGCTTACTTAAAATTATTAATATTTGTGAAACACAATCTTCTGCAGACAAGCCTATAGGCTTCGCAGGAACTTATTGAAAATTGTTAAGTCTTTATTAAATCTGAATAAATTTTAAATTCTAAAAAAAAAAAAAAAAAAAAAAAAATATGTAGAAAGTAAATTCATTAGAATACGATTATATTTGAATATCACAATAATCATAGTCACGGCACCACGTATACTATTACTAGTATTGTAATATTTCACATTAAAATTATTACTATCCATTATACTCTTAAACCAACGTTTGTATAAATTTGCATGGAATACCATACATACGAGTATGTAAGTGTATTACAACAGATTTTATATTGGAATTGTTTCATTTCAAAGTAGGTAAATAAAAGTGTAAGTTCTTTACAAGCCATTACTATATGTCTAGAAGACGTGGTAGGCCAGTCATTGTTAAGCCACTGTCTATCTTAGCATAAGCAAAGCACTATCAACTAACATAATCTTGAATGAAAAGATAATACCGACATTTATTTTAATATTTGAACGTTTAATGTGATTGCTGATTACTCACCTGGAGAAATTAAATATTTGTTTAGAGCTCTTCTTAGTTGAATGTGATTTTGATTGATTAAGTCAAGCAAATATTTTCGTTGTTGTTTTAAATTTGAGTAATATGAGGTAAACTGTATCGTACTAGCCATATGACAAGTTGAGAAACCATTAACTATATTTTTATTTTTGTTATTTTCTTAATACACTATCAGGTCTTTGTCGAAGATTTGCTAATACTTTTGTGTACTTAGTGCAGTGTTTTTAGTGTGTAAGCAACGAACTACTATAAAACTAACATCAAATCAATCATAAAAAGAAATAAAATGTTAATTTAAAAATACGAACTAAAATTGAATAAAAGAAATATAATAAAAACACAAATCTATAACTCTATAAAAATTATTTATGATCGTGGTTCACTGGTTTTCAATACACTTCTAAGTTTGTTTTTATTAATATTAAAATCAAAGAGATTTTCGTTTAAATTTAATAGTTTGCGATCGTAACGTTATAATCCTGAAATTCCTTACCCGATCTCATTACAAATTCTACTACAGAATTGCCCTTATTGACGATTAAATTAATGTGTTCCGTCACATCAAGGGAAGGCCTAAAACACGAAGAAGTAGTATGTTGTGATATTTTATTACCATATACACTAGGAATTCGCTTTTTTAGAAAAAGTCATGACCTGTCATTTAATTGGGTTGAGATTTAAACCGTTCTTATAACACCATACATCCAAATTATTAATAGCGTTTTGTAGAACAAACCGATCACTGTCAGATTTAGTGATTTTTATATCTTCTGTAAAAATAAGAATTTCTCTATTGTGCATGCAGAGGTCCTAAGTGACTTCCTTGAGGAACACCCGATTAGTCGATGAATGGGTTTGAAGATATCCAAATGATGAAGGAAAACCTAACATTTAATTAAAACAAGACGATTTCATGAGAGAGTTGTGTCACTTCCTCGCAAGAGGTAGTACACTCCTGCAATAAATGTTTGCAGCGGATGAGATACTTTAGGATACTTTATTAAATATATTAAATAATAATAATCAGACCAAAAACATAAATGTTAAAAAAAGAGCCAAGTTCTTCTATACAAAAACCTTTGTGTAACAAGTCAGCCGTGAAAAGTACTGAGATCTAAAAGTACTCCAAGTTCTTACTTCATGAAGGTTTAATACCTAATATTTAAAGTAGAATAATATTGAAACAGCTAAAATGTAATAGAGAAATTTTATTATTTAATGATTACTGACTAAAATTTGATGGGTTCACTGGTCAAGTTTTTAAAACTTTTCGAATTGAGCATACAAAAAAAAACTTTTTTCCTCTACTTGCATGACAAGGCCTACCGTTGTGCAAAATTACAAGATTCTACGATTTCGGGAAGTGCTCCATAATTTTGATGATCTGTCAGTCAGTCAGTTACGGTTTTTGTGGTTTTTGAGGCCTTATATCTCAGGAACCGCTTATGCTAGACAATTGAAATTTGGTGAGGCGCCTGTGTCTGACTATTCGGAATTTTAAGTTTCTGACTTCATTGGTACTGAAGATAGGGTGGGGTCAAAAACAGCCTGAGTTTGTTCCTGTAAAAAGGGTGTAGTGCCAGAACTTTGCTGGGCCCTTTGATTTTTTGTAGGTATTGTTGCGGTGGTGACTAAAACAAAGGGACCCATATGCGGGATATGCTTAGCTTATGATGGCCTTCGACATTTAAGAACCTTGGAAGGTACGTACTTCTAGTACCATTTTGTATGTTTGTTTTGCCAAAAAATCAGAAGAATTAAAAATATATTTTGTTATTTGAATTTCTTATAAAAAATGTATGTATGCAATATTATTTAAACGTCATTAAACTGTTTGTCAAACAAGAACAAAATAATGCGAATGTCTATAAAAGAACTTGAAAACCATTGATTGACATTTGTTGAGTTTTATTGAAACTGTTTTAAATATTACATGTACGAAGTTTAATCAAAATCGTTACTACCGTTCTTGAGAAGATTAAGAAAAAAATAAAGAATCAAATGTGTGCCCGTTTTAGAAGAACTAATTCAAATATTTGAATTTATTCATAAGGGAATTAAATACTAATACTCTCAAACAAATGTTATCAAATTGCGGCTGAAATCATTGCACACATGGACACACAGATATATAAACAGACCGACTGATGGCAATTATAATGAAAGCTATTTTTGTTTTTTTTTTTAAACGATCATTACTAATGTCATATGAACTTTTTTTTTCGAAATTTAAAAAAATATTTTTTTCTCAAAAACTGTTCCACAAATTTAAAAACAAAATCAAAAATTTCATTTAGTTAAAGCTATGTAGTTATGGGTGCAATGATTGAAAAAAAATTCCGAAAAATGGTTTTTACTGGTACCCTTCTTGGAACCATTTTTGTTTGTTTTTATTTTTTCAAAAAGGTGCAACCGATTTTGATAATTTTTAAAGCTCCCCAAAATTTTTAATATTATTGTCTATTCGAATTTTCAAATAATAATAATAAAATTAATTTTGTTTGAAATAAAAGATAAAGATATGTACAAGAAAAAATTTTGAAACGTCTTTTTTAAAGATTTAAAAAATTTAGAAAAAATACGGATATCAAAAACAAATAAGATATATTTGTATTTGTTAAAGTTGTAAGTATAATCCTTTTGAATGCTTTGTGTATAATATAATGTATATATGTTTTCAATTAAAATTTACTTCATAAATAGGTCTGAAGAAGGGTGTAATCACATCCCAAACGTCACAGCATACCAAATAAAAAATAATAACAAACAATTGACCATGAGCCCACTTAAGGACAAACGTTGTTTTTTGATTCATTTTTAGGATATATACTCGTACCTACCTAACTACTATCTGTACCTACCATAGAACTATTTTTTTCAAATTTTAAACTTCTCTTTATCGAATTTTAAAAAAATCATTTTTTTTTATTTTTGTTTTATAATTTAATTTTTATTCGTACAGTAATAAAAACTTAAAGTTGGCGTACCAACATTTTTTCTTAAAAATATATTTTTAAAATTTTGTATATAAAAGTTTATTTTGTTAAGAAACCACCACAACGACTTATAATTTTTGTTCTTGGATATATTCATATTTACTTAAGAAATCCCTACTCACTACCAAAAGAGTCTAAAAATTAATTTATGATTATGAACAATTTTTCGTTTTTAAAATTCCTAGTCTGTTATATAAGATCAAGTTCGTGCGACACAGTCGCACAATTCATTTGTTTATTTTATTATCGTAAGCGGTTGAACTGTTTTTAATCGAATTTTTATTTCTCAGTAAATGCTTTAAATCGTCGATATCTTCATACAACAATTTTATATTTTCGACATTTTTCGTAGGCGAACTTATCAGTTCTGATAAAATTTATTATTTTAACAAATAAATTTCCCTTTTGTTCAAAACATTTTTTCTTGTGGCAAATATGGTTTAAGTAGTTTTTTTATTAAAAAAAAATATCAGCCTCATTATCAAACATTATACATCTTGTAATTTCTAAACATTAGCTTTTAAAAAGGAATATTACCCGAGTATTTGAATATATATATCAAGTTAAAATTTAATCTGAGGAGCAATAATTATTTTCGAGATACAAGCCTTAAAGACATTGCTTTAATATTTAAAGTAAGAAGTGGCCTACAAGGCCTTATATGAAAACTCCTAAGTTCACAACCTAGCCAACTACATCGTCCACAATGGTCAGTCGTGGATCCGTCTAGAGGTGCTACAGTAGATCGTCTCCATAAAAGTACTATCGATAAACAATAAAAGAAGTCAATAAATTACCGTAAGCAAAGACTATTCAAACATAATAAAAAAAAATTGTTGCCTCCCATAGAACCATTTTTTTGATTTTCTATTTTCTCAAAAAGGATAGAACGGATTTTAATAAAGCATCGCAAAAGTGTTGTGTACCAACATTTTCAAATAAATATTTTTCGAAACCAGTAGCTGGATTTGTTTGAAATTTGAAACGTAATATTTTTTTAAAACTTACCAAAAGATTTTAAATATTTAGAATAAAAAAGTTCTTTTATTCAACAATAACGACACCTTTCTTACATAATGTTAAAAACAAAATTATTGATAATCTTATTTTTCGCAAAAACAACTCCAAAGATTTTGATAAAGTTTTTTATATATCGCATCTTTTGTACATGTAATTTAATTCAATATAAGAGAACTAAGATATTAATATCAGACCAAAAACATAAATGTTAAAAAAGAGCCAAGTTCTTATATACAAAAACCTTTGTGTAACAAGTCAGCCGTGAAAAATAATGAGATCTAAAAGTGCGCCAAGTTCTTACTTTATGAAGATTTAATACCGAATATTTAAAGTAGAATAATATTGAAACAGCTACAATGTAATAGAGAAATTTTATTATTTAATGATTACTGACTAAAATTTGATGGGCTTACTGGTCAAGTTTTTAAAACCGTTTGAATTGGGCATAAAAAAAAACTTGCCAAGTAAGCCCATCAAATTTTACTCAGTAATCATTAAATAATAAAATTTCTCTATTACATTGTAGCTGTTTCAATATTATTCTACTTTAAATATTCGGTATTAAACCTTCATGAAGTAAGAACTTGGCGTAGTTTTTTTTAGATCTCAGTACTTTTCACGGCTGACTTGTTACACAAAGGTTTTTGTATATAAGAACTTGGCTCTTTTTTAACATTTATGTTTTTGGTCTGATCTCACTCCTTTTTGCAAAGATTTTAATATTTTGCCATGTCAAAATCTCGAAAGATACGGAAAGATAGAAGGGTGGACTCTACCTACTAAAATCAACTTAGTTTATAGCTTCCTATTTCTTTTGGTATATTTTCTTTTTGTTATTGGTTGTTTTGATTTGCGCTTTAATTATTTCTTCTTATCCTGGCAAGATACATAACACTAACATACCTACCTTAATTACAGCAATCGGAAGTGCTCCATATAAATTAAACATACCACGCCCCCTGAATGGAAAACCTCAATTTTTATTGTTGGTCCTTTATATGCGACTTGAGCCCTACCGTTCTACCAAATTTCATTGTTCTACTGCAATTGGAAGTGGGCCATATATAATTTACATCAGTTCTGAGGAAGTGGGCGGATACCACGCCCCTGAATAAAAAACCGCTAATTTTATATTTTTTGCTTCGAATGCAATTTGAGCCCTATCACTTAACCAAATTTCATCGTTTTACAGAAGTTGGAAGTGCTCCATTCAACCAACACCAATTCGGAGAAAGTGGGCGGATACCACGCCCCCGAAAGGAAAACCTTGGAGTTTATTTTTGGTTCTTTATATGCAATATAAGCCCTACCGGTTCACCAAATTTCATCGTTTTACAGCAGTAGGAAGTGTTCCATTCAACCAACACCAATTCGGAGACAATTCGGAGAAAGTGGGCGGATACCACGCCCCCTGAATGGAAAATTTCAAATTTTCGATTTTTTCCTCTGCTGGCATGATAAGACCTACCGTTGTGCAAAATTACAAGACTCTACGATGTCGGGAAGTGCTCCATAATTTTGATGATCTGTCAGTCAGTCAGTCAGTCAGTCAGTTACGTTTTTTGTGATTTTTGAGGCCTTATATCTCAGGAACCGATTATGCTAGAAAATTGATATTTGGTGAGGCGCCTGTGCCTGACTAGCTTAGTATATATTCGGAGTTTTAAGTTTCTGACTTCTTTGGTACTGAAGATAGAGGGGGGTCAAAAATCGCCTGAGTTTGTTCCTGTAAAAAGGGTGTAGTGCCAGAACTTGGCTGGGCACTACCGTGCCCTTTGATATCAGTACTTAGCATACAAAAAATTTGTATCCAAAAGATGGGTTGACCTACGCATGTATGTATACTCGTACATACTTAAATTATGAATTTGGGCCGATATTTAAATTGATTTAAAAAAAATTAATATCGATTAGATTATTTCTTTGAATGCACATATGTATTTTTGCAAAATCTGATAAAACAGTTGAAAACGTCTAATAATAGCTAGATTAGATAAAGGAAACAATTAGCTTAATGGTTTTATTTTGTGTTTTTTTCATTTGCTGTAGCAATATTTTATAATCATTGATACCTACAGAAATTTGAAAAGATTATTTTCGAAAAATACATTTATGTATGTACATATGTACTTACATATGTATCTTTGGCATTAGAGTTTATTCAAACAGGAACTTACTGAAATGTTATTTGATTTCATAAACTTTGTTAAAATTCAACTACTTTTTTAATCGAAGCATTATGTACATATATTGATAACACTTAGGAATTTAATTCTTAATTTATATTATTAAAAAAAATTCAAAATTGATGGGCACTTTTAAAACATAAGCCTTAGCTGATAGAAGTGAAACAGAAGTTGTAACTTTCTTTATTAATAAGAATGAATGTTTAATCAATCCATCAATGTATTCCTATGATAGTACCTTTTCTATGTGAAGCATTCTTAAAGCTCATGTATGTCGAAGGTGCTTTTTTCTGTTTTTGTGGGACTTTTTTTCTTTAAGATTCAGTGATGACAAACATTTTTTGTACAAATTTGGCCACCATTTCATGAATTCCAAAACATCTTCAGTTTTTAGCTCTATAACTACTCGTATATTTTCTAAATTTCGAATGAGGTGGACGTGAATTTGGCAGACGAGACGGATGAGTATGAAAAGCTGAGATAGACAATGAAGTGCAAAAGATCATTTAGTTTCAGAGATCATTCATAAAAATGAGAAAGAGATTCCAAAACTAAACGGAGCCCTTGGGGACCCCAGCATTTATTTTGTGAAGATCCGATTTGAAACATTCCAAAAAAAAAAATGATTGAACAATCCAGTAGAAAATTTCTAATCCAACGAATAAGGGCTTCATTGATACCAAACTCCCGTATTTTCGATATAATAGCTTGATGGCAAAATCCATCAAATGCCTTAGAAATATCAAGCTCAATGATCTTAGTTTGACAAATGATTCTACTCTTCTGCAACTTGATATCGACAGTTCCTCGGTTTTTCAAATCTCTTAGATAATTAGTTTATGCTTGTCTTTCAATTTTATAATTTGTTATAACATTTCATTAAGGTATACTTTAAGGCAGTGTTTTTCAAATTTTTCGAGTACGCGACCCCTTTGCTAGTAACAAAATTTTGGCGACCCCCCCATTATAATGTGTCAGTTATTTAAAAAGCTACATACACTGAAATCCTTCCAAGCCTGGTCTAATTACACAAGATTTTATTTACTCGCGGTGAAATTTTCTCCCGTATTGCCAAAAAAAATTGTAGCAGGCCTTGCAGTACGAGTCCAAAAACATAACGAGCTGCATTGTTAAGAAGTGCAAATATAGATGAAAATATTTATTTGGACCTTTACAATTTTTCGTGTTAAGTGGAAAAGATGATATCCGTCCAGTGGCTGCCGCCAGTGTACCCGTTTTATCACAGAAAGAAAGAAGCCTGGCATGGTTAAATCGGGCGATTTTGCTGGCCATGCCGAATCGCCAAAACGGCTTTGAGTAGAAGATTTTCCATATTGAGAATGCGCCTCATCGCTTATGATGATTTTCGACACAAAATCGGAAATTAAAAAAAAATACATAAAATTAAGAAAAATGCATGAAATCTTTATTTGAATCCATAGTACGGTCGATATAATTTAATGTTTGAAAATTATTTCATGCAAATGTTGGCCGGGGCTGCGCCTCAAATAGTCCGTCCGCTTAGTCCAATTTTGACATACTCTTTCTAACATTTCGGCCGGTATCTCACAAATAAATGCTTCAATGTTAGCTTCCAGTGCATAAATCGAAGCGGGCTTGTCACTATAGACATGAGCCTTAACATAGCCCCACAAAAAATAATCTAGAGGCGTTAAATCGTACGATCTAGGCGTCCAATTTACCAGCCCCAAACGTGAAATAAATTATTCACCGAACTCGCCTCTCAATTGGTCCATTGTAACGCGTGCTGTGTGGCATGTGGCACCGTCTTATTGAAACCAGATGTCATGCAAGTGAAGAAGAATCGCGGGATGAGCTTTCTTAACAGAGCACGCATTTTGGTAATAAAATTCAATAATTTGCAAGAATTGTTCGCTTGTAAGACGATTCATGGTTAAATTATAGACCAAACTGAAGATGTTTGACAGTGACACAAAACACGAATCGTGCGTGAGCTGTCACAACCAATGTTGCCAAACGAAAATGCTGCATACACATAAATGCAATTTTCAATTAGACCCAGTGCTATACTTCTGAGATACTGTACATCATCAGCAAATATTCTCGTTTCACCATGCCTCAAGATACTTGGTAAGTTATTTGCATAGAAAGAGAATAATAGTGGACCCAGAATGGATCCTTGTGGTACACCCCACTTTATAGAAATGAAATCAGGTGTTTGAGTTGAGTTTGAGACTTGACTCCTTCTTGATAAATATGAAAATATATTCTCATCTTAAATGTTGATTTTTGCACTTTAAGTTTTCCAACTTTTCAACATTGAAAATTTAAATATATTGATTCATATATGCAATATTTATTAATATTTTGATGCTAAGATTTTTACATTTTTGAGAGCTTTTTCAGAAAAAATCTTCATGAAGTTTGATATGGAAACCACCAATTCTACCCACAATACAAACAGGGCCCCAATTCTCTGCGAGCTCTTGCACCCTGAATTTTTTTATTTTCTTATATCTTCCGAAGGTTTGTGTTTACACCTGTGAATGTAAACAACTGACAAGAACTGATGAGAAGGTTACTTCGAAAGTTCAAGAATTTTTTTTAAATTTATGGCACAGTGTTAGCTATTATTTAAAAAATGTTAGAAAATTCAATCTCAAGAAAAATTTGCCCAAAAAGAACTTAAAAATCAAAGACATAAAGATTAATTCTAAAGTTTGAACTCGTGTTAACTTTTTTAAAAACGAAAAACTCATATTCTGGTATGGCTATATTTTACTCCAGATTAGGCCACAGCACCTGAAAATGTTTAAGGTTTTCCGTAGCTGTTCATTAATTGAATTTATTCTCTTAATCTGCAATAAATACCATTACAAATTTTTATTCAGTTATATACTTATCCAAAATAGCATATCTTTGTGCAAGCTTATCTAAATTCCGTAGATTGTAACGCTTTAGTCTACGGAAATTAATATATACCATATTATATACTTATATGTATTGAAATTTGTTTTATTCTCATATAACTCAAGATACTAGTGTTCAAATTAAAATCATTTAGTGCCGGTATAAAATTTAATAATTTATTTGACAAATAAAAATAATCAAAATACCAATTAAGTCTTGTACAAGTTACTCGTCGGCACACCACAGAAGAACAATAAAGAAATTATATTGTTGACTTAAGATTAAATTTTATTAGTGAAGTGGATTTTGCTTTAAAATTATGTATTTCTGAATAATTCTAATAAAGTTATGTTTTTGTTGATTGATATTTTAATTTGATAAAAATAATTCCAAAATTTAATTACAAGGAGTGGGTACAATCTGGTGCGGATCTTTGGCTTTAAGCAAAAAGCTTTTGCTGCTAGCTCGGTTGCTGGCTATCACTTACTTGGCACGCCAAGTTAGTTGAGGTCCCTCTCCATATTTGCGTGCGTCCCTGATTTACGGATTTCAGTGGGTTCAACCGCTCTACATGATTAATGTGTCTCAATAGTTTGAAATTTATTTATCTTTGTTGTATCTACTCACATACATGCTTTACCTTAAATCAACCTAAAGATTTCTCATCCACCTTCGCATAGTACATATGTATAGGTGTATGTCTCTGTTATAGGATGCAAAGTGTCTTATCAAAAGAAATTTCAGTTGATAGAGGCGGTGTGTTTTCTTGCTATGAGGTTTCTTGGTTCAAGAAATTTGCGATTGGCAAAAGCTATTTTTCTCATAGTATCCTTGGTGTGATGGTTAATGCTTGGATGTTTTTTAGTTTATTAGTTTTTTTTTACTTCTGACTTATAGGTAGATACTATAAGGCAAGTTATGCATTCGTAAAAAAATCGAACTCGAGATTTTGATAAAAGTTGACTTTACGATGATAGGCGAAGACTAAAAAATGGGTCTCGTAATTCTGTCTGTTAGTCCGAGCCTAAACGACTCGGCCGATTTGTTTCAAACTTGGTAGATATCATTTTTAATTTGCCCCCCCCCCACACGATTTTTTTCTTTTTTTTTTAAGACCAAAAATAACGGTACCCCTGCCATACGATTTTTTTTCGAATTTTTGGAAATAATTTTTTTTTTCAAAAACTGTTTGACAGATTTAAAAAACAAAAAAAAATTTATTTAGTTAAAGCTAGGTACTGGTTGAAAAAAATATTCCGAAAAATGGTTATTGAAGGTACCGCCCAAAGAACCATTTTTTTGTTTTTGATTTTTTCAAAAACAGTAACACCGATTTTGATCAGTTTTTTTTTGCTAAAGCTCCCAAAAATTTGAATAGAATTGTGTATTCAAATTAAAAAAAAATTTTTTTTGAATTTTTAAAAACATTTTCAAAAAACTCAATATTTCTAAAACTGTATGCTACATTTTTTTTAAACTTGATAAATAAAAGTTTCTCAACATAATCTACAAGATATATGAAATAAAAAAGTTTTATTTTACCTATGGTTTTTGGTTTTCAAAAATCGTATTTTTCTCAAAAACGGCGCCTAGAATTTTGATAAAATTTTTTTTCTTTCAATTAATTTTAACGATATTTAATTTAATAAAAAAAAACTTAAAATGAAGATATTACAGCTTGTACCTACCATAGAACCATTTTTTAAAATTTCGAATTACTCATTATCGACGTAACGGATTTTAATGAAATTTTTGTAGAGATGCTTCTAAAAAGTCTAAAACTATTGCATTTCAAAACTTAAAAAAAAATATTTTTTGAATTTTTGAAAAAAAAAAATAATTTTTTTTTTGGAAAATTCGATATTTCAAAAACAGCTCCATATTTTTTTGGAAATTTAATTTTCATTCGTACAGTAATAAAAATTTAAAGTTGGCACACCAATTTTTTTCTTAAAAATCTTTTAAAAATTTTGTATAAAAGCTGTTTTTTTAAGAAACCACTTTAACGACTTATAATGTTTGTTCATATTTGCATAGCATTCTGTTTATGTCTCTTACTACCAAAAGAATTTAAAAAAATAATTTTATCCTTATAAACAGTTTTTTCCAATAACATTCGTTTTTAAAATTCCTAGTCTACATATTACATAGGAGAAAGTTCGTGCGACCCAGTCGTGCATTTTATTTTTAAGGGCTAGCGGTCCTTAACTCAACTTCAAAGCCTAAGCTTTCAATTGTGACATATTGAAGTTAACGAATATGTTTGAAATCTCGACTTCCATTTTTTACGAATCCAAAAATGTCCCTAAGTTTTTCAATTGGTGCGGACAGATTTTGGTGGCCTACAAACCGCTCAAAACTCCCGCGCCTTGATGCTTGGTAACGTTCCCTAAACCAATGGTTAGGGGATACCATCTTGACATGATGCCTTCGTTTGCTGGAACTGCTACATATCTGCAATTAGTGAATGACGAAACAGCATGCTGTAGTAATTCCACCAGACAATGCTTTACTCAAAACGTAAGCAGAGGTGTGTTGAAGCTGCAAATCAAAATTTCAGAATCTGTTTCATAGTCTGTCACAGGGATGTATTTTTCGAAGTCGTCATGGCTGAACAATCCAAAGAACGCATAGTTTTCCGCTTCAGCAATATACTCATATTTGGTGTCTAATATCAGATCCCAACCTTCTTTGAAGATTGAGGATACAGGATATGTATATCCTTTGGAGTTCATAACGGAGTGGCATGGGTAATGGAATTGTCATTTTAATCGATATACAACCCCGATCCAGAAAAACAGACGTTTGGGCTGCCTGATATGTTCCTACCATTTGGGGTAATCTTCTGAAGAATTTCATTGATATTCTTAGCGTTCAAAATGAATGGATGCAACCGGTTTTTGGTACAGGTCTTACAAAATTTAGAAGTCCATTGATTGCCGGTGTTGCAGCTCCGTAACCTTCAAAGTAAGTAGTGACACGATATCACTTATGTATTTCTGCTTTAGTCTGCAGAAGATCAATTTCGCAGGTCAGATTGTTAACCACTTTTCCTATGGAATTGCCAAACCACTGAATTCCTGTTGTTACATTCTCACTTTCGGTTGCGAGTTCTGCTATTGGCTTACTCAGTTTTTCGTAGTTTGAAGAGATGATGGATAATTCATGCTGTAAAAGATTCAAGGTTCCGTCATCGTTCTGTTTTAATGTATTCACTTTGCGAGAATCCTCACTATCCATCGTGCCAAATGTTCATTTTGAAATTTGACCGACAAAATCCAGATGTCGGTATTATGTTTTTTTCTCTGGAAAATCAAAATCAACCGTTGCGAATTTTGTTTCAAAATGTCGTAATTTATTTTCGCCCTAATTTTAGTTTTTTTTTCAAATTCTCGTAAGCTATTTGGTGGCTTTTGGTGAGCGGGTATTTCAAACCACAGGGATAATTTTCATTAGAATAAAGTGGAGTAGGCTTTCTTTTCAAATTCGTAGACATTTCTATTTGGAAACCAAATAAAGCATTTAAAGGTGCCAACTTGGTTGCCGAATAAACTGTATTGTTATACACGTGCCAAGCTTTCCTAAGCCATTGATTCCAATACTTTTCGTCAATAGCTACACAAGATCTAAGATATTCCGCTAGTGGCCTGTGACTTCTTTCTATAGAGACCCATCGGATTGCGGATGATAAGTGGTAGTGTGCGTTTTCTTTATTCCAAGTTATTTTTATGTAAAAATATCTTAGAAGTAAAATTAGCACCGTCGTCATCGACAGTGACAAGAAATTCTGGTATTCTGTAACGTGTTACTATTTGTTCATAAATAACCTGAGTTACCGTTGACGATGCTTGAACATCTGGCAGTGCCGCACAATTCATAAATTTTGTTAAATCATCCTGAAAGTTAAGAATGTATCTATTCCCTGAATAGGACGTGGAAGTTCGCAAACTATATCCATAACTTATCAAAAGGTAACAATGGAGTGTCAGTTATTACCATTGGCATTTAAGTAGGTGGTGAACTTTTATTTTTCTGACAATCTGGACACTTCTTTACATAGTTTCGTATCTGTCTGTTCATACCTTTCTACCTATATTGTTGTCTGTTTCGTTGGGAAGTTCTTTTTCCACCCAGTGATATTAATATGGTTTTAATTTCTTCTGAGTTAGATAGAAATGTCCAATTACCTGTACCCCTTTCAATAGAGTCGGATTTACTTTCTTTAACCATCGTTCTTTTATCTTCTTTCTGTAAGTTTCGACTACTACCATTTCTGTCTTCTTCTCTTGCTCGTTACTGCCAGACATTGACTGATCGTCCCTAACGTTACTCCATTACCACCAAAGGTCCCACCTAATTCCTTAATCTCTTTCGTACAAATATTTTGCATATTCTTAAGAACACTCAGTTTTAGTAAGCTGATGTCGTCTCTTTTGTCCCCGTGTGGTTGAGCTTACCACAGAAGCCGCATTTAATCTTCAAATCAGGTCCTCATCTTATGTGTTCTTTGTCTAGATCTTGCTCTGACTGCAAACTCGGATTATTGTTGTGGGGCAGAGCTTGCGTACAAAACTTGGTGGTTGTACGAAGGGGTGCCACTATTGAAAATGGAAGGTACTTGTTGATGTAGAGTCGTGGGATATGGGGAAGTATAACCTGGATGTTGAAGTAGATAAAATGGTGGTGTGGTAGCAGGTTGTGGTAGTGAAAATGAAGATGGATCTTATTTAGAGTGTGTTGTTGGTGATGAACTTCCATGAAGCTAAGGGTGTTTGGCTGAATTAGGAGCGACTTTTTTCAAGCTTCTTCCGCCATTTCGTTCAGATCGAGTTTTAACTCGTCCATAACGTTATCGAGTGTTTTGGGCACTAAATAATTATCTCGAAACAGTTTTTTCAACCCTAATATTGTTTTGATACTGCTTGAACGAATCAGTTCGAATGCATCTCCCACCAATCGCTTAGAGATAGAAGCGACTAGAATCTCCTCTTCCTCTGGTTTCACGCTTTTTATTGTCAGATCGGAAGCATTTCGAAATTCATTTTTCAACCGTAATACTCGTGCTTTTAGGAACGCTCAGAGATTCTTTTTTCAGCCGGACTACACGAATGTGGTATGCTCTACCCAGCTTTATTTTTCCTTTCCATTATAATATTCAGAAACTTAAAGCTAATGTGCATCGGTATCTCCATTTAAACTCTACCGTTTTTACCTAACGATTCTACTGTGATAATTATTTTAAGGGTAGTAATAACGCCTTGAGTATGCGCTAATTATAAAAAAATAGGAACTCTTGAACTCTTCGTGAGAGTTCGTGATTGCATTCTCCTTAGAAAATTGGGACTAACCTTGAAACTACTTTGCCGACCTACTCCAACAATTTAATTTTAAATGTTGGTCAGGTACCAACAATAAACAATAACACTAGCCTACATAAAATAAATGAAAAATAATACAACGGAATCGCGAATTTCCAGCAAACACTAATAAAAAAAATTAAAATAAAATTCGATTTAAATACTTACTTGTGACTCACTGAAGCAATGGAATTTATTAAATATTTTGAAAGACTTTTGTGTAAATCACCACACTAGTCACCGTTTTTGTTTTGTTTTTTTCGGTTGCCATGTAGAACTCACAGTCGAATTTTTTCTTAACTTTTTTAAAACCACCGCACCGACTATGATATTTTGGGAGATATATTATTTTTGTCCGGCTGCACCAAAATGTTATGGTTCTAATTGATAATAAAACGACTGGCTTTTTTCGTGGTAAAATTGAACTCACCGACTATTAATGTTTCCAATCGAAACTTGCCGATGACCAAACAGTCAACGAAGCATTTTGATTTTGTTTCTCTCTTGTGCCAATTGTAATGTCGAAACACTATTAATGAGTTAGCTTACTGAGTCGTTTATGCCTCGCTACCTAAATGCCGGGCATAACAGCTCCGATGTTGTGTTGGTGGCATTTGTTAAATTTGTTCTTAATTTTTCAGTAATTAATGCCAATATCACCATTGCAAGTAACAAGAATGTGCTGTGCATTCCAAATGATGGTGAGCGGCGATCTCACATCTCATCAGTTGACTGTGAGGTCCTTGTCAATACGCAATTTTTGTTCATCTTACATCAATTTTTTGACAAAAATCCAATGTGAACTGTATCCAACCAAGATTAAAATTCAAATTATTAACGCAGGAAGATCTTGTCCCTGAACTGGCTGATGGCGCTACGCTTTGGCACTTATTAAAACACTTTTTTTAAATTTGCTGGCTGAGTTTTAATATTCTAATAAAGAGTTGGAATTATTTATACATACAATATTTTACATCAGAAAACTTACAATTTGTGTCCAATGTCGGCGGCGTGCTCCATCAAAATGAATGCATTTCCTTTTACTTTATGTTCTAGAAAAAAAGGGAGTGCATTCAGTGCATCAAATAAACCTTAACGAAGATGTGTTCTAAATACATTCATTTTGAGGGCACGTCTATAGTAACTCAATTTTAATTTTAACGATACTTTTAAATTCAATGATTTGTTTTAATGATAATAATTGCTTTTATAAGAAGGTTTTTATAATGCAAACTCTATATACTATCAACCAATTAGTAGACTTAGCACTATTATTGGACTTGTTGAATTATTCAAAATAGCTTGGCGTTTCGTTTTTTTGTTTTTTGATCCTTATAAAATATTTCTTTATAAATGCCTTGACCATAGCAAGTTTGCAACCTATTTTTACTTGCGACGTAAAGGTACTACTATAAGCAAGTTACGCATTCGTAAAAAAAATCGAACTCGAGATTTGGATTAAAGTTGACATTACGATGATAGTGAAGACGAATAAAGTGGGTCCGAAAATTCCGTCTGTATGTCTGTACCTCGATCTACAGCCTAAGCCACTGGAGCTATTTTCTTTAAGCTCGGTACTTAAGAGTGTTCGGTGATTCCCTAGAGGAGAAATTGAAATTTTTTTGTGAAGTTCCGAAACTAACGGTACCACCCATACACCCGTAATGCAAAATCTTATTTATCTCGAAAACGGCTCTAATGATTTTGAAAAAATTATGTGAAATAGTATGTACTACATTTTGGTCAAAAAAAATTTTGGGGCAAAACGGTACCTGTCATAGAACCTTTTTTTTTCTGATTTTTGACTTTCGCATCAATGGCTCTAACGATTTTAACCAAAAATTTTCAGCAGAAGCCCCCTTAAATTTAAAATAATATTGTATATGAAAATATTCAAAAAATATTTTTTGAAAAATTAATATCTTTAAAACGCGTAAACGCTTATTTTTTGAAATTATTTCCTAAGATCTATACTATTAAATACTCAAAATTGGCACCCCAAATTTTGTTCTCGAAAAATGTTAAAGAAATTTGTTATAAAAAAATTACTTTATTAATAAAACGATTTTTAAACTTGTTATTGCATAAATTCATAGTTTTCCGGAAATCAGACGGCGCACAGAGGAGTATTCGACCCCAAAAACCGGTCATAAGTAAAAAAAAAAAATCGCATTCGACCCGTTAATTTTTGCTTTTTGCATTCCTCAATACCCATGCTAACTAAAACCGGTTTCAAATAATAACTGTTGACCCCCTAATCTTCAAGATCTTAGTCTAAATCTAGTCAATTTTATAAGCTCACGCCACATAAGCTTATTTTGTTTTCTAATCATGAACACTGAAGTCTGTTTTTTTTATTGTGATTTGTGATATTTGTGAAAAATTTCTAATGGATGTTTAAGGTCAAGGTATGTACTTTATTTTAATACAGAAATTTTCATATATTTTATTGATAAAGTATTAAAAATTGAGATGACAAGAATGCATAGAAAAACATGAAAATTTATGTAATTTTCGGTGGAAAAAAAAGTGTTTTTGTTATAGTTCCGGGTACGATCGGGCAAAAATTTTTCTTTTATATTTAACTGTACATTTTTGTCATCTAATGTACATAAAAAAAAGTCACCCATCTTGTCACATTTTTTTTTAATGGGGTTTCTTAGTCTTGAGGTATTTTTAGTCAATTTGCCCTTTGTTGTTTAAAAAATTATGTTTAATTTAGATATATAACCAAATTACATTCAAATGATCTTTAAGGAAAGCAACAAACGAAAAAATTTCATGTATAAATAATTAAAATGAATTAAATAAAATTGAAAAAAAAAAAATACTTAATTAAAAAATTTTATTTTTATCTAACCCGAAAATTTTTTTCAGTGTAACTTTTTAATGCATCATAAGTTATAAAATAATATTTTAGGCCAATTCCAATAAGAAAAACAAAAAAAATATTTTTGACCGGATTTTAAGGTCGAATACTCCTCTGTGCGGCGATTCCATGCATTTGAACATTTTTTTCTCATTAAATCCATGTTTTATATTTTTAAAATTCATTTCAAATTTCAAGTTACAAATTCGTGCGATCCAGTTGTGCATTTTATTTTTTGAAATTGTATAAATATTATTTTTTCTCAAAAACTGTCTCACAAAGTTAAAAAAAAATCAAAAAAAAAATCATTTAGGTAGGTAATGGTTGAAAAATTTTTTGATTATTTTTGGTACCGCTCTGGAACCATTTTTTTTGTTTTTGATTTTCTCAAAAACAGTACAACCGATTTTAACCATTTATTTTATGCTAAAAGTTTGAATATTATTGCGTATTCAAATTTTCAATTTTTTTTTTTGGAATTTTTTAAAAATTTTTAATTTTATTTTCAAAAATAAAAGAAAACTCCATGCTTGATTTTATTTTAAATTAATAAATAAAAGTTTCATAATATAATCTACAAGATGAGAGCAAAAAAATTATTTTACCTAAAAACAACGGTACCCACCACACAAATGCTAAGAAACGGTTTTCGAAAATCGTATTTTTCTCGAAAACGGTTCTGAAAATTTTGATAAAATTTTTTATCTTTCGTTTAATTTCTAAGATCTATAATTTAATAAAATAAATTTTGAAATTAATATATCACTCATTGTCCCTACCTTAGAACTATTTTTTCGAAATTTGAATTTCTCATTTTCGGCATAACAGATTTTAATGAAATTATTTATAGAGAAGCCTCTAAAAAGTTTAAAAAACATTCAAGACCTAAAAAAAAATATTTTTTGAATTAAAAAAAATCATTTTTTTTGGAAAATTCAATATCTCAAATACGGCTCAGTATTTTTTTTTGAAATTTATTTTTTATTCGCATAGTAATAAAAACTTTAAGTTAAAAATAAATAAATTTGGTGGTGCAACAGCTTGAAGTGAACCAGGACCTAGTGACTTACAACTCTCAACCATTCCTGCGTGCGTATTACCAAGAACGGAGGGGACCTACAATTTTCTGCTGATTCCGAACGGCACTTTCCATGATCAGAGATACTCTTGAAGGTTTTGTCAATTCTTCGCAAGAGGCAGTACACCCCTGAAAAAAACTTTCCTGCAGCGGCTGAGAATCGACCTCGAGGCCTTCCGCATGACAGTCCAACGCACTAACCATTATGCCAAGTGGTACTACTTTAATTTAGCGTACCAAATTTGTTTCTTAATTTTTTTTAGTTTTTCAAGAAACCACTACAACGACTTAAAATTTTTGTTCTTGCATAAACAAATATTTGCTTGAATCGCATGGCATCCTGTTTTAAGCTCCAACTACTTAAGGAGTTGTTTTAGTCATTTAAAAAATAAATTTTTTGCTTATGATCAGTTTTTCTCTAATAAAATTCATTTTTGAAATTCTTAGTCTTTTACATAAGATCAAGTTCGTACGACACAGTCGTGTATTTTATTTAAATTGGAAAAAGACAATTATATTTAGGCATACAAGTGCCCAGTTATCGGTTGAGCCGTGAACTAAACGAAATTTTAGCATGATATTTTAAAATCATATTTTTACTATGCTTATTTGGAGTCAAAATTCTTGAATGAAATCTACGGTTAAATTAGTTAAGTCTACGCCACAGTGTACTTCATGTTATTCAAGGAATATATTAGGTTTTATAAGTATTACGTGATTATTGTGGAAAGATCAAATAGGTTTAAGTAATCCTGCATGCACTTGCGATTTTTTTAATTAAATTAATTCTTGTCAGTATTAAAATGAGTTTCATTAGAAGTGTTATCTTGTGGCGGCAAAAATAAAATGCACGATTGGGTCGCACGAACTTGCTCCTATGTAAAAGACTAAGAATTTCAAAAATGAATGTTATTAGAGAAACTGTTCATAAGCATAAAATTAATTTTTTAAATGACTAAACTTCTTTAGTAGTAAAAGGTAAGAATAGGATGCCATGTGATTCAAGCAAATATAGATTTATGCAAGAACAAACATTATAAGTCCTTGTAGTGGTTTCTTAAAAAATAAGGTTTAATATAAGAAAATTTTAAAACATTTTTAAGAAAAAATGTTGGTACACCAATTTTAAGTTTTTATTATTGTATGAATAAAAGTTAAATTTACAAAAAAAAGTATTGGGCCGTTTTTGAGATATTGAATTTTCAATAAACAAAAAATTGATTCTTTTTTCAAAATTCAAAAAAAAAATATTTTCCTAAAGTTTTGAAATGCAATGTTTTTTAAACTTTTTAAAAGCTTCTCTCTACGAAATTTCATTAAAATCCGTTGTGCTGATAATGAGAAATTCAAAATTTAAAAAAAATCGTTCTATGGTAGGTACTTTTATCAACTTCCCATAGGGAGTTATTGTAATCGGTCCGATTTGTCAAATTGGAATTTTTGACATTTCTCGACGTTTCAAGGTCCCTAGAGGCTATATCAATCATTTTTAGAGAGATGTGTGTGTGTGTATACCTACGTTCGTACGTTCGTACGTCCGTACGTTCTGGTACCATTTTTCGTCGTCGATATCTCAAGAACGAGTAAAGATATCGGCTTCAAATAAATTTTGTTTAATAGATAATAACCTCGAAAGAGGCTGAAAGGACTCATTATAAGGTCATACAGATTTGGTATGAATTTGGAAAAAAATGAACATACCGTTATTTTTTTAAATAAAAAAAAAACTTAAAAAAAATTTCATAACCCAGATATTCTAAGAAAGGAAAACAATTTGAAACTCAAAATAATTTTATTTTACGAAAAATAATGTGTTTGACAACTGGTGAAAATTTCTAAAAATCAGTTTACAGTTTTTTTTACAAAAAATAAAAAACTATATAAAATTCTATTGAAAATTGGTAAAAATTGTTTTTCGACTCAAATTTCTCGAGAACTAGTAGTGATATTGACTTCTAATTTAGTTTATTTTAAACATAGTATAATTTTGTACAATTGGTAAAATGTTGACAAATATTGAATAAATAGTTTTTATTTAAATAAAAAAAAACTATTAAAAAATCTAGTGAAAACTATAGTTAAAATTGTATTTCATTCGAATTTCTTGGGAATGAACACCGATAGTGCCTTCGAAAGTATGTTGTTTTATACATCGATACCTTCCCGTAAGAATGTATACCAATCGACATCTCTAAAATTGTTCAGGAAACGAAAAAAACGAAGAAAGTTCTAGTTGAAACTAAATATAAAGTTTTCAAGATCACGAATGGGAAGTTATCAGTGTGGGTCGCACCCAGCCTCTTTTTTATCAAGTTTTGAAAAAATCGAGCATGGGGTTTTCAAAATATTGTGTTTTCAAAAAAAAAATTTTTAAGTTTTTTTAAAAATCCAAAAAAATTTTGTTGGAAAATTTAAATACACAATAATATTCAAACTGCTGGGAAGCTTTAGCATAAAAAAAATCATCAACATCGGTGGTACCGTTTTTGAGTAAATCAAAAACAAAAAAAGAGGCTGGGTGCGACCCACACTGATAACTTCCCATTTGTGGTCTTGAAAACTTTATATTTAGATAAAAACATATTGTGACGTTTTCTTCAATTTTACCATAGCTATTAATGGAATTTGAATATGTGGGACTTGGGTACAACTGAACAACCTTATTCATATACGTATGTACAGTACATACATTCTTCTAAAAACTAAGTTGATAATAAAATTATAAAATTATGTATTTTATTGTATTTGTATTTATTATAGAAATTACTTTATTATTTCGGTTCCAAACATTTTAATTGAAAAAAAATTTAAAAACGAAATATTCAAATATAAAAGATATGGTTTGGTTATTGATGGAAGGGTATTTACAAAATATATCCGCTCTAAAACTAGATATAATGTCAAACATAAACCATTTGTTAGAAATTGTATTATGTATAAAATTAAATAATGGCAAAGTCAATATCATTGCTCGTTCTCAAGATATTCTAGTCAAAAAACAAATATTACCACTTTTTAGTAGATTTTTTTTATATTTTTGTTAAAACTGTCAATTCGATACTTGTCAAAATTTAACCATATGTTAATAATTGTATTATGTCGATACCTTCCCGTAAGAATGTACTAAGCGACACTTTTTTCGAAAATGACTTTTTGATGAGGAAATATAGGTACTACTCGTATATGTTAAGGGCCACGTTTTGGCCTGGGTTTCACCAACCTATTATGCATGAAAAGGAAACTAGAGTACAAATAAAAAAAACTATCAACTGCCATGTTTTCTCATTAAAATAATGTTGCCCCCTGAAATTTGTATTATCCGCCAAAAAAAATTATGCTAAGCGACATTAATAAAGATCTCATTGTCGTGAGCAACACAAAATTTTGTTAGATGTCACTTAGTTTAACCAAAATTGTCTCTTAGCACACTATGATTCAACTAGAACTTTTTTCGTTTTTTTCGTCTTCTGAACAATTTTAGAAATATCGCTTAGTACACATTCTTACGGGAAGGTATCGATGTATAAAACAACATACTTTGGAAGACACTATCGGTGTTCATTCCCAAGAAATTCGACTTGAAATACAATTTTAGCTAGTTTTCACTAGAATTCTTAATAGTTTTTTTATTTAAAAAAAAACTATTCATTCAATATTTGCCAACATTTTACTAATTGTACGAAATTATACTATTTATAAAATAAACTAAATTAGAAGTCAATATCACTACTAGTTCTCGAGAAATTTGAGTCGAAAAACAATTTTTACCAATTTTCAATAGAATTTTATATAGTTTTTTATTTTTTGTAAGAAAACTGTAAACTGATTTTTTTTTGAAATTTTCAACAGTTGTCAAACACATAATTTTTGGTAAAATAAAATTATTTTGAGTTTCAAATTGTTTTCCTTTCTTAGAATATCTGGGTTATGAATTTTTTTTCAGTTTTTTTTATTTAAAAAAATAACGGTATGTTCATTTTTTTCCAAATTCATACCAAATCTGTATGACCTTATAATGAGTACATTAAATTTTATTTGAAGTCAATAGCATTATTTTTTCGTGAGATATTTGAAACTAACCAAAGCTTTTACTTATTTTTTAAACCGTTATAGTGAAAAAACTACTCACTGAATTTTAATAAACGCCCTTTCAGCCTCTTTCGAAGTTATCTATTAAACAAAATTTATTTGAAGTCGATCTCTTTACTCGTTCTTGAGATATCGACGACGAAAAATGGTACAAGAACGTACGGACGTACGAACGTACGCACGTACGAACGTACGAACGTACGAACGTACGAACGTACGAACGTACGAACGTACGAACGTACGTACACACACACACAGACATCTCTCTAAAAATGATTGATATAGCCTCTAGGGACCTTGAAACGTCGAGAAATGTCAAAAATTCCAATTTGACAAATCGGACCGATTACAATAACTCCCTATGGGAAGTTAAAAAATGGTCCCAAGGGGGTACCAAAACTACTCATTTTTTGAAAATGTTTTTTCAACCATTACCTAGGTTTAACTAAATGAAATTTTTGATTATTTTTTTTAAATCGTTGCGACAGTTTTTGAGAAAAAAAAAAAATATTTGTAAAATTTCGAAAAAAAATCGTATGGCAGGTACCGTTATTTTTGGTCTTAAAAAATCAAATCAAAAAACATCCGGGGGTAAAAAATTAAAACCCATATCTACCAAGTTTGAAGAACATCGGCCGAGCCGTTTAGCTGTAATCGAACAGACAGACAGACAGACAGAATTGCCAGACCCACTTTTTTCGGCTTCGCTATCATCGTAATATCAACTTTGATCAAATTCTCGAGTTCGATTTTTTTTACGAATGTATAACTTACCTTATAGTACCTTTAAGTCGCAAGTAAAAATCACAAGTGAGTGCATGATAATATTTTGTGGCGACCGCGATTTTTTAATCACCTCGACAAAAAATCGCAATTGTCTTCCTAGCCTAAATTGAAAATTGAATTTGATATAATTTTTTTGATAATAACTTTAGTCAATAAAGAAATGTGCACATAACAACGTTTCATTTGCGGAATCGCTCCCAAGTATTTAATTGTGCGAAAACTTCAAGAAATGGAGGTTCAGATAAATCTTGAAAAGTCAAAAATAAGTAATTTTTCGCAGATATAGAGGTTTTTATTGTCGCAGTGAAACATGAATATTTTGAGAACATACAATTAAAGTCACAAATGAATAAAATTATCTTGGAATCTGTTTTTTTACTTAACTTAACCTTCAGGAAAATTTGATGCACGTTGAACAATATCGAATTTTTAAAAGAACAGTTAAGAAAACTTGTTCCACGCATTTCGAATTCGGGGACATAGAAAGATCGAATAATCACATTTCTACTGCTAATTTGAAAGATAATATCATGGTTTGGGTCTTGGCGAAAATATATACGATGCCAAAAATTGTTCTAAATAAAATTAGGGTTGTAATTAACCATTCACAAGATAAATTAAACTATTGAATAAACAACGTTTTAGTTTAGATTTAAGTCTTATAAATTTAAATTACAAATAAGTTAAAATTAAAATAGAAATGCAAATTATATATCTAATAGGCATATTTATAAGAGGAAATCCGATTGCTTCAAGAATTAATAAATACAAATTTAAGATGTTGAAGCTATTTAAAATTCTGTTCGACTTCATTGCTACAACTTTAAGCACGATGATACTATCAAATCTAAAGGTGACTAGAATTATAATCATATTTCTAAAGTTATTATAATTCAAAATGTTCGCTCTCTTCGCTCCAGTTTTGAAGCATCTTACAAGCTTGGAACACTTCGAACTCCAGAAAATATTTACATAGATACATAATGCATATATGTTTAATAATTAAAGGCAGTATATACCATATATAGATGAATTTTGTGAAATAAATATTTAAAAAGTTACATTTGGAAATTTCTGTATTTCACTTTATATTCAACTCCGATACCAATCATTTATGGCGGTCGTATTGCCACAATATCGCAATAAATAATGCACTTATAATGAAGTATAACTGATTATCTTACTGCTGATCGGAGTGAAGGTTTTGATAAAAAAATATATTTTTTCATGGTCAGATAAAATTATCAAACATTTGAATACTTACCATTTTTCTCAATTGAACTGCTAGCTAATTGGGTTGTCGAAGAAAACAATAAAAATAAAAAAACCAAACTACTTTTACTCCTCATGTTTGAATCAATATAAAAAAATATACTTCAAGCCACTTCCACTCACTAAAAATTAATTATATTTCACTTTTAAACAGTGTTCGTCGTACGAACAGGAATTTGAAAAAAAAAAAAAACTTTCTCGGAACTGTTTGTACCAAAGGAGCAGATCGAAAACACGCTTGCCGTCCGAGCGGATAGAAAAGGTTCGTTTTACTGATCGGGGAAGCAATCGAAAGCTTTCTTAATGTTATCACCGTTTATATCTATACACCTTACAATTTTTGCTATTTCGCTATAAAATTGAGTTAATAAATTTGATAAGAAATCCTACGTTTGGTTTTTGAGAGAAGTACTGGGACTTGATATGGTTTTTTTATTTACGATTTTTAAGTGTGTATCAGTAAGTTTGTAGTTTTTTTTATTTATGATTTCCAAGTAAGTATGAAGATACACATTATTTGTATTTGCTTCACAATTTAAATTCAAAACAGGCTTTCTGCAGCGGCGATGACAAGTGGTTAATCATTTTATCGGTTTACAGCCAGTTCAAAAAAAGCACTTGTAGTTTTATTGGTGATGTTATCGAGATATTGGGTGATTTTTGTGCGTAAATTGAGGCTTCATTTAATTTTTTTAAGATTCGATTGGCTTCGGGAATATGGTCAAAGACTTTTTAATAATATTGTTCAGACTAGTTAGATAAGAGAATTACTTCAGATTGGTTCCACTTTAACCTTCCTTCTCTTGTTCCTCCCTGAATCCTTTATGTGACTGCTAAGAGGTAAAATTGAATTTTGTTTTAGCTAAAAATTTAAAAAAGTTATTTCACCCACTTTCAAATCATAATCTCGTATTTTTGGCAAAAAGAGTAAAAATATCTAAATAGATCGTTCGGTGCTTCACACTTTAAACTCGATTTTGTTCTATGTTTTATAATAATCTCATTGTTAAGTGTTAATTTATTTACAATACTTTAATGCTAACGTTAAGCTTATAATATTAAATATTAATATATAGTACCATTCGACTTAGGTGAAGTTAACCAATAATACGCACCCTTTCTGACAACGTGAATTTCGCTGAACCTTATAAAGTGCCATACGATGACTTTGTTTGGAGTTTGCACCAACTCATCTTCAAGATATGTTTCGAAGAAAGCATGCCCGATGAATGGAACTTCAGCATTGTTTGTAGTTCGTCAACCGCTTGTAAGACAGTTAACACGACGCATTTCCATGCGCCCAGGTATGATTTGCTAACACAACAGTTAGAACAAGTGATGATTTCACACGATTGGCGAATATCATATTTCGGTGCATTGTGGTAAATGCACTGCAACGTACAAGGTTGCTGTCTCAGCATATCGCCGCGCCGCGCCGTGAGACAGTGTAGCATATGGTTAAGCTTAGGTATAGGAAATTATGTTTAAGTAATTTTAGTCTTAATTGGACAGCGGATCAATAAACACCTTATATAAATAACTATAAAGATATTTCTTATTTGTAAGTCGAACAGTTGGGTCAGCCCCTCGGGGGTTGGCGTTCGCGTTTTTTTTTAATTCAACGGACGTGAAATCCGTTTATTAAGACCCAGTGCGGCCTAAGGCCGTGGTTACGGCCATCGCTAGTAAGCTAGTGCGCTAGTCCGCGCTAGTAAGCTAGTAAATCTAATGTTTGGATAATCAATATCGTGGTCATAGATCACGCTAGTTGCTTTAACGCTAGTAAAAGAGTGCGCGCTAGTCCTTGCTAGTAAGCTAGTAGATCAAAACTCATTTGATTTTCAAGCTTACTAGCGCGAACAGTATTTTAATTTTTGTCGGAATGGACATCTAATTATTGGTAAGAATTCTTGTGGGATGTAAGGTCCAAAAACTACAAAAATAAAAAAAGTATAAAAAAAACATGGACCGATTAATAATAACAAACACAAGTTATTTATTCATATATTAATTTTTTTATTTTTAACAAAGGCATGAAAAATATAATATTAGATTCTGCAATCAATTTTTGCATTCATTGTTTAAATAAAAATATTCCATATAAATATTGCGAGTATTGTTTGCTGCGAAGCTGTAATTTTTAGCAGAAGTTGAGACTACAGATTCGGCAGCTGGACTTTGTCTATGAACATTCAATAAAAGACATCTGTCTACGCCTTTAATATGGATGATAATATTATGCAATAAACAAACGGTCTTAGCGATAACCCTTGCTACGTCAACACTTGTTTCTTTCTCTTTTGTTAATATATGCCACTTTCCAGCATTCAATAACTTTACTTTTTTTTTTGTATAATGTTCATTGAAAGCTCGCTTCATTTCCTAATAAGTCAAAAGGTATAAAATTTATTTGCAAATTCCTTTAATATTGCTTTTCACATGGACGTGGCAAATGTTTTTTCCACAAATCTGTTCCAAATTGCTGTGCACACATTTTTAACAATACCAGAAATTGTGCTCTGTGCCATTCTGTAGCTGAACGCCAAACTTCAATACGATGCGCCAGTAGCTAAATATCTTCAAAGGAATTAAAGATGTTAAATTTAAAATTATAATTTTTTTAGGAAAACTGAAAATGAGTCCTTTTGGGTATAAATATCTGAGCTTACTGACTAATTATGATAAAATGAGGAATTTATGTTTTTCCTAGTTGGTTTAAATCTTTCACATTTTATTACCTTTGTTATTAATTTTCAGATTCAACTTCCAAGTTCACATCACCTTCAACGCATTTGGATGTAATCGATACAGACAACATATTGAGAGAAATAGCTTACAAATAAAATTGTACTTATTTTTTTTTAGGAATTATATATTTTTATTTCTTTGTATAACTACTTAATTGTTAACTTATAAATGGGCACAATAGATCTCTAGGTCGCAGTGCAATAACCCCCCAGTACAACTTATAAACACGTTAAACAAAATTTCTAAGAATTCGTATTTATTTTTGTATGCTTTAAAAGCCCTTTGTGACATAAATCGAGCTTTGGTTTTAAATCAAACATGAGTTGCTTGCTGGACTTTAGCATAATCTTTGAGCATAAATTAGTTGAACCATTACTTTAAATTAAGAGGCTTCAAAAGAAAATGTATATACATACTGGTATACTTACAAAACATGCATGTATATTTTCTGTAAATTTGACTACATAAAAGCGATATAAATATAGCATTAACAAGCCTTTTTGATATTCTTATCAAATTATTCACACTCGTGAATGTAGAAAATACCTAGTAATAAAACAAGACCTACTTATAACACTACACAACATATTTTTTGGGACCATCAGACTACACTTTTCGCAAGGTTCTTGATGCCCTGAATTCGACCTCAAAATTGTTTAATAATTTCAGGATTTTGAGATACCTAATATAACCGAAAAGTGCAAAAATTTGTTTTTTTTTTCACATGTTTTAGATAAAATAAAGTACGAAATAATTTTCCAATAAACTCGTTATAGACTTCCGAAAGTAGTAATCTTCTTCCTAAATATTCATAAAAGATTTTTTTTAAAATGTTTAATTCCCTTCGGAGAATTGCCAAAAACTGTATTTTTGAACTTTCAGCTCTGTATACATATCTCAGTGATGGAACAATTGTTAAGGTCTTAATTTAAATCCACAAGATAAACATATTTTGCTTACTACACCGCAGGGTTATGAAACGTCTTTCTGTAGATATAATTGATAGTTTCGCTTCTTGAGTTTGAATGATTGGATATATTTCTTTCAAAATGTAGTCAAAAGTTTTTGTGGTTATTATGTGGCCTCAAAAAACTTTTGTTCGTCCTTCCTCAAACATTCATTAAACAGTGAAACTCGCCATGCTTCCAGCCAGCGGTCAGAAAAAGTACGATGTGGTGGTTCCTTGTTTTTATAAAACAATCTCGAATTCTTTTCGTGAAAGTGACATTTTTTAAGACATATAGAACCGATTGATATTAAAAGCGACCTCACGCCACGATGAAATTAGTACCATTTAAAGGTTTTTAAAATGTCTTTAATAAGACATACATACATATATATGTAAATAAATAAATTTTATAAATACTGTCCACTCTTTTATCTTCCCAAATGAATAACTTAATATAACCTGATGATTCTCTCAAAATAAACAATACGATGAAATACCAACTAGTGCAAATGAAACTAGCGTACTAGCTTACTAGCGTTGGCCGTAACCACGGCCTAAGACCAGAGAAGCAGAACTAATACTCACATTACGACAGATCTTGGAAAAATACAGGAACTTAAAATTGACACCTAACAACTTTTCATCAATTTCTATATGCTAAGAAAAAAACGTTCTACGATGAGGGCCTATCTCCAATTTACATATGATAAATCGGGTGTTTAAGAAAAAGCTTACTTTGGTGTACCCTGACCCATGTTATCGGTAATTGCGCTGTTAGTACTGATGATAGAAACTTCAGGTCTTTATTTTTTGAGGAAATACCAGCCTTTGTTATTACGTAAAAAAAATTTGATATCTCTCAGCCTGGTAGTTTCTATACAGCTTGTATCGAACCAAGACTTTTCTTTAGGCTTTATACTCTTGATTATGGTAGGAATAAAAGTACGCATCCCAAGAAAATCATATCAGCACTGGCATCAACGTCACTATCGAGGAAACATAGTGACCAGTTAAAAATTCAAAAAAGTTATTTAGACCGTCCCAGTTGGCTTTCTCGTATTGCCAAACGGTCCTAGTAGGATGCTTCTCTTTAACTGGATGAATGGGACACAAGAAATTGGATGATATTACACAATGTTATGATATATTTATCAGGGTTGGAAGTAAGAAACAAGTCGAGAGTGTGGGCGTTTTACCCAGCAAAACCTGGTATTCGAGTGGACTCATCCACAAGCTGAGTAAGGTGGTGCATCTCAGCAAAGAGATGTTGTCTGCCCTGAATAGCGGAGCCAACTTGAATTGTGGACATTAAAGTCACCCACAATAACGACTACATCAGTGTGAGGGTACAAGAAAACAATTTGGGAATCAGAATTGATAGAATTGATTGATAAATACGGAGTGTATTATAGCTTCTAGGCACATCAGAATTTCTCGTGTCAACAAGCCCCAGTTAAAAAAAAAACCTATGAGAAGCATTTGGCTGTACGAGAAAACCAACTGGGACGGTCTCAACGATTACTTTGTAAAATTTAACTGGTCACTATGCTTCCTCGATAGTGACGTAGACTCCTGTGCAGATATGGTCTCAAATCTGATTCTTTACGGTATGAGAAATGTTATTCCGAATAGGATAAAATCTATTAAACCGAAAGAAAACACCTGGTTTGGCTCGAGCTATAGAGAGGCTATCAGGGTCAGAGACGTAAGTTTCCTTACCGTACTGAAGAAAACCGGAATGAGTACAAACTAAAAAGACTTGTAACGTTCATATCCGACAAAATAAATTTTTACATGACCAAAAATTACGGCAAAATATACTATATTATGTTCCAAAGGTAATACAAATTTTTGGTCATTTGTAAAAAACGTACGAAAAACTACGAAATCTTCAGTTGCAATGCTCGTCTTCAATGATACTCCTATTGCAAGCTCGATACATAAAGCGAAATTGCTAACAGGACAGTTTGCTGTTTTTTTGATGCTAACGAAGAGTGAAAGGCCTTCTCCTGTACTTGAGAGCGTGAACGATCTTATGGGACGAATCTTCTTTCGCACTCGTCCAGTTGCTATAGAGTACTAAAAGATCTTGTAATTCAAAAATCCGCTGGCCGGATAGTATCCTTGTTATGGCTCTGAAAAAATGTTCTTCAATGCTGTCAAAACCACTGCGTAAGCTATTCCATCTGTCCTACTCTACAGGTCTCGTCCCGAGTGGATGGAAAACAGCATTTGTCCAGCATGTCCCTAAAAAATGTGAATCCTCCTCCCTCTTTAACTATCGTCCAATTGCACTTACGTCTCTTCTTTCGAAGGTCATGCAAACGCTGATCAATTTTCAGCTTAACAAATATATTGAGGGACGAAAGCTTCTTAATGACCGGCAGTATGGCTTTCGTAGCAATAGGGCCACTGGCTTTCTGATGGTATTATCTATCGGAGTATTGGAAGATATTTTTACTTCGTTTTGGTGAGAGTAAGATTATTGCACATGATATTTCAGAGTCAATTGATAGAGTTTGGCATCAAGCTCTTTCATCGAAAATGCGTGCATTTGGTATTGATGAATCTCTTCTTCATTAGATTATAAATTAACTTTCGAACCGTTCCGTTCACTTCGAGTAGTATTGCACGGTTTACGTTTTGTCTCCGACACTCTTCCTTATTGTCATAAATGATCTTTTGTCTGAAACTTCTAATCCACTAAATTGTTTCGCTAACGACAGTACTCTCAGCTTTTCATATTAGCTTTTAGATTCGAATCCTTGTCCTTCGGATGTGGACTTCCAACGGCAGCGTATGATAAGCTCATTAAATTCAGCTCTTTACAGTATTGTCCAATGGGAACTAAAAACCGTGTAGAATTGAATGCTTCGAAAATTCAATGCTGTTTAATGTCGCTAGAGCATAACCCTCCCCCAATGCCACTATCTATGGATGTCACTCAGTGGCGTAGCGTACCATCTCGGCGCCCGGGGCGGGAGACCCATTTCGCCGCTCCCATTCAATACTAAATTAAAATTATATTTCGGGACATCATTTCACAGGCAATGAAGTATTTTTTATTGAAAGTAAAATAGGATCAGTGGTTCCATAAACGGATTCTACGGGCCTTACGAATGAGGCTCGTGAGACAAAGCTGCATCTGTGGATTCATCGCCATGCATGCGTTTTTCCCTGCGAATTTTTCTCGTTTTGAGTTCGATTCCGAATTTTTTCCAAAGAGTCTTAGAAAAGTCGATTGCGGCTTGGACGAAACGGTCTCTTCTCTCCACTAGGAGAGCTTTTGAAACGCAGAGTTTCTGAGCACACTTATCAACACTCAGTCCACGTTGCTGCAGGTAAATCTGTGCGTCATCTTCTTCAGGTAGCTCTGCAGCTCAAAAGCCAAGAAAAGTGAGGAAGTTTAAGGACTGCATGACTGTCAGAAGAAGACTGACTACTGATCCGTCAATTCTTCCAGTACCTCAAGAACTTCCACAAACTTATTTTAAGGCGTCTTTACAGCTTCACGAGGTTCACTTCTTCTGCAGGCTTGTGACTAGATGCTTGAGGTACTTCTGGTGAGTCGACTTCGTATTCGTCTGCACGTCTTCTTCTTCTGCCTGTAAAATAAGTTATGCATTCCCATAATTATTGGCCGGAGGACAATTCTAGGCCACTCACGATTGTAGATGGAGGAATATTACTTACATTGGAATCACTTCCGCTGCTGCTTGATGCCGCCGAAGACGTTAACGTAGCTTTTGAACCAGAACTAGAACTGAAATATTTTGCGTCTTCGCGTCTGCTTCTTTCTTAGCCTTTTTCTTGCGGTATTCCGCGCCGCTTCCTTTAACTCTTTTCATTCTCAAAAACTAGTTCAAAGGTTGAGTGAAGTACTAAGTGTTTAGTTTTAGAAGATTCAACAGTATTTAAACTATAAACAACACAATCGAAACAACATTTTGTGATGCGGGATTGAGCAAAAACATTGAGCTGGCTGAGACTAGAATAACGTTTCCGTCGAATCCTAGTTATCTTATCATATCTCGCATATGGATATCATATGTTTCGAAACACTCCCTTTCAGTTTCGCGAGAGTTTCGGAACGTTTTGTTTGACGATACGGGATGCACTCTTACGGCCCTACTCACCGTCTACGAATTCACGAAAATCAGCCGAGAGCGGTCAACGACGAACCACAGATAGGATGGCAAATTTAAAATTTACATCCTTGTTGTTTGTTGACTTGTCAAACGATCTTTCATGAAACATATGATTTCTACTCTACCCCCATCACCGGCCACCCCCCTAGGCCTGCCGCCAGGGGCCCCCACCGTCTCCCCCCTACCCTACGCCACTGATGTCACTTGCATCCAGTAGACTGAACAGCTTTCAGTTCCAGGTATGTGTTTGTGCATCACAGACCATCTTTTGTGGAGTGATCACATATTTGACGTCGCCAAAAACGCTGCTAAGTGCTTAGGTCTTCTCCGCCGATACAAGAAGTTTTTTACCCCTTCCGATCTGGTTGTAATATATAAAGCCTTTATTCTTCAGAAACTCGAGTAGAATTCTCATATCTGGGCAAATGCTCCAAAAACCCACTTAAGCCTTTTGGGCAGAATTCAAAAGAGAGCTCTAAAAATGATAGGCGACCGCCGCCGTCTAACTGGAACATATGTATCTCTATCATTATTTTACCGCTCTTTTCATAAGCAGTGCCCCAGTGAAATTGGCAGCTGCATTCCTCCCCTCACACATTTCAACCGTAATACCCGTAATTCTAGGAATACTCATCAGTTTACCCTTGAACCCAATCTCGGACGTACTGTCAAGTACAGATATTCTTTTTTTAGCCGCACTACACGAATGCAGAATACTTTAGCAGGCTCAATATTTCCCGCTCATTGCAAAGTGCAGACATCTAAGACCAATGTGCATCGGTATCTCCTTTCTAATCCTATACTACTTTTCTAATTGCTCGCACTGTGATCGATATTCACACCATAACCCTTTAATTGCGCATATGATACAAGATTTGGACTTCTATAAATAAAAAAATACTGGGTGATGTGCTTGCGGAAAGTAAATGTAAGTCACATGAAGTTAAAGTTCGTATTAGAGCAATGTCCATATTGAGGAAGGCTCTGCCAAGCAACACCATATCTAACATAAACTAAAAGACCTTGATGGCAAAAGAGTAATGGTATTAGGTTATAGCCAGGCAGGCGAAATACTGAAAAATCAGTATTCGTACCAACCTGTGTTTCATTTAGTGGCAAAACAGCTGCCTCTTTCATTTGATGGTTGAAATCTTATCTTGAATATCCGCATTGTTATTGGGTTATTTTCAGATCTTGAGTTTCTTACCCTATTTACGAGTATGCTATTTCTCAAGGCAGTTATATAGACCTACTGCGCTTTGTATTGTCTATTGACGATCCAGCTTATATATTAGAAGATTTAGAACTTTCTATTTACGCAGCCCAAAAAAATAAAGTTTCATTCTTTACAAGGTACAAAAATAATGCTCTAACAAGTTCCCTCTAGTACTCACCTTCGAAACGAATTTGTTTCAATGGCCTCCTCCATACTTGATATTAGATCTTGGTATTATCTGTGTTCTCTCTTTCGATCTTTCGAATAATAAATATAGCTGGTTCTTCCCTTGGTTTCACAGAAGTCTCTCATTTAACCTAAACATCATGGCTTTCTCAAAGGTATGACCATAACGACTAACCTTGTTGAAATCGTATCCTCTATCCTCTCAGCCTTGAAAAACGGAAAGGAAGTCAGTGTCGTCTCTATCGCTTTTTTTTATCGATGCCTTCCCATAGACTTATTTTTTTTAAAATTGTCTACTCTTGTGTTTTGCACATATCTTCTCCATAAGGATTTCATTTTTCGGAAAAACTGTTTCTATAACGTTGGTTTCAAATCAACACCCTTTACTCATTTCTTAGCCAACATCCGGGGTTCCACAAGAAACCCACTTATATCTTCTCCTTTTTGTTCTCACTATTAACGACATTAACATGATCATCATATGTTCAGATGTTCACTCTACGATGATACCAAGTTTCTCAAGACCATTTCCGCGACTTGCTTGGAGCTAAATATTGCAAAACGCAAATAAATCACATTTTCACGGAAACACGTCAAACCTTCTCCCCTTAAGTATCATATATGTATGCAGTGGCGGCTGTACCTTAAGTGCGCTCGTGCGCTGAACCACCAATTCAAAAGATTTAAAAATTACAAAATATTACTGCATCTTTATTTTTAGATTCCCATATTAATATTTATTTTTTAAACATACCTACAAGAACACAAACAAGTAAAATTTCCAATTATGACGAAACAATGTAAGCGCTTTGCTTTACTATTAAGACTTACTTTCCCTGCAAATAAAAATTCTCGTGCGCTTCAACGAGCGCACGAGGACTGCTAATATAACTTGTATGAGTTACAAGCAAGTATCCCTGACACGTGAGACAAAAGATATTTCATTGAAGTGTATCGAGAAATTAGCCTGCTCTCGTGCAGCGCACGAGAACCGAAGAAGATTAACTACAGCAACCGATGTTTGACTAGAATGCGCTGCGCCTGCGAATATGTAATATTGTTTCGCTCTATCCGTGACTGGTTAAATAGTGTAGGTTTGTAGGGGTTAGGTTAGTAATTGTTTTTTATTAACTTCCCATAGGGAGTTATTGTAATCGGTCCGATTTGTCAAATTGGAATTTTTGACATTTCTCGACATTTCAAGGTCCCTAGAGGCTATATCAATCATTTTTAGAGAGATGTCTGTGTGTGTGTGTGTGTACGTACGTTCGTACGTTCGTATACGTCCGTACGTTCTGGTACCATTTTTCGTCGTCGATATCTCAAGAACGAGTAAAAATATCGACTTCAAATAAATTTTGTTTAATAGATAATAACTTCGAAAGAGGCTTAAAGGGCGTTTATTAAAATTCAGTGAGTAGTTTTTTAACTATAACGGTTTAAAAAAAAAGTAAAAATTTTGGTTAGTTTCAAATATCTCACGAAAAAATAATGCTATTGATTTCAAATAAGATTTAATGTACTCATTATAAGGTCGTACAGATTTGGTATGAATTTGGAAAAAAATTAACATACCGTTATTTTTTTAAATAAAAAAAACTGAAAAAAAAAATTTCATAACCTAGATATTCTAAGAACGGAAAACAATTTGAAACTCAAAATAATTTTATTTTACGAAAAATAATGTGTTTGACAACTGGTGAAAATTTCAAAAAAAATCAGTTTACAGTTTTTTTACAAAAAATAAAAAACTATATAAAATTCTATTGAAAATTGGTAAAAATTGTTTTTCGACTCAAATTTCTCGAGAACTAGTAGTGATATTGACTTCTAATTTGGTTTATTTTATACATAGTATAATTTTGTACAATTGGTAAAATGTTGACAAATATTGAATTAATAGTTTTTTTTTTAAACAAATGGGAAGTTATCAGTGTGGGTCGCACCCAGCCTCTTTTTTTGGTTTTGGTTCGATTCTCTATTGTGTACAGTGTGTGGTGTGGGATAAAATTAGCAGTGATTAGGTATATTTAAGACAGTAATAAATCCTTTTAAGATAAAGTTACCTGAATTCACGATTTGACGCATTTAAGTGAAAATATAAAAAACATTATTCCTTGCTAAATGTAATAAGTGTGTCAGTTTTATACATGGTCGAAATTCTTCGAGCAATTATACAAAATAATAAAAAATCGACATATACATGTAAATTGTTGTTTTTTTGCGATTTTTAATCTTAATACCTACTTAGTGAGCAAGTAAAGTGCACCACCTGTTCAACAACACACCAGCCGCCACTGTATGTATGTACATATGTATATTTCTTACAACAATTCCAACGTATCGTAACGTTGTCCTTACTAGTCTGTACCCAAGTAAATTTGACATTTCAATTTGTTACTGTGATATTTCCAACTGTCATAATTATTCTTACTTGAACGGTTTGATTGAACCAGCTGAAATTTGTATTGATCCATTTAAAAATAACAGACAAGTTAATTGTGTCCATATAAAGACTTCACTAAAGCGAGTTTTATTGCTTAATGTTCACATATTGGTAGATTAACATTAAAAAAGAAATTAAGCTCAATCATTGATGCTAAGATCAAAAACCCAATATACATAACAGTGCATGCGATTCCGATTTTCCAATCCAGACGAAATTTATTTGCTGCAAATGCAATGTAGAGTCCAAAAAGTGTTGTCAACAATGAAATAGCTGAATATGTTAATCCGGACGAATTTAAGACAACCCAATGTTCACCAGGTATAGTGGGAACAAAAAATGCCTTGACAAACCATGGCACTCCCAAACATAGCAAAATGTCAAATGTATTTGAACCAATAGAATTACTGATTCCCATTTGGCCGTGCCCTTGATTTGTTACGATGACACTAGAAACAGCTTCAGGCACGCTCATACCAGCAGCTAGAATTGTCAGACCCATAACGGAATCAGGAATATTGAGGGTATCTCCTGCAAAAAAATTAAAATTAATTAAATAAACAAAACAATAAGAATTATTTTTAATTTTTTATAAAAAGTCATTCAATAGAAAAGTTTAAACATATGTTAATTAACAGCCTAATTTTTGGGGGTTACTATGAGAGTATGCGTCGAAACGGCTTCATCCCGCCCGACGCATTTCTCTACTTAGACAGTCGAGAGCTGGTTCGGCATAGAATGGCGATTTCGATAAAGTACCTCGTTGGCTGCAGAACTTATAGTAGAGACGTCCTGGCACCAGGCGTATATACAAACAAATATAAGATTATGAGTTTTTTAAATTTCTTCTCGGTGAAAACTAAAAAGCGACAGGTTTTTAGCATTAATATAGTTTTTAGGCCGAAATGCATTAGATTAAGAAATAGTTTAACTAGTTCTGGATAGGCAGTCAACAAAGAAGTGACATGAACCCTCTTCCACCTCTTTGTCCTGACAGCCTTTACATAAGTTGGATGTGCTTATGCCCATTCTGTCCATGCGGTGTCTCTCTAAGTCGTGACCCGTAAGGATTCGAACCAAGAGAGACAATTGCTAAGATTCAGTAGATACTCTTTTTTTTGTGATATATCTGGCCAAAGATTCCTGAAAACTCGACAGGTGTCAATTTTCGACCATCTGTCATTTGCGGTCTTGAGGAAACTTTGGTAAATTACAAGTATATTTATACTTTTCTTCCTCCAGTACTATTATAGTATTATTATAGAAAGCAAAACTATATTCACAAAATAAATGCTGCTGTTCCCCAAGGCTCCGTTTTGTCTCTAACATTATTTCTTATGTTTATAAATGATCTACTGTCTGAAACTGCTAATCCACTAAACTGCTTCCCTGATGACAGCACCCTTAGTTTTTCATACTTCTATCCTTTCCTGACTCACCTCCCACTTCTTCGAATGTCGAGTTGCAACAGCAGAATATGTTGGGCTTATTAAACTTAGATTTAAAAAGTATTGTTATATGGGGCATTAGCAATCGTGTGGAATTTAATGCTTCCAAAACTCAAAACTGTCTTCACTAGACGATATAAGAACTATTTTCCCCTTCTAATCTGGCAATTATTTATAAGGCAGAGGCAGACACTGTGCTAAAACATTTTAAGGTTAGTCATAACTCCTTGAGTGCACGTCAATTATAAAAAAAAATGTTTGAAAAAAACACTCTTTGGCATTAATATTTTAATGTTGAATGTGTCAGATTAGAATTAACTTCAGTTCAAGTTGAATAAACGAATTTCGTGAAACAGACATGTAGGTATGATTTAATCTTGATTGGTTTGTAAACGAACATTTCTCCTCTATTTGAAAAGTTGATATATTATGAAACTAGATTTTGGGGAATTATATTGTAAAGAGTGACTGATGTCTTAAGGTGAACGATAAGAATGGTGATTACTTTTTAAACACAAATAATGTTTTGTTTATTTTAGAGTTTAAATACACGTGGGCTTATTTAAAAAAAAAATTGTTTGACCCTGGAATAGAATTATTCAAAAACATTTTAACCAGTCATTGATCAGATAGCTAGAATTCTTCTAGCTTAGGAGAACTTTTGTCTGCAATGTCAACATGCTATCATAAATACTGCAGCATATGTGCATGAACTTTCATATCCTAACCCACCAACGCAGCCTAGGCAAGTCTATCTGGTTAATTATTAGCGGTTCCAAGTCGAACCAATTGATCAAAATAAGGTCAATAAAGCTATCAGCAGGGCTAAGTCCAACAAACATCTAATCTTTGATACCTTGACCTTCAGAAAACTAAGCCATGATAAGAGTGACAAAGAAATATTTGACACGGTTTTGATTGATTGGTTACTTTTTAAGCTTATACTATATGAATTGACATCCCCTTACTGACGTTTTTATTGAAATTTTAAGAGCACAGTAACTGGACTAGCTCATTTCAATATCCACATTTCTGGGGCTTAACTCTGTAATTCGATACGAAAGTAAAAATTGTTCGAAAGTTGTTTCCGATTCTAATTTCAAAAGTTACTCTGTATAACTTTCGAATCCAAAGAAAATGTTGCAAAGAAAATTTTGCAACTTTCGAACAAATGTTCCGGACTCGAGCTGTATTTTGTCAAAAATGACATTTTAAAATCAACAAAAAGTCAAATACATGATTCGTTTATGATTTATTAAATTTATTCGTTGTTATTGAAGTTAACTATGGATATAGATTTATTTACATTGTGGCTTGATGAAGAAACTTGTGCTGAAGAAAGAATTCAAAGAAAGATAATAAAAGACAATTCTAACTTAATGGGTTTATCAAGTAAAAGGTAATGTGATATAAAACAAAACTTAATGACGAAATCATTTATCTATACTAAATATTTTTTCTAGTTTTATAAAAAATTTTCGTCTTTCAAAAGATGCATTTATGTATAAGAAGAATTCTGCACAAAGATCTCCGATTATTCGCTAACAAAGTTCTATTGACTCAGCAATCGAAGGCGCACGACAATCCGTTTCGTTATTGCTTCGCAGTTTGGCCATTAAAGCAGCTTGAATTGGACAACGATTGTGGGCCAAAAATCATCTTTTCTGACGAGGTGCATTTTGATCTCGGTGGCTACGTTGACAAACAAAATTGCCACATCTGGGGCTTGAAAAACCCGTACGATATTGTCCAGGGGCTTAACTTTGTAATTCGATACGAAAGTAAAAATTGTTCGAAAGTTGTTTCCGATTCTAATTTCAAAAGTTACTCTGTATAACTTTCGAATCCAAAGAAAATGTTGCAAAGAAAACTTTGCAACTTTCGAACAAATGTTCCGGACTCGAGCTGTATTTTGTCAAAAATGACATTTTAAAATCAACAAAAAGTCAAATACATGATTCGTTTATGATTTATTAAATGTATTCGTTGTTATTGAAGTTAACTATGGATATGGATTTATTTACATTGTAGCTTGATGAAGAAACTTGTGCTGAAGCAAGAATTCAAAGAAAGATAAAAAAGACAATTCTAACATAATGGGTTTATAAAGTAAAAGGTAATGTGATATAAAACAAAACTTAATGACGAAATCATTTATCTATACTAAATATTTTTTCTAGTTTTATAAAAAAATTTCGTCTTTCAAAAGATGCATTTATGTAAGTATAAGGAGAATTCTGCACAAAGATCTCCGATTATTCGCTAACAAGGTTCTGTTGACTCAGCAATCGAAGGCGCACGACAATCCGTTTCGTTATTGCTTCGCAGTTTGGCCATTAAAGCAGCTTGAATTGGACAACGATTTTGGGCCAAAAATCATCTTTTCTGACGAGGTGCATTTTGATCTCGGTGGCTACGTTGACAAACAAAATTGCCACATCTGGGGCTCGAAAAACCCGTACGATATTGTCCAGAAGCCAGTCAGCCCTATCACAAATTTCATCGTAATCGAAAACTTCTTACGAATCCCGAAAAAAACTATCATTATAAAATCAACGAGAATTTCAAATTGATTTTGTTTGGTATTCATATTTTTGTTCGTGGTTTCCCTTTGAAATAAGAAATAAAATGCACGACTTTTTACTTTGGAATTCAAAATACATTTTATAAATATAAAACATGGATCGTTGGAGCCGTTTTCGAGATAAATAAGATTATGCATTATACGGGTGTATGGGGGGTACCGTTTGTTTTAGAGCTAAGAAAAAAATCTCAATTTCTCCTCTAGTGAATCACCGAAGTACCGAGTTTGAAGAAAATACCTCCAGTGGCTTAGGCTCTACATCAAGGTACAGACATACAGATATACGGACATAAAGACAGACAGAAGGAATCGTCGGACCCACTTTATTCGTCTTCGCTATTACCGTAATGTCAACTTTGATCAAAATCCCGAGTTTGATTTTTTTTTCCAAATGCAGAACTTGCCCTATAGTACCTAATATCGCAAGTAAAAATCATCAAAAATATCATCATATTAATATTTATTATGTTTTCTTCAATTAATTTATAATTATAAAATAAATGTACATACAATTTAGCTTTATCAAAACTTTTCCGGATGGCTATTAGATATCGAATGAAATTTCAGATATTCGAATGTATTTAGCAACGAAAATAGAGTTGTAAAGTACGACATTTCCGAATTTCGAGCAAATGTATCTAGATAAATGAAACTCTGATTTCAATTTCCGATGTTCGAATAACGCAGTACATATTTTCCGAATTCGAACGATTTAGCTTTAGAATCGAATTACAAAGTTAGGCCCCTGTTTCTGTTGCCGACAACGCTGCTTGCAAGCGAAGTCAAAATCTATTAGATTAACTTAAAAACTTTCTAATGAGAATAAAAGCTTCAAATACATTACAATACGAACTTACTCTCATATAAATGAGTAAAAATTGTACTATAAATTTTACTAGGGAAAATGTTCAAAAAATAAAATCCATTTTCTAAATGACTAAAAAATACCTCCGCAAGTAGTTGGAGCTAAAAATAGAATGTCATTTCTTAGCAAATATTATGCAAGAACAAAAATTATAAATCATTGTAGTGGTTTAAAAAAAATAAAAATAATAGATGGTTTTATGGTAGGTACAGTCAGTAATATCTTAATTTAAAAATTGTGTGTAATGAATTATATATCGTAAAAATCAATCGAAAAAAAAAATTACCAAAATTCTTTATAGGGGTTTCGAGAAAAATAAGATTTTCGAAAACCATTTCTTAGTATTTATACGGTGGGTACCATTATTTTAAAATAAAAAAAAGTATCTTTGTTTCATTTTATAGATTGTTTTAAAAAACTTTTAATTATAAAGTTTTAGGAAGATCGAGCATTTTCTTTTACTGAGTTTAAAAAAAATGATTTTATTTAAATACAAAAAAATGTGTTTGAAAATCTTAATACACAATAGCTGTGTTTTATTTTCCCCGAGATCTGATCCAGATTGGATCTTCATTCAAAATTACATGTATAACAAAAACAACACAAGGCCCTGTTTTGTTTGTATTTGTTGTTTTACATGTTATTTTGAAAATCCGGATCAGATCTCGGGGAAAATAAAACACAGCTAATACTATTCAAACTTTTGGGGAGCTTAAGCATAAGAAAAAAGATCAAAATCGGCTGTACCGTTTTTGAGAAAATCAAAAACAAACAAAAATTGGTTTTAATGGAGTACCAATAATAACCATTTTTCTGAAAGTTTTTTCAAGGATTAACTTTTTACTTCAACTAAATGATTTTTTTTTTTTAAATGTATGGAACGGTTTTTGAGAAAAGAAATATTTTATAAAATTTCGAAAAAGATTCGTATGACAGTGATCATTATTTTTAGTAAGGGCATAACTTGCCATGTAAAGTATGTAGTATCTGCATAAGCATATACGTTGTGTTCATAAAAATAGCAGTGCTCCCCAAATAAAACAAAAAGGCTTTCATTATCAACGTTATAATATATTTCACTTAACTTCTAATGACAATTTAAGGTATGTCATTTATATTAATAGAAAAAAATTAAGATTAATTTTTTACCGTTACTTTTATCACAGTAAAAAGCGTTTTTAAAATTTATGGCTGTTCACAAAAATAGCAGTGCATCTGAATGTTCTGAATCTATAAGGCAAAAAGTTAGAAAAACTGTAAAAAAGTTATATGAAACTATATTGATATTTTAGCTTATCATTAATACTTCGTAGCATAACCATTGTTTTTTATAACGGAAATGCATCTGCGTGGCATGGAGTCCACTAAAGTTTGACACCTCTTGACTGGTATTGCGTTTCACGAATCTCGCACTACTTCCCACAATTCTTTCGAATTCTTTGGTTTCGCTTCATGAACCGCATTCTTAACATCCCCAACAAATTTTCAATGGGGTTAAGGTCGGGGGATTGAGCGTGCCACTTCATAGCGCATAACTTGTTCTCCTGGAACTATGATTTTGCCCATTTTGAAGTGTGCTTTGGGTCATTGTCTTGTTGGTATACCCAAACCAACGGCATTTCCTTTTCAGCATAGGATAACATGACCTCCTCGAGAATTTTAACATATTCAGCTGCATCCATTATACCCCTAATGGGCGAGATAGGTCTAACCCGATGGTAAGAAAAGCAAGCCCATATCAAAATTTTCGCTCCGCCATGCTTCACTGTTTTCACAGCGTATCGTTTGCTGCATTTTGTGGTCTTTTCACATACTCCCGACGACCCTTGGATCCAAAAAGAACGACTTTGCTCCACAGAATATTCCTCCATTTCTCTCGTGGCCAATCTCGATGGGCTTTGGCAAACTCCATTCTCTTTGCACATGCCTTTTTGTCAACAATGGTACCTTGCGTGGACTTCGGGCTGGTAATTTGGCATCCAAAAGACGTCTTCGTACGGCTACAGCGCTTACAGACAGTTCAAGCTTATCTTTAATTTCTCTGGAGCTTATGGAAGGGTTCTGTTTAGCTAACTGAATAATTTTTCTCTCAGTTCTAAGACTCGTCATCCTTTTTGGGCCGCGTGTTTCCGGTTTATTCTGCCATTTTATAGCGTTACTTATCTTTTTTGCTGAACATCCTAGGATTTCCTGAATATCCTGGTAAGTTTTCCTCTCCAAACGTAGTTTTCTTATAAAACTTCGAATTTCTTCGTTGAAATTTTTTGACCGACCCATTGTTTATTTTTGAGCTAATATTTTATAATTTTTTCTATAATATTATCTTGAGAATACTTAAAAATGCAAATAGTAAAATTTTTACTTACCGAAAAATAAAAAAAAAGAGAATGTTTAACACTTTTTAACTTTAAATGCAAGACACTGCTATTTTTATGAACACGCTATATTCAGAGAGCTTGAACAAATGCGTCTACAACGGAAAAAGTAAGGTTCAATTACAAACTCAAAGCCTGAGGTATAAAAATGAAAGACCGTTAGATGCAAATATCAGGTTAATTTTTTTTGTAAGAATCTGCGTCTTTAAAATTATTGACTAAGTAATAAAGTGTGACCAGCACTGCTATTTTTATGAACACAGCTGTACATGTGTTGGACAAAACTAAAGTACTGAAAAATATAACATTGGAAACATACGAATAAAAAGTGAAAACACTCGTGATACTTTTATAATTTTTATTTTTTCTTAATCACAACATATTATTCTACATATAATTTACAGCTTTTAATTTGATTTTAAATCTTTACATATTTCTAAAAAATAAAAATAGTTCAAAAAAAAGTAGCTGGACAAAACTAAAGCACATGTACCGCATTTCTGCTTACAGTTATCGAATTTTGCCGCTTACTTCTTAAATGCTACTACCTACTTTCACTTGTTATTTTGTCAAGCATGTTCTAGGCAAAACAAAAAAAGTTAATCGCGGATCTTTGATGGTGCTAACAATGGTCAAAGCTAATGAATAATTTAAAATTTAAATAAAAAATATTAAAATGGCGCGGAATAAATATTCCAATAAGTTAAAAGAAAAAATAGTGTCCGACTTTCAAAGCGTTGAATCAATTACATTTATTAGCAATAAATATGGTATAAGGGTTCAACCTCGGAATAGTTAAACCGAGCCGAAGCAGTTATTTCGGGTTTACGCCACGTCAAACAAATCCTTATTTATAAATTATTTTCTTAGCCGTTTTAGCTACGCCTTCCTTATGTCGAATATACTTTCAACAAAATTACCAATCTTAACTCTGGTCATTAGAAATGTAAGCAAACTCGAGCTGATTTCCATTATTAGTCATTTTATTTTAATTGTATGCATATATGGAAAATTGGATTGTATAAAGATCAAATCTTATAAATGAATTTACCAACCACATTGGGTACGCAATACCGTACAACTGTAAGAGCGTTCGAAAAATGTAAATAATATATTAATGCAAAATATCCATTTTGTCTTTGTAACAAATGAAAAAAATTGTATACACTCCTTTTTGTAAAATTCAACCGATGTCATGTCAAAATGACATTTAGATACTAAAACGGCTTTAAACCTCATATGAACCAGTTTTAGCTTATTTCGTTTCTATCTCTCGTGCATTTTGTTTATAAATAAGCTTTTCAGGACTAGAGTCGTTGTAAAGTCGAAGTAACTTTACTCCGTCGCTAAAACGAGTTAGTTATATAAGGCTGATAGAGTTTAGTTAAGCTTATATAAAAAAGCTTATGATACAAATATTTCTGTAGAAATTAATTTCTTTTATTAATATTGCGACCACTTACCTACAATGGTGATTAAATATGCGATGACGTATGATATAATACCTATCCAAACTATAGCCATTGCAAATGTTACAAATCTCCAAGATGGATGCCGTCTACTATCAGGAACTGTTATCCACAGCAAAAAAGTCATAGGCCATCTAAGAAGATAAACAATTGTACAAGAACCACGCATATTCCACGGATCATCAGCAAAGTCTGAAATTATTTCGAATTTTGTTTTTGAATAGTTTAAAATCAAAACCCGAATTATACTAACCACTTTCGACGCTGCAAATACTATCTGTCATTGATGAATTTTTTTCATATTTCCCAATGACATCACAAGATAAATTATGGGTGGATGCGCCAGGTAAAATTTTCTCTTCTGTAACGGTTCCCAGAAGAGGGCTTATTTCGTTGACTTGTCGAAATGGACGAACTCTTGATTTCCTTCTAACTTTCGAGATCAATTTTCTCGCTTTTCTAGCCATAACATCATTCCAGTACATTGCTGTAGTTGGTTATTTTTAAAACAATACGAGTACTAATATTTATTTGCAATTAAGTTTTACGAAACTGACCTGATATATAGAAGAAATAGGCTAATACCAAAAATAAAGCCTCATACCACATGACGATACCATCATAAAGTGTACAAATCAAACCCAGTACTGCCAGACAATACATCATTGAATCTCTCGTTACTGGCCACCAGTCTAAATTGATCATCTGTCAACAAAAAGTTAAAAACATTTCTACATATTACAAGGTTTTTCTATTGGAACCTGTCCTCCGAAAAGACCACAACATGCTGGGACCGCAAGAATATTAAATACTGCTGAACCAACGATAGTTCCAACACCAATATCTCCTTTTGTGATAAACGTTCCCACACAGTTAATGAAAAGTTCAGGACTCGACGTAGCAGCAGCCATAAATGTTGCACCAACTATATCTTCTTGCATATTAAGTCCTAAATAGATTAAGCAAAAATAACTGTTATTAATGAATTATAAATCATACTTAACCACCTACTAAGACACATCTGTTCTATAGCTGGCACAAAGTAATCATCACAAATTACCGCAAGAAACCAGAAGCAGTAGCAAACCAAAAAGACATGAATCAGGATACCGCCATTTTTACGTTGCGATCTAGTAAAACCATCCGATGGAAACTCATTGATTGCCGGTCTAGTACAATTATTTGAAGGGTTAAAGATTTCTGAGGACAAAATGGCGATTGTTTCGTTTTCATCGTTGTTTGGTGTTTGTTTAGCGAATGATTCGACGGAAGGAGTTTTAAACTGTACGGGAACTGGTTTGGTTAGGAGATCATTTGGTATGCCTAAAAGATTGCGACCATTTCGAATTCCTGCAGATTAAAAGAGAAAAACTAAATAAATCAATTAATACTGTTTACTGTATATATAAATAAGGTAGGGGAAGGGATAGAACCTTCCTGGACAGGCTTCTTGATGACCACATAGCAATTACTTCGTACCAGCGTTACCACTTCTGGACAAAAAGTCGAAGTAGATTTGAAGAAAAAAGTGAAGTAACTTGAGAAAAATCGAAGTAGATTTGAAAATGACTTTTTACTTGCATTTAGAAAAAAATTGAACTAAAGATTTTTAGCAGTTGACATTACAACACGAAAAAGGAGTGATTCAGTCTGTCTGCGAAATTTTCATAAGATTCGTGCGCACATGTAAAATTACTTGTTTGTGTATTTATATAGCGTTGAACCAAATTTTGTTCATGGAAATTCTGGGGTTTCATACTACCTAGAGTGAAATAGAGAAAAAGAAGTAGATTTGGGCTTTTTATTGTAAAATTGAAGTAGGTTGAAACGAAGATTTTTAAAAGGAAGTAGATTTCAGTATTTTGCTGATGGTGCGAAGTAGGAAGTAGATTTTAAAATATTTTGAAAAAAAGAAGTAGATCTACTTCAATTGAAGTAAAGTGGTACCACTGCTTCGTACGTAATTTTTATTTTCTCTAAGTTCCTTGAAAAAAAAAATATAGAGGCTTTAATCGTCGCTCTGTTCGTGTGACAAGCAGACGGTTTCATTCGTCTATAAGTCTTCGTATGTAGGTTCAATGCAGATCGATCTAGAGCCTGATTCAGTTCAAGTTTGCTGCAGATCATTTGAGTGTAAGATTGTTCCTCAAATTTAGTACCAGTTTTTATAATAAGCCTGAAGTTCACAGTTTTTGGCAAAGCTTTCTTTCTTAACTTTACCTTAACCTTTTTTCCAAACGATGTAAATAATATTTTATTACAAAATTTACAAAAAAAAAATTAATAAATAAAGAAAAAACCGTTAAAAAGGAAGTGAATTGCGAATGCTGATTAAACACTATTTCTAACTTCACGCAAACCAAACAAAAGGTTGACAAATATTATGGGGGCTCTTCACCATCGATTGGAACCGATCGCCACTGGCTTACTCAATATCGGTACGGTCGTTCCAGCATAAGTTACCCCGAACGTCGCCGTCGGTTGGTCCCCAAATTTAGGTCACCACACCAGAAATGGTCGATAAAATCCTTGGTTGATAATGGACGATCAGCAAGTGAAGTAAGCTTGAAGAGGCCATACATTTATAGTATGTACTCGTATCAGTAATTTCGATAATACATATATAAATATTTGGACATAAAAAAGCTTTCCACAAAATGGGTGCTGCGATTGCTTGCAACTTCAAAGGAGTGTTTGGCAATTTTCAATGGTTCGATGTGCATGGCTGAAACATGGATTCAACACAACACTCCAAAGACAATGATAAGCAAAAGAGAGTTTGTCAGAAAACAAGGTTATATCGACCTTGAAAAGGGTAAAACGATCATTGGGCGCCGCATCCTACGCAGAGCTGTTGGATCGATTCCTTAACTTCAAGTCTTATCTGGCCATGTATAAAGCACTTCTTTGTTTGAAAATTTATCCAATTAATGATTCTACAAACGATGGAATTTCCGGCGGCCCAAAAAATATTTTAAAATCCGTTCAATTTTTTAATCTGATTTTTTTTTATAAAATTAAATCTGATTGATATCTACCTGGCCTAACAATATTATTAGGGTGACCTTATTTGATTTTGCTCAAAAAATCCTTCAAAGTGTCTTATTCTCAGTCCCCTGACGTGTCCCCAGTGCGTTTTCGTAAAGAAAAATTATTACCGTTCTCTTATTTCAGGTATCATACTAAAATGAATCCCACCGAAGTTACGCCAAATAATACATCTTTACTACGAAATAGATAAATATTTTTTAGTAATTGATTTTATTACAAAAAAAACTTAATTAAACTTTGTCCCCCGTATTTCATATCAGTCCCCTGGAATATTGAAACGGTCGAAAAAATCAAAAACTAGGATATCGATCGAGTTTCCAGTACTGGCAATTTGAAGTACCAAGTCTCCTTACAATAAAATTGTGGTGCAACTCGATTCTGTTTCTTATGTTAGTATTGTGAAAAAGACATTTGTGCAAGAAGTCGTGGATTGTCCGTTTAGTTTATCAGTCCTCTGGTGAGGTTTTACAAAACAAGTTTGTATGTAAGTAGGCATATTTGTTAGCAGTATAGTATAGGTTTAATAAAACTGTATCTAATATTATATATATATTTTTGTTTTTTTTAAGTAAAGCCTTAACATCTTTTTTGCGCAAAAACCATTAAAAACCTTAGTCCCCTGGCCTCAGTCCCCTGCCTTATAAATGAAGAAATGATCTTTTATTCAGAAACCTGAGAAATTTTTAGTTATGTTGAACTTCGAACTTCATTGCGAAATATTTTTAATTTTTTTAAAAATAATATAATTTATTTTAAATTGATTCTAAGTAGAAAAAAATATTTAATTATATTCTTTTAATAATAAAGTTATATGTATTAACCATGAATTTGTATGTTTATGAAGACTAATTAAATTTAATTTCTATTTTTCAATGTGTACCCAAGAGAAAATACAAAAAAAATAAAGATTTATTCAGTGCCCTTAAAAAAACTCAGTCCCCTGAACATCCTTTTTCAAATGTCCTTGAAATCGTCATTTTTTATTTTTTTAACAACAACAATGCAAAGAGACGTTCTAATGATCAACTAGAACAACTTTTACGTCTTTTGGCTTTCAAAAATGTCGTGTCGAAATTTGTAACTTGCATTCCATTGTTTGTAGAATCACCCAAACATGTTTTTGCTTTATAATAATTTTCAACTCTTCATCAATGGAAACTGTGGTGAAATTTCAAAACATGTACCAAATTTATGCACTGATTTATGAAACGTAAGCGATTCTGTCAAATTAATGGTTGGGTGTGTGTTAAGAAGTTATACATTCATTGGGCGTTTTTCTTTTTTAGTTCAGAATAGAACCTGAACTGTCAAACAAAATCGTGTTTCTTTTTTAGCTCAGAGTGTATAACAGTTCAAATTTGTGTTTCTTTTTTCGTTTAAAGCGTGTTCAGAGATTGTTCAGAGCGCACTCTATGAGCTCGGTATAAAATAGCTGAGCAGAGAGAGTTAAATGCTGAAAACATTCTGACAGACAGGAAAAAAACTCAAAAACTCGCTTGTGCTTATAAAATAATTCAGAGCTCTTAGAACACGCTCGATTCGGAGAAAGTTCGGAGCATGTTCGACATGCTCGTGCTCTGTTCCGTGCTTTACTGTGAATGAAAAACGCCAATTAAAAGCCTAATAAGGAAAGTAAAAGTCCTTCACCCACTATCACATTTATTGTATTGATAATTGCTTACTCCCGGTTTTCCGTCGTTATAAATAGAGATTAAAAAAAAAAAATAAAGATACTAAGAATTGGGCAATTTTAAAACATCAAGTTTTTTGTTCCAAATCGGAGGTAATTTAAAATACATTTTGTAAATATAAAACATGGATTTAATGAGATAAAAATGTTCAAATGCACTAAATTTCCGTCTGATTTATAAAAAAATATAAATTTAACCAAACAAAGTTTAAAAATCGTTTTTTATTAAAGTAAATGTACTCCATGCCGTTCTCGAGAAAATAAGATTTTGCACGATGGCTGTATGGGGGGTACCGCTAGCTTTGGAGCTTAAACAAAAATCAGTTCATTAACGGCTCTAACGATTTTAACCAAAATTTTTATGCAAGGGCTCCTTTAAATTTGAAAAAATATGGTCTATAAAACTTTTCGAAAAAATAGCTTTTAGATTTTTAAAAAATAATATTTTTTTTTTGAAAATTCAATATTTTGAAAACGGGTACACGATTAAATTCTTAAATAACGTCTAAAAACGTATATCATAAATACTAAGAATTTGTCTATCAAATTTTTTTTTTTAAATTTAAGGAAAATTTAGTTCACAAAAAACATGTTTCAGTATGTCTGTATGTCTGTACCTATTTTATTCAAACTCGGAACTTAAGGGTCTTTAGTGATTTCCTAGAGGAGAAATTGAATTTTTGTTTAGCTCCAAAACTAACGGTACCCCTCATACACCCGTAATGCAAAATCTTATTTATCTCGAAAACGGCCCAAATGATTTGATAAAAACAAAAAAAAATAGGTGTGCTATTATGGGCAGGGCATGGACTATATTTTGAATAAAAAAAATTCTAGGAAAAAATGATATTAAGGGTACCTGTCATAGAACCTTTTTTTTCATTTTCGACTTTCTCATTAAGGGCTCTAACGAATTTTACCAAAAATTTTCAACTGGAGCTCCCTTAAGTTTAAAATAATCACCCCTATTACAGAATTCGGCGAATGAGCTAAAGTGACAGTTTCAATTCATTTCCAAACTTTTGCTATTACTGAATCCGAAGAATGAAAGTTGAACGAATGTCGGTAACAATGCCTGCACACTTGACATTTTGTTCAACTTATATGGTATTACAGAATACGCAATCCATTCGCACTCCATACAATTTCTATCATTTTACATTCGCACCAATTTCGAGACGAATCTGAAGTGAATTTTTGATTAAACGAAAATAAACAATGGAGAGTACAAAAATGTAAGTCAAAAGCTTATCATACTGAATGCTAAAGTGTTTGTTTAACAAATTTTAATAGAAAACGCACAAATAGCAACGCAATCAGAAAGCAAGAAATCTAAAAAAAAAAAAAAAAGAGCACACGGTTGGTTTTGAACCGTCCCCCATCTTCGTACAAACCACTCTCAACGATGCTTAATATGATTGATCGAAAGCGATACTATTATCACAGCCTAGGCCAGTTGAATAAATGTTTGTAGCTGACAGTGTCGATACGAAAGTTCATAAATGATAAGGTAATTTTAGGAATCGACAATGTAGTTCATCCGACGAATTTCATAATTGAGTTTTACAGCGGATGCGAATCAAGTCAACTCACCGGGAGTAAAATTCTGCGAATTCTGTAATAGACATGAATATTGTACATATATAAAAATATTCGAAAAAATATTTTTTGGGTTAACTATTATTTTCTGAAATTATTTCCCAAAATCTATATTACAAAATACTTAAAATTGGCATGCCAAATTTTTTTCTTGAAAAATTTTTAAGAAATTTTTTATATAAAAAAATGTATTTAATTATAAAACGATTTTTAAACTTTGCTTGCATACATTCATACTTTTATAGAAATCAGACGGCAATTTAATGCATTTGATTCATCATTAAATCCATGTTTTATATTTGTTTATTATATAATTTTTAAATTTTAAAGTATTTTTACATAAGAGCGATCCAGTCGTGCATTTTATTTATCGTTGTTTTAACGGACTATACTCTAGTGAAATAGCCAGCTGCATTCCTCCCCTTACACAGTTCAACCGTAATACTCGCACTAGTGTACTAGTACAGAGATTCGTTCTTTGGCCGTACTACGCGAATGTAGAATACCTTACCACGCTCTGTCTTTCCCCGTCATTGTTATGTTCAAGAATTCAAAACGAATGTACACCGACACTTCCTTTCAAAACCCTCCCTTTTTACTTGCGACTTATATGTACTATACAAGTTATGCATTCGTAAAAAGAATCGAACTCGAGATTTTGATCAAAGTTGACATTACGATGATAGCGAAGACCAAAAAAGTGGGTCTCGCAATTCTGTCTGTCTGTCGGTTCGACTACAGCCTAAACGGCTCGGCCGATTTTCTTCAAACTTGGTAGATATGGGTTTTAATTTTTTCCCCCCGGACGTTTTTCCTTTTTTTTTTAAGAACAAAAATAACGGTACCTGCCATACGATTTTTTTTCGAAATTTTATAAATATTTTTTTTTATCAAAAACTGTCCCACAGAATTTTTTAAAAAAATTTCAAAAATTTCATTTGGTTAAAACTAGCTAATGGTTGAAAAAAATTTTACAAAAAATTGTTATTTTTGGTAGCCCCCCTGGGTCCATTTTTTTTGTTTTTGATTTTCTCGAAAACGGTACAGCCGATTTAAACCATTTTTTTTATGCCAAAGCTCCTTCAAAGTTTCAATATTATTACATATTCAAATTTTCATTTTTTAATTTTTTGGATTTAAAAAAAAATTCAAAATTTTTTTTTGGAAACTCAATATTTCGAAAACCCCATGTTCGATTTTTTTCAAACTTGACAAATAAAAGTTTCTTAACATAATGTACAAGATTTGAGAAAAAAAATTTCTTTTATCTAAAACTAACGGTACCTTCCACACAAATTTAAAAAAATGGTTTTCGAAAATCGTATTTTTCTCGAAAACGGTTCCGAGAATTTTGCTAATTTTTTTTTTCTTTTGATCAATCTTTACGATCTATAATTTAATAAAAAAAAATTGATATCTAGATATTACTGACTGTACCTCCCATAGAACGATTTTTTCGAATTTTGAATTTCTCATTATCGGCATAACGGATTTTAAAGAAATTTTTTATAAAGAAGCTCCTAAAAAGTTTAAAAAACATTGCATTTAAAAACTTAAGAAAAAATATTTTTTCAATTTTTAGAAAAAAAAGTAATTTTTTTTTTAAATTCGATATCTCAAGAACGGCTTAGTATCTTTTTTGGAAATAAGACTTTTATTCGTACAATAATAAAAACTTAAGGTTGGCGTACCAACATTTTTTCTTAAAAATGCTTTAAAAATTTTGTACATAAAAGCTTATTTTTTTAAGGAACCACTACAATGACTTATAATTTTTGTTCCTGCATAAATTCATATTAGTATAGCATTCTGTTGTTATCTCTTACTACTAAAAGAACTTAAAAAATTCATTTTATCCTTATGAACAGTTTTCTTTAATAACATATCCGTTTTTAAAATTCCTAGTCTATTACATAGAAGCAAGTTCGTGCGACTCAGTCGTGCATTTTATTTTTAAAAAATTTTAAGGAAAATGTAGTACACAAAAAACATGTTTCAGTATGTCTGTATGTAAGGGTCTTTAGTGATTCCCTAGAGGAGAAATTGAATTTTTGTTTAGCTCCAAAATTAACGGTACCCCTCATACACCCGTAATGCAAAATCTTATTTATCTCGAAAACGGCTCAAACGATTTTGATAAAAAAAAAAAAATAGGTGTGCTATTATGGGCATGGACTATATTTTGAATAAAAAAAATTCTAGGAAAAATGATATGAAGGGTACCTGTGATAGAGAGAATAATTTTTGCGCGCTCTAGGTCAATAAAACAAGATGTTACTGGTTAAGCGACGTTTCGAGCATGAATACGCTATTCTTCAAGCCTTTTTATTTGAAATTTAAACAACAAAAAAACTTTATGTCAGTAAAACATATTTAAACAAAATACAGTGTCATTGCAGTGTTCCAAGTGTGAATAATATTTTATAAATGTCTTGATGTTGTTAAAACGAGTTTTTTAATTTTCATTGTAAGTTTCTTTGACACTGTATTTTGTAATTATAAAAAAAACTTTAGCATAGCGAATAATTAAGGCAACAAATACTGCAATGTCCTGAAGAGAGTAAAATTTTTTGATCAATTGTAAAAAATACACGAAATGACATTCTTTTTGTCAAATCAGTAGAAAAACGATGTTATGGTATGGAATAATTTTTCTTTCGCACTTGTGGTGTAGTATACACAAATCCGCTAGCTGATAAAGAAATTTTGAACAGGTGTTCTTTAACGCTTAAAAAAACCACTGCGTAAGCTTTTCCCTCTGTCGTGGTCTCCTGGGCTATTTCCAAATAGATGGAAAACAGTATTTGTCCAGACTGTCCCCAAAAAAGGTGAATTTTATTTAAGATCTAACTATCGGCAATTACGTCCTTTCTTTCTTCAGTTTTCAGCTCAAGAAATATTTTAAAGGACGAAAGTGTTTTAATGACCCTAGTACAGCTTTCGTAGGAACAGTTTCACCAGAGATCTTATGGTATATCTCACCGAACAGTGACACCAATCTTTATTTGGTTTTGTACAGCTTCATTTCATTTCCATAAAAATGTCAAAACATTTAAACAAACGATTTTTTTATTGAAAAAATGGATTATCGTTGTTTTGGGATTAAATTTGTTGGCTGATTGGTGATTTGTAATTAATTTGTTTTTATTTCAAAAGTTCTTAGTAGGCTACTTGATCATATTGGATTAATTTTTATTTTAATTTTATATGGCTGATTAGAAGAAATGGCCTTTTTGAAGTTTTATCGTCCATTTCTATATGGACTTCAATAAGAAAAGAAGCCTTTTATGAACCATTGAAAAATAATCTCCAAGGGCGATATCTACTCCTTGTACACCTTACACAAAATCTACGAACAAACCTTTTTTTTAATAATAATAGCGCAAGATTTTAAACAGCCTAGTGTTATGGTATAAGTATGATACTAGTTAACAATTTGCTAACTTTAAAATAGTTTACTAAATCATTTGTAGTTTTAAACATTTTCTAAATAGTATCGTGCTAAGGCAATTTTTTATACGTTGCTTTTGAACACACCTAAAACAATGTCAGTTTGTGGAACAAAATAATGTACAGACCTTTTTTAACTTTTGTAAATGTCAAGTCATATGTCATATGAAGCACCATACTAAAATAGCTATTCGATGATTTTAACTTAAATAAAATGTTATAGAAAGTATGATGCTTAACTCAATTAAAATTTAAAAAATTGTCGTTTTTAACAAGTATCATAATATAGTTTTAACATCGCACTAATTCGAACAGTGCCTCTCTATTTTTAACGGTTATTAACTTCTGTTTTATTTATTGTTACAGATCCGCGACTGCGTAGGCTTACAAAATATTGTTGATCTAAAAGTAATAATTTAATTTAATTTAAACAAAAATCTTTTAACTATCAAGAATAACTATTATTATTCTGTTGTAAACTTTTGATATGAATGCATTTTTTCTCCTTTAGAAAAATTATGAAAAAATCAAGAACTTGCATTATTGTATTCGGAGATTTTTTGGGATGAATATACTCGTACATACCAAAAGTCTAAAATGAAAATTTACTTACGATCAAGACTTTCCAAATCACGGGAACTGAAGGCCAAAATAATTGAATAAACTCCAACAACCCCTAAGAAAATTACAAAGCGGATGCGCAATGCGATATTGATTCGACGCTTTTGCAACGTTATGCCAGGATTAAAAAACACTTTGTTCATTCTATTTTAAAATTGAATGTTGTATATTTTGTGGCTTTTGATTATTAAAAAAATGACAGCAAAAATAAGTTAATTTACATCCGTACAATTTAAAAGGTTAGTTAAGATCCTTTCAGTTTTAACTTTGAATTTGAAGTCACCATGGAATTCAAAAAACCGTACTGAAGGAAAACCAAAGCTTTTTATACAAAATTCACGCTGATCAGAGTGTCCAAATAATTGTATGTTCATAGTTTGTCGAAGCAAATACATTTTTTTTTATCACCACGGATTACCGATGCCACTCGAATAGATAAGCACGTTCGGAAATTTTTGAGAAAAGAAAAGCGGATGCACTTTAATGCGACAGTATGCGTTTAAAAGCGAAAACACATATACACATATTCCGTGAAAATACAAATTTAAAATACATAAGGCTAAAACCTTACTTTTGGGTGCAATTTTTCATTCATCATTCAATTATAAAAGGTCTGATGGTTATTTTTCCATTATTTACTTTTTGATTAAATACAATAATTTCTCAATTATTTGCAGAGTATAAATATAAGGTTATGGGTTTATCTCAAGCGTTGGAAATATTCCATTTAAAACAAATAAAGGATTTATTGACAACAATGATCATTATAAAAATGTTGAAGTAACGAATCTTAGTTTAGTTTTAATTTTAAGAACGAACTGCGAGTACGTTCTTATCCACGTGTTTTCCAAGACTACCTGAGCTCTCAGACAACACTTTATTTGCATCTTCAACATAAGACTCATAATACCATTAAATTACCTTCAATAATTACAATATGGCCTTTTTCGCACTTGACAAATCGAAGCTATTGCATTTAGGTCGAACCACATACCGTTCTTATCATCGGAGATTGGAAACACGACACAGCATACAATCCCCAATGGTTTTAATGATAGTCCTGAAGATAGAGTTGTAAATTACATGTTTTTCATTTTGCTTACACGTTTTATTCACGTTTTCTGCATTTTTATTTTTTTTCTGATGCTACATACATACTGTGGGACATAGTCCTTTATTTATATGCTTACTTAAAAAAATTAAAGAAATAAATGAACAAACGATTAAGTAATATTTCTAAATTCACATCCAAGCTAAAAGAATATCAATTAAAATTTAAATCATAGTGAGTATAGACCTTATTTTAAATTTGCTTAAATATACATGATAGAATACAAATCTATTTTTCCATTTCGTTCTAATTCCAAACAATCAAAACGTTTGTTTCTTAAGGCTTTTAGTTTTTATTACTACAGTAGATATAAATAAAGTATCTTTATCTATCACGGCCATCCTGCAACATGCATCGCTCTCGATGCAAAATAACAATAACAAAAAATAAGTAATTATTATTATATTTTTTTTTTTAATTTAAAAGTCAGAATAAAGATAAACATTAAACAATATCTTAAAACAATATTTAATCCATAAACAGTTTGTTTTCTTCTTGATTATAAAGTCTGCTTATTCCATTTTCTTTTTAATTCTTGCCAGCATCTAAAACAAAACCAGTTTTAATACTATTCTAACAGGCTCAATAATTTTGAAAATAGCTAGTAGCACAAATTAAGTTCAAAATAAAATCGAATCTTATAAACCATCCTTACAATTGTTCAGAGGCCATATTAAGCTTGTCTATTGTACGAACTTAACACAAAAGTTAAGTTTGTTCTTAAATCAATTTCCACAATAGCTCAGAGGCAATCTTAAGCTTGTCTATTGTTTAAAACAAACACTAAAAAACATAAATAAAATGCTACCAGTAATCTTCACAATAGCTCAGAGGCAATCTTAAGCTTGTCTATTATTATTATTATTATTATTTTTTTTTTTTTTTTTTTTTTATTTACCTTTACATCTTTTCATTAGAATCATCTTTTATAATTGGTTTTAAGGATTCCCGTGATGCTGTTACCACTGTGTTTGAGTGTCCTCGCTTTAACTTATATCGGTCAAAAGGTAGAATTCCAACAACCTCAAATACACTTTGAGTCCTTGATATTGAACATCCAACTTTGATTTGCGAATCTGTTTGCTTTTATAGACAACTTTTGTTCCAATTTCCAATCTTGTTGGTTTAGTTTTGTTAAGATCAAATCTTAATTTCATTTTAACAGCGTTTTCTTTTATTCTTTGATCGGCTAATTCTCTTATGGAAACTATATCATCATATTCCGGTTCTAAATTCAATTGAGAAAATAAGAGTCGAACTTGTGGAGTTCTTCCATTTATTCCAGTAAGTATTTTCAAAGGCGATAATTTCGTAGTTTTATGTACTGTCGTGTTTAATGCTAATTGTATTCGACTAAGGTAAGTTGTCCATTCCAAGTTTTTGTCAAGATTGGTCTTTAAAAGGTTCGATACTGTGTCGACATATCGTTCTACTTGCCCATTGGCCCTGCTTATTCCCGGAGCAATGGTGTGATGTTCAATTCCATATGTTAAACACATTTTCTTGAATTGTTCACTTGTAAAATTTGTTCCTCTATCACTGACAATTTTAAATGGTGTTCCAAATAAGGTTATGAAATCATGCATACACTGTATTGTTTCTTGTGTTTGTAAGGATTTCAGTGGACGTAAAATTATAAATTTGGTAAACGCATCAACAATTAATAGTACGTAGCGATGTGTTCCTTCACATTTTTCAACAAATGGACCTATACAGTCAATATGTACCGTATGAAAAGGAATCGGTTGTTTTCCAATGGGATGCAATGTTATTTGCTTCTTTCCTGACGGTCTCTTAGCAACTAAGCAAATCACACATGAATCTATGAATTTTCTGACATTTCTGGTCATTGACGGCATCCAAAAATATTCTTTGATTTTTGAAATTGTTTTTTCCCAACCAACATGGCAATTATCCTCATGATACTTTCTCATAAGAGCTAATCGACATCGTTGGGGAACGAATAATTTGTTTCCTTCTTTTTCTTTTCTGTATAAAGCGGCAAATACACACGACACTTGTGTGCACACCGGTGTCGGTGTACGGAAATGTGTCCCGTCTGTGGGCTGGTGCGCACCAGTGATGCCAGACTTTCAAAGCGTAAAATCCCAGAATGAATAGAAAAAAACCCTTTTATCCCACGGTATTACAAGAAAAAACCCACGAAGTGTAAAATCAAAAATTTATTGTTTTTTTCATTATAATCCATTTTAAAATTAAAAAAAAAAACAAGTTTTTAATGAAAAACATACTTCATTCTTCAACAAACTTAAAAATAAAATAAAATTAACAATAAAAAACAAAAAATCACATATTCAGTCTTATAAAAACAAAACAAAAAAATACTTATTTCACACACTTATAAAAAAAAATTATTTTCACACTTAACTTATAAAAAACTCACATATATGCAGTTATAAGAACTTATACCTATATTAACATTATTCCATTTACATATTTTATGTGTACATTTTTGAATTATGTACGGCTAAGTGCTCCTCCTTAATTTCAAAATTGTAGCAGTAAATATTTTTGGCCTGAAAGCATGATCTTAATAAACAAATTGAATTTATCATATCTTTTCCGAGGCGATTTCTTTTTTTGGATTTCATATCTGTTGCAATAGAGAAAATGCTCTCTGCTTCTGCATTCGAATGCGGAAAACTTAAGGCCGTTTTGACCACATCATTTAAGCTTGGTAAAATTAGTTCGTCGTTGAAATTCTTCATGTGGCAGATCTCGAACCACATTTCGTCGATCGAAAGTTTCCTCAGTGAAGCTTTTTTCTCATCACTTAGAATGACAGAAATGCTTCTGAATTCTTCAACGACGTTTGAAGTTTTAATGGCAATTTGATTCAAAAGATCGGCAATTAGCTGTTTTAAAATGTTCAAGGCAGAACCATCCAAATAAATTAAATTTTGAAGTGTACTTCGTTATCGTTCCGTAATTTACAAATTCAAAACAAATAACAAACAACAAAGATACATTATCACAGAGACAGAGAACATTGTAGAATATAATTGTATTCTATGGTAATCTCACTGAGGTGAAAAAAATATGGGGAAGGTGAATAGGTGAATAGGGGCAGCGGAAAAAAACTAAACAACATCCTAACACTACGTTTAGATGAATTAAAAGTGGAAGTGATTTATAATTTAGAATTTTTTTTTTAGCAAACGAAAAACGAAAATTCTCATTATGAAAAAACCCTTTTTTTTTGTTCTACGAGCTTGAAAGAAACCCTTTATCCCTTTTTGCTTTTTTTAGACCAAAAAAACCCACAAAAAGGGATAAAACCCACGATATGGCATCACTGGTGCGCACACCGATTTTCGGTGTCCGACACCGTGTAGGTAAAATCAAAAGTTTTTGATTTTTGGTGTCGGTGTCTCGATCGGTGTGATGTGTATTGCGATGTGCGCGCACATTTGCTATTCAGTATTCACTATTCACTTATTCAGTTGCAGCCGAATCGTTGTGCGGTAAAGCACGTCGAGAAATTTACTTGGGACTTATAGGCAGGGTTGCGAAAGCTTATGTCAGTGGTGGGTGACTTATGAATTAAAAACAATGTAATTCAGCAGCTAGTTACTGACTTAGAAATTAAAAAAAAATAAGTCATGCGCAAGTGACTTAAGAATTTAAAAAAAAAATTATTTAAAAGTTTCCTAGTGACTTATGAATTAAAAAAAAATAATTCATAAGCTAATGGATGATATCTGAAAAATAATTTTCTTCCATGCAAGAAGCGATTTCAATTAACGCGCCCACCTCATCGTCCAATGGACGACGTCCATATCACTCATGGTTAGATCTCTCCAGTATAAAATCTCTTGCACAACTAAAGTGTGCACGATTCGGTGTGCCGTGTGTAGTGGAATGCTACACCGGTGTAGGCACACCGGTGTGCACACAAGTGTCGTGTGTATTTGCCGCTTAAGAGCCCTCCAACAATACAGTACTTTGAAGTAGCTTCTGGATCCTTTTCTTTAACTTGATTGATTATGTCAAGTGTTAATGAATCTGTTTGTTGTTCCACATGTAGCCAATTATCCGACAAAATAGAAAGTCTGTAGCATATTTTTACTAAGATAATCAACATGTTGAACCATTGCACCTTTACGATAGATCCACCATCTTGCAACTCTTGGTAATAAGTCACGTTTATCTTTTGTAGCTTTGATTGCATTACAGTCAGTTACTAATGTAAAGCGAACACCCAGTAAATAAGTTCGAAAATGTTTAATTGCATTTACAACTGCGAGTGTTTCTAGCTCATAACTATGATATTTTGTTTATTTATTTATTTATTTAGTTAGCTTATTGCAAGCGAATTACTTAAATTATATTATACAAACTTAAATTAAAAATAATATACTTAACGCTAATAAGAAAATAAAAAGAAAATAATACGGTGGAGTGAGGTTAGGGAGAGAAGGTGTATAGAGTTCTTCTAAGGGAAGGGGAACTAATGGAGAAATCGAAAATATCTTGTGCAGTATTGGCTAATCGAAGCATTCTGCTCATTGGATTGAAATGGCCGTAGTTGGTGCGGTGAATGGGGAGGCGGAAGAAGGGGACAGCTCTTAAGTTACGTGGATTGGTATTAATTTTAATCCATTCGAGCAAAGCAGGAGAGTCTATGGCTCCAATGATGAGCTGATGGACGAATATTATGTCAGCGATACGGCGACGTTGAGAAAGGGTGTGCAAGCCAATTAGTTGCAAACGGTCTTCATAAGGGGGTAAAATAACGGGATCAGACCAAGGTAGACTGCGCAAAGCGAATCTGAGAAATCGCCTCTGAACAGCTTCAATTCTAAGAGATTGAGTGATTTGGAAGGGAGACCAAACCTGACTAGCATATTCAAGGATAGGCCTGACGTATGTGGTGTATAAAGATTTGGTAACATGGGGGTTGGAAAATTCTTTAGACCATCGTTTAACAAATCCGAGGGTAGAATTCGCTTTCCCGATGATATGATCAATGTGAGAGCGAAAATTTAACTCCTTATCACATATAACCCCGAGATCACGAATAGATGAAACGATAGGGACAGGTATGTTACAGAAGTAGTAGATTCGAGGATTTGAAGGTATACGTTTACGGGAAAAAGTCATAGATTGGCATTTACTAATATTAAGCTCAAGAAAGTTTTTGTTGCACCAAGTAAGAAAAGTATTTAGATCAAGTTGAAGCAGCGAAGAATCATGAGAAGACGAGATTACTTTAATTATTTTAATGTCGTCTGCATAAATAGAAAGGTCTGAGAAGGAGATGATTCTACCGACATCGTTTATAGCAAGCACAAATAGAAGTGGACCGAGATGGCTACCCTGGGGAACGCCAGAGGAGGCGAGGAAGGGATCGGACACTTCTTTTCTGAAAACAACCCTGTATAAACGGTTCTCGAGATAAGATTTGACCCACTTGATGAATGATGGTGGAAAGCCAAAGGCTTGTAGCTTAACGTAGATAATTTGGTGACTGATTTTATCGAACGCCTTGCTGAAATCAGTGGTGATAACGTCAACATCGTAGCCTTTTTCCATTGCTGAGAGTGTCGTGGAGACAAACTGGGTAAGATTAGTCGTAGTGGATCTTCCCTTTAAAAATCCGTGTTGAAGTGGAGAGACAATTGATTTACAATGGAAGTAAAGCGAATCATACACTATACTTTCAAAGAGCTTGGGGATAACGGAGAGTTTAGCAATCGGACGATAGTTAGAGATTTCGTTCTTACAACCCTTTTTAAAAATTGGAAAAATAAAGGATTCCTTCCAAAGAGAGGGAAAAACTGACTGTGAAAGCGAGAGTTGAAAAAGATTAGTGAGGGGTTCATAGATTGCCGAAGCGCAATTTTTAAGAAAAATTGCTGGAATACAATCAGGACCGGGTGAAAAGTCATCATTCAGTAAACTTAACTTTTCACGGACGGTATGCGAACTAATGTTAAGAGAAGACAGAGAAGTGTGCGGGCTATTTGAAAGAAATTTGTGGTAATCAAGGTTCGTATGGCTTAGTAGCTTTACTGAAATATGCTACTACTCGTAATTTGTTTTCTATACGATGAAACAGAACAGCTCCATACCCAAGAGCACTTGCATCCGTGTGTAGTTCCGTTGGTAGATCTGGGTTAAATATCGTTAGGACAGGTTTTTGAGTTAATTGGTTCACAATATATGATCTGGCCTCTTGACATTCATGGTTCCAATCAAAGGTTATATTATTTTTAGTAAGCCGCGTTATACAATTAGTTTTCGCAGTGAATTCAGGAATAAATTTACGAAAATAATTTACCAGACCCATGAATTGTCTAACCTGTTTCACATTGGTTGGAGATGGAGACAAAACTAGGGCATCAATTTTTTTAGTACTTGTTCGTATACCATCAGCGGATATTTCTCTTCCAAGGTATTCAATCCCGTCGCATCCGCTATTATTTCTAGAGTTCTATCTTTTAATATATTTCGACCAATTATTAAATCGACGTCTAAATATTCTTTGTCAATAACGAAGAATGTCACTTCAAGACGTATCTGCTCAAATTCTACGAACAATTTTAACTTTTCTGAGAGGAAAATAGAATCCTTGCTTATTCCTTGAACTGAGTGGCTACATGATTCTTTGATGTTTTCGAATTTGGAAGCGATATTGTGACTGATGAGAGAACAATCTGAACCAGAATCAAAAAGACAACTATATTTTTCATCATTTATAGTTACTTCTGTACTATTTGATTGTGACAATTTATTACAAGTATTAACTTTCTTGTTATTTAAACGTTATTTGGCCCAACATAAACTTTCAACGTGACCAGACTTATTGCAAAAATTACATTTTTTTTTCAATTTCATTTTTTGTTGAAATTTCTTTAGGTTCTTTGTTAACTGGAAAGTTATAAGGACAGTTGTTCCGAATGTGTCCTAACTTACCACACCCATAGCAACTTTTATCAACTCTAAAGCGTTTAGTTGTTGATGGGTAAGTATCTACAGTTCGTTTAAGAGAATCAATTGAGTATGGTTTACTTGGTCTTTGCAAACCCGACGTATTAGAATTTGAATTACATCTGGGAGCATTGCGTATTGAGGACAAATGATCAATAAGATTTTGAACGTTGTTTGGCATAACAAAAGTAAGTGAGTTTCTTAAACTTGAATCTGTTATGCAACCAATTATGATACGTATTATCATATCTTCAGGGATTTCAAATGGTAACTGATTAATTTGGGAAATTTTTTCCATAATGAAATCATTGTATGAACTTGATTCACTACTTTCGAAATTTGCTACTTTTCTTAAAAGGGTTATAATGTTTATACCACTGGCAAATGTGTGAATTAATGATGCTCGTAAGTCGCACCAGCGATAGTGTTGAAAACCATATTTTTCAAACCATGTTTTTGCTCTTCCAAATAAAGAGGATTGAATTCGGGGAATCTTCTAAACTATCTCGTTTAACCCTACAATCAACATCATCGCACCATTTCTTTACATCGACTCATGAAAAATCAGGGTCAAAAATAGGAAATCCAGCAATAAGCTGCTTTTGATCCCCCTACTTGACTAATCGAATTATATCCCCTACTGCTTTTAAATTAACGAAAGTTTGCTCATCGATTGGAGCAACAGATTCTTCCAGATTATTCCCTTGAATATTGTTTTCCCCATTCATTTTTAACAATAATTAAAGAAAAATTACTTATCTTTATATAAATCTGGTTGTTCTTCATGAAATATCTTGTTTTTTTTTTTTGTCAATTCAAACCCTCGGCAGTAATCCTTCAATTTTTTTTTTCAAATTCTTGAATTTTCTTGAAATTTCTTCAGTATTCGCAATTATTGTCCTTTTAAGCTTTCGTCTATCCAATAAATTTACACATCAGCAGCGATTGTCTTGATTTTTTCTTTTTAAATTTTTCAAAATTTTTCTTCCTTACTTCGTTGTTTATTTTTTATTGTAGTATTGTTAGGTTAAAAATCCCACTTCTGATGATAAAATATGGAACTATTTATCTAGCTTGTATCACACAACTAGCTCTTGGGAAGTCTACGATGAGAATGTCCCTTTTCTCATCGTTTCACTTTCCTCTAGACAAATCTATTTTTCCATTTCGTTCTAATTCCAAACAATCAAAACGTTTGTTTCTTAAGGCTTTTAGTTTTTATTACTACAGTAGATATAAATAAAGTATCTTTATCTATCATACATAAACATGGAGACACAACCAATATATTTGGCATGACTTCAAATTAATTCAGAGAAGCATAAGAATCGGAAGTATGTTATTAAGGTTGCCAGATTTTTCTCAAGCCTCGGCGAGAATAATGAAACATCCTGGGATTTCAACATATTTCCCGGGACAAAATAAAAAACCATAATATTCGTGTAGATCAAAATAAATAAATTCTTTTATTAATTACTAATTAAATGACTTTTTTGTCATTTGTCATTTGTAAATATTTTTCTTTTGTCAATTTTAATGACAGATGTCAGTTTGAAAAAATACATTCTTCGTTAAGATAGGTTTGTTTGATTGAAATTTTAAAAAGCAATTGTCTCGAAAAGCCATTCCAAAGTTTAATTCCCCAAATTAGAAACGACGATGAAGCCCTAGTAATACTGTGTCTAGGAATAGAAATCCTACATATTTGAAGAATTTGTATTCAATAAAAACACAATTTTACTGAAAATTATTTTACTGAAATTTGTAAGAACTCTTAGAACTAAAAGGGCTGGAAACTATTAAAATTCTCCGTGAAATAAACAATCCCAGTTGAGGTAAAACAAAAGTAAAGGTTTTATTCAATTATAAAATTAAATATGTATATTACATGACTAACTCGTTTCGCAGTTGTATGAGAAGTAAGTATTCGGAGCGGGCTACCCAATGTACTTTTAATCAAAAAAACTGTTTACATTGACGCTTGCCAGGCGACATAACCACTTAACATACCCTAAGCGGAGCGACGGAGTCGCGTGAGCGGGTGCGTTCCGAAAAAGAGACTTAAAATCCCTCTTTCCCGCGGAGCGGGCCACCCAATGTACTTTTAAACGTGATTTCTGGCTAAACTAGGCATCTCAGTGAGTTAAAAATTGCATATTCGTGATTGAGGGTGGCCGTGGCGCGATGGATGTGTACTCGCCTGAGAACCTCATGATCACAGGTTCGATCCCTGCCGTCGTCTATGTCGTTTTAACTCCATTAAAAACCTTCTAAAATTGTCATCAATGGGTTGCTGGTTTACTCATTACATGTTGTTCAGGCATAACACTAACAACATGTAATTGAGTTAAACTAGTATGCCCAACAAGGATGAACACGAATAAAATAATGTGAATTATAAGCGACATAGAAATAAGACACGGCATTCTCCGCTTTAGTTCAGCTGCCATCCCTGGAGGTAAAATACCTGAGACAACAACCTTCAGTCTCAGAACATCTTGCCACACATCTTTCCTGACCTTCTTTCTCTTCCTTAACTTCACGCCCGCGCTGTGTTCAAACATTTAAAGGGTAATCATAATCCCTTGAGCGCGTGTAGATTATAAAAAAAAAAAAAAAAAATCTACGAGTAGGGAGTGCCACCTTTCAATCCACGTATCGCATATAACGAAAAACAAATGTTTATCTTTAAATGCGATCTGCGGCTAAACGGAATTCCGTAGACCCCCCAAAGTTGACATTTTCAAACGTGATTTCTGGCTAAACTAGGCATCATAGCGAGTTAAAAATTGCATATTCGTGATGTAGGGAGTGATGTATCACATGATTTTTTTTTAAACTTTTTTGGATATTTTTTTTGTAATTTTCTTATTTTTTTTTATTTTTTTGACTGAAGATACTTTCAGGACTTCATACTTCACTTGTCTTCAGAGCGGTCTTCTTCGTATTGAATATACCAGTACAATAGTAGGGAACTTCGTTCTCGTTGCTTCTGATTGATTTGAGTCACCAATACTATGGAAATGAAAATCCATACTGTTCTGTCAATTTAGTATTGAAACGGCGGGATTTCGTGATTCGGGATTTTGTGATGCGGGATTTTGTGAAACTTCCTAAGATAAAGTTTCAACAAGTATAAGACCCAAACTTTTAACCTTACTTTGGTATGGAATAATAACTCTAACACAACCGGATCCAAAATATTATTAACTGGGCGAAAATAAAACGCTATTGCCTGCGATTTGTCCCCAATCAATTTCAAGTTATTAAGTGATGTCCATGAGTTAACAGAAAGAAGGTCAGCATTAACGGACGAGATAAAGGAGAAAACTTCAATTATTTTATTGGACAAGGAAAGAAGAACTGAACATCATCAGTAAAAAGATGGACGAGCGAAAAAGATGTTCCATTGTGAATGTAATTTATAAATATAGAAAACCAATTTATTGTCTACAATACAAACATATTGAAAGCGCTGCAAAAGGTATGAATATATCAGAGTACAGCCAATTTTTGAGAAAGAAAACTATCATTTGGGTTTGAGGCAAATACGAACATGGAAACATGGTTGACGCTATCAAAATCAAAAGCCTTGCTGAAATCCAAAAGTAAAAATAATGTCGGTTAAATCAATTAAGGTTGTAAGTGTTCTTTCGAAATCCAGATTGACTGCAAGATAATAAGTTTCTACTAGTGAGTGATGAATTTATTTGGAATTTCATCAAAACCAATAGCATTCGATTTAATAGAGAACATACATTTACATACATTTTAAAGCCTCATAAGGGAAATCCAACGAAAAGAAAAAGCATTTTAAATTTCTGAAACAAATTCAACATCACTGAAGCTACCTGGTTGGCTTTGATCTTGTCAGAAATGTGCGTTCAGAATCCACGGATCAAGATTTCCATAGTCCGTTTTTTTTTAATTAAATTCCTTCAAATACCTAAACACTTTTAAATACCTTCAAATTTATGAATCCCATGTTTTATTTTAAATACCTTAATTTCACTCTCGACCTTATTTTTGTACTTACAATAATATGTTTTCCAGGTGTTCTCAGAGGTACTGATTCGATATGCTACAAAATAAATAGCGCTGACCACAACATGAGGAGAAGTAAGGGGATTTACTTTTTTGCTAGGTTTAATTATTTTAAGGGGAACACAAACATCATACAAATGTTTTAACTGAGTATTTTAGAAATTAACTTGACAATTAGAATCATTGGTACTGCAAAGGATATCAAAATAAATATGCGAAAAGCTGCTCCATAATTGATCAAAATGATTCGCACTTAAATCTCTTATTTTTATTTCAAGGTCAACTATTTCAGGAATTTTATCAAGGGAAACAAAAGTAAAAGCATGTTGAGAGATAACCGGTATCCAGAACTGATATTTATATTGTACTACATTAGGATCATTCACAACCATAAAATCCAATAAAGAAGTATTAGAACGAAAATTATCAAAATATGTGCAAGTTACATCCACCTAACAATAATTGTCACAAGAGCTTCTTTTATTGATATCCAAGAGATTAAAATTGAAATCATCCATGATGTAAACGTTGATATATTTTTGTGTTAGATTGGTCGCAAAAAAGACTCCACTTTGGAAAATTCACCCTTGGAAAGATAGTTAACACCCACTAGAATTGTATTATCAGCAGATGAGATTTCCGCGAATATAAACAAAATACCAGGTTCAGAACCTTTCGGTATTTTAGAGGATCGAATTTGTTTGTCGATGTCCAGTGCCACACCACTTCCACAGCCATATCACTATGGTAGCCTTTTTCCATGTTACAGATTTAACTTAATTATTATTATTATTATTATTAATTAACTTGGAACTTTTATTGGTAAGACAAAAACTTTGGCAGTAAAAATTGCCAATATTAAAATAAAACGAACTAAGAATTTCAAAAATGAATGTTGTTAGAGCAAAACTGTTCATAAGCATAACATTAATTTTTTAAATGACTAAAACAACTTCTTTACTAGTTGGAGGTAAAAATAGGATGCCAAGTGATTCAAGCAAATATAGGTTTATGCAAGAACAAAAATTATAAGTCTTTGGTGGTTTCTTAAAAAAAACTTTTATATAAAAAAAATTTTAAAACATTTTTAAGAAAAAATTTTGGTACGCCAATTTAAAGTTTTATTATTGTTCGAATAAAAATTAGATTTACAAAAAAAAATATTGAGCCGTTTTCGAGATATTGAATTTTTCAAAAAATAAATAGATTTTTTTTCAAAATTAAAAAAAAAAAAATATTTTTCTCGAAGTTTTGAAATGCAATGTTTTTTAAAGTTATTAAAAGCTTTTCTCTTTTAAAAAATTTCATTAAAATCCGTTATGCCGATAATGAGAAATTCAAAATTTTAAAAAATCGTTCTATGGTAGGTACAGTCAGTAATATCTTGTTTTCAAATTGTTTTTATTAAATTATAGATCGTAAGAATTAATCGAAAGAAAAACAATTTAAGCAAAATTCTGGGAACCGTTTTCGAGAAAAATACGATTTTCGAAAACCATTTTTTAACATTTGTATGGAGGGTACTGTTATTTTTAGGCAAATAAATTTTTTTCCTCATATGTTGTAGATTATCTTAAGAAACTTTTATTTATCAAGTTTTAAAAAAATCGAGCATGTGGTTACCGAAATATGTATTGAGATTTCAAAAAAAAAAATTTGAAAATTGAAACTGCTGGAGAGCCCTTAAAAAAATTTAAAAAAAATTAAAACCTATATCTACCAAGTTTGAAGAAAATCGGCCGAGCCGTTTAGCTGTAGTCAAACAGACGGACAGACAGACAGAATAGAGAGACCCACTTTTTTGTCTTCGCTATCATCGTAATGTTAACTTTGATCAAAATCTCGAGTTCGATTTTTTTTAGGAATCCATAACTTGCCTTATAGTACCTATAAGTCGCAAGTAAAAATGGAATCACTTGACTGTGCCCGCATAATTGAGTTAGCCATTGTACAGTGTTTAAATAAAAGGTTATAATGCAGATGAAAGTTATTTAATAAAAAGGAAAAGAAAACAAAAATAATAATTAAGTTAGAATTTAAGAATAGATTTATTCAATAGCCAAAGAACTGTTAAGTAATAGAAAAAAAAATGTATATCCCATTTGGTTATTAACTATTTTTTACTCATAATTGGCAAATATGTGCTCGCCTTTTTTAAGAAAGAAACAAGAAAAAAAAGGAAATAGAAAAATAAAAGAAAAAAAGGTAAAAAATTAACAAATTATGTGAAAAAAATAATGCAGAAAAATGCTCAACATGATGATATACAGTAATGGCCAAATGTGCTTTAGTACTTTTTTGATTTATATGCCAAAACATTTTAAATACAAATATTTTATTATTAATACTTTGTGGCGTAACCATTATTTTTGATGAATACTCATCAACGAGGCATTTAGGCAATTAAATTTTCAATTATTTCGCTGGCAATGTTTGTACAGGCAACTCGTAATAGTGAGTCCAAATTATTATATTTTGTTCGATCAATCATCTGATCTATAATTTCACATAGACTCTCTAGGGGTTTGAGATCAGGGGTTTGCGCTGGTCACTTTATAATCTTAATATTTTCTTCGTTAAGAAAATAATGCACCAATCTAGCGGTATGTAGGATCGTTGTGATGTTGGAAGATCCATCGCGTAAGGAAGCATGAAGTTTTGAACAATTTTCTGGTACTTGAAACGAGAAATTGTTGGTTATATGTATATAGGTGGAAAATAAAATTCTTAAAAAATGCGCTTAAACTATAAATTGGTTTTAGATAATGTTTGATAGAAAAATAATATGTCAGAATCATTAATTCACTATAGACGTAAGGATACGGTTATTGCTGAATTGACAAAATTTCTGTCACACAAGTAGCAAAATTATTCATAAAATCAAATCTTAATGACATGTACACAAATTCAAATAACGTCTCCTTGTCAGAAAAAAATCAGCGAGATCATTCTTCCTCATGATTTGCAATATGGTTGTCATACTCGTACAATATTACGTGTGTTTGGTAACTTTTTTTTTCAAACCCCGTACCCAAAAACCACCTTAATTAAACTTGGGAAAAATTTAAGTTACTCGTACTTTATATTAAAACGATGCAGGTTTCTTATGGCGAAAATAATGGCAGATCCAAAAGTAGTAACACGATAAAGTTGCAGATCTTAAATAAAATAAAATGCACGACTGGGTCGCACGAACTTGCTCCTATGTAATAAACTAAGAATTTCAAAAATGAATGTTATTAGAGAAAAAACTGTTCATAAGCATAAAATTCATTTTTTTAAATGACTAAAACAACTCCTTTAGTAGTTAGAAGTAAAAATGGGATGCCACGTGTTTCAAGCCAATATAGGTTTATGCAAGGACAAAATTTATAAGTCTTTGTAGTGGTTTCTTAAAAACATAAGCTTTATATACAAAATTTTTAAAACATTTTTAAGAAAAAAATTTGGTACGCCAATTTAAAGTTTTATTATTGTTGGAATAAAATTAAATTTCCAAAAACAAATAGATTTTTTTTCAAAATTCAAAAAAAAAAAAAAAAAAAAAAATTTTTTTAAGTTTTGAAATACGATGTTTTTCAAAGTTTTTAGAAGCTTCTCTCTAAAAAATTTCACTAAAATCCGTTATGCCGATAGTGAGAAATTCAAAATTTTAAAAAATCGTTCTATGGTAGTTACAGTCAGTAATATATTGTTTTCAAAATGTTTTTTTTTATTAAATTATAGATCTTAAAAATAAATCGAAAGAAAAAAATTAAAGCAAAATTCTCGGAACCGTTTTCGAGAAAAATACGATTTTCGAAAACCATTTTTTAACATTTATACGGAGGGTAGCGTTATTTTTAGGCAAAATATTTGTTTTTCTAATATCTTATAGATTATCTTAAGAAACTTTTATTTATCAAGTTTTAAGAAAATCGAGCATGGGGTTTTCGAGATATTGAGTTTTCAAAAAAAAAATAGATTTTTTTTTAAAAAATCCGAAATTTTTTTTTTTGAAAATTTGAATATACAATAATATTGAAACTGCTGGGGAGCCTTAACATTAAAAAATGATCAAATCCGGTCATACCGTTTTTAAGAAAATCAAAAACAAAAAAATGGTTCCAAGGGGGGTACCAAAAATAATAATTTGGAAAATTTTTTTCAAAAATTACCTAGGTTTAACTAAATGAAAATTTATGAATTTTTTTTAAATCTGTGGGACAGTTTTTGAGAAAAAAAAATATTTATAAAATTTCGAAAAAAATCGTTATAGTACATATATGTAAGTCGCAAGTAAAAATATTTAAGTCGTCCAAATCGGTTACAAGAGTTTTCGTCAGGAATAGGAACGACATTTACCTAAATTTCTTTGGAAGTCTTGTCAGATAATGGAAATACGAGTAAGACATCGATATCGTGATTTTTTTTGGATTTTGTTGTACGTATAAATGTTTTTAACCTCTTACTCTTACCTGACGGATAGGGAACATGCATCTTTATTTGATTCCAGATTCGAAGCCAGATACGTTGAAACTTTGACTCATATTACACGCCAACGCATTAATAGACAGCACTGTGCCTAAAATATGCATACAATGAACAATTATCTTCTTTTAAGTCTGCAATAATATTTTATAGGTATATAAATAATACCAAATATAAAACAAAAGAAAAGTCTTAATAAAATTGAATTGAAAATTTAAGAAAATCACAAAAACAATGTAAAAATTGGTTTCATTTCTGGGTGACCATTCGTTGATCTGACTATTTATCAACGGTACCATGACATAAAGTGCAATTGATTGATAAAAATAAAAGGTGAGGCTGTATCCATTTTTTTAAAGATCATTCATTAAGAACCTTTGAAACAGTACCTTCCCGACTATATCATCAAGTTGCTAATGTTGATTGGTTTTGATTTGTTGTATGTTAACTATATACATATGTACATCAAATAAGCCTAAGTGGTACTGAGTCTTACTTTTGTTGTTTGTATTTGAAATTAATATCATGCGGAACTTTAACAAGAATTTTGATATGTTTATAGTGAAGGTGTTTAGCAATGTCAAAGAGTTGGATTTCAGTAAGGCTAACTGCTGAAAAGTAAGAAACAGTGTGTATTAATACATAGTATGTATGTATTTACATATCGCATGCTTAATGGAATACTGACCCATTAGCAGATAGGTCGAAATTGATTTACGTACAGATACTGGCTTTTGCAAGCCGTCAACGAGTAGGACAAATCCTCATAGCAAGATCTTTTTTTGCAACTTCCCAGAAATGGTTTTTTTGAGTTAGGTCAGTGTTCCATTAAGCATGCGATATATAAACTTAGATCTTGGAAAATAAATGTTGACAACAATCTTGAGAATCAGTTTGAAGCTATAGACCATTAGTCAGTGCCAAAAGTAATAATAGGGTCTCCTTAAAAAATTGTCATACTTTTAAAACGACTTAAGATAGGACAAAATTAGGTATGATTTATCGTTAAATATGTCTTATTTTATCAATATTATTATGTTGTGTTGACACCTTTTGATTGATGCTATTATATTATGTAAGTTATAGGGCTCTTAAGATTTTTCGGCACTCCCCAAACTTATAGTTTACCTGTTCAAAAACTTGTTAAAAAAATTAAGCAATATAGTGTTGTTTTTAAGAGGTTTTTTTCTTTTTTACTATTAAATTTCCCGGAAACAGGCTCTTGATTTTGTCTTTTAATTACTTTCAGTCTACAAGCTCTAGCCTTTTGTCGAATAAAAATATGCATGTCAAGGAAATGCGCGAGATTTGAACATTTTTCAAGCTCCGCAGCCAAAGAAGTTTGCCTGGGACTTAAATAATGTTCACTCTTTTTTGAGAGAAACAAACGGGCTAATGCTATCCAAGAAAGGATCAGCCCTTCATAGATAACTTGGGGAAAGAGCAGGGGCGTATTTACCCTAGGGCTAAAAGGGCTATAGCCCGGGGCGGCAAGGCTGCTAGGGGCGGCGCAATTGGCTAATTTATAATATTTTTTTGAAGCGATTGAACTTTCAAAACATTCAAGCAGAAGGAAGCAAGCCGCCCCTAGCAATTGGCCAATTAATAATAATTTTTTGAAGCTATTGAATTTTCAAAACATACAAGCAAAAGAGGGCAAGCCGACGACACGCTAACAACTGTCTAATTTACAATAGGATAAACAGGAGGATAAACAAAAAATATAAAGATTTTAAGAAAATGCGATTTTTTGAGTTTTTCAAACATGACAATTTTTTCAATGCCGTGTGAATGAGTGTCATTAGGCTGTGAGAGAGTTCACTGTAACATGTCACTCACTTTTTCCACCATTTACTATTCTTATTTTTTTTAAACGATTTTTTATAATGAAAATTGATAGTAAAAATATTTACAATATTGTGTCCCTATATAGAAATACCCTTCCCTTCGTCAATAGTTTTGAACGACTTAAGAACCAATATAATGATTGTTTTTTGTACAATAGTTAATAATGATGGATAAATAAAAGGATAGGTATTACTCGTATTTTAAAAACTATTGGCGCAAAATTTTAGTCGAATTAGTACGATGTTAAAACTATTTTAGTATAGTACTAGATTAAAAATACGATTTTGCTAATTTTAATCAAATTTAGCATCATGTTATCTCTTACATTTTACTAAAGTTAAATACCCCGTCGAATACCTATTTTATCTTTTTAGTATCGTGCTAACTTCATATGCCTCTTACATACTTTCAGATGTCAAAAAAGGTCTGTTTACATAGTTTTTTGCACGACCTGCCATTGTTTTAGGTGTGTCAGCTTGCTTCGAGTCAACGCATTTGCGATTGAGAACATGCAAATAAAAGACTACATACATATGAATCAAGCTTGGGACACAAAAATTGTGTTCTCAAAATGAAAATTCGTTCCAAGGCCGAACACAGAATTGATTCAAAGTTATTCGAAGAGTCGTCGTAGCTGTCAAATCCTTGGCAAATCGTGGTCTTTCTTTTCGTGGCAAGATAGATAAATTTGGATCTATACATAACGGGTATTTCATGATAATCTTAGAAGCAATATCGGAATTTGATCAATTTCTTTCAAAACATATACAAAGTTTTAGCAATCCAGAAAAAAGGAAACACATAATATTTTTTGTCTTTTGCACCTATGAACAAAATTATAAAAATTATGTCAGCTAGAGCCACAAAAACGATTATGGAACAGCTTCAAAGGTCTAAATACTTCACGTTGAGCGTTGATTCGACCCATGACATAAGCATCGTAAACCAGCTTTCATTAATTTTAGGGTACATAATGTTCAAGAGAAGGCAGAACCCGTTGAACGATTTCTCTGCTTTCGGGCCATAAAGCAGAAGACTTGTTACAACCAATTAAGGATACTTTTAAGTCATTAAATATTGACATAGAAAATTGCAGAAGTCAATCTTATGATAATGCAAGTAACATGTCAGGCCAATATAACGGCTTTTTTAATGGTCGTAGAAAATGAAAAGCTATCAATTCCTGGTATGTGTATTACTGATCATGATCACCTTTTGTGGAATGACCACATATTGGATATTGCTAAAAATGCGGCCAAATGCTAAGGTTTCCTAAGACGATTTAAGAACTTATTCTCCCCCTCTGATCTGGCCACAATTTATAAGGCTTATATTCGTCCTAAACTAGAATACAATTCTCATATCTGGTCCGGTGCATCAAAAACATCTTTGCACTTACTAGACACAATCCAGAATAGAGCCTTAATGCTGATAGGTGACAGAGCAATTTCCGAAACAATTATTTCGTTAGAACATCATAGAAATGTCTCTTGTCTATCACTGTTTTATCGTTACTTCTTTAAAAAATGTTCTATTGAAATAGCGAGTTGCAGTAGTGAAAAATGTTTACTGTAATACTCGTGGAAGCTCATGGATCCCTTATCATATTGTTGTGGTTCAAATAAAAAGAAAAAGAATTAAATAAATTTTAATTAATTAGCGTTTATTTGGAGGTTAAAGTTCTTCTCTTTCTGCAAATCACTTAATTAATGAACTCCATTTTGCTTTTTTGGCACGTGTCGTCTCAAATGTTCTGATGTCAATCTGAAGTCTACTGTCAGTTCGTAATTCTCGTCACAGGGTGACTCCAAGACGCCACACATATCCTTTTAAATCTACAGGTCAAACCAGTTTATGGTATCAACTCGCCGCATTTCAGTGCTGATCATAAGTTTATACCTGTAGGTTTTTTCCACTTTTCAAAAAAAAAAAAATCTATTTAAACAAGTTATAAAGTATATAAAAATTAACTATAGCTGATCCGGCGATCCCTTTCGTTAGTTTCTGTTAAAAGAATGAAGCTCTTTTGGAATTAAATTGAATTCAATGCATTTCATTTGCACTTAAAAAGATTTTCAAATACCTGTAATGTTTTATTTTTTTGTCCGTTGAATAAACACGCGAACAGGCCAATTACCATTGCCCGTGCGAAAAAACAAGAAAATTAGAGGATGTTTAATTGATTGTAATGGAGAACGGGAACTCGATCGGTATCATCGAAATTCTGGGAATGGGAACTTTCTTCGCCAGAAAAACGATAATTTGATGCAAGCATTGACTTACCTGCAGGCGTTAATCGCGGATTGAGTGGTAAAGTTTGACCGAAACCATCGACTTGCAGTATAATCGCACCTCCAAAGTCTCTCGCTTTTTTTCGAAAATCTTTCATTGTTCGATCAAGCACCTCCAATGTTCGTTTGTGAGTCAGTGTGCATTCCTCACAGTAGATTATTTTGGAAATTTTCAACATCATAGCCAACGCTGAGTTTCTTGTAATATTGCATATTAGTTCGTCATTCATCTGAAGATTCAATAGCAATTTAAACGTTTAATGAGCCATACCACTGCCTTCCAATAAAGTGGGCGCTATTCCAGACGAGACCACTGCAAGTGCGATTACGGATCTCGACTTTACTGAAGGTAAAATCAAACGAAATGATGAATGTTTCTGTCGTCAAAATTAGTCTGAAAGATCCCATTTTCATAAGGAAGAAAATTTGCCGACTCTCAATTCTGTAATTTTCTTCATTTATTAGAATCAATATTTTCTCCCTCCCATAGAAAATTGAATTTTCAGATATTCTCCTTAGATTTTAATTAATTTTGGATTTTCACAATTTCCCCGCTTTTTCCAGTCGATATTTCCAATTTTCGGTCGCGTAGTGTGTTTATTTTTATAGGGTTAGGTTCGATATCCCCATTTTTATAATACTTTTTTATAAATATTTTTATAATCCCGCTTTTTTAAAATCTCGTCTCTTATAATCCGGTTTTTTTTTTTAATCCAGTTTCTTACTATCCAGCTTTTGCAATCTTGTACTATTAAAAGGCATTTCAATATTCCAACCAATATTCCAAACAACAAACCTAATAACATTTTTTTGATTTTTTCTAACCCCATAGAAAAGGTGTTATAGTGTGGAACAATATTCTAAAATAGTCCTCCCATTGGCAGAAAACAGAGATTTAAAGATATATGGTTCTGTGAACTCAATTTAATTTCGTTTAATGTAACCAACTATGGAATTTGCCTTTGTAGCGATATACGAGTACTCAACGTGCTTAAAAACACTGAACTTAGGATCAAAAACGACACCGAGATCTTTTTTTTTCAAAATCTCTTTCCAAATTATTATAACTTATTCTATATTCAAAGAAAAATGGGGAGTAGGATCGAATGAAAAACTAACATTGACATTTGGTGACGTTTAAAAATAATTGGTTTTAAGTACGCGATTCAGTAAGTCTGTGACGGTAATCAGGAGCGGCCCAAGGTATATAGAATAAAATCACAGATAATTATATACAGATGTCGCATGCCCATAGAAAAAACTGACATATGAAAATGAAAATATTCATTCGAAAGAGCTTTTAAAAAAGCTGTTTTCAATTTATTATATTAAGATATTTGAGAAGTGCTTTTTCTCTTTAAAATGTGTGCTCTCTGAATTAAAGAAAAAAAAACCTATTTCGTCTGTTGCTCTTGCGTATTCAACTCTGTATCTGTTCTGTATTCTTCGTTTTTTTTAATACCGCCAGACCATTTTTTTTCAATAGATTTGTTATGAACACAAGATACATACCTACATTTTTCATAGAGGAATCTTTGCAAGAAAAAATGGTATTTTGTGTGTTTATCTGGGAATCTAAGGCACTTACTAAGATATTTTGTTGCATTTAGAAGCAAATTAGGAACTTATGTAGGTATGTATGTCAAAGCCTTTGGATGGATTTGTGAAATAATATTATTCTCTATCTTTTTAAGGTATATTTGTTCTTTGCAATTCCCATACAAATTATTCTAATTTCGTTGCTCAATTTTGTCTATCAGAGCCAAAAACAGATACCTACAATATTGTTTGTTACTCCTAGTCCTAGTTCATACATACGTAGATTATTAATGTATGTGCGTATTTTGCGTTCAGGTTCATGAGGTTATGATGACACCTGCAGGCAGGAAGGTAGGTTTTAATTGATTTGATGCGATCTTTTGATGATGGCGAGAATAGTGTGGTTGACTTTTTTGGGTTTGATAAAAATAAAAACAATCTGAAAAAAATAATTAAACTAAAACTTCAATTTGAAATAGGGCGACAAAGAAGAAGAAAATAAAATCCTAAGAAATTGTGGATACAGATTTTTTACGGGTTAGGTATTTATTTTAAATCTACAAATAAAATTATCATTTTCCATAATTTTCGAAGTGTTTATAGGTATGATAGGTTGTATTTTTTCATGAAAAAACGCAACCAGAAGAATAACTGTAGGTACGAGATACACATTGTACAGACGTACAGTGCCGGTAAAAAAAATAGCACCACCGGTACAAGTTTCATTTTAACTTTTTTTAAATTAGTAAATGGACACATATTTCCAGCCTTAACTGTATATTGTTATTGCTTGAAGTGTTAACTCTCTGTATTGTGTATCTCTGGCACTTAAATGGTAACGGTTCTTTTTTTACGAGGCCATATTGGGGAAAAACCCTTTTTTATTGCGGTAAAAATAATAGCACTGATCGCAGTTTTCGCTAGAAAAAAGCATTTTTTGGTATCATATTTCAAGGTAAAGTAACCAAATGTTAAGATTTGTTAATTTTGAATAGGTTTCTTCATTTTAAACAAAAAAAATACAGTTTTTCAAAGACAATGGGCCGTGGAAAACATTGCACAAACGAAAAACGTGAAATTATTAAAAAAAAATGATTTCAGAAGGCAAAACTTACGGAGAAGTTCGACGTTTTGTTGGCTGTTCCAACAAAATGATTCGAAATTCAATAATATACGCACCCAAAACCGAAACTCGTGGGCGAAAACCAGTTTTGTCGAAAACTCTTGTCAGACGCCTAGTTCGAGAAAGCCAAAAAATCCTTTCAAGCCTGCAACTGAGCTCAAAAAAGACCTGAATATTACAGCTTGCGTTGAAACCGTTCGCCACAAGATTGAGAGAACATAATTTAACAGCGTGTAGTCCCAGAAAAGGCCCTCTTTTAACTGCAAAACATGCAAAAAAGCGTTTAATGTTTGCAAGACAGCATTTGAACAGGCCAGCAGCGAAATGGCGCAACGTTTTATGGACGGATGAGAGCAAAATCGTGTTTTTTGGCGGTAAAGGATCTCACTCCTACGTAAGAAGACCTCCAAAAGCGGAATATAAACCCAAATACACAAATAAAGTGGTTGAGCACGGAGGTTCAAGCATAATGGTGTGGGCTTGTTTTTCCTACTATGGAGTTGGACCCATATACTGGATTAAACCCATCATGGATCAACAAGTCTACGTGAATATTTTGGAAAATGTTATGCTCCCGTATGCAGATGAAGAAATGGCGCTTTTGTGGGTCTGCCAACAAATTAATGACCCCAAGAACACCAGTTAAAAGGCAAAAAAATGGTTTGGAGATCATTCAATTAATGTAATGGAGTGGCCAGCGCAATCGCCTAACCTAAATCCCATCGAAAATCTGTGGGCCGACGTAAAGAAAGCAGTCTCAGATATTAGCCTACCAACAACGAAGCACTCTGGGCTGCAGTTAAGGCGTCCTGGGAGAATATTCCGGTTGAAAGGTGTCAAAATTTAGCTAATTCAATGACGAGACGTTGTGAAGCGGTAATAGCCAACAAAGGCTATGCAAAGAAATATTAATTTTGTTGGACTACCTCTAAGGAATAAAATCATAGAAAAAGATTTTGGATTTTTACGATGATTTAGTTTTAAGTTGTACGATTAAGCAATGGTGCTATTATTTTTACCGCTTATTTGTTTGATTTGTTGGAGAAAATATAAGTTTTTTCAAAAAGTTGATGAATAAAAATAAAAATTCTTTTTGAAATGTGTTGTTTTAACTTAATATAAACTTTTTGCATATTCAAAATTTCCCTCGATATATTGGCATACATTTTATTTTGCAACGAAATTTTTTTCTCGTAATGGTGCTATTTTTTTTACCGCAGCTGTATGTATAGGTAGTACCTACATAGGTACAATTTTTCAAAAACATGCCCAGGAATTCATTGCGTTTGTAAAAATTTATTAAAAGGTGACAATTTTCCAGTTATTAATTAGATACAAACATACCTTTATTGTAGCAGAAGTTAATTTATAAATGTTACGAATTGTCAAATGAAACAATTTATAGTTTAATATCTACCTACTACGATTTTCAAAATCATTTCATTTCAGCATAAATAAGAAAACGTACCTAGTATGTACCTACATACGAAGGTACATGAGAACGGTTTTTCTGTTTTCTATTTTTTTGTTTGTAAGTTAAAAAATAATGATAGTTTTAATGAAGAAAAAATCAGTATTTTTTTAGCTTTTGAATAGGTATTTTCTGCTCTTAGCCTATTCCATTTAAAATATATTAAATATATTAATGCAAAATCTTAAGAGTTTTAGACATTTTAGTAAATTACTAAGTTAAAAAGAGGATTTATTTAAACGATTTTATCATCTTACTATCTCTAAACATTTTACTTAAGTTAATATAACAAACTGGTTACTTTAACTTTTAGTAATTTACTAAATTAATATGAAATCGATCATTTTCCTCAAAAAAAATTTCTTGGCAATTTTATTTGGAAGAGTTAAACTGTCTTTTATTGTGTTTTTTTTTTCAATTCGTGAGTTAATTGTTTTTAAAAGTTATTAAAATAATATAAAATGTTTTCGGAAGACGAATATTTTGATATATGTACATATGTATATGATTGAAGACCCAGCTTAATGGAGAATTTTACTCCAGACATATGTAGGTTTGAGAAGATAGCAGATCGGTTTTTAGTCGAAAAATTTAAAGATCCAAGATCGAACTACAAGCCGTTGGCTTCAGATTGCACCAGAATTTCAAGTACCTAATATTTACATTACACTTTTTTGGAAAAAGAATGGAGTGGTCCAATCCAAAGTGCCGAAATAATAAAAAAAACATTTCGCAAAAAAGTTGTCAAAAATAAACAAATAACAAAATAAATTTGAGGTTGTCCTTTTGACTTTCCGATATTTGAAACTATTAGTTACGTTCCCCAGATTTAGTTTAGTTTGGTTTTTTAATTTTAACGAACTGTCATGATTTAAATGTGTTCAGATGCACCGTTTTTAATAAAAGGGAATTAGTCTATTACTAGTTAGTAAACGAAAAAAAAAGTTTAAAAATTCCGAAGAGCTAGTAAATTACTAAAAGTTTAACAAATTGCTAACTAATAAAATGCTAAACCCTTAATAATATGCTGTTTAAAATGTTGCTGCTATGTTTCTATCATCACGTGTGAACGTTTGTTTCCTATTAATGAGTCATATAAACTAATAATTAATCAAATACAATTTTCTGTTGGGCTTGTATAGGTATTCAACTAAATGTTGTGAAAATTTGTGTGAAAGCTGAAATAATTCTCTTCTAATAGCAACCGATCCATTTATTGCCCTTACCGCCATTCCGACATTCATTTTTTTGAAAATATGTATACACATATGTGCCAGTTTGTAAGCTTTTGGCATAATTTTTTTATTTTTTCATTGTTGAAGATAAATTCGATTACCTTTCAGCTAACAATTCCATCAGGTGGTTTTTAAAATAAAAATGAGGCTATGAGTGCAATAGTGGCGTAACCCACTTTTATCAAAAAATGAGGTTTCCATAAAAATGGATCTCTTAATATATCTATTTTAATACAAAAATAGTTTTATGCAGCTATCTACACTCAAAACTAGATGGCACTCAAAAAGGTGTTATTGCATTTTATAATTTGATCATAGTTTGAGTGCAATAGTGGCGTAAACTTCTCGTACCTCTAAAGTGAATTTTTTGGGTTACGCCACTATTGCACTGACAGCCTCAAATAAACTTCAATCAACGAAGGTATATGAAATAAGAAAAATTGAAAAATAAATATATTTTTGAAAAACCTGTCTATCCTTAATGTTTGTTTAATAGGCATAGAATCAGGCTTATATTCCAATATTCGCAGAAATATTGATCTCGTATATGTACCACCTACTTAATTAAGAAAAAATACTTTTAATTACTATTATAGTCATATTCTACTAATATGTGAAATTCAACCGAATGAAAAAAATCAAAAAAAAAAAAATATATATATTTTGTCTAGGGCTTATTTAAAGATATCTATAAAACTGGTCTTTAAAAATTGTAATTTCTGAAAAGTACAATCAATCATTATTTTGGTGCTATTATTCATTTTTTTAATTTTATTTGTACACTCATTTCTTCTGGCCCAGAAATTATTTTAACCAACCTTCCACATAAAATCAATTATTATATTTTAATAGTTATTGGTATGTAATTCTTATTTTAAATTTAAAAGATATTTAGCGAGTGCAATATGCAATACTGTAACCACCCCGAACGTTTCTCTACAAATTTCAAATTTTATTTTAACTTTAGAAAACTCTTTCCTTGCTTAGAAATTTGCATGAAGACCATAATTACTTTTATTTATTTTTTATTCGTTCTTCTAATAGAAGCTACGTTTTGTTAAATAATTCGCAGTAAAAATATACCCTGTTTAGAAATTATGGCGCAAAATTGTAAACAGTTCTCGTTTAAGCAATAAAACCGGCTCTACTTGACGCAGTCGTTTAGCTTGGAGGCTTTGTCTAAATTTTTCATAATTTTAAACACTTTAGACAACTCTTCTAATTATTGTTGATTTAACAACAGAACCTAAGCGAATTAATGTTGAACAACCCTTAATTTGACAGATACATAACTCAAACACAAATTAAAAAAAAAAAAAACAACTTTAAACCAAATAATTTTTTTGCCGAAAAAAGTACAATTTATATACTACATACCTCGGTACAGACTGTTTATAAGTTATTTACATTATTTTAGATGGAAATGAAGTATGTAAGTATATATAGCTAATTAACAGCTTACAAATACACAAATGTACAGATTTGCTGATCGTAGAGCACTTTTGTACGATTGTTTCGAATTTCTTATATGCAGTGATTGAGTCTATTTACAAAGCACATCCTTAAAAAAATCGAATAAAACATCAGTAAACATTTTTACTTCGATTTGCTTTGGTATGAAATGATCATTGTCAATATGGATAAAGTATACTTGTGTCTCCTAGAATCAAAAACAACGTATTCCACTTTTCGAAAAAATGCGTTAACAATGCAGTTTACTTCAATTTTTTAAAATCTATCCTTCACTGTAATTGAAACTTTCAAAAGTGTATTTATTCTAGAGATATTTTGATCTGAATATGAGGGTTAGAATCAAGAGCAACGTATTCCTCAGGATGTTTTGAATCAAACCAATTCTATTCCACTTTATAATCAAAGTAACTCTATTCCAAAGTAAATTCAAATCTTTTTTGTTGTTTGAATCAAAACAAATGTATTCCAAATTTTGGCGTGAAAATCGCTTACTGTCAGACTACTATGCATGCATTTAATATTATTTTTAGTTTGATCTATTGTGCTTTAAGTGTGGATGCAATTAAAATAAAAAGTAAACATGGAATCGATCGAATCACCTGTTATTACTACATATCCACCCAAAAAAAATGCAAATATTGTCAGCTTGCTAAAGTAGAGCAGTAAGTAATTTTTTTTGATTTAAAATTTTTTGCCTTTAAGGCAAAATTAAGTATATTTATCTTTTTGTTTACTATGTTGGTACAAAAGAAAACAATAATTGCCAATTATGCCTACATGCAAAAATAAAGGTAGTTCTTTTAAATAATGCAGAAGATTGACAACAGCAGAGCCATTATACATTTTTTATAGATATGTAATCTTTTTTAAACCGTTATAATAATACAAAGTATATGAATTTCTTTAATTTTTTACGTTTTTGTTAATTTGTTATTTAATACAACTAACTTATCTTTTTTACATCCAAACTTAATGAAAAAATTAAACCAAATTGTATTTGTTTCATTTTCAAAAACAATTTATTCCAAAATGAAAATTTCAAAACGCCATTATTTCATTTACTGACTTTCAAAACAACAGTATTTCAAAATGCATTGTTAAATATTTCAAAGACACTTTGATTGCCAAAGGAAAATGATATTCAGTTAGGATTGAAGGTCTAAAGAAATATAAAATCAATTTTATTTAAGGCCTCATCTCTAAATACGTTTTTTTTTAATTATCTCAAAACTAAAAGAAGTGGAATACGTTGTTTTTGAATCTAGGAGACACAATTTTAGAAGATAAAGTAGCTATTTGCTACTGTTAAATATACCTACAATATTTAGAGTCGACTCCCATTCTAAAATTGATTTTTATTTGTCTCACTCGTGACAAAAAAAAGACCCTGACTATTTTCAAAATACATAAAGGTGGTATTTTTTCTAAGAAAGTCCATGTAGATTTTATAAGAAAAATTAAACACTCTTAACTGCGGAATTACACATTAGGAAATTTCATAAAAATGTACAAAAATTGAAATTCATTCACCCGTGCGCGGTGTGGGCTCTGTATTGTCAAACTTATAGAAAAACACATGCACATTTTTCATAGAATACCGACCTATACATGCGGCTACTCCATGGATGAACACACAAACAAACAATATCAAGATCAACATGACGAACAGGTGTAAAGTATTTAAAAAAAAAACAAAGATTATAAATTAATATAATACAAAATGATGGAGATATTAATAGAATATGTTCTATCTTCCTAATGCCTTACCTTTTGCCTTTTTTCTAAAAAAAATAGGATACCCCAGAAGGAATTTGCTCTTTTTGGTAGATACCTACATCTATTCCACATGAATAAAGGTAGCCGCATTGTCTGCCAGTATTATCTTTCTCGCGCATAATAAAAAAAAGTCCTTAAACAAAAGAGAGAATATTATATTGTTCTCTTTTTAATTCAGAAAAGTTTTCTTACGATGACTATAAAATTCTCTTCTTCTTATGAAACCTTCTTAAGAAAGCTTTTGTCTGCTCGAGATTGTCTGCTCGAGAAAATTTTCGATGACAGAATTTTGTATGGAGGTGAGACATCTGTATATAATTATCTGTGATAAAATGGTATGACATTCGAGATTCTCTATTCCTATCTTCCTCACACAATTGTACGTCATTTGTATCGTGTTTTGATTTTCACATTGCAGTCGTTTATTTCTTATTTGATAGAACTTTGTTTTTTTTTTCTGATTAGGAAATTAATAATTAGTTAAAAAGTGTCTTAATATGGTGATTTGTGCTGTTTTCGGCTGCAATAGTAGCAACGATAAAAGACTTAAGCGAAATCAACTAAACGATATTGAAATAATAAAATTTTTTCGTTTTCCGAAAGATGAAAGAATGCAAACAGTTTGGCTATTTAAGTGCGGAAGGAAAGACAAATTCAACGTCCAAAATGCATTTATATGTTCAAGACATTTTACTCCTGAACAATATTTGCGGAATTTGATGCACGAAATGCTCAAGTACTCCCCAAAAAATAGTAAAAAACTCAAATTGGATGCTGTTCCAACAATAAACTTGCCTTTATTGTCATCAGTTGATTCTGAAAGTAAGCGCCAAGAAAGGAAAAACAAGCGGGACGCAAAACAAGCTGTCCAGGAAATTTTGTAGGATATATTTTAAAGCTTCTTTATGCAAGTATTAAAGATTTATATTTTGTCTGAGAAGAAGTTTCGCTGATGGCCAAGGACCAGCAAATCTCGAGGAACTTTCAACAGCTATCACTGATGTCACAGATGTTCAAGATGCACCAGTAGAAGTCTGCGTTGCAAGAATCGACAAATCTACAAACACTGACGATTTAAATGAGACCCTTACGAAGTTGAATAGAATAATACCTAATTAATTAAGTTCGTTTGTCATAAAATTATATGTTATTACAGCACACATGAACTAATGGATGAACTTATTCAACAAAATGAGAGTTTAATTCAAGAAGTTCAAATGCTCCGACAGGAAAGTAAATGCATGGATGGAATATTTACGCCTGGGCAAAGAAGAAAGCTTCAAGCGAATGGCAAAAGGATTAAATGGGAAGTAAATGATATTTCTTTAGCCATCGCCATTTATTCCAGTGGGCCTAAAGCCTACAGGCTATTACTTAAAAGAAAATATCCTTTACCAGCTGTGACTACGCTAAGAAATTGGGCTTCAAAAGTTAACATCAACCCGGGTTACCTCAGCTCTGTATTTGCTTTAATGAGAAATATTAATTTGTCCACCTTCCAAAAAGTATGCGTTCTCATGGCAGACGAAATGAAAATACAGAAGTCGTATGAGTACGATACTAAAAGCGATACACTTTTGGCTCCGGCTAATTATGTTCAAGTGGTAATGGCGAGAGGACTCTTTGAGAATTGGAAGCAGCCTATCTTTTACAATTATGATTGTGCCTTAACAAAAGAAATGTTCAAAACCATTATCAAAAATCTACAATCCAAGGATTATCATGTTGCCGCTGTAGTTTCTGATTTGGGTGGAGGTAACCGAGGACTCTGGAGAAGAATGGGTATAAGCGAAACCCAGCCCTTCTTTTTAAATCCTAGTGACAAGTCAAAGAAAGTGTACCTATTAAGTGACACACCACATTTAATTAAATTGCTTCGAAACCATTTTTTGGACACCGGAGTATTTCTCCATGGTAAGCATCTAACAAAGGAGCCACTTGAAGAGTTACTGGCAAGCCAGTCGAACTCGGATTTAAAAATATCAAGTCGGTTAACCGACACTCACCTGAATGTGAAAGCTGCAAAGAGGCAAAGAGTCAAATTTGCAACGCAGTTGTTTTCTCATACAAACGCGTGCGCTCTTACTAGGCTGGGAACTCTAGGTTTAGCAAAATCCAAATATTGGAATGAGTTGTCTGTTTTGTGTAAACAGGTTAGTTAAATTTCTATTCTTTATTTTAATATATGTATGTATAACGTCGGTAATTTCATCACTTTTTTCCGCAGGTTAATGATTGGTTTGACATATTCAACGCAAGAATTCCAAAAATTGACTCGCGCCCAAGAATGGCAGCTTTTGGCCTAGAACTTGAACTTCAGGATGAAATTTTAACCCAAATAGCATCCACTATGAGAACTATGCGAGTTGGAAACCACAAGTCACTGATCCCATTTCAAGAAGGAATACTTACTAATATCAGTGCACTCAGGATGATGTTCAGAGATCTTCAGCAAGAATACCAGATATCATACTTGTTAACATACCGTCTAAATCAAGACCCTTTGGAAATGTTTTTTGGTGTGATGAGAGCGAAGGGCGGTCTTTATGATCATCCCACAGCGTTACAGTTTAAATATCGTCTCCGAAGGTACATTCTTGGTAGAAATGAAAGCATCGTTTCACAATATGCAAATGTTGAGGCTGATAGTGGTGAACAACTACAAATGGATGTGAGTGATGGGCTGATTAATAAATCAAATGTCGAAGAAGAAAATGCGATAAATCCTTCCGAATCCGAGTTTAGTTCCGAACCCGTCATGACATCCAGTTTACTTACATGTCTTGTGGACAAAGATGAAACTGCAGAACCGGCACTTGAAATGTGTGAGTTGGAGTACGATGCTTTAGAGTACCTAGCAGGATACATTCTTAATCGCCTCAAATCCAAAATTCCAAATCTGCTGGAAAGATATTGCGAGCAAAAATTCTCTACATCTTTCACATGGACAGATCAGGTTTCAGAAGGGGGCTTGCGAAAACCAAACGAAAAATTTGTGCGGACTCTAATGCATCTCGAAGATATATTCAATAGCTACAATTCAACAACATTGAAAGTTGGATCTGGTTTTATAAAAAACCTTTTAAGTTTGGCTGAGAAAATTGAACTCGAATTCGAAATAAAAAAGTTGTTTTTTCGTTGCAAAATGTTTTTTAAAATTCGGATATTAAACAAAGATTTGACCGAAAATTTGAATTCTAAAAAAAGAAAACTGAATTAAATGTTCTTGTTTATTTTTTTTTTTTACAGCATGTTGAATTTTTTCGATGTTTTTTGAATAATTTATTTGTATCTCAACACATTTGATATTCTTAATAATTTAATTTCATTATTAGGTTTCTATCAAAATCTTCAAATAAACAAAACAGAATTTCACGATACACATGACGTAAGCATGTGTGAAGGAGATGGAGCTAGAGAGTTCGGAGTGTCATACCATTATATTCTATATACCTTGGGAGCGGCCCAAGGTGACTTGATTGACTCCTGGTGACTACGTACATATATGGGAGAAGAAAGAATATTATCAATAGACGCAAACTGAATGTGCCCTATCAAGTAAGATGTTTTCAAAATACTCTAATAAAAACCTTATATTTGAAGTTTGTTCAATAAAATATAAAATTGAGTGGCTCCCTCTATCATAAGCTTTTGCGAAGTCGGTATAAATCACGTCCACTTGTGACACTTCTTTGAGATTAAATACTACGTTTTCATCAAAAGATAATCCGAGATTTAAGGCAAGAGATTTATGTGGCGTTTTCACTGCACTGAAAGATTAAAAAGAAGATTAAATTTGACAGCATCTATCAAAATGCTAATGGTTTTAAATTTTTCTTATAAAGAGGAAGCGAGAGAAAGAAAGTTCATTTGTGCCAAACGATGAAAAATCATCGAGATAGCTTAGCACGATATGGATGTTAGGTCCATTCGAACTTAGAACAATCGATTCAATGAAGATTTAGTAGAGATTTATTTCTAATATTACTACGTTTTCACCAAAAGATAATCAGAGATTTAGGGCAAGAGATTTATGTGGTGTTTTCACCGCACTGAAAGATTAATAAGAAGATTAACTTTGACAGCATCTATCAAAATGCTAATGTTGTTTCAATTTTTCTTATAAAGTAGAAGCGAGAGAAAGAAAGTTTCATTTGTGCCAAATGATGAAAAATCATCGAGATAACTTAGGACGGTATGGATGTTAGGTCAGTTCGAACTTCGACCGATTGATCCTATGAAGATTTAGTAAAGATTTATTTCTAATCTACTAGATTTACGAAATAAATTTGTACGGTAAGTCTTCGAGATTTAAGGAAGATTTATGGTAAGATTTACGGAAGTACGGCCATTTTAGAATGGAGAGATAGTTTTTTTTTATCATAATTATAAATCTATAGCAAACAAACTTCTCGAAAAGTTTTGGAATCGTTGATAACTTACAAATAGAGCGATAATTACATAATGGATGTTTAAGACCTGGGGCCAAATTACCGCATCAGTTTTCGAGTAATAAGTGACTGATTATGTGAGTTTGGAATTACCGGTTACGTCATTGAGTAATCTATTACCCTAATTTGACATTTTCATTCGATCACTGATGGGACTCACTCACTCGGTCGCTGAAGCGGTAATTTGGCCCCTGATTTGTGAATTAGGATTATATTCGAGCGCTGCAGCACACATTTTTAGAACTATGGAAGAGACTCCATCTGGGCTGGGCTATTTATCGCTGTTTAAATTTAGTAATGATTTTTCTCTTCAGACTTAATAACAATAATTAATCTTCTAATATTAATCAAACTGTCCGCATTAATCAGCATTAAGCTGATGGGAAATTATATAATTGGACTTAAACATTAATTGGCAAGTAAATTACAGTATATTGGACTACACCAACCCACACGAAGTTCAAAAGGTGACACAGACACTACAAAACGATGATAACCAAATTCTTATGGCCCAAATTGAACCATATGGACCTAGACGTTATGTAGTGGTTCGGCCGGCGCTTCGCACTACACAGCTGATGCCAACAACTGATTTCACTATGGACATTCAGCATAAACTATTTGAGATTAAGGTTATCTCTAGCAGAGGTGACATAAATTGGCCACCAAGGTCATCCGCTACACTTTTTCTTGTGGGGTTTCATTAAGTCGCAAGTCTAAGCGTCATTGAAGACTGGATCACTCGGATCTATACCACCAGATCGATGTCATATTCCATACATCTTAGCAGACAGGCATTGCAGACCAAGTTAAGACCCACTTTTTGGTATAATATGCCATAGATTGCATAAGACGTACATATTACGAATTTTTAAAACGTTTCCAAACACTCTTATTTTAAAATGTTTATTTAATTTACTTGATCACTTCATCAAAACTTATTCTGTCACTTGAAATAAAAAAAGAGAAAAATATTCCCGAATTTCTAATCCAATTAATTCGTCATGTTTACTTATATGCGAGGATTGGACAAAAAGGGTAAGAAATGTATCTTAAGTATAAAGCTTTGTTTAAGAATATTCATTCGTCTTTAGATTTTAATTGCACGAATCCAGCTATTGAGGAATTTCCATCCGATGGTCTGACGAAGGAAGAAAGAGCAGAGGGTTATGTGGCTTTACACATAATCCTAAGCATTTATATATTCATAGCGTTGGCAATCGTTTGTGATGAATATTTCGTACCCGCCGTGGAGAGGTTATGTCTTGGTAAATTCTATGGATATTCTAAGCTTTAGGATTGACTAAAAATTAGTTCTTGTTCTCTTAGCCTTGGATATGTCAACTGATGTAGCTGGAGCAACATTTATGGCTGCAGCAACGTCGGCCCCAGAATTGTTTGTCAACATAATAGGAACATTTATCACAGAAGGTGATCTTGGTATTGGAACAATAGTTGGATCCGCTGTATTTAACACATTAGGTGTTGCTGCAGTTTGTGGTGTAGTTTCAGGAGTGGTAAGTTAAATTAAATAAAAAGTTTTCTTTTTTTTTTTAATTTGAAATGTTTTGCTTTTAAATATTACAGACTATTAAATTAGATTGGTGGCCTTTAACTAGGGATTCACTTGTGTACGGAATCACAGTGTCTTCTCTGATTGTAATTCTCTATGATGGAGTTGTTCAATGGTATGAGGCTTTGTCTTTGGTTGGCTTTTATTTCATCTATTTGTTGATAATGTACAATGATAAGAATCTACAAAGACGTGCTAAAGGTAAGAATATTGTTTAACAATTTCACTTGTCTATTAAAAATTCATTGATTACCACATTCAATATGACTTTATTTTAATTTTCAATTCTTTAGTAAAAAGTTTCTAAAGTTATATTGAACCTGTTTCAATTGTCTAGATTGTGGTCGAAAAAGAATTTAATTTAAAATACAATAACAGGTCCTCTTAAGAATTTGTTTATCTAAGGTTATGTTAGGATAAAGTGTCTGCCAGCCACACAGCTGAAATACTTAGACCAGAGTTTGCCCACTGTGATACCACATAAATATAGAGATTTTTACCCTACTCGTCGAAGCATTGAGAGCTCCTTATGTAGCGAGAGAGTTTATAAATGTCTTTATTAGATCACTAGGTTCGTCGAAGAAAAATTTTCCAAGATGCAGCCAACGTCTTTGGGATAGAGCAAGGCATATACATGTACATAGATGATGAGGAATTGATTCTATCTCTTTCTTATTCATACAGATTCTGCAAAAAATTGTTTAACTTGATATCTAGCAAGGTTTCCTGAAATCGAATCTGATCTCAGAATTGATAAATTTCTTCAGGCTTGTGACTTTTCAAATAATATGATTGTTAACTGTCCGTCCAATTTTTAATTGAAAGAGCATAGAAATCGTGTCCAGTTCAGAAAAAAACGAGATCGAGTTAAAAAAGTGAGCAAAAGAATTTCAGTATGCTACTTCTAAACTAGCAAAATTTTGAAAATTTTGCTGTGAAATCTTGTTTGCGTTTCTGAGATAAGTTCGACTACTTACCTTCACTACATTAATTCAATTTATATTTATTAATCAATTAAATTTAAAAAAAAGCTTAATTTTGTTTAAATTTTCAAATTTCAATTTTAATTTTGACTTTACTCCCCTTTTTTGTATCTGCTCGTTAATTTTAATTCTGGGGTCTGTACAATCCTCCAACCTTTTATATCTAGTGTGTAGATAATTTCAAAATAGTTTAATATTAATTATTAATCAAATTAAAAAATGTGAATTTTGATGAAGTTCATATCTAACTTATTCCCCAGTCATATTTCTGTCATTAGTAGTCTACACTGCCCATAAAAATATTACTAAAATACTCCCGTTTCTTAACTTAATTACGTACAATGACATCCCTAAATTATAAAATTTGCTATTCCAAGTTTTCTCGAGAAAATCGCAGATACAAACGAACTCATTTTCAATTTTGTTTTATTGAACATACTATTTACAATTTGGCTTACAATTAATAATATAGGGGCTGATCACTGGTCGCAGGAGCTGCTTGTAGATTAATATCTTTGTCGGTTGGCTAAGACCTGGGGCCAAATTACCGCATCAGCTATCAGTCACGTGTTACTCGATAACTGATGCGGTAATTTGGCCCCAAGTCTTAGCCAACCGACAAAGATATTAATCCACAAGCAGCTCCTGCGACCAGTGATCAGCTATTCCTTTGGCATTACCGCTTACGTCATCTAGCAATCGATTACTCTAATTTGACGTTTTCATTCGATCACTGATGGAACTCACTCACTCGTTAACTGATGCGGTAATTTGGCCCCTGATCTTCTTTTCAGCAATAGATGCAAGCTGCTGAAGGCCCAGCTGACTTTTTTCGGAACATTTCTTGAGTGCGGGTTAAACCTTAGCAATTCGTTGAAGTGCACTCCCAGGTACTTCAAATTTGGCTTTGCCACTATAGCGGATCCGTCAGGTATTCTCAGAACGAGATTTCTGCAATTGTTGCGGTGCGAATGCCTCTGTCAGTTGAAGGTCTAAGGCAGACAAGTTCTGACAAACAAACTCATATATTCGGTGAAATTGTTTACTAATACAAGTCGATGCATTAACTTCTGGAGGTGTAGTTGTGATTATCTTTTTTTTTATTTATTTACTTATTTCTATAATCAAAAATTACAATATGTGTTTCTAATATTATATTAGTAGCATTTCATTCATGTTATTCTTCAAAATTATTAAACATATTAGCATTAAGGAAATGCTTATCAAATATTTTTATCTTCATTAGTATGACATCTTGAAATGAATCTTCAGACATGAACTAAATATTTTCGATTTATTAATTTAATATGTACACTCTGTTGCAGAATTTGTCAGTAGCGAGCGTGCATTTTCAATTTTATTATTTTTATTAAAATTTAAGAGTACCTATATATTAAATGGATACTGGATATGCAAATGAAATTATGGTAGCAATATTTTATGTTACAACTTCAATAAGAGTCTCAACTTCTGATCTTGAGAAAAGCCAGTATTTCAATTGTTTTAAAAATATGAAATTATTACAAACAGTCTGACGTATCTCAACCAGAAGTTTATTAAAGATAAATGGTGCAATAACATTAAAAAATCGCCTGCATTGTTATTTTGAAACAGTTGGCATATGGACACTGGTAATATTACGAAGCGGGTGGTTCTGATTCGTTTTAAACCTTACGTTTCCACTTCTAGTATAGAAAACTTTCAGAGTTTTGAAAATGTAGAGATACCGAAATGGATGTACCTTTAAGTAATGAAATAGTGGGAGAGCATGCTCAATCCTTGGACTATATGTACGATCGTAATCATTCTAATTATTTTTTTGAACTACATATAACAATAGGCTGAAGATTTGTCTTGTATGCACATCCCCAGCATGCAAGCCCATATTCAAGACGTGAACTTACCAGGGCGAAGTAAATGGATATTAATAATGTGCGTGAAACCAACTTGCACAAAAAATATATTCTGCTTACTATACGTACAATATAACACTCGTTTTACTGGTTTCCAAGTTAATCTGTTGTCAATAATAACGCCTAGATATTTGTACTCAGTTCCAAATTCCAAGGGAAAGCAGAGATTGTTCCAGGATATAGTGTCGCATGATATGTGATGTTATATTATAGCTTCAGCGAAAACTTTATAGCTTTTGAATTTTTGCTAAGCACCATTTTATGATACGCTAACCAATTTTTCAATGAAATTAGATCATCTTTTACTAACTCAACTATGCCTTCTTTGTTATCTTCAATTCAGCTGTATTTTTAATGTTCCTTATCCAAGTTATCTAAACCTTTGAAACTTTTTTTTTTTAGAATATTACAGAAGTCCCCAAGTCATAGGCCTTTTAACTTTCTTCATAGTTGCGATATTGTACGTTCAAATTTATGATGTAATGTATTTGTTGGTTAACTCCAGCTTTATATACATAATTTGCCCTCTTGGTACATATATTCAAGACATTGGCGCAAAATTTTAAACAGCCTATTATTAAGGTATTAGTATGATACTACTTAAAAATTTGCTAACTTTATAGTAGTTTACTAACTCACTCTTAATTTTAAACATTTTCTAACTAGTATCGTACTAAAAGAATTTTCTTAATAAATTGCTTCTGAACACACCGAAAACAATGACATTTCGTGTAAAAAAGTAAGCACACGAACCTTTTTTTGATGTTTGCAAATGTCAAAGAGTCATATGAAGCTAGCACGATATTAAAAAAAATAAAGTAGTTATTCGATGATTTTAACTTTATTAAAATGCTAAACAAAAGTATGATTCGATTAAAATTTGGAAATTCGTTGTTTTAACCTAGTATCATACTAAAAGAGCTTTAGCATCGTACTAATTCAATTAAAATTTTGCCCCATTATATTTGCAATCAATGTTCAATATCGTTTAAAAGAGCAGTTAAATGAGCAGGACCTTCTTAAATGCATCAAAAATAAAATGGATCTTTCTTTATTTTCAGATATACACTTAAAGGCTTAAAAAATTCAGTACGTTAATAAAACAAACAATTTAGAAACATCATTTTGGTAAACCTTACTCCTTTTGTGTGTTAAATGTTATATTGAGTGGATGAATTTAGGCTATATATTTTATAAAAATGTAACCATTAGATAATAGGGTGAATTTATTTCAATTTGTTTATTTATGACACAAAATGTGGTTACATCTTTAAAGAGTTAGGGTTTTGTAGAATGAAATGAGGGGCGACGCGACGCACGGCGTGTGGTGTAAGTTGAACGGCTGAAGAAATATATTATTTATACTTTTTAATGTTTCTTATTAGGGTTGATAAAATATTTAACAGACTCTATTAGTTGGTAATTTCATGAAACTTTACGTTTGTTTTGGATTTTACAAAATTACACTTCTTTAAAAAACACTTACTTATACTTACGGCTGTGAAATATTTTGAAATTGCGTTGTTACTAGCAGGCGATATTCATATAATTTTTTTTGTAAGACAATCACCCTTATTCCGATAGTCGTTTTAATAAAACGCCTTTAAAACGAGAAGGCTCCAGAGACCACATTTTGGTGTTAAATAATACAAAAAGGGCAGCGTTCTCTATATTCTTCACTTTTCTAATCATTATAACGATAATCGTTTCAATAAAATTCCAATTTTCGTTTCTAGAGCCTTGTCGTTTTACTGGCGTTTTAGCAAAACGACTATCGTAATAAGGGTGAATATGATAAGATCTGCAATTATTCGACATTAATATTTACGAGTAATATGTTATTCATTATCGTCTTTATTTCGATATCGATAATCTCGTTTTGGTCACCATAATTTCTGTTCCTTTCTACGATTTGTTTTTTATTTTCGATCATTTCGTTTAACGATAAGATTGGATATCTTTTTAGAATTGCTTTTAGACTTTGGAATATTTGCACCAATGTTATCCAGCATATTTTTTTTGATCTAGATATATTGTTTCGTTATCATTATCATTTGTCTCAAAATGTCTCATCGATTTGGACAGGTTATCTTTCGACACTGATGTTGCTAGGGGATACAATTGTCCGTGCGAGGAAATTCGAGATTAAGACCACACGTAAACGATTGCCCTTGCGATTTGTTGGTTGTCATGGCGAATGCGAGTTGAGCGGGAAACTGCTCGAAATTTTATTATTTAATTTAATTATCGAAATTCTTGGAATGTTAACTTCCCAGCCTTTGGATTTGCCTTTGATTATGGTGGCTTGGATTACGTTTATTACGAGTTTCTTCATCGTCTGCTTGGTTCCATTACACAATTTCAGTTGGTTCAGATTGTGTAGCATTATCATGACAGAGCCGACTTTAAGTTCAAAATTTTGCGATGGCTTACCGACCAAATCCAAAGAATCCATTTGTTGTGAAATCAACCGGTTTTAATTCATCGACGTCCAATCGCTGTTCAAATAAAGGTGACCAGTGTTCGGGAAACCTTTGCTGTCTTCTTTCTTCGATGGTTTGAGTTCATAAAAATTCGACGGGAACAAAATCAAGACATTTGGATCTTCAACTAGAACTCAGTAATTGGCAACAGTTGTTTTGAGAAATCATCGGCTGATGGATAGAATTTTGAGATTCGCATCAGTTGAATAGAAATCCGCGCATCCGTCAATAGATTGCAATTATTTTTGGCGTCATAGTTGTTGGATAATGTAATTAATATTTAATTGTAGAACAGACGGATGTTGTTTACATTTTTGACGTACTCAAAAACGTATTTGATAGACTTCACCGAATTGCAGTATTCAACATGCGCGTTTTGAATACTTTGAAGAGAATATGGAAACAATCCATGTATTGTCCACCAAGACTTCTTTCGCTTTTGTTTACATTAGGTGTTTTCTGTTTTTAGTTCAGAGCTTCGAATATGTGTTTTTTTTTTTTTTTTTTTTTTTTTTTTTTTTTTTTTTTTTTTTATAATTTACTCGCGCTCAAGGGATTATGATTACCCTTTAAATGTTTCAACACAGCGCGGGCGTGAAGCTACGGAAGAGAAAGAAGGATAGGAAAGATGTGTGACACGATGTTGAGACTGAAGGTTGTTGTCTCAGATTTTTTTTCTCCAGGGATGGCGGCTTAACTAAAGCGGAGGACTGCCGTGTCTTATTTCTATGTCCCTTATAATTCGCATTATTTTTTATTCGTATTCATCCTTGTTGGGCATACTAGTTTAACTCAATCACATGTTGTTAGTGTTATGCCTAAACAACATGTAATGAGTAAACTAGCAACCCATTGATGACAATTTTAGAAGGTTTTAATGGAATTAAAGAAAACATAGACGACGGCAGGGATCGAACCTGTGATAATGAGGTTGACAGGCGAACACACAACCATCGTGCCACGGCCACCCCATTTCATTTCGAGCATGTTATGAGCGTGTTCAGAGAGGGCTCTATGGGCTCAGAATAAAATAACTGAGCAGGCAGAGTTAAATGCTTAAAACAAGCATTTTACAGATGGAAACAAAAAAAAAATGATGGCAGCTAAGCGTTCAGGTATGTTTCAAAAACAACTCAGATCACTTAGAGCACGCTTGGTTCAGAGGATGTTCAGAAAATGCTCAACGTGATCGACGTACTCGGATTCTGTTCAGAGCTCTATTCTGGAATAAAAAAGAAAAACGCCTATTGCGACTGTTCTGCCATTGTCATCTGGTGATTTAGCCGGCACATAGGTATCTATCGTTGTCAGTGAATGTCTGACAGGAGTGAAGGTGGATATCGCCTAGAAAATTTAATTCTATCCATGCATGGCGAGAGTCTAAATGAATGAATAAATTTCAACATGAGGAAATTCTTAGTTCTGTCATTCGACCGAAAACATCCAGGAATCAGGAAAGTGGTTTTTCGAAAACACTATATGCTTAACGATAAATACCATGATCGTTCTGAGTTTTTGTAATAAAAATCGTGCAGTGATGTCGTGACGGTCGCTAGAAATTTACCCTGGGAGTGAGAGCTGTATTATTTATAGGTATGGCCATTTCAGATTACAGGTGAATGTCATGTGTATAACTATATAAGCTTACCGTTATTTTCACGCACTAGCTTAACTTAATTCATTAAAAAAAACTAACTTTTTTTTGAAAATAAAACTCGCCTCCACTCCGATTTCCACGACATGTATTTTTTGCAAAATTGGAAACGATTTTCTTTTCATTTTTCGTTCAAAGGTGTTTTTTGTTTTTTTTTTTTCTTTCAAATGTTAAATACTGTTAGTAACGCGTAACCGTCGCCAAACTACACTTAACACCAGTTTTGAGTCTAATTTTTGACGCGGAATCATGCAAATTTGAAGCACCTGTTATGATTGCGCGTCTATCGGCCATTGATGTGGCCTTATAAGTTCCACCTTTCATATGTTTTCCGTAGTTTTTAATGTTCCGCAAATATTTACCCATTAAATTTTGGCTTCTTTCATTTTTTTTTGTGATTTTTCTTTGGCTTAGCCCTAATTCACTAAATGCTTCTATTTTGCCTTTTTCTTCCTCGTTTAAAGATTTTCCGCGACACATTTTTCTTGTTAAACGGTTTAAAACAATTCGATTTACCAAAAAACTTAACTTTCAGAACACATCACCTGCGCACATCAATTAAAAATGATTTTTTTTTGCTTTCGAACCTATTCAAATGAGACAAAAAAACGTTAGTTTTTACTTGCGATATATAGGTACTATTGGGCAAGTTCTGCATTTTGAAAAAAAATCGAACTCGAGATTTTGATCAAAGTTGACATTACGATGATAGCGAAGACGAAAAAAGTGGGTCCGGCAATTCCGTGTGTCTATCTGTATGTCTGTCTGTATGTCTGTCTGTATGTCTGTCTGTATGTCTGTCTGTATGTCTGTATGTCTGTCTGTCTGTATGTCTGTATGTCTGTACCTCGAACTACAGCCTTAACTACTGGAGGAATTTTTTTCAAACTCGGGAGTTAAGGGTCTTCGGTGATTCCCTAGAGGGGAAATTGAAATTTTTTTTTAGCTCCAAAACTAACGGTACCCCCCACACACCCGTAATGCAAAATCTTATTTATCTCGAAAACGGTTCTAACGATTTTGATAAAAAAAATTAAGTGTGATATTTTGGACATGGTCTATATTTTGGTCAAAAAAAAATTTGGGGGGAAATGGTATTAGGGGTACCTGTAATAGAACCGTTTTTTTGATTTTTAAATTTCTCACCAACGCAACGGCTCTAACGATTTTAACCAAAAATTTTCACCAGGAGCTCCCTTAAGTTTAAAATAATATTGTATGTAAATATATTCGAAAAATTATTTGTTGGGTTTTTTTGAAAAATCAATGTCTTTAAAACCTATGAACGATTATTTTTTGAAATTATTTCCTAAAATCAATATTATTAAATACTTAAAATTCGCATCCCACATTTTTTTTTTTGAAAAATTTTAAAGAAATTTCTTATATAAAAAATGTATTTAATAATAAAACGATGTTTTAAAATTTGTTTGCATAAATTCATACTTTTCTAGAAATCAGACGGCAATTTTATGCATTTGAACATTATTATCTCATTAAATCCGTGTTTTATACATACATATATGGGTGATTCTACAAACAATGGAATAAAATGATTCAAATTTCGGCACGACATTTTTGGAAGCCAAAAGTCGTAAGAATTGTTCTAGTTGATCCTTAGAACGTCTCTTTGCGTTGTTGAAAGCGGCCAGTAAAAAAAATTAGGACATTTTTTGAAAAAGGATGTTCAGAAGACTGAGTTTATTTTTTAAGGGGACTGAATAAATCTTTAGTTTTTTACTTGCGATACAGGTACTATAGGGCAAGTTCTGCATTTGGAAAAAAAATCGAACTCGAGATTTTGATCAAAGTTGACATTACGATGATAGCGAAGACGAAAAAAGTGGGTCCGGCAATTCCGTGTGTCTATCTGTATGTCTGTCTGTCTGTCTGTCTGTCTGTCTGTCTGTCTGTCTGTCTGTATGTCTGTACCTTGATCTAGAGCCTAAGCCACTGCACCTATTTTCTTCAAACTCGGTAGTTATGGGTCTTCGGTGATTCCCTAGAGGGGAAATTGAAATTTTTTTTTTAGCTCTAAAACTAACGGTACCCCCCATACACCCGTAATGCAAAATCTTATTTATCTCGAAAACGGCTCTAACGATTTTGATAAAAAAAAAATTAGGTGTGATATTATGGACATGGACTACGTTTTGGTAAAAAAAAATTTGGGGGGGAAATGTTATTAGGGGTACCTGTCATAAAACCGTTTTTTTAATTTTCGACTTTCTCATTAACGGCTCTAACGATTTTAACCAAAAATTTTCAGCAGAAGTCCCCCTAAGTTTAAAATAATATTGTATATAAAAATATTCGAAAAATTATTTGTTGGGTTTTTTTGAAAAAATTTTTTTTTTGAAAAATCAATATCTTCAAAACCTATGAACAATTATTTTTTGAAATTATTTCCTAAAATCAATATTATTAAATACTTAAAATTTGCATCCCACATTTTTTTCTTGAAAAATTTTAAAGAAATTTCGTATATAATAAATATTTAATAATAAAACGATTTTTTAAAGTTTGTTTGCATAAATTCATACTTTTTTAGAAATCAGACGGCAATTTCATTTTAAATTCATGTTTTATATTTATAAAATGTATCTTAAATTCCAAAGTACTTTTACATAAGAGCAAGTTCGTGCGATCCAGTCGTGCATTTTATTTTGTATTTTCTCTTGGGTGCACACTGAAATATAGAAATTAAATTTAATTAGCCTTCATAAACATACAAATTCATGGTTAATACATAATAACTTGGCATTTTATTAAAAAAAAAAATAATATATTATAATACATTTTTTTTTCTACTTAGAATCAATTTAAAATAAATTATATTCTTTTTAAAAATTTTAAAAATATTTCGTAATGAAGTTCGAAGTTCAACATAACTTAAAAATTCTCAGGTTTCTGAATAAAATATCATTTATTTATTTATTAGCCAGGGGACTGAGGTTTTTCATGGTTTTTGCGCAAAAACGATATTAAGGTTTTACTTAAAAAATCAAAAAAATATATATAATATTACGGTTTTATCAAACCTATACTATACTGCTTAAAAAGATGCCTACTTACATACAAATTTGTTTCGTAAATACTCACCAGAGGACTGATAAACTAAAAGGACAATCCACGACTTCATGCACAAATGTCTTTTTCACAATACTAACATAAGAAACAGAATCGAGTTGCACCACGATTTTATTGTAAGGAGACTTGGTTCTTCAAATTGTCAGTGCTGGAAATCTGATCGACATCCTAGTTATTGATATTTTCGACTGTTTCAATATGCCAGGGGACTGATACAAAAAGCGGGGGACAAAGTTTAATTAAGTTTTTTTGTAATAAAATCAATTACTAAAAATATTTATCTATTTCGTAGCAAAGATGTATTATTTGGCGTAACTTCGGTGGGATTCATTATAGTATGAGACCTGAAATAAGAGAACGAAAATTCCATCGTTTGTAGAATCACCCATATATAAAATGTATCTCAAATTCCAAAGTACTTTTACATAAGAGATGAATTAATTTTAGGTAGCGTGTGAGAATAATGGTAAGGTTTAAGAGAAAATTTGTTCTTTCATTACATACACTGCGCGTCATCAGGTTAGCACACCTCCTTTAAGCTTAATAAAACTGATGTTCGGGTGGTTGTTGTTAATATGCAGCTACGTTTTTGTGCTCTATTTTTCTGATCCTTGTATACACTCTCACTGGCAAAAAGAGCATGCAAAGAAAAGACCCCGTTTTACGGTGTTTGCTTTTTTTTTAATTTTCTATTGAAAAGTGTGCTTTTTTTTGCGTCATCAGTTTTTCTTCATAAGTTGAACTCGTATAAGAACCAAATTTTTTTTGCTGCTCAAGTAATCTATTCCAAATAATATGGGTAAATGGTAACTGTTGAAGAGAAATCGAAAATTGAAGCTTATGAGTAGTTGAAGCTGTCAATAAGTGCAATAGCCAAAAAAATCGGTAGAAGTCGAAAAGTGATATCGGCATTTCTGTGCAATAAGTCGGGATATGGTAAAAATAACAAAGGTGATAGTAATAAATTAATTTCGAATGCTGATAAGAGAGCTATTTTGAGAGAAGCATCTAACTCCCATAACTCGGCTTCAAAAATCAGGGCAAATGTTGGTGTTAAAGCGAGTTTATCTACCATTCAAAGAGTGATAAGGAGTGCTCTGCATTTAAAAGGTTAAAGTTGAAGAAAAAACCCCCACTTAACATGGCTCGAAAGGAAATATCCTTGAATTTTGCACGAGCGCACATGACATGGAATTCTGATTGGCACTACGTTGTCTTTTTGGATCAAAAGAAATTTAGTTCGGAAGGTCCAGACGGCTATAATTATTATTTCCATGATCTTCGCAAGGAGGAACACCAGTTGGATCGCCTTCATAGTCGGGTGGGGGGTGTGATATTGTGGGGAGCCATTTCCTACTATGGAACGTGCGAGTTACAGTTTTTAAAATCAAATATGAAAGTAAACAATTACAAAAACGAACTTGAAAATGCTTTTCCCCATTTTGAAAATTTGTTTGGTAGCCTTCCATGGCATTTTCAACATGACAATGCTCCGATCCACACTGCCCGGGTGGTAAAGTCATGGATTCAGGGCCAAAACGTAACTTTATTGCAGTGGCCGCCTTACTCACCCGACATAAATATCATAGAAAACGTGTGGTGATGGCTGGCTCGGAAAGCTTACGAATCTGGAAAACTGTATTCAAATAAAGGGAAATTAATTGAAGGCATCAAGCGCGCCTGGTCAGCCATTTCTTTGGACTACATTGGAAAACTGTACGATTTGCTTCCCAATCGAATCTATGAAGTCATTGTCAACAAGGGAGGATCGACACATTATTAAATTTATTAAAAAATGTTTGAATTACTTAATGTTTAAGTTAAGAAACAATTTCATGGTTTAAAAAAAGCCTAACTACATAAAATGAAAAAAAAAATAATATGTGCTAACCTGATGACCTTATTTAAATTGCTATTTTTTTTTGTTATTTTAGACAAAAAAACTATTAAAAAAATGCCCAAACATGGAAAAATACACATTTTATCTTATTTCACTAAGAATTGAATCGTCCATAAGAAACAATCATTTTAAAATAGCAGCTCATTTAGTTTGGCCAGAATCACTTACGCGAGGAGGTGTGCTAACCTGATGACGCGCAGTGTATCATTGCCATTTATATGCGGAGTCTTAAAGTAAGTTACGAAAAACAGTGAACCTATTCAGATGAGCGGCAGTGTATGTTGCTGGGAAAATTGTCAATTAGTCGACAATTTGAAGTAGGTACTCTTCTGAATATAATTTAGTTTAGTTTGATTGAATCGGATGATTCAATTCTTACTATATCGGCGATAACTTAACTGATTATTGTCCATATCCTGGCGAATTATCAAGCGATGTGAATAAAAGTTCATGTTGCTAATCTTATTTGTTTCATAAAACTAACCGATGAATGGGGATAACCATTTTAATTTGAATATGATAGCCATCATCACCATAACAAAACATTAGCGTGTAAAGAGCCGTATGACCGGTGGGACGCCATGAAACTGTCCGATATCACATTGTCGACAATGTCGCGTGATTCCTAATTTTCGCTAACAATCACCACTGCTACTTTCTCAATTATAAGAGCATTGAATTATTGTGCATGGGCACAATATGGTCGCTTTGCGTTCGTGTAGAAGTTGTTCAAGTTATTTGATTTGAACTTATGATCTTCATTCAATTGCTCTTTAAATATGGTGGATTCGTTCTTTGATCCGGATCGTTCTTGAATGGAAGGAGAGTGGGAATACTAATCTTCCTTTTAAGTGAGAGACGTATTAAATTCTAATATTTTGCCTTAAAGGAGGGATTATAACCGCGTTCTGGGATAAATGTGGGTCCGATTGACGTCATTTGGGAGCATCCGTTTTGTTGAATGTGCGAGTAAATGACGTGATTTCGATTTCATACAGAAGTGAGTGTGTAATGGCTGCCATGGCGGTACCAAAACTGGTCTTTGACTTTTGTTCCTACAAAGCGCAACCTAGGCCTTTCAATTCAATTCAAAGAAATCAGAATGTTGTGGAATTTTGTTGGTCTCGAAGTAAATATATTTATTCTAGTCTGAATTTGACCAATGGCATTGATTATGTTATCTTTGGTTTGTGTTTTTTTTTTTAAATAGACCTGAAACTTAAGGAACCCCCAAAAGAAAAAGTTTAACGGGGTCAAATTCCACGATATCGATATTTAATTCACTTCGCCTCCGCGTGAGATAACCATGTTCGGAAATCGCTCTTCCAAAAAGACCATTGTGGCACGGGTTGTGTGGCGTCGTTCCGTAGAAACAACTTGTCGTCGGTGCCCATATCATCAAATTCATCGACGGATAGCACTCGCCGTTGACGGTGATGGGCTGACCAATGTTGTTCACAAAGAAGTATGGAACAATGATGTCTCGAGCCAAGAAATGACACCAACTGATCAAAAGACCACTTAGGGAACACTTGTTGTGTTGTGTGGTCGTTAACACTGAGCTCCTGGATCAGTTGGAGTTTTTACGTGCTAAGGCGTAAGTCATGGCTCAAAATTCGCCAAGTTGTAGTCTGCAAAGGCCGAGATCATGTGTGTGGTGCGGAATTGACTACCACGGATTCATGGATAACGGCGAAATTTTCGGCAGGTTTTCGGTAAAGACCAATTCGAATTTATCTACCACCTGGCAAAGGACGATTAAGCCAACCGTAAAATGGGCGAAGTGCTCGAAATATTTATCCAACAGAAGGCCCACTTTCAAAAAACAAATAATTTACACATATTGTTGAACACTATGGGCCCTATCGTGAATAAGATTTCCCTGGGAATTGTTCCCTACTTTCAAAATTGTCATCTCGAATAATGTCGAAAGCTTCTCTTTATTGATATTGAGAATTAGGTTTCATAGTGACTTTGGATCTCAGTTAAAAAGGCCAGTCGCCAGCTTACAATGAACAGTGCAGAAGTATTGACCTTTCATATTTTCAAGGATGGGCAAAATTCCGAGGGAAATTTTGTTCACGATAGCCCCCTATTACTCTCCATATTGATTTGGCAAAACAAACTTAATACTTGACAGCTAACTTTACGAAAGAAGCTTCAATGAAAATCAAAGTTTAGAAATCCCTAGAGGAAAAAAATAGAGAAAAGATCGTTTTTCCACGATGAACAACGTTTTTTAAAAAATTGAACAATACACTTTAAATTTGTAGAATTTATCAAAATATTATTTTAATTATTATTATTTCAGAAAATACAACTTGTCAGAAATTCCCATGTTTCGACATGACTCTGGATGAAAATGTTAAACGTGATTCACAAGCTTCCAAAGCTGGTGAAAACGAAGCTCATGACCCTACCGAACATTTGTGCAAGCTTCCTACTGGTAAAGGCTGTTGCAATGCCATGTGTTGGGCTTTTCAATATCCGATTTATTTAATGTTTTATCTCACAATACCGGATTGTCGAATGCCAAAGCTCAAAAAACTATATCCGCTGACATTTTTGATGTGTTGTTTTTGGATAAGCGTCTTGTCATATTTAGTCGCATGGATGATCACTGCTGTTGGTAACGTATTGTTTTTTTGTTTCATATTCTTATCAGACCTATTTAAGATATTTAAGAAATTTTAAAACCAACTTTTAAAACCACTAATCTTACAGTTTTTTGGTCAAATTCAATTCGCTAAAGTATCATCTTAAGCAGAAGTCCAAGATGCAATTGTAGAGTCTGTTGTAAATTACATGTTTAAAGGCATCATATGACTTCAAGAAGCTTGTGACGATATTTTGAAATTACTCAAAAAGAAAAACTAAGCACGACCATTTCAAATCCTTTCATCATAGGTTTTGGCTCGTAAAAACACAAGCCCACACATACAAACACAACATTTTGATTTCTGAGAGATATTTGTTTTACTTAATATTATTTTTAGGCCTGAATACTCAACCAAAACTTTATGGAAATACTTAATTTCCAAACTTCTTTTCTCTTCAGGTGATACTTTTAACATCCCGGATTCAGTGATGGGAATAACTTTTTTGGCTGTTGGAACCAGTATACCTGAAGCTGTTTCCAGTGTTATTGTTGCAAGACGTGGTATAATTCAAAATCAGTTTTTTGTATATTAGCAGTCATTCAATTAATTTTTTTAAGGTTATGGATCTATGGCAATATGCAATTCAATTGGCTCAAACACATTTGACGTTCTCGTTTGCCTTGGTTTCCCGTGGTTAATTAAGACTGTTTTTTTTCCTTCTTCACCGGGAAATAATTCTTTGGATATTAATTCCTCAGGATTGATATATTCAACTGTCACCCTTTTATCGTCGCTTTTTCTACTTTATACCTCGTTTGCATGCACAAAATTTATATTGGGAAAAACTGTTGGATATGCATGTCTTTTTCTATACATAGGCTTCGTTATATTTGCAATTTTGATGGAAATGAATGTTTTCTTCGTCGTTAATTTGCCTATGTGCATTGTCAATTAATTGTTTTGTAATTATTATTTTATATTAATTAAACTAAATACAATTTATGTTATAATTTGAGAAATTTGACTTAAGTACATGATTACAATTTATTTGAAACTTGAGTAAAAAAAATTCGGGTATGGGAGGAACACGAAACCTCTCGGATAAGATTACCCTTGAAATAAAAATAAGATCCAGAACGTAAATGGATAACGACTTGAGAGTATGTACATAACTGGATCGTGTAAGAACAGTTTATATGGCTGGTTCTATTCAAAAGTTTGAGTCTGATCGCATGTGTAGGCAAATATTGAAACTATTTGTTAAGATTTCTTATCCCAAAGGAAGTTTCTTTAATTGATAATTAGTCATTACCAAATTCTAGACCTCGAAAATACAGTTAATTGCCCAGAATTTTTGTTTCTTGAAATCTAATTAAATGAGCTCGTCAAAGTTTTAATTAATTCGATGTCTTATATACATATTTACTGTTTACAAACCAACTTTTAAAATTTAAATGGTGTACGAGAATTATTTCCTTAGTAATGAAAAATGCTGCTCATCTTAGCCGTTTGGCTCGCCAAAATTTTGTAGGTTCTCTCTTTTCCTCGTACCATGCGCACGGGAATGGATGACAGTTGTAGGTCGTTTGTTCCCTGGTTCTTTATAAGCTGGTGCACCACATTTGCTACAGCCTTAAGATGGATTTCTTTTTACGTGATTGAATAAAGTTCAATTCAGGTATAAGCTACCTCCGGGGTCCCAAAAGGTAGCCACTTAGGACCTCTCCTCTTTAATCTATTTACTAATAATGATATTGAAATTGTCACAAATATTCCTATATCTCACTCTACGTCGACTATACAAAGTTTCCCAAAACCATTTTTGCGACATATGATTCTACTCTCTGTCTTGAGCCTGAAAAATTGCGAAAAGCTAAATATTTTCAAATGCCATTGAATGACTTTTTCACGAAAACGCTTCTAATCTCCTCCCGGTTTTTCTACCTTCTCCATTATCAATCCATATCCACCGCTGAGTCAACTCGCGAGCTTGATAAATAGAGAGTTAAACTTTCTCACACATACTGACATAAAGCTCAGCACTAGGTTTTATGAATCAATGGTCATAAGAATTCCCTGAACGCTACGTGACCCGATCTTTATACATAACTTTTGTTCGCCCCTTCTTGAATACGTCTAACAAATTCATGTATCCAGAATCGAGAACATTCAATGTCGTTTCTTAAAATCGCACCGAGTCGTGCAGCGTGTCTATGTCTACCTATGAGACAGTGTCCAGTTATGACACAATTTACGGAGCTGATCTACTGATGGACATCGCCATTTTGACCGTTTCAAATCCAGTTTAGGCCAGATTTGTTTGGTCGCCATACAAGTGGTACAGTGTTAAGCCATCTTGTGTTGGATTATTCCAGAGCAATTCGTTTCAGCATAAGTTAACTTGTTTACCTTATCGAGCAAGATAGGTATTTCCGTTCCAATTCTGGAGCGTTCGCCGGCATTGCAATTCCCCGGAATGTCCCTGTGACCCGGCACCCAGAATAAGTGAATAATAAACTGTTTGGCCATTAATGGAGTGTAAAGAGACTGACGCGAGGGATTTCAAAGCAGCCTGACTATCAGAGAAGATGCGTTTGTCCGTGCTAAATATCACGTTTTCTTTAAGCCAAGACAGGGGGGTCAATCCGTAACTCGATTATCTTCAGACGATATCATTTGAACGATAGCGTTGCCTTTTTTTGATTCACGTAAGTCGATAATCGTCAAAACGCTATCGTCAAAACGATAGCGTTTGGACGATAGCTAAATATGTATCGTCTTGCATTAATTTTGAATTTTGTAGGTGACTGTAGTTGAGTGATTGAGTTTCCACTGTAAATTGACATTTTGTATTGTTTTCTATTGAATTGACAAATTGACTACAGTTTGAGAGTTTCTGAAATGCATACAAATCTCTAAAACTGTGAACGATAGACGAGACGATAGTTTAGTCGAGTAACGTGAAGCAAATCATGGACGATATCATCGACGATTATCGTTTTGCCGATTATCGTTTAGAAAATTACGGAATGACCCCCCAGTACTTCCTTTATCGCCATTCTCTTCATTCATCGACTACTTTGAGTATCTGTTGACTGCACAACTATGCAATAGGGTAAACTACCCAGTGACTGACCCCCTTCCAGTTATGGTCACCTATCACTATTTTTTCATTTTATTAAGGTTTCCTGTTGCTGGATACTGCTGACGCTATTTTTAACGTGTTTAGACGTGAAAATGTCATAACATAAGACTTCAAATGATATTTTGAAGTAAATCGTTGATGTGTAATAAAAGATGTAAGTTGGGGACCTCTGTAAATCAAAGAAAACTTGTGAATTCCTTAAGAAACACTTAAGTTTAAATGGGTATTTTATTGATTTATCGGTGATTCTTATGTATGGAACAATACATATTATTTTAAAACAATAAAAAGTGGATCTATTTGTTAATTTTTTTTATTAAAATAATAAAATACTCGTAACTTAATTTTACGTAGAGTGTTCATAACTAGAATGTAATGTTCAATAAATTCAGTGACCGACAGGGGTGTCTATTACTGGTGCGATTGAACGTTTTTGAGGATGTTAGTTACGGACACCATCGTTTTTGTCTTTCTTTTTCCCTGTAATTATTTTTTAATTCAGGATTTTATTAGAAAATCCCTGAGCAAAATAAGTTAAAGAAGAAGATTTGCAAAATGCAGCTAAAAAAAAACGTTTACTTTTTGAATTTTCCAAAAACGGAAAAGTACATTAACACTTTTCTTTCCTCATCTTTAACCTAAGTAACCTATCTACTTTACTAGTGACAATAACATATTGATGTATTTAAATATTTATATAAAAAAGAAAAAATTAAAAATGATATCTACCAAGTTTAAAGAAAATCGGCCGAGCCGTTTAGGCTGTAGTCGAACAGACAGACAGACAGACAGAATAGCGAGACCCACTTTTTTAGTCTTCGCTATCATCGTAATGTCAACTTTGATCAAAATCTCGAGTTCGATTTTTTTACGAATCCATAACTTGCCTTATAGTACCTATAAGTCGCAAGTAAAAAACATGAAGTAAATGCTATATGGGCCTACTCTAGGTTGCATGTTGCAACGCAGGTAAAAAGGCGGCACTGGTTAATACCAAAATATAGATACAGTTTGTTATCTTGGCAACATGAAATAAAAACTTTCTTTAAGTTCCTTTAAGTTAACATGTGACGATGCCAATGAGGAAGCGACACATGCTTAGGCCAAGATAACGCCCAGGTAAAATTCGTTATCCAGGCTTTATAAATAAAAATCTATCCCGATATATTCTAGTTTACATTTTACAACGCCAAGAAAAATGTTCATATTTAGTATACAGTATACACCAAGTAAAAACTATCTAGGCCTAGTCTAAGTTACATTACATTTGAGAACGCCAATAAAGAGGCAACACTCATCATCATCATTGGATCGACAACCGGGTTCCGGTCCTGGCCTCTTTCTCTCCACCTATCCCGGTCTCTAGCCGACGCCATCCAGTTGCGCACCCCAAGGCTTCGGACGTCCTCGTCTACGCCATCTCTCCAGCGCAAGCATGGTCTACCACGCTGTCGTCTACCTTAGAATGTACCACAAAGAACTTTCCGAGCAGGTTCCTCTTCGCTCATGCGAGCTAGGTGCCCTGCCCACCGGAGTCTACCGAGCTTAATTTTTGTCACGATATCTGCTTCAAGGTAGATTGCGTACAGTTCATGATTGTACCGTCTCCGGAATCGTCCTTCCTCACATATGGGGCCAACAATTCTCCTTAACACTTTTCTCTCGAACGCAGCTAAGAGGTCGGAGTGCCTTTTGCTAAGCACCCAAGTCTCGGATCCATATGTGAGTACTGGCAGGACCATGGTCCTGTACAGCAGCAGTTTTGAAGTTATGGTGAGATTTCTGGATTTGAAGAGCTTTGACAGACTATAGTAGGCTCTGTTGGATTTGAGAAGCCGCCCGCGTATTTCTTCTTCTATATTGTTATCGGCTGCTACTATTGACCCAAGGTATTTAAAGGATTGCACCACTTCAAATTCGTGCTCCGCAAACTTGATTGTTTGACCAACTGTTCCTCTCGCATTCGACACCACCATGTACTTTGTTTTACCTTCACTAATGTGCAGCCCCAGATTTTGTGCCGCCTGCTCGATCTGGATGAAGGAATCGTGTACAGCTTGTTCGGTTCTTCCGATGATGTCGATGTCGTCTGCGTAAGCCAGTAACTGGCTGGACCTGCTGACGATGGTCCCTCGTGTTGCCGTGCCAGAGTCACGGATTGCTTTCTCCAACGCCAGGTTGAAGAGGAGGCAGGCCAGACCGTCCCCTTGTCGGAGTCCATTAAAGATGTTGATTGGTCTGGATAGCAATCCGGCTATTTTTACTTGGCTTGTTACGTTGGTCATAGTCAACCTATATAGTCGTGTCAATTTATTTGGGATGCCGAATTCTCTCATGGCTTTGTAAAGTTCTACCCTGGCTATGCTATCATAGGCGGCCTTAAATTCTATAAACAGATGGTATGTTGGGATGTTAAATTCTAGACATTTTTCCATCGCCTGCCTAAGGGTAAAGATCTGATCAGTTGTTGATTTGCCTGGAATGAAACCACACTGATATTGCCCGATGACGGTTTTAGCGTATGGGGTTATCCGGTCTTGTAGGATAGAGGAGAGTATCTTAGAGGCGGTACTCAACAACGTGATACCTCTATAATTTCTGCACGTTGTGACATCTCCCTTCTTATGTATGGGGCATATTATGCCTTTTCGCCAGTCTTCTGGCATTTCTTCCTGCTCCCATACGTGCACTATAATATCTTGAATTGCTTGACGTCATCGGCTCCCGGGGCTTTGTTCTGTTTATGCCGGCCTATAGCCTTCTCAACCTCTTCTATGCTTGGTGGTGGCAACATAGGGTATTCTTCTTGAAGTAGTGGAGCCTCCACTTCTGTAGTGAGCTGACCATTTAGCAATTCATTAAATTACACTTCCCATCGCTCCAGTATGCTTTCAGGATCGGTGATCAGATTTCCCTCTCAGTCCTTGCAATATGTGCAGCGTGGTGTGTACTGCGTCATGTTTCGGACGGATTGGTAGAACTTCCGCGCCTGGTGCGGACCTCGCTCTCGGCTATTTTCTATTTCACAGATTAGGTTCTTCTCCCAGGCAGATTTTTTTTGTCTGTGTAGCCGTTTTTCTATTCTTCTGAGCTCTTTATATTCCTCTTCGCGTGCCCGCGTTCTATGAGATTGTTGCATTGCTCGGTACGCAACATTCTTACGTTAAGTCGCTAGCTTGCATTCATCATCAAACCAGTCTTTCCGATTTTTACGACTGCTGCCTAAGATGGAGTTGGCAGTACTAATGACAGTATTTTTAAGACGTGTCCACTTCTCATGTACGCCCAGCATACTGGCTCCAGGACTTACTCTCCCTAAATCAGGTGTTTCTAGGGCGAGTCCTAACGCATTACCAAAGGTGTTACTGGTGTTTTCATTGCGCAGGGCAGTCGTGTTGATTCGAACCTGATCGGCGGATGCAATGCGTCTTCGCAAGGCAATCCGCCCTCGGAAAACCATACCAACAAGATAGTGATCCGAGTCGATATTGGCACCTCGGTACGTTCGTACCGTCATCAAGTTCGAGTAGTGGCGACGGTCTATCAACACGTGGTCTATTTGGTTACGATAGACTCCATCAGGTGATACCCAGGTGGCTTTGTAGATATCTTTACGCGAGAACCTGGTACTCGCAACGACCATGTTTTTCGATGCTGCTAATTCTAAGACTCGAAGTCCATTGTCATTAGTGTTCTCATGCAAGCTATGGGTGCTTGCGTAATGCCTGAGTACCGGCTCCCGACCTATTTTTGCGTTCAAATCCCCAAGGATGATTTTAACATCATACCTTGGACAGGCATTGAGGGCCCTCTCGACTTGTTCGTAGTAAGTCTCTTTTTCTTCGTCTGAGGACTCCTCCGTAGGTCCGTGAACGTTAATGAGGCTGATGTTCGTAAATTTGCCTCGCACGCGAAGGGTACATAGCCTTTCACTTATAGTGTTAAAGCCGATGATGGTAGACTTCATTTTTTCGCTGACTAGGAAGCCTACCCCGAGCACATGGTGTTTTGTATGACAGCTGTAGTATATGTCATATTCTTTCTTCTGTAGAACACCATTCCCTGTCAATCTGATTTCTTGAAGAGCTGTTATGTCAGCTTTATATTTTGACAGGGCATCGGCTAGCTGCTGAGCAGCTCGAGCTCTATAGAGCGATCGTACGTTCCATAAGAAAATTCGTAAATCGTTTTTCCTTTTTCTTTGCGTGGGTTGTCGTCGTGTGATCAGTCCGTTTCCGAGGCTTGCTGTCGTTCTCGAAATTCTTTAAATTTTACGGGACAGGGAATTAACCTGTCGCCAACCTGAGGAACCAGCCTGATCATATTAGCCAAACCTTTTTTAAAAGGCTTGTTTCTAGCGGCCGCCGCGAAGAGGCTATGATCACACTTCCACCAGTCCCGAATAGTTACGGCACGTGCATGTTTTCGTATGCTACATGTTGTTCCCCCTATTCGTCTGATGGCTGACCGCCATTATAAAAAATTATAAAAAGCGGGATTTAAAAAAGCGAGATTATAAGAAACAGGATTATAAAAAACGGGATTATAAAAACGGGATTTAAAAAACGGGATTATAAAAAGCGGGATATCGTACCCAACCCTATTAGAAGACCCTTATAATGTCAAAAAAACAGTACGAGCGATGGGGAGTTTAGGGAGTTTAGGGAGTCTTGAATGTTTGTATTACTTGTGAAAGAAGCGATAAAACGGGGAAATACATGAAACATTCCGACGGTGTTTAAGAGATGGGAATGAATGCATGATCAGGGCCGGACAAGCTATACGTGCAAGCTGTGCAAATGCGCAGGGCGCTGAACTCAAAAGGCGCCTTGGGCAAGCGTTAAAAAAGCCACTACTTCATAACCACTACCTACCATCTTTTTTAAGTTTCATCTCTTTTTATAGCTCACTCCAATATTGGTATTTATTATATAATTAACAGCTGATTCTGAATTTAAAGACAGATATACATATATATATATAGATACATATCAAGTTTTCCAAAAATAAGTCGATGTTTAATTTCCTATACACACCCCCATTCCCACAGTAAAAAAAACTACATCACAAAATCTTTACAAAGTGCACAATTTTGTTCGCTTAACAACAGATACTTATATATTTGCTATTTTTCTCTTTATCAATCCACTGTTACGTTATTCTTCACACTCAATATCGCGTGTATGAGTGAAGGGATTTATTTTATTTTGTTATCCCTCCCCTATGCAGGTAACATAAAACAGAATTTCAACAGCAAATACAGACAGTTACTAGTTTGCAAGTTGATAACATGAGCACGATGCCAATTCTTCTATATGAAATCGAAGTCAGCAATGTTACTCAAACAGAAATTCTGAGGTACAAAATTCATACTCAGTGCGCAGAATTAAAAGTTGCGTCTAGGAATTTAAACTCTTCCGGTTGAGTGTTTCTTGTACTATGTTTTAGTTTGGCACTGGCCTCTGTTTATGAGTGAAATTTTATCACTGTCGTGTGTCGAGAACGAGACAAAGGGTTGAAATATGGAAATACTTGAGTGATGATGATGCGATGATTAATGTTGAGGTTTGTCGTTAATGAGTGAATCTGTTTTATTCAATTTCTCCTTTTCTCTATTTTTTTGTTCTTGCCAGTTATTGTTTACATTAAAAAAGGGATTTTTTGACTGGTCTAATTACTTTATTTGTCTATGTATTATGGTAAAACAAAAAACTAAAAACAAAAGAAAGGATAGGGAATCTATATTGACAATAAAACTTGCCACGCTACTATTCCAGTAGTGTATACGAGTATGTACTGTACATATAAGGTTATGATAATGGTTCAAACATGAAAGGAAAAGAGGCTGGTGTTCAAAACAAAATTAAGTGTCTTGAACCAAGAGCTTATTTTGTTCAGGCTGCTTACATTCCCTTTGGTTGTTGTTGGTTTTTAATGATTCAGCTTGCTGTTCATTGGAAGCTGTTAAGTTTTTTGACATTGCTCAATGCCTATAAAACTTTGTATCAGGTTCAACAATTTCGCTCTTTTGACCTTAAAACCCCTCTCTGAAACCAGATGGGAGTAGACTAAATGCTTTAAAACCATTCAAAAAAATCTTAGAAGCTATAATATGAAGCTCTTATTGAAATATCTGAGGCTGGAAACGTTGAGAATAGAAACATGCAGTCATTAGGAAGTAAAATTTTAGTTTCAAGTTTGTATGTTGCATATTAATCTAGTTTGATATTTTAGAAAAAAATAATGGCACAAAATTTTAATTGAATTAGTACGATGCTAAAGCTGTTTTAGTATGATACTAGGTTAAAACAATAATTTTAATCGAATATAGCATCATACTTCTCTATCCTTTTATTTAAGTTAAAATCATCGAATACCTACTTTATTTTTTTAGTATCGCGCTAGCTTCATATGACACTTTGACATTTGCAGACATCAAAAAAGGTTCGTGTACTTATTTTTTTACACGAAATGTCGTTGTTTTAGGTGTGTTCAAAGCAATTTATTAAGGAAATTCTTTTAGTACGATAGTAGTGAGAAATTGTTTAAAATTAAGAGTGAGTTAGTAAACTACTATAAAGTTAGCAAATTGTTAAGTAGTTTCATACTAATACCTTAATAATAGGCTGTTTAAAATTTTGCGCCAATATAACTAGTAAGTATTTACAAACTCCGTCTGCTAATTTATCTACTAAATATGCTACTAAAAACTCTTTAGTGGAAATGCGATCAGAAGAACAATTCACTAACGTGCAATCAGCTGAAGCCATAGCTCTAAATATATAAATACCATCACAGTTTCCTCAAATAACAGTTTTTTGAAACTAAAATCAATAAAAAACTACTTCAGGACCCCAAAGACTTAGGAAAGATAAGTTGACTAGTCAATCATGGCTATAGAGAAAGAGCTTGTCAAGTCATTATATTATCTTATTATTATTTCCTACATGAACAACTGCAATTAATGAGTTCATTATTTATTTGTATGTTGTTATGTTTTTGAATTAGTTTTTAAATATTTTTTACTTCAAAAAATACTTTTTTCAGTTCCTAAATTTTTGTGATATATTTTTTTACTATTATTTTTGTGATATATTTTTGATTTCTTATAGTTTTTAATAAAAATCATATTTATTTTAATTAAATATAAGTATTATCTAGAAATAGGCCTCTTGGGGATCCCTCGTTAAAAAAACGCAGTGCAAAGGGTACCCCTTGGGTAATGAGGAAATGACTTTTTCCGCCAATCCAATCCAAATGAGAGGCGCCACTGATAAAGCTTGCGCAGGGCTCTAATTTAGCTCGGGCCGGTCCTGTGCATGATAGCTCTGTTTCTTCTCAGTTTTCATTTTTGGTGGTCTCGAGAGTGTAAACGTTCCAACAAAGATTGTTGTTAACACATACATATATCTACCAAGTACTTAAAGCTTTTCGGTTCCTCCGATTCAAGGGCAATGGCTTAAGGGGTACATTCTGCTTAATTGACAATATACAGCACTGAGTTTTCGAAACAATAAACTCCACACGATTTTAATGCTGTAAAGATCGAAATGTAATGAGCTAATCACACAATACATACGTTGCAACTCCACTTCTGAAGGAGATGGACGTGCGAATGAGTATGAGAAGCTGAGAGTAGAGTCGTCGGCAAGAAAATAAAGTGGATTAGAAGTTTCAGACAAAAGATCGTTTATAAAAATGAGGAAGAGAGTCGGAGACAAAACGGAGCCCTGGGGAACACCAGCATTTATTTTGTATTGAACGATCTAGAATTTAATTTCTAATCCAACGAATAAGGTTTTCGTTGATGCCAAACGAACGCATTTTCGATAAGAGAGCCTGGTGCCAAACTCTATCAAATGCCTTAGAAATATCAAGCGATCACCAGTGGAACGATTGCTGCGAAAGCCGTATTGCCGGTCATTAAGAAGCTTTCGATCTTCGAGATATTTTTTTAGCTCATGATTTATTAGCGACTCCATGACCTTGGAAAGAAAGGACGTAAGTACAATTGGTTGATAGGAAGAGGGGTAGGAAGGGTCGCTTTTTTTAGGAACTGGCTGGACAAACGCTGTTTTCCATCTTTTTTAGGTACAATTCCAGAACAGAAGGAGTGAAGGTAAAGCTTACGCAATGGTTTTGCCAGCGATGAAGAAGAATGGGGGGTATACCACCAGGACCAGCCGATTTGTATATATCAAGATCTCTCATGGCGGATGCCAGCGTGTTGGGTCTGGATTAATGCCAGCAGCGTTCTCAGGATCATAGAATATGGAAAGCCTCAGGACGTGTCTCATGCTGCGACACAATGGATTGGGAACTGGATTAGTAAGTTTGTAGGTATACATATGATTCTCATGATATTAAAAAAATTGTACAAAAAATATATGGTACACAAAATATAAAGTAGTTTTAATATACCACCAATACTTCTATTCTAAAGATTATTAATACTATTCTTAAATCCGAAAATAAAACTTTATCTACTAAAACATTGTCGCCCAATTTTTTTGCGAATGTTTTATTGTCAAGTCTGATGTTGTGTAAACTCGTAAATTGCTGTTTTGTTTGTTTTTTACCTTTTTTTATTTTTTGATTCACAAAAAATATACTTTGAATGATAAATATTTACATTTTACAATCTTGATTTTACTGCCTTATCAATTTTATATATTGTCTATTCTATAAGTATTTTACGTTGTAATTGGTTTACACTGATATACAAAAAAATCAATAATTAAAACTACATTTATTATAAACAAACCAACAACAACAAAAAACTAAAATAAAAGAAAGTAAAATAAAAAGTAAGAATGTAGAAGGGATAAGGCCTTAATTGAGAACTAATCTAAAAACAAAAATTATTTCTCAAAACCCGACGAATCGAACAACCAAAAATATTGCTCTAGAGTGTTTTTCTTAAAAGAACCTCCATCAAAGGGTTCTATGTTCGTCCACAAGTTGGCAAATTCACTCGGAAGAAAACGTTTAATTCTATTAACGAGGCAAATACTAAAAACACCAAATACATGACCAGACATGCCATTCCCACTTTTTTGTCCAGTTTGAATTTGTTACACGAAAATGTGATATACAGCAAGAATAATGTTGAGAGAAGTGTGATTGCGGAATATTCCAATCCTGCTGAGTTAATTCCGACAAAGTTCTGGCCAGGTTGTATTGGAAAGAAGACAGCTTTGATGAGCCATGGAACACCAAGACAGAGTAGAATGTCAAATGTGTTTGAGCCAATCGAATTACAAATTCCCATTGAGCCGTGTCCTGCGAAAGTATATATAGATAACTAATTGACTTCTGCAAAAATTACCACGAACTCACCTCGCTTGGCTACAATGACACTGGAAACTGCTTCTGGGACACTAGTGCCAGCTGCCAAGAATGTAATACCCATCACTGAATCTGGGATCTTCAACGTATCACCTTCAATAAAACAGAAATCATCCAGCCGAGTTTTTGAAAATGGAATGCAAGAATTTTATATTACCGATAATCGTTATCATCCAAGCGACAACATATGACAGTGAACCGATCCAAACAATGCACATCATAAACGTTACTGGGAAGATTTTGCTGTTTTTTGCGCGTTTGCAATCAGGGATTGCAATATAAAACAAAAGATGTATTGGCCAAATGATTAGCCAGGTAAATTGGGCAAAGCAGCTCTTGCCCTTTGGCCAATGAATCAGTGAATAACGTTCCTCCTCTTCTTCTTCCTGGGATGATTCCACTTCAGATACTTCAACTGCCGACATTTGGTGTGATGTTGGGCCCGAAGGTGGTTGCAGCTTTGGAGGGTCGTTGTTAACGCCACCATTTAACTGAATAGTTGACATGTTGTGGCAAATGCGGTTTTCAACAATTTCTTTATGAAAAAATTAAAAAAATGGTAGTTTGAATCAATTGCAATGTGGTAGATTGTACAATATTAAATAGTATATAGTAGATCAAAACAGTATTTCTACAAGAAAAGAGCAGCACGATATTCCACTTATTCAAATCTCGTATTTTTCAAAAATATTGAAAGTACGAAATTTTGTAAATTAATTATCCTTCTCATAATCCCGCAATTACAGATTCGCACTGAATTCATATTGAAAAATCTAAGATTTACCAACCGAAGTCTTGAAAATTAAAATCTCGCATTACAAATATGTCTTTGATTATATGTAATTGTATATATATTTTTATATTGTACGCGCTCAAGGGTTTATTGAGAGACCCTTAAATTACTTACATTGGTCTTGAATGTTTGCAAATTAACCGTGAAAACAAGGTCTTCGTCTGCGGCAGTGTATATGATGCGACTGTTTGTAATGGTGTAACAATTCTGAAAGACTGGACCGATTTGCGCCAAATTCGCAGAGTATATTTAATTCATTACATGGCTTCCTAACAAAGATCCGATATGTTTATGGACCAAAATAACTCATGCTAACTATAAAGGTCTACTGTAAAACATGAAAAGTGCACAATCCGATCCATAGCAAAATTTTAAGGAAAATTATTAGTATACTCTGGTACCAGGATTTGTACTTGTACCTCAGGACTTTGATACTGGTACTGAAAAATGCCAAGTACCGTACCAGTATTATTCAAGTACTTCGTCGCAAGTACCCGATGCCCAAGTAATTGACCATTACTTTCAACTGTGAAACCTATAAAATTAAAACTAAGTTTCAATTCCTTGCCGGGTAAATTATTCCATAATTGTGTTGACACTAAAAGACGAATATCTGTTTTTGACGGTAGATACGACCAAAATTAGGTTTGAAGTTTAACTGTCTATATACTACTTGGGTCACTTATGTTAGCCAATTTTCCTCTTTATCTAATATAATCTTCAGAGTAAGGCTAGGAACGCACTTGCGATTTCAATCGCGCAGTTTTTTAGTCGCAAAAATAGAACACATGAGTTTAAATGAGAATGAATGCACTTGATACCAACAAATCGTGACGATTTAAAGGTCGCAATTCGTTTCATTTTTCTGGCGATCCGATTGTCATAAGTTAAAATGAAACAAATGCACTCAAATGGATATGCTCACATTTGCGATTTAAATTACTGCGACTTAAAAAATTGTAGTCGCAACAAGAAATTATTATGCACGCACTTGTAATTTTTAATCCACGATTTCTTACCGCAAGGAATAAAACACATGGCGTTAAGGACTTTTCACATGAGAACGACCAACGACCAACGAATTAAAAAACAAATGGGATTTAAAACATATATAAGCCTAAATTCTTCACAAAAACTTTACAAAAGGGTAGCAATCTAGTTTAGTTTAATGTTAATTTATTAAAATTTGCGTTGTAATTGCTAAAATGAGAGAAATTTGAGAAAATAAATTGGTCGTCGCTAACTGCAATATGATTGCTACGACCAATTTATTTTCTCAGATTTCTCTCATTTTAGCAATTACAACGCAAATTTTAATAATTTAACATTAAACTAAACTAGATTGCTACCCTTTTGTAAAGTTTTTGTAAAGAATTTAGGCTTATGTATATATGTTTTAAATCCCATTTGTTTTTTTATTCGTTGGTCGTTAGTCGCTCTCATGTGAATACTCCTTTAAATGTAAATGCACACACATGCGACTTAAAAATCCTAGCGATTATAAAAATGAAACAGGTTCCATTTTTCCAAGCGATTTTTCTGTAGCTACTTATTTGTAGCAAATACCTGCAATCACATAAAAAGTAGTGTGTTTTAATTTTTGCGATTAAATAATCGCGCGCAAAAAAATCACAAGTGCGTGCATTAACGATTAACGATTAAATATTTTTTTTCCTTATTTAGCTCAATGTCACAGATAAATCGTTCCTCAGGTGATATTCAATTTCTCCATTTTGTATTTTTATATACAATTCTGGGTCCGACTATACCATTTTAATTTCAAAATGAGAATAGTAATAGTAAACTTCAAAGTGGAATAATAAACTTCAAAATGAGAATAATAAACTTCAATGTGAGAATAGTAAATTTCAATATGATAATAGAAAATTTCAATATGAGAATAGCTAAAGTAAAAATTAAAAAAAGTAATATTTGCGATGGTTTTCAACAAATTGTAAAATAAAAATTTACAGCACAATTGCAGTTTTACATTAGCGGAACTGGAACTTGGTGCTGCGTTTCAAGAAAAATTTAATTTTGTTATCTCAAAAAGAAACAATATCAAAACGCTTAAATTGTCTGTGTTACACTTTGAAATATTTAAAGAATGAACCTGAAAATGGAAATTCTCCAGAAAACAAACAAACGCGGAAGGAGTTCGTTGAACGCCTTTTAGAATTTCAGTCCCAAAACAAAAACATATTTTGTTTATGGATGAAACAAATTTAAATATTCATATTTCAAGAACAAGATGCACCACTATAGCTGCTGGTTCAAAAGGTGCTAATGTTAATGTCAAAGGATGAATAAGCACAGATAAAAATCTGACAACCCGTCTTCGTCAAGCAATGGTTAGACATGGTGAACCAGTTGTTATTGTAATTGTCATAGTCAAATTGAAGAAGTTCTGCAGTAGCAGGAATTTGGTGACAACCATATAAGTACTCAGACTTGGTGCATATAGTGCAATGCTTAACCCAATTGAAATTGTTTGGTATGTGGTAAAGAGTTACGTTAAAATAGAGCTCTCAAAATTTATAAAGGATTCTTAACAGCAGAAACGATTCATCCATAAGAGAACAGAGAGTAAGAAAGACTTAGAAGGTTTGCAGACAATTACACCAACAATGTGTGCCAATTGCATCGCAAGCATTCAAAATAAATTTCCTGTAGTTCCTACCTTAGTAAATATGTTATATTAATACATATGAATTATTAATATTAATTGTTTTAAATTAAATTTAAATAAAAAATCTCATACTGAAATTTACTATTCTCATATTGAAATTTATTGTTCTCATACTCTGAAGTTTACTATTCTCATTTTGAAGTTTACTACTCTTTCCATTGAATTCAAGTAAACTCAAAAGCAGCTTATTTTTAGATTTTTAGATTTATATAATTTTCAGTTGTCAAAAATTAGAATTTAGATAATTAAGCCTGAAAGTTACATAAGCTACATATTAACACCTAAGTCAAAGTAAATTTGTTTGTGCAGTTGCAAAGGTAACCCAAAAAAGAAACAACTTAAAAAATTTCAACGTATAAATTGCCTAGTGTTGAGGCCAACGTGAATGACCCTTTGTTTTAATGGATAGACCTGTGTCTCGCGTTTTAATATACCTATTTTTTTTTTTTTTTGTTTTTTTTTTTTTTTTGTAATAAACAGATTCTTTCTTCATTTAATTTCAATTCATCTCTAAGCCGATCGTTTAATTCTTGGATCGAAAATATAAATCAATCCTTAAATGATGAGAAATAATGGCGCTGTACACGAATAAAACAAAATTTAAAACGGTTCTCCTCTTTAATTATTGTATATGGATGAAAATTTTCTCTTTAATTGTAGAAAATGGGAAATAGGTGTGTTCACGTATTTACTTTGCATTTGACTTCAAGGGTATGTGTGGAGTGGAGTGTTATATATATCGCTAGCACTCTCAGTAGACTTGTAACACTCACACATCTAGTATATAATATTATATATAATCTATGTTATCTAGTATAAGTTATTATAAGCCACAAGGCAGTCTATAATAAATCTTCTTAGAGTAAAGACGTCTTTTTACTAAATATAATATGGTGTCAGGTGTGATTACATACAATTTTGCATAATGTCTCTCGACGATAGAAATAAAAAAGATCCAAAGATCGAAACAGCGGTTACAAGTGCCCAACAGTCTCAAAGCTTTTCGTCATCAATTCCACACTTTAATCTACAAAAAACGAATTTGGATTCAGCATGGAGAGGTTGGTTTAATCAGTTTAAGGTCTTCATGAGAGCAACAAATCTCGAATCACAGCCATGTTCCCGTAAAGTCGCTCTTCTCTTACATCACATGGGCCCAGAATCACTTGAAATTTTTAATTCATTCGACGTGGATTTGGATAAAGTTAAGTACGAAGAATTGGTTACAAAGTTCGATGAATATTTCTCGCCAAAAAAAAATCTGGCAATAGAACGTCACCATTTTTTTTCTCGTGCACAAAAAATCGACGAATCCATAGATGCTTACGTCACTGTTCTAAAAAATCTAAGCCTAACATGTGAATTCGGAGATTTAAGAGAGAAACTTGTAAGAGACATTTTTGTATGCGGCTTGCATGCTAAGTATACATTTATTAAAGAACGGCTCCTTAACGAAGGAGACATCTTGCTGGAGAAAGCAATAGAGATCTACAAAACGTTAGAAATAACAAAAGCACACTCAAATCTACTTCTTCAAGAAACCAGCGAAAGTACGGTTATTGGCGCTCTCAACAAACACACCATTCCAATTTCTCTTAGTAAATTTAAGAAGACGTCACCACACTACACTACATCGCCACCACAACTCCAATACAACCAACAATCATCCAGTGGAAAAATACAGTCGTCGCAGTCACCCTCACAAAAAAGTCAGTCACAAACACAACACTACAATAATTATAAAGATAACAGTTCAACCACCTGTTCGCGGTGCGGGGAGACGCACAGGTACAGATGCCCAGCATTAGGAGTTACTTGCAACAAGTGTGGTATGAGAAATCACTTCGCCAAAATGTGCCGGTCGAAACTATACATCCGTAATGTCGAAGCTGAGTCTAATGCGTCATCATCAGAGCCGGAGTCTGAACCACTGTTCATGGGACTTCTCGATAATTCAACGTCATCGTCACTCTCTTGGGATATTTACCTAAGCATTAATGGAACGAAGCTAAAATGTCAATTAGATACCGGTGCACAAGGGAACGTGATGTCAAATAAAACATTTGGTCAACTTGGATTAAACCGATCCAACATCCAACATTCATCGAGTCGGATTCTAACCTTTAGTAAAGAACCCCTTCCAATTATTGGGCGAATTGATTTGAATTGTGTCTATCGTGAAAAAGAAAGACTAATAAAATTTTATATTTCTGAAATTGATTGCCGTACAGTTTTAGGATTACCAACCTGTATCGACATGAATTTAATAAAACGAGTAAATGAGTTAAATCTTGAAGAAGGTAACAGTAGAAATAATACTTTTTGCCCTAATATTCAAAAAATTAAATTCCTGAATGATTTTAAGAATTTATTTAATGGTCTTGGTTGCTTAAAAAATAAAATTCACTTGCAGTTGAAACCTGATGCAAAACCAGTGATTGATTGTCCGCGGCGAATACCATTCAGCCTCATGAAACCACTAAAGGAAGAGCTAAGGAGAATGGAAGATTTAAAAGTTATCGTCAAAGTTGAAGAACCAACCGAATGGGTAAGTCCTGTTGTAATAGTTCAAAAATCCAATGGAAATTTACGATTGTGCCTTGACCCTCGTAATTTAAATAAGGCTTTACTGAGATCACATTTTCAGTTTCCAAACATAGATGAGTGCAAAGCTCGCGCAGCGAATGCAAAATTTTATACAATACTCGACGCTAATTCGGCTTTTTGGGTTTTGCCCTTGGATGAAGAATCTTCAAAATTGTGCACTTTTATTACTCCTTATGGGAGACATCGTTTCTTAAGAGTTCCTTATGGCATTAATGTGGCACCCGAAATTTTTCAATCCCAAATGGAAGAAAATTTTAAAAATATAGAAAATATTTTCATATACATATATGGACGATTTCCTTATATTTGGTTCTAACTACTATCGAAGAACACAACAAGGCACTCAAGCTTGTGCTTGAGAGAGCAAAGTTGATAGGGCTCAAGTTCAACTTATCAAAATCGAAATTCCTTCAAAATGAAGTCAAATTTATAGGTCACATTTTCACTCCAAATGGAGTAAGGCCGGATGAAAATAAGTTAAAAGCAATCGCCGAAATGCCACGTCCTGAGAATACGACTGACCTTCAGAGGTTCTTGGGAATGGTCAATTATTTGAGATCGTTCGTAAAAAATTTATCTGTAGAAACTACATATCTTCGTCAGTTATTGAAAAAAGAAGTTTTATGGCATTGGTCTTCTAAACATGATGAAGAATTCAAAAAATTAAAATCACTAATTTCTAATGCTCCCGTTCTCACATTATTATTATTATTTCAAGCTTTATTCACTCATTAATTCTTAGCTTAAAAAGTTACATGAATAGGAAATTTGACATTATTTAATGAATAAAAGTTATGGTAATTCAATATTTTTTTTTTTTTTTTTTTTTTTTTTTTTGTTTTGTATTTAGATATAAATGTTTAATGTGTATGTACTAAATTTTTCAATATAAAATTTTAAGAAATTTGAGCATAAGCCTCCCCCAAGTTTCTCCATCTTCTTCTGTCGAGTGCTTCTCGCCAATAAAATGGGCATGTAGCCCGGATGTCATCCTTCCAGCGTTTGAATTGTCCACCCACATTTCTTTTTCCATTTAGAGGTACCCATTCTGTTGCTAATTTTGTCCAACGGTTATCAGATGTGCGCATGATATGCCCAGCCCATTCCCATTTAAGCATTCTGAGTCTATGTCTGACATCTTCAAAATTAGTTTGACTTCTTATAATCCTATGATTGATTCTTTGAGCGATGCGGACGCTTAAAGTAGCTCTCTCCATTGCTCTTTGACACGATCGGAGTTTGGTTTCAGCATTTTTAGTAATTTGCCACGTTTGGCACCCATAGGTTAAAACGGGGAGTACTGTCGAGTCGAACATATATTTTCTTGTTTTATTTGAAACGTTCAAATCGAGTAGGTACTTAACATTCCAGAACTGTCTCCAGGCGCTTGTCATTCGATGCTCTATATCCTTCATTTCTCTGTCTTTGAATGAAATAATTTGACCCAGGTATGTATAGTCCTCAACGTACTCAAGTGATTTACTATCCACAGTAATTGCATATTCATCACCATTTGTCATGATTTTAGTTTTTTGCTGATTTGTTGATAGGCCAATACTTCTACATTTAGAGCACAATTCGTTTAGCATAGTTTGAAGCTCTTCACTGGTGTTTGCGATTATTATGATGTCATCTGCAAATCGAAGGTTTGAAAGACATCTGCCATTAATCTTTAGCCCTTTGTGCTCCCAGTCCAGTTGTCTAAATACTTCTTCTAGAGCTGCGGAAAAGAGCGCCGGCGAGAGAGGGTCTCCTTGTCTTACACCTCGTGATATTTTAAACTCTGGTCCGATAAATTCCGTTTTTATTCTCGCGGTGCTTCTGTCGTACATATCTTTTAAGATTCTAACTATTTTGTCGTCTATACCTTGGTTCAGAAGTGACCTCCAAATAAAACTCTGTTCGACCGTATCGAAAGCTTTTGCAAAATCGATGAAAGCAAAGTAAACAGTTATGTTATACTCCTTGCATTTTTCTATTACTTGGCTAACAGTTTGCAGATGATCCATTGTTGAAAAGCCTGATCTAAAGCCAGCTTGTTCATAAGGCTGATTGAAATCAAGAGTGGTCTTTATTCTTTCTCACATACTACAACCCTAAAAAACCACTTACGTTGTCAGTTGATGCTTCAAAGTGCGCATTAGGTGCTGTTATTTCTCATAACTACTCTCCAATTGCCTATGCCTCCGCAACTCTCAATTCAAGTCAACAGAATTATGCCCAAATAGAGAAGGAACTTCTCGCAATACTTTTCGGCTGCACAAAATTCCATCAATACACCTTTGGTAGACACGTTCTTGTCGAAACAGACCACAAACCCTTGGTTCCGCTTTTCGATCGTCCTCTTTATAAAATTCCCGTGCGTCTACAGAGATTTATGCTTCGACTTCAGTCCTACGATTTAGAAGTCATATATAAACCAGGAAAATATCTCTTTGTCGCAGACACCCTTTCTAGGGCAGCTCTTTCAGAGAATGCGTTAAGAAACTTTGACCAAGATTTAAGTCTTCATTGTAACCTACTAACAAAAACCTTGTCTGCGTCGAAGCCAAAAATTAATGAAATACGTTGTGCAACTTTGAACGACAAAGTTCTTTCCAAAGTAAAAAACTATTATAAAAATGGCTGGCCTCTAAATAAGAAGTTAGTAGACGAACTTGCTATCCCAAGTAACATTTTTCATCTCATAAGATTCTCCAAGAGTTCAACTAGATTAGGTAAGAGGAGCTGAAAGTAATCTTAAAGAATACTACGAGATTCTTTTAAAACTGTTAAAAGCCTTAAATGGCCTAATTATGAGAGGCTCTTCCTACTCATAGTAGCAACAGAAGTTTCTTTATGGGATGACAGATGCACGTTTATATTAAAATGGCACTTCTAAGGCTCTAATAGAGATCGGCAAAATCCTATTATGAGAAAGCGTCTCTTCCAATAAGAGGTGATAAAAAGAGAAGAGAATATTTGTTAACTTAATAAAGAATGAAACAAAATACTTTTTAAGTTTGTGTGTATACATGATTTGCTATGCCAACAAACTGTTAGGCTTGATATAGCATTTATTTTGTAAGTCTATCAAGTATTATATTATGATGGCGATTCATGATATTTATTATTTTGCACATATATGGGAACCGAAATGTAAATGTATCTACTAATTCTAACATTTTACGTCGAAAAAACACAAAGCCCCTTCAAAATAATGCATATTTAAATTATTTTATTTATAACCCTTATCGGAAATTGGGTTACCATATATTTCTTTCGTAAGCAAATAAAATCAAAATTAACTTTGAAATTTGTTTTGTTCTTATTTAGGTCATGGGTCATTTGCTTGTGAGAGTAAATAGGAAACAGGAAAGGTCAAATTTAATATAAAATATTCCAAATTACACACTGAGAGTCTTATGCTGCATTTACAAGAGTAATAAAATCTCATATTCTCTGTAATTTTCTTCTATTACTCTTGTCACAAAAAATTACTACTCGTGTAATGCAACATAAAGAATACATTTTTTTTGTTAATTTTGAATGAAAAAATGGCAGTAGCAATAAAATCCCAAGATGTTAATGTATTTAGTTTAAATTGAAAAAAAGTTACACCATATATTTTATACTTTCTATGTATAATCACAACAATGCTAAATGTAAACTTAAAAATGCCATCTAATAAATTTTAAGTCAGTGCCACAGCCAAGTTATTTTATCGAGATCATAATTTTTTAAGTTATGGTAACCCTCAAATGTACAGGCAACTTCTTTGCTTGTGTATAGGAATATGGCTGCTGCTGACGCGGGACTAACTCTTCTAGTAACATCTTTATTCTTTCTATAGGATCTTAGACGCTTCTTTATGATTTATGTGTACTTACGTGCGAGTGAGAGAAGAATGTTGACATCAGAAAACTGAAGTTTGTGAATAGTTGTGCTTGTTGCATTAAGGATCTTATAAGGATCTTACTGCAAAGCTTATATTCTTTGAACTCCAAATTGTTTCTTCATATAGGAGGATTTAAACTCAAATGCTTTTAGAATTTTCAAAGTGGTATACAAATAACTTTACTCTTAAATATGACTTGTTATGAGATTATTTGGACATATTTAGAGCTCAGTTTTCAGAAAGGGATTCTTATAAGACTATACCTTTTTATAATCTAACTACAAGAAGAGAAAATAGTTTTACTATAAGATTTAAGTTCTTTTAAGCTGGAAAAGTGTTTAACTCTTAAAATAAAAGTGTTATGACATCCAGTTGAGTTTCATAACAAGATATTAATACTTTAGTATAGCAATGGGATATAAAAGAGTTGTATGAGAGTTTTTTTCAGATTTCAAGAGCTAAGCTCTGGAGAGTATGTTAGTTGGGATGCCTTACTATAGTATACGAAACGATATCCATGTCATCGACGAACTAGTTTTCAAATGCAACCGCTTAGTCATACCACAATCTCTCCGTCATGATATGCTCGTTCTTGTGCATGAAGGTCACATGGGGATTGAACGTGCTAAGAACCTGGCTAAAGACCATATTTTCTGGCGAAACATAAACCAAGACATCGAAAATATCGTCAGTAGATGTGAAACCTGCATTCGTCATAGAAACGCAATCCCTAGAGAACCCCTAAAATCGCACGAAGTTATTTCAATTCCATGGTTTAAAGTTGGTATGGATTTGTTCGAATTTAGAAAGAAGATGTACCTATTGGTAGTTGACTACTTTTCGAAATACATTGAAATTGCATTACTAAATACCGGATATACGAGTCGTCTAGTAATAAAGCAACTGAAGTCCATATTTGCTCGTCACGGTATTCCAGAGGTGATGATAAGTGATAATGGCCCCCCTTTTAATTCCGAGGAATTTAAGAAATTTTCTGTTGATTGGAACATAGATCACTTAACATCGAGCCCATATTTAGCCCGATCCAATGGACTTGCCGAAAGGTCTATTCAAACCATCAAAAAGCTTCTCTGTAAGTGTGAAGAATCTGGGTCTGATCCTTATATTGCACTTCTGCACTACAGAACCACTCAAAAAGGTAACATGAGTTCACCTTCAGAGTTATTAATGTCACGCAAATTACGAACAAAGCTACCGGCTATCCAAAAAATATTTAAACCAGAATTAGTAGATATACAAAATCATGTAAAAAAAGTACAACATAAACAAAAAGTAACCGCATTCTATTATAATCAAGGCACAAGAGTACGTAATCCATTGAATAAAGGAAAACGAATACTTTACAAGAAAACGCCGAGCTCGGAATGGTTTCCGGGAACGGTAGTTTCCAAATGTCAAGAACCTCGATCTTATGTGGTTTGTGATGATGATGGTACGCATTACAGACGCTCTCGTCAACATATTTTTGAATCTCCAACTACAATTGATGAACAAAACGAACAACGCAATCAATCATCCGAAGAAGCATCGGGTATTCAAAATGAAGCAACAAATTCTCCAGAATCATCCGGGAATAGTGATATTATTACTACTCGTTATGGAAGGCAGTCAAAACCTCCTGATAGATTTACTCATTCTGTTTATAATAAGTCGAATTGATCAAACTGAATGTATATTTAACAGATGTTAATCAGATTTAAACTTTTTAATTTAATTTGAATTACAAATCAAACTAATTTGCTTAAGTATAGTTTTTTCTATAAATTGAATTTTAACGTATCCTTATTAATTCTTATAATCTTATAATCTTACAACATGAATTATATTACATTGATTACATATCCTGAAAAGGGAGATGTTATATATATTGCTAGCACTCTCAGTAGACTTGTAACACTCACACATCTAGTATATAATATTATATATAATCTATGTTATCTAGTATAAGTTATTATAAGCCACAAGGCAGTCTATAATAAATTAATAAATCTTCTTAGAGTAAAGACGTCTTTTTACTAAATATAATATGGAGTTCCAGTAGATGTGTTTTACAGGGCGATTCTCCCCAAAGTCAGTGATACCTCACAAGAAGAGGTGAAATTGATTTTGTGACTTTTTCGGATTCTGCCGCTCAGTCACAACTTGTGAGAGTCACAAAAACAATCGAAATCGAAACTGTGATCTCCTTCAGAGCAGGTCACAACTCATAAATTTTTAAGTTTCTTGGACTGACATTCAGTATATTTTGTAAGAAAATTTTCTAGATTTGTGAATAATTGTGAGTACACAAAAATGGAAGTGGACTTTGTTCTAGTGAATATAATTGCTGATCTTTCCCACGAAAATGAAAAGTAACATTTTTACATAAACAAACATTTTTTTAAAAAACTAATAGTATCAAAAAATTTGCAGCGCCGACGGCATTTAAAAACTCTGAGAGATACAAATGATCCATTCGCTCTCCAAAACAATACATTTATAAAGTAATTTTTTCGTTTTCAATAATCAGCTGTTCAAATAATGACACTTAAAAATCTCACCATGCTATGGTGAGTTTCGTTGTGAGCTTTCTTGTGACGATTAGGGGGAGAATACCAAAATGTTATCGAGTCACAACAATCCTCACAAGGAATAGTCACAAGAGCTTGTGACTCCTCACAAGGGGGAGAATCGGGCTGTTACACTAGGAATTCATATTTTTTAATAATTTTTTTTAATTTATACCGAAGTAAATAATTAAAAAAAATGTTGTTTCTCGTTGTTTTTTTACGAAGCATTTATCACAAATGTGTTTGATCAGTAAGAGTATAGCATTTATGTTTGTTTATTCCAGAAATGCGTGGCCACATTGGCTTTTTACTCCCTTCAGCTCAATCTACCAATATTTTCTCAGTAGGTGCATCCGATGAAATTTATAATCCTTTCGCAATGACAACTCAGTTGACAGTCGTTAATGAGTGACATAAAGCAAAGAGTATTTTTGAAGTATTTTGAAGGCAGAAGTTTTTTTTTTGGGTTTTACTAGTGTATTTTATTTGGTGAATTGTATGTAGCTTTTTTAAAATATTATTGATTATAATAAAGGTTTATGATATAATGCATAAAACAAATTCATTTTCTTTAATGAAATCATAGTTTTAAACAGTGTTTTAAAAAGAAAATTGTTAAAACTACGATACGGACAAATAGACATACCGTAACTGTGGACAAAATGACATACGAACTTATGCATTTTTTTTTAGTTTAGCTTTGAATATGTAATGCGGCTATACGAGATCTTCCGACCGCCATTCATGAGACGTCAATGTCAATGACGATGGATAAGACAAAAGACAAAAGCTGGTGAAGAGTAGCTAGATGGGTTTGTAGTTTGTTTAGTTGTTTAATTTTTAATTGTTGTAATTTTTTAAGATACATTTTCGAACTACGTCTGTAAAAATCGTTATATACCTACTACATATAAGAAATGAAATACATGTATTTAAATTTTATTATTTTTTAATTACGAAACTAATACACATATGTAAATTGTTCCTAACAAAATCAGAATTGAATAAAAAATATACAGATTGCAATATCAAAGGCCACCGTAGTGCCCAGCCAAGTTCTGGCACTGCACCCTTTTTACAGGAACAAACTCAGGCGATTTTTGACCCCTCCCTATCTTCAGTACGAATGAAGTCAGAAACTTAAAATTCGGAATATTTGCTAAGCTAGTCAGGCACAGGCGCCTTACCAAATTTAAATTTTCTAGCATAAGCGGTTCCTGAGATATAAGGCGTCAAAAATCACAAAAACCGTAACTGACTGACTGACAGATCATCAAAATTATGGAGCACTTCCCGACATCGTAGAATCTTGTAATTTTACAAAACGGTAGGTCTTGTCATGCAAGCAGAGAAAAAAATCGAAAATTTGAAGTTTTCCATTCAGGGGGCGTGGTTGCCGCCCACTTTCTCCGAATTGGTGTTGGTTGAATGGAGCACTTCTTACTGCTGTAAAACAATGAAATTTAATAAAGTGACAGGGCATACAAAGAAAAAATATAAAATTTGAGGTTTTCCATTCAGGGGCGTGGTATCCGCCCACTTCCTCAGAACTGATGTAAATTATATATGGCACCCTTCTGAATCTAAGATTTTTCATTCGAAGTGTCTTTTTATTGCCATTTTGAAACTATACATGCATTTTGAAAATTCATGACTTTTCTTATAACTAGAGTGCTCGATTTGGTACTCTATGTTACGAGTATTTTAACATGAATAAAAAAGGAAAACATTTGCATACCTGAAAAAATTATGAGTTTGCATTAAAAAAAAACTCTTAACTGTGTATGAACTATAATAAAACCTCTAGTTAGGCTATTAATTGGTGTACTGCCTTTATTTAAAAATAGGAGTTAAAATTGCAACAAAAACATCATCGCATCCTCAACAATTATTTTTTTACTTTGAGCGGATGTAGGTACTAGTATTTATAATTAAGGTAGGTTTGTTAGTGTTAGGTATCTTCCCAGGACAAGAAGAAACAATTGAAACGCAAATCAAAACAACCAATAACAAAAAGAAAATATACCAAAAGCAATAGGAAGCTATAAACTAAGTTGATTTTAGTAGGTAGAGTCAACCCTTCTACCTTTCCGTATCTTTCGAGATTTTGACATGGCAAAATATTAAAATGCAAAATGAAACAGCTACAATGTAATAGAGAAATTTTATTATTTAGTGATTACTGACTAAATTTTGATGGGCTTACTTGGCAAGGTTTTTTTTTATGCCCAATTCGAAACGTTTTAAAAACTTGACAAGTGAACCCATCAAATTTTAGTCAGTAATCATTAAATAATAAAATTTCTCTATTACATTGTAGTTGTTTCAATATTATTCTACTTTAAATATCCAGTATTTAACCTTTATGAAGTAAGAACTTGGCGTACTTTTAGATCTCAGTACTTTTCACGACTGAATTGTTAGACAAAGGTTTTTGTATAGAAGAACTTGGCTCTTTTTTTAAAATTTATGTTTTTGGTCTGATATGTACGAGTATATCATGAGTAATTTTGTATTCATCAAAAAGCTTATTTTAGTATTCAATTTGGGGATTGCAAGCTGAAGTTATAAAGTTTTACCAAAAGAGACCCGGGTAATGTCAGGTATATTATGAGCTTAATAATAAATAATAAGGCAAGAGCCTTTAAAGTTACATATCTCATCGCAACTGTTAAAAAAAGAAGATACTTAGCTATAGCACAAGTCTTAACATTTACAGCCCAATTAATAAACAAAACTTATTTCACATCTATTCCAAGGTTTTTCTTAACTATGGAATATGACCTATTTCTCGACTTATACTCTTTCTTTTAAAAAATCGAAATTCGAAATCTTCGTGTGATAGTAAAGTGACTTTAAGACGGTTACAAAAATCGTTAACCCAATGAGCTATTATTATATTTCTATTCAAAATTAATTTGCAAGACTTTTCACTGTTGTTTAAGCCCGTCCATTCACTGGTTTCGTAAAGACGACAGTCTAAGCTTTCATTCTATATCTACATAGCTAAAACTACAACCGAAAAATGCATTCTCTGACCAAATTAGCCTGTTCACAAGAGTTGGTCCGACCTGTGGTTTTGAAAAAGTTTGAACTAAACACGTCGGTTGGTATCTTATTTTACAATCCGCATGAAATAGGCCAACTTACGGCTGTCCCCCGGAATAAAACATACGAGAAGAATATGTGAGTGTCATGTTGTGTAATAATGTATTTTTGTATTATGTTTAAATGTTTAACCTGGATCCTTTTCATTGCTTGTTTTTGTCTGTATGCTGCTGTTTGAAGATCTACTGCGTGTTCTTGCATGTTCGACACCACCTGCATACATAGAATTTCTAGTGTTAAATGTATATGTTTGTAAGAGTGTGTTAAAAGAAAAAATATCTTGTCTTATAGAAATATACAATTATTACAAACCTTTTGCACACTTTTGAAATGTTTTATCGAAATACATAACAGCCAAATAGACTGCATACAAGGAAACCAGTATAAGAGCTTCATACCATTCTACTCTTTCGTCATGCATTACACAAATAAGAATAGCTACTGTTATTCCATAAGCAATACTATCTCTCGTCAATGGCCACCAATCCAATGGTATCGTCTGTAAAATATTATAATTGCTAGAAAATCGAATTTTGAATTTTAAATAAGCCAACCATTCCAGCTCCTATGCCGCAACACGCTGCCACAGCTAATATATTAAAAACCGCTGAACCAACAATGGTTCCAACTCCAATATCACCTTCTGTGATAAATGTTCCTATTACGTTAACAAACAATTCTGGGGCGGATGTTGCAGCTGCCATAAACGTTGCTCCCGCAACATCATTTGACATATTAAGCGCTAAACGAAAGAAGAACATTAAATTAATTCACCTGTTTGCCAATTTGGTGTCACAAAAGTCAATAATAAAATTAAGAAATTATGTCCCACTTCCTGTGGGGTTGGATAATATTTTTGTCCTTAGAAACTAAGATTTAGCAAATTGAACAAACCTGCGCAGATTTTTTCGACTGCAGGTACGAAATATTCATCACATACTACAGCTAATGCTAGAAATAAATATAAACTGGCTATCACATGAAGTACTACAGCACCGGACTGTCTTTGCGCCTCTGTAAACAAATCTCTGGGGAAATCATCTATGGCGGGTTGTGTACAGTTTATTTCTATAATGAGAGCAACATGAAGAAGAAAATAATTAGATATTTCTGGTAAAAGTTTCATAATAATAAAAATGAAAAAAAATCTTAAACTATATTTTTTTTTTATTTTATTTATTAAAAAAAAATCATTTTTTATAAACATAAATACTGTATAATATAATTTTTGTTCGCTACATGTTTCGGAAGCAATATTGCCTCCTCGAGCTTTTTCAACTGTTTTTTTTTAATTTCTTGTTCATTTGACCAACAACATGTGAAATAAAATGCATGACTGGGTCGCACGAGCTTGCTCTTATGTAAACGACCAAGAATTTCAAAAATGAATGTTATTAGAGAAAAACTGTTCATAAGCATAAAATTCATTTTTAATAGACTAAAACAACTCCTTTAGTAGTTCTAGCTAAAACCAGGATGCCATGTGATTCAAGCAGATATTAGCTTATGCAAGAACAAAAATTATATGTCTGTACTGGTTTCTTAAAAAATAAGCTTTTATATACAAATTTCTTGAAACGTTTATAAGAAAAAATTTTGGTACGCCAATTTAAAGTTTTTATTATTTTTCAAATAAAAATTAAAGTTACAAACAAAAATATTGAGCCGTTTTTGAGATATCGAATTTTCAAAAAAAAAATAATTTTTTTTTTCAAAAACTCAAAAATTATTTTTTTTTAAGTTTTGAAACGCAATGTTGTTCAAACTTTTTAGAAGCTTCTCTTATTCTTGTTGGGTTTTCTGAAGTCGTTGATCTATGCGAATTTTTATATGAGGAAGAGTCATTAAAAATTGAACCAATGGGATGCGTGCCACTGTTAGAAGCCGAGCCCGGCATTTAAATGATATCATATTATGCTATACATAATCATATATTGGCCTTTTGAATACCTCACACAGGTTGTTTTATTCCACTTTAATTTTACAAAATTATTAGAATGGATGTTCATATCCATACATACATACATATGTATTAAATTTATTAATGAAAAAGAAAACAATAACACAAATTTATTAAGATAAACTTAAAATGGTACATATACATATATATTATGATCATACAGCAAAATTCTTCATTTTCTGCAATTATTATTGTTCAGTCTTGAGTCAAACTTTCGGTTTTCCTGTTCCATAGTATTTTTATGGCGTTCTTTTAGCTTTTTGTCACAAAAGTTCTGTAGTTTCGTAATCCTTCGATTCAACCACAACGACTTGTGCAAACTATGTTAAGCGCTGTATTCCAGTGCCATGTAGCTGGAAAAATCTTTGGGTCCCCCGGCTGAGAAATTTTCAAAAGAGTTAATTCTTTTTCTAATTAAGAAATTAATTTTCCCGCAGCTAAAGTAATTCCTGGAAATTTCAAAATAAAATATACATATTAATCATTTAAAACAAATGTGGCCATTTCTTTTTTAATATACTCCGACATCCCCAATTTTTCCTCGATAATTATGATCAGCATAGAAATCTGATTAAGAATATTAAAGTTATTATATGCGTAATTATTACCGGTTTCCGGAAATTGCTTTAAAAAAAATACCAACATTTGACTAAGAATATCGGAAATCACTTCATCTTTTCTTGATTAAAAGGTAAGAAAAAAATAAAAATAATGCCAGAATAAGATTTTGTTAAAATAAATCTAAAACACACCAGAATTGTTTGTTATTAAGTTTAAGACACAAAACAGATCATCAGAAAAGGGAAAATAACCCAACATTAAAATAGGAAATTTTTCAGTTAATGTGAAAGAGAAAAAAATGCACGACTGGATCGCACTTACTTGCTCTGTATGTACGAGTAAAAGTACTTTGGAATTTTAAAATTATTTATAAATATAAGAGAATGGTTTTAAATGGGGCAAAATCTCTTTTTAAATCCTCTCAAACCCTCGCACTGCAGCGTTCGGACTTTATTGTGAAAGCAGTAGATCTACTGCACTTTTTTCTTATTTTTTAAATCTACTGCACCACTGCGCTTTTCCTACAATCTACTGCGATTCTTCAGATTTTTTTTGAATAGCAGCACTGATCATAGAAATAAATATGCTCATAACAAAATGTCAAAATTTAAAAAGATTCTCGTCTCTTTTGTGCAAGTCTTGTCAGCTATATGGGCTTATCACTGTAAATTTTAACTTCTTGAGTTTGAAAAAAAAAAAAACAAAAAAAAAAAAATTAAGGCACGCATGTAAATTTGAGTTTTTCTTCAATTATACACCACGAATAAATAAAAAACTTCAAAATAACTCATATGTATTGCTTGTTGAAAAGTATAAAAGTATAAAGTATAGAAAAATGAATTTAAAATAATTTATTTTAAGAACCGAGTTTTTTTTCAAACTTATTTGTTTAACACTTTTACCATTTGTTTTTGGAGTTTCTACAGTTTAAATTACGCTCATTGTAAAAGTATAATCAAAGAATGTTTTGGAGTGCTAGTAAAAAATGTGCCTTTTTGAAACAGTTACGTTTTTTACGTTCGTTTTATTAACTTCATAAAATTTGTACATAATGAAGCACGCATTGAAACCAAAGTTTTATTTACTCTAGATGGCTTAAATAATGATGCAAACCATAAAAAATGCCCCATGATCAATGTTAAAAATATAGACACGAAAATTTGTGACAATTAAAGATTTACGAAAAATCACGCATGGCAGTTTTTTCTAAAATTTATATCATATAGGATTATTTATAAGGAAGACACGCACTCAAAATGAACGATTTCAATGGCCGACGCCATCCAGTTGCGCACCCCAAGGCTTCGGGCGTCCTGGTCTACGCCATCTCTCCAGCGCAAGCATGGTCTACCACGCTGTCGTCTACCATAGAATGTACCACAAAGAACTTTCCGAGCAGGTTCCTCTTCGCTCATGCGAGCTAGGTGCCCTGCCCACCGGAGTCTACCGAGCTTAATTTTTGTCACGATATCTGCTTCAAGGTAGATTGCGTACAGTTCATGATTGTACCGTCTCCGGAATCGTCCTTCCTCACATACGGGGCCAACAATTCTCCTTAAGACTTTTCTCTCGAACGCAGCTAAGAGGTCGGAGTGCCTTTTGCTAAGCACCCAAGTCTCGGATCCATATGTGAGTACTGGCAGGACCATGGTCCTGTACAGCAGCAGTTTTGAAGTTATGGTGAGATTTTTGGATTTGAAGAGCTTTGACAGACTATAGTAGGCTCTGTTGGATTTGAGAAGCCGCCCGCGTATTTCTTCTTCTATATTGTGATCGGCTGCTACTATTGACCCAAGGTATTTAAAGGATTGCACCACTTCAAATTCGTGCTCCGCAACCTTGATTGTTTGACCAACTGTTCCTCTCGCATTCGACGCCACCATGTACTTTGTTTTACCTTCACTAATGTGCAGCCCCAGATTTTGTGCCGCCTGCTCGATCTGGATGAAGGAATCGTGTACAGCTTGTTCGGTTCTTCCGATGATGTCGATGTCGTCTGCGTAAGCCAGTAACTGTCTGGACCTGTTGACGATGGTCCCTCTTGTTGCCGTGCCAGAGTCACGGATTGCTTTCTCCAACGCCAGGTTGAAGAGGAGGCAGGCCAAACCGTCCCCTTGTCGGAGTCCATTAAAGATGTTGATTGGTCTGGATAGCAATCCGGCTATTTTTACTTGGCTTGTTACGTTGGTCATGGTCAACCTACATAGTCGTGTCAATTTATTTGGGATGCCGAATTCTCTCATGGCTTTGTAAAGTTCTACCCTGGCTATGCTATCATAGGCGGCCTTAAAGTCTATAAACAGATGGTATGTTGGGATGTTAAATTCTAGACATTTTTCCATCGCCTGCCTAAGGGTAAATATCTGATCAGTTGTTGATTTGCCTGGAATGAAACCACACTGATATTGTCCGATAACGGTTTTAGCGTATGGGGTTATCCGGTCTTGTAGGATAGAGGAGAGTATCTTATAGGCGGTACTCAACAACGTGATACCTCTATAATTGCTGCACGTTGTGACATCTCCCTTCTTATGTATGGGGCATATTAAACCTTTTCGCCAGTCTTCTGGCATTTCTTCCTGCTCCCATACGTGTACTATAATATCATGAATTGCTTGACGTAAGGCTGGCCCGCCGTGATGGAATAATTCGGCTGGTATGCCATCGGCTCCCGGGGCTTTGTTCTGTTTAAGCCGGCCTATAGCCTTCTCAACCTCTTCTATGCTTGGTGGCGGCAACATAGAGTATTCTTCTTGAAGTAGTGGAGCCTCCACTTCTGCAGTGAGCTGACCATTTAGCAATTCATTAAAGTACACTTCCCATCGCTCCAGTATGCTTTCAGGATCGGTGATCAGATTTCCCTCTCCGTCCTTGCAGTATGTGCAGCGTGGTGTGTACTGCGTCATGTTTCGGACGGATTGGTAGAACTTCCGCGCCTGGTGCGGACCTCGCTCTCGGCTATTTTCTATTTCACAGATTAGGTTCTTCTCCCAGGCTGATTTTTTTTGTCTGTGTAGCCGTTTTTCTATTCTTCTGAGCTCTTTATATTCCTCTTCGCGTGCCCGCGTTCTATGAGATTGTTGCATTGCTCGGTACGCAACATTCTTACGTTCAGTCGCTAGCTTGCATTCATCATCAAACCAGTCGTTCCGATTTTTACGACTGCTGCCTAAGATGGAGTTGGCAGTACTAATGACAATATTCTTAAGGCGTGTCCACTTCTCATTTACGCCCAGCATACTGGCTCCAGGACTTACTCTCCCTAAATCAAGTGATTCTAGGGCGAGTCCTAACGCATTACCAAAGGTGTTACTGGTGTTTTCATTGCGCAGGGCAGCCGTGTTGATTCGAACCTGATCAGCGGATGCAATGCGTCTTCGCAAGGCAATCCGCCCTCGGAAAACCAATAATACAAAACGTTAATTATCCACCCACGCAGCCAAAAGTCTCAATATTCGATGATTTTTTCGATTTCAAACACTTTCGCACTATCTCGATGGTTCATTTTATAAATTGAATAGTTAAAACTCAATAGGCATTTTTCTTTTTTAGTTCAGAACAGAACCTGAGATGTCAAAAAATAAATTGTGTTTCTTTTTTAGTTCAGAGTGTTCAGAGTTTCGAAAATGTGTTTCTTTTTTCGTTCTGAGCGTGTTCAGAGTGCGCTCTATGAGCTCAGAATAAAATAACTGAGCAGACAGAGTAAAATGCTTAACACAAGCATTTGACAGATGGAAATTAAAAAAAACGGCGACAACTACATAAGTGTTCACTGTTCAGGTCTGTTTCAAAACATACTCAGAGAGCTCAGAGCACGCTTGGTTCAGAGAATGTTCGGAACTTGCTCGACATGCTCGGACTCTGTTCAGAGCTCTATACTGAACTAAAAAAGAAAAACGCCTAATATATAATATTATAAGTTCCAAAACCTGAATATTTAATAATAATGTCTATATATTTCGACGCAAGGCAAAAGTTAAAATTTGCACGGATAAGCCCATATACGTTTTTAGTTCTACTACTCTTTAATTTGTTCTTGTTTCAAAAAGTACACATTTGTAGATTGTAAATTTATTTTGATTACCTAGCTTCATATATTTTTGCTTAAACTATACATACATTTTCATTATCGAGTAAGAGTATATTTGTTCACACATTCTATGTAAATGAATCGGTGATCACGAGAGAGAAAAATGAAAGCATTTTACATTAGCATGCAAATCAACATCAAATTCAAAATCAAGAATCAACAATACCCACATGCCATATTTATATTTATATGACATATTAAAAAAAAAAAAATAAGTCGAAGAACACCGTCTTATTTCTTACACAAGGTTGAAAAAAGGCGAGCACCTGAACTCCTGCAATGTATTATCTTCCCACTGAAATGCAATGCTAATTGCTAAACGGAGAATAAAATACAAATAATTCCAACTCCAACAGGTATACATCGAAAATTTTATAAGACGGAATGTAGCGTCTTATTTTTTGAATATGTTGGACAAAGAGGATCCGAAAAACAATGCTTGGGGAAGAAAGGGATATAACACAAATAAATAAGACGGCGATTGAAAAGTTTACGTCAGAGTATTTTTGTGACTCTCTTGATTAATGTTGGTTGTGGATTGTAGAATGTGTTTGGATAAAGTATAAGATACAAACGAGAGGCAGAATGGATAACTTAAACTTATTCGATGTTTGTTTGGTAAATTGTGTTATTTGTGGATTTTCTAAAAGGGAAGACGATAGGAATCGTGTTATATGTACGCCACGCCACTGCTGTGTAGCCGTTTTTCTATTCTTCTGAGCTCTTTATATTCCTCTTCGCGTGCCCGCGTTCTATGAGATTGTTGCATTGCTCGGTACGCAACATTCTTACGTTCAGTCGCTAGCTTGCATTCATCATCAAACCAGTCGTTCCGATTTTTACGACTGCTGCCTAAGATGGAGTTGGCAGTACTAATGACAATATTCTTAAGGCGTGTCCACTTCTCATTTACGCCCAGCATACTGGCTCCAGGACTTACTCTCCCTAAATCAAGTGATTCTAGGGCGAGTCCTAACGCATTACCAAAGGTGTTACTGGTGTTTTCATTGCGCAGGGCAGCCGTGTTGATTCGAACCTGATCAGCGGATGCAATGCGTCTTCGCAAGGCAATCCGCCCTCGGAAAACCAATAATACAAAACGTTAATTATCCACCCACGCAGCCAAAAGTCTCAATATTCGATGATTTTTTCGATTTCAAACACTTTCGCACTATCTCGATGGTTCATTTTATAAATTGAATAGTTAAAACTCAATAGGCATTTTTCTTTTTTAGTTCAGAACAGAACCTGAGATGTCAAAAAATAAATTGTGTTTCTTTTTTAGTTCAGAGTGTTCAGAGTTTCGAAAATGTGTTTCTTTTTTCGTTCTGAGCGTGTTCAGAGTGCGCTCTATGAGCTCAGAATAAAATAACTGAGCAGACAGAGTAAAATGCTTAACACAAGCATTTGACAGATGGAAATTAAAAAAAACGGCGACAACTACATAAGTGTTCACTGTTCAGGTCTGTTTCAAAATATACTCAGAGAGCTCAGAGCACGCTTGGTTCAGAGAATGTTCGGAACTTGCTCGACATGCTCGGACTCTGTTCAGAGCTCTATACTGAACTAAAAAAGAAAAACGCCTAATGATATATATAATATTATAAGTTCCAAAACCTGAATATTTAATAATAATGTCTATATATTTCGACGCAAGGCAAAAGTTAAAATTTGCACGGATAAGCCCATATACGTTTTTAGTTCTACTACTCTTTAATTTGTTCTTGTTTCAAAAAGTACACATTTGTAGATTGTAAATTTATTTTGATTACCTAGCTTCATATATTTTTGCTTAAACTATACATACATTTTCATTATCGAGTAAGAGTATATTTGTTCACACATTCTATGTAAATGAATCGGTGATTGTTTAGACAACATAACTGAAATTTTAATTTTTTTTTTTTCACAGGAGATACAAAAAATCATACATTTTTGGACGTGTAGTTATTGTCATTATTTTAACCCAAAAATCTTATAAGAGTGTTTCGACTTTTAAGCCATTAAGGATTTTTTAACATGTTTTTTTTTTTCTCTTCCGTAAAAAATTAAAAAATATCACTTATGTTGTTTTAACAATCAACGATAATTATTTAAATGTGATTTGAGATTTAACTTTGGTTTCCTTGCTTATAATTTTTTGTTACCTAATCAAAAAAAATATATGTATTTCTACTGCGAAAATTTTGGTTTTACTGCGATTTCTTGGCCTATTTACTGCGATCTGCAATTTATGAAGTCCGAACCCTGTCGCACTGTGCTTAAACATTTTAAGAGTAGTCGAAAATCCCTTAAATGCCCCCAAAATATTAAAAAAAGAAAGTACAAGGTACAGACAGACAGATTGAATTGGAGGACTCATTTTATTCGTGTTCTCCAACAAATCTCTTACTTGTGGTGATTTTCTAGAAACCTGTAAATTCTCTTTTATAATTCCAATTCAAAAGTCAGGCTCAAAACAAGACATGCAAAACTATAGGCCAATATCGTAACTCCAGTTGATTTTTAAAATATTTGATACTGTTTGAGATTTTAAGTTTATCTTTTCGCGTACGTAATTCATGTTAAATAGATAGAAATAAACAAATTAAACGCGGTAAGTTCCGAAAAACTTTATCTATTTAACATTCGATACTGTTGTAAAAAAACGTATATGGATAACGATGTCAAGCAAGTTGTTATTGAAAAACAACATGAATTTGTAACGGGTCGATCCACAAAAAAAATTTTGTCCTTTTTTCAAATTTTTGTATAAATAGTATGGATCGTAGGGGTGAACTAAGCAAGTTTCAGTCATTCAGGTATTCCACAAGGAAGTGATATAGGACCTCTGCTCTTTTCTCTCTTTATACAATATGATCTTGCTTTGTTGATTAGAAATGCCTTACGTCTTCTCTTTGCATATGATATGAAGCCATTTTTACCTCAGCTTACTCGTAAATATTTCCAAATGCAAAACCATGAGTTTTACTAGATCTTTCTATCCAAATGCTACTGTTATGATATCTGTAGTATTCCTCTTCAACGACTCGAAGAAAAAGAACAGAGGGACTTAGGTGTTACCTTCGATACCAAGCAAAATTTTAATTATCACTATAATTACATCATATCTAAAAGTAATAGGTTATTAGGTTTTATAAAGAGAAATTCTAAATATTTTCGTTAACCATATACCTTAAAATATTTATAAATATCTTTGGTAATATCGGTGTAAGAATATGCTTGTGTTATTTGGTGCCCAATGTACCAAAATAGTATAGCTCGAATTGAGCAGGTACAAAGAAAATTTGATAGGTATGCTCTGTGAAAGTTAAACTTGAATAATAATATTTTACTTTCTTATCGGTAAAGATGTTGTTTAATTGACTTACGCATTTTTCAGGAAATATTATCTTATATTATCTTATTATGCTCGCTGGAGACATTATGGAAAACCATATAGAGTGTAATGGTTGCTTGTACTGTAGTATCCTCTATACGCTCCCTCAAGGCATTTAAGAGAACCCCAAATATTTAGTCCACCGCGGCATTGTGCAAACTATGGGAAAAATTATCCAATAACTATGTAATTCTTGTCAATGCTTTTACTCGGTCAGCGATGTAGTTGACTTGTATGCCAACAGAGATAAGTTTAAATTAAAAAAAAAATAAGTTTCGATAGATGAAAAAAATAAATAAGTCAGCATAATGTCAACTTTGATCAAAATCTCGAGTTCGATTTTTTCCGAACGCAAAACTTTCCGTATGTTTATTCCAAGTAAAAATAAACTTGGTGGTGTAACAGCTTTTATGTAATCAAGACCTAATGACTTTCTTGGTGCACAATTACTAACTTCTAACTTTAACCTTAGCTAAGCATGTGTTCTGTGTGGAAAAGTTGCATAAAAACACAGTTTCATTATGTGGTATAAGATATTTCGAACAAAAGCAGCGTCTTTTTTTCTTTTACTGACCTAAAGTTTGAGAATACCTGGTCTTTAAAGCTCTGGAAAAGTTCTTTCGATTTTTAATTCGAAGCACTTCCAGGTTGTTAAGTGGTTCTGGAAAAAGGCATATCTCCGCATTTTTTGAAGAGCCTTAAAATAAATTGTAATTACGTGGCAAGATTATGGCGATGAAGCATAAAAGGATTCATAGACTTTTGGAAAAATTACTTTGAATCCATTTTAAATCAATAGATTAATACATAAAATGCAATTCGATCGATATATTATAAGTTTTTTGAGAAAAGTGTTTTTTGTTTATTTAGCACAAAAGTGGAATTTTGTTGAGACGAAAATATTTTTTAAAAGTTTGTATACCATTTATTTTTTGACGAAATTTAATAATATTCTACGATTCAAAATTTCAACAAATCCAGCGGCTATAATGGATGCATTGTAAAAGTTCTAGATTAAATCCAACTAAATTTATTATTCAATAGTTGCTATGCTCCTAGGAAATCTCTATGTCTTACTACTTACAAAAATTGGCCTTATTGCACTTTGATAAAGTGAAATAAGGCCAATTTTCAGTAGTTGGTCTTATTTTACTTTGACAAAGTGAAATAATTCCAAATGATTTTGAGAAATAAGAACAAATTGGTGTTATTTCACTTTTTGAAAGCGTAATAATGTTTCTTTTTTTTAATGGAAAAAGTTTAAAGAATTTGTATGGAAAAGTAACACATATTTATATAATATTTAAGTTTCTTGTCAACGAACAGGTCTTATACATGCAATGATCGGCTGGGTGACGAATTCATCTTCTCTTTAAGGTGTGCTGAAAAAAAATTAAACATATTTGATTTTACTTGTAATATAAATTCTTGCCTTTTCACGAATAATGATAGCATTTTGTTTACATATACACATATATCTGAAGCTTCTTAATACCAAAACCTTTTCACATTTGCCAAGTTAAGAACAGAAGTGATTAAAGTTACGTTTTTAGGAAGAGAGAATTAGAAAATTTAAATAGCTACTATCTAATATAATAATTATATAGTAAAACAACACAACAATTGATTGGATTACTTCTGTTCGAAGCTAGTCATCAGTCATCACTACTTATGACTCTATCAAGTAGGGATATTAAAAGTAGATTAGTGTTTGACCAGTAATTTTGAAGCAGTTATAAGTTCTTATTCTAAAATTTCGAACAAAACAACTAAAAACATTCCGCAATCAAAAAAAAAATAAAATGCACGACTGGATCGCACGAACTTGCTCTTATGTAAAAGTACTTTGGAATTTAAGATACAGTTTATAAATATAAAACATGGATTTAATAAGATAATAATGTTCAAATGCATAAGATTGCCGTCTGATTTCTAGAAAAAGTATGAATTTATGCAGACAAAATTTAAAAATCGTTTTATTATTAAAAAAAATTTTTATATAAGAAATGTCTTAAAAATTTTTCAAGAAAAAATGCGGGATGCGAATTTTTAATATTTAATAATATTGATTTTAGGAACTAATTTCAAAAAATAATCGTTCATAAAAAAAAACAACAAATATTTTTTCAATATTATTTTAAACTTAAGGGGACTCCTGCTGAAAATTTTTGGTTAAAATCGTTAGAGCCGTTAATGAGAAAGTCGAAAATCAAAAATCAAATCAAATATCAAAATCGTTAGAGGCGTTTTCGAGATAAATAAGATTATGCATTATGGGTGTATGGGGGGTACCGATTGTTTTAGAGTTAAAGAAAAAATTTCAATTTCTCCTCTAGGGAATCACCGAAGACCCTCAAGTACCGAGTTTGAAGAAAATAGCTCAAGTACTTTAGGTTGTAGTTCGAGGTACAGACATACAGACATATAGACAGACAGACGGAATTGCCGGGCCCACCTTTTTCGTCTTCGCTGTCATCGTAATGTCAACTTTGATCAAAATCTCGAGTTCGATTTTTTTTTTTTCCAAATGCAGAACTTCCCCTTTAGACTATAGTACCTATGTATATCGCAAGTAAAAAAGTAAAATACTCGTAGAGCATGTAAGCAGATCTCAAAAACTTTTTATGCCAATTGACTTGTAACTCTTACACTTGCATTTTTAAAGAATTTCAAAAGCAATACCAACTATGTATAGTTCTTTAAATTGGACTCTAAGACATTTTGAAATGTTGTCTATCCGGAGAAAACCATGACCCGGAGAAGTTTTAATATGAAAATTATTCGTTTTAAGAGATATGTATTCGTGTATTTATTTATTTATTTTTAATGATTTGGTGAGAAAGCTTTGTAAAACTTTTCTTTACATGGCTTTTGATGAAAATTTCTTTTGAGATTTACATAACAGATACGTATATTTTAACACTAGGCTGTTTAAAGTTTTGGGCCAGTGTATTTATTAATTTGTTTAAAGTAAAAGTCGAGAAGTGTATGAGAAATTGATTTTATTTAAAATAAAAGTCGAGAGCCCGAGTGGGATTTTGTATGGTGTATTTTGGCACTGGGGATATTCTTTTGTAAACTATGTATTTTCTTTTGTTCAAACACATTAAAACACACTTACCATATCCATATTGTAATGCTTTATATTCTAAAAGTTCATTTATATATTATCATGATTCCTATTGATATTTCATTGAAGAATAAAACTTGTTATTGGCATCTGTATAGAGTCATTCATAATGGGGAACATAAATCCCATTTTACTTTGATTTTAAATAGCGCAAACCCTTCAAGAACTTAAAAAACGAAAACTGGGATTTCAGCTGCATTCATGGTACCTACACACCTACATATATGGACACAAGAATCTTAAGCTCAACAGCCTTACTGTTATGTATCTTGATATAAGTATACCTAATTATAAAGTAAGCTCATGAAGTAAAGTTCCTACTTTCTATGTACAAGAAGCATCACTTATATATAGAGTATTAATGCGGTACAACATCACGCTATTGTGATATATACTTTTCCTTTTGCTGTATACTTAGACTTAAGACTAAACTGTGATACATATATTGAACAAGAAATAAATGAACTGTCGAACTAACCGGTTGTCTTTCAATATATATTATTGGCGACGAGGCTAATTAAGAATCACGTGTTGGAAAAAAAAAAAAATTAAAAAGTTGTTAAACTACATTGATTAAAATATTTTGTATAAAATATAAAAATAAATATTTTGTGTAAAAAAAAAAAAAAAAAAAAAAAAAAAAAAAGCTTAGTCAAAATGGCATTAATCGGATCCATCGAACAATTTATAATTGGTGATGATTTTGACGAGTATCTGGAAAGAATGGATCAATTGTTCCAAATCAATGAAACCGAAGACAATCGTAAAGTTGCGTTATTTCTTACATTAATTGGTCCAGACGCGTATAAGCGAATTAAGTCGGTTCTTTTGCCTGAAAAACCAACATCAAAAGTATATAAAGAATTAATTGACGCGATTAAACCTCATTTCGCGCCCACACGAAATTTAATAGCCGAAAGATTCAAGTTTTACACGTGCTCGCAAAAACAAGGTCAAACTGTAGAAGACTACATATTTAATTTGAAGTTATTAGCTGCAAATTGTGAGTTTAAGACGTTCCTGCCAGAAGCCCTGCGAGATCGTTTAGTAAGTGGAGTTCAGAACGTACAGCTCCAAACCAAACTTCTGTCTACCAAAGACCTAACCTGGAGCAGCGCTTGTGAAATCTCTCAGTCATTTGAGCTCATCAATAGAGAGCAGCGAAACATGAATTCAGCCCAGGAGATTAATAAATTGTACCCAAAGCAAGCTGCGCCATACAGAGGTACTCCAAAATGCACAAAGTGTACCACGAAGCATGCCAAAGGGGCCTGCCCAGCTCAAGATTGGGTTTGCTACACTTGCGGACGGAAAGGACACTCAGCAAAAGCTTGTTTCTTCAAGCAAAATACGAATAAGACAAAAAAATACAAGAAAACTACCAGCAACAGTTATCAGCAGAAACCACATGTAAATGAGTTGAAACTGGGAACACTTCACTGGATGGATAATTGTGGAAAGCCAGCCGTTAAAGACCTTAATATCGAAGGAAATATTGTCAGCATGGAGATTGATACGGGAGCGGTGGTGTCGGTGATGTCCAAATTTGATTATTTAAGTTTATTTCCAAAATTATGTATATCTTCAGAAAATAATTTGCCTCCTTTACAGGTTGTTACAGGTGAAGAGGTTAAAGTCGCTGGTGCTATTTCTGTTACAGTTGAAGGGTGTTGTAAATTGCCGTTATATATCATAGAGTCAAAGAAAAGTTTCAAACCACTTCTAGGGAGAAATTGGCTTGATAAAATTGTACCTAATTGGAGAAAAGTTTTTGTGGAAAGTACGTGGCTGAACTCGGTAACCAATGAAATTAAGTGCGAGGCTAGTATAATTGAACAAATCAAAGTAAGTTTCCCAAAATTGTTTGAAGGGTCAACAGATCCGATAAAAGATTTTAAAGCGCAAATAATCATAAACCCAAACGCTAAGGCTAAGTTTTGTAAGCCGTATACAACTCCGCTTAGCTTGAGGCCGCAAATAGAATCAGAGTTGCAGAGAATGTGTGACGAAAAAATAATAGAACCAGTTCGGTATAGTAGGTGGGCAACACCACTAGTTTGCGTTCTAAAGAAAAATAATACGGTTAGATTGTGCGGTAATTTTAAAGTAACCATAAATCCTGCAATTGAATTAAATGTATATCCATTCCCCTTGGTGGATGAAATTTTAGCTGGAATGAGTGGAAATAAAATGTTTTGCACGTTAGATTTGAAGCATGCATACCTACAACTAAGAGTTGAAGAAAATTCACAAGACTTTTTAGTTATAAACACTCATCAAGGGCTTTATAAATTTTTAAGGGTTCCATATGGTGTGTCCGTAGCACCAATGGAGTTTCAAAAGACAATGGACACAATTTTGAAAAATTTAGAAGGCGTTGAGATATATATAGACGATATCCTTGTGGCAGGTAGGTCTATAGAAGAATGTAAGAATAGGCTTTGGAATGTTCTCCAACGGTTGGAAGAATATAACGTTCGTGTCAATTGGGAAAAATGTAAATTTTTTCAATCAAGTCTTGAGTACCTTGGGCACACCATATCGGAAAATGGCATAAGTCCCTCAAAATCTAAAACTGAAGCTATTATGTCTGCACCTCAGCCACAAAATAAAGAACAGCTACAAAGTTATTTAGGTTTAATAAATTATTACTCTAAGTTTTTGCCGAACTCAGCTGATCTTTTAAGTCCATTGTATGGACTTTTGCATAAAAATGTTCAGTTCATCTGGGATGAACGTTGTATGAAAGCTTTTGAAAACAGCAAACTTTTGTTGTCCAACAACAGTTTATTGGCTCACTTTAACACAAAGCTTCCCATTATCATAACATGCGATGCTTCACCATACGGTGTTGGAGCGATTCTGAGCATAGTGGATAACGGGTTGGAGAAACCATGTTATATGGTATCTGCTACTCTCAGCGCAGCTGAAAAAAATTATTCTCAGCTTGATCGCGAAGCTCTCGCGGTAATTTTTGCGATAAGGAGATTCCACAAATTTGTTTTTGGTTACAGATTTACAGTCTATACCGACCACAAACCTCTCGAAAGCTTGTTAGGTGATCAAAAAGCACTAAGTAATATTGTGTCTATTCGATTCCACAGGTGGATTTTGTTTTTATCGTCATATAATTGTAAAATTATATATAGACCTGGAAAAAAATTACAAAACGCTGACGGTCTATCGCGTTTGCCACAAAACAGTCCAACTGGTGTAAGCGAATATAATTTAAATTATTTTTTAAATTATTTTGGATCCGAAGGAAGTATTCCCTTGGAAATGAGAGAAATTGGTATAGCTACAGTTAAGGATAAAGTGCTACTTTCTGTTATGGAGTGTACAAACGATGGTTGGCTTAATTATAATGAAAAAAGGAATCCGAACTCATTAATTACTTCCTTTTATAGAGTAATAAAATCAATTAGCATTAATGATAAATGTCTATATTATGGTGATAGGGTTGTTATACCACCAGATCTTCAGGTTAAAGTTCTTAACATTTTGCATGATCAACATGTCGGTGTAGTTCGAATGAAATTATTAGCTAGGGATAGTGTCTGGTGGCCATTGATAGATAAAAATATAGAACAATTTGTTAAAAGTTGTAGTACGTGTCAGAAAGGCCAAAATAGAACAAAAGTTTGTCCAAATTTTACATGGAATAAAACTAGTTTTCCTTTTGAACGGATGCATGTTGATCTTTTTCAGTTTTGTGGAAAAGATTTCTTAATAGCAGTAGATGATTATAGCAAGTGGATTTCGATTTTTATTTTAACAAAGACTACCGCTTTGTCTATTATTGACAAACTTAAAAATCTGTTTTCCGTATTCGGTTTTTGCAAAACACTCGTTAGTGATAATGGTCCACAATTTTCTAGCTGCGAATTCAAAATGTTTTTGAAGACCAATGGAATTGAATATTTCCCAAGTCCTGTATACCATCCGGAAAGTAATGGGTTAGCAGAGAGAGCCGTTGGGACTTCCAAGAAAGCTTTAATTGCATATTTAAATGATACCAAACCCGAAAAACTCTCTCTGGAAGCAAAGGTTTTAAATTTTTTATTTAAATACAGAAATACGCCCACAACAGTAACAGGAATTTCACCAAGTGAGGTAGTTTTTAATTTTAAACCTAGAACTATGTTAACATATATAAACACTAATAATAAAAAACAAATAATTAAACCCGTACAAAATAATTATAAAGAAAAGAAACTCGAAGTCTATGAACAATTTTTGAAAGAAAAAAATAATTCTTTAAATTTTGTTGTTAATCAAAAAGTTTTGTATTTGAATCCAGAAAACTGTTATGCAAAATATATACCTGCTGTCATTATAAAGCGAAATAGTCATTTGTTATACACAATTGAATGTAATCGCAAAAGAAAAATTGTTCATAGAAATCAATTAAAAAATTATAAAGTTGATTTATACATCCCTCCAAATAATGATAAATGTAAAAAAGAAGTAGAATCTAATAATGATTTAAGAGAAAATGAAACTGAAACCAAACAAGAAAACGAAAAATTTGTTGAGAAAAGAAAAAAGAAAATGGCTACAACCAAAATAAGAATTGTAAATGAACAATATCGGAAAAAACTAAGAAACCAAAAACCGGTAAAATATAAATAATGTGAAATTAAATATTGTTTTGAGTTTATTAAAGTTTATCCAACTTGAAATTTTAAACGTTATTTAAAAATGAATTATGGTTTAAATTTTTGAATTTGTATAAGGTATAGATAATGTATATGAGTTATAATTTTAATTTGAATTCAGTAAAATTGATAGGCATGTAATTTAATATTTAAAAAAAGGAGGTGATGTTATGTATCTTGATATAAGTATACCTAATTATAAAGTAAGCTCATGAAGTAAAGTTCCTACTTTCTATGTACAAGAAGCATCACTTATATATAGAGTATTAATGCGGTACAACATCACGCTATTGTGATATATACTTTTCCTTTTGCTGTATACTTAGACTTAAGACTAAACTGTGATACATATATTGAACAAGAAATAAATGAACTGTCGAACTAACCGGTTGTCTTTCAATATATATTACTTACCTTTTTTTAAAGTTTTTAAAACGACTCGCAAACTTGTATACTTTGACGTCTGATACTTTCATGAAGTCAGGTTTAGCTATTAGAAAGTAAAGTCAGGGAAAATATCTTTTTAAAAGTCCCTCACAATTCTGTCGACATAATGGGAAGAATTTCATTCTCACAAGAATCTGACTTTAACCAGAGTAAATTTAAACTAGTTGAAATAGAATTTTCTCTACTTAAAAAGAAGCCTTGTATGTATTTTTAGAGGTATCTGCATATATGAACGCTACGTTAGGTTAAAAGAGCTGATGATACGGCAAGTCGTGTCATCTCTCTCGGATCTCAATGCATACATTGTGCTCTCCCCATGCATGATGAGGGAGGAACGACCAGCTAATCATCATTCATCCCATTGTTTTGTGTTTGAGTGTATATTTATTTATACATAATGTATCTAACATATGTATGTGGTGATTTGAAAATACCCAGTAGGAAATTCGCTCCTCAAGGAAAAATAAAGTTGAATTCCTCGTACAAATCACGTGGCACTTTCATTGAGTAGAAGGTCTGCATTGGTTTCATTCATCGAAAGTCATGCAGTGAGTCAGTAGTTTGCAATCCCAGTTGCATCTTGTGCTTTGTTCTCGAAAGAAGGTAAAGAAAACATGAAACAAAGCAATATCCTTCTTACACATCCTTAATGTTAATGAATACAATGCTGAACACGTTATAATAATTATTCCTGCATCTTTTCAGTGGTTATTGTAATCCACAATTGAGTGTTTAATGCCTGCGATGTGAAAGAGAAAACAACCCTTTCTTTTCTTTGGAATTGAAAATCAGTAAACAACCTTTCAATAGAGCAAAACTATGGTAATCAGGTGATATCGCTAGGGAAAAGGAATGTATTTTTTCATGAACTTCGTTTGCTGCGAAAAATAGTTTACAAGCTGAGAGGAAAAAGAGAGAGAGATTTTGACCTGCAATAAACAATCCTTTTTTTTTGGGTTTTTCCCGCGATGGGTCGGCGACGTTCAATAGGTCTTTTCTTTGTCATGAGTTATTTCTTTTATTTTGGAATGATTTAGTGTCGATTTTGTGATCAAAGAAAACGGTTGTGCGGGGTTTTCTGTCTTTTCAAGTGTTTTCAATCAATTCACTAAAGATTAAATAACAACCATGGAGACGGAAAACAATTCACCAACGGTAAATTACCTATATTCTTTTGAATGATTTGCAAAAGTAAATATTCCTCTTTTTCTTGGATCTCAAATGAATAGGAGAATGAAGATGATTAATCCCTAAGCTGCTCCCCAAATTCTACCAAGTGTCAAAGGAGAGTTTTTCGACCAACTGCTTGTGTTACGTCTTACAACAAGACAAGACAATGTAAGACATATATATCTGCTTACTTCTTTAAAATGTATCTACTATAATAGTTAATAAAATAAATACGTAGGGGAAAGTGGCCTAAGATGGCATAGAGCCTAAGATGGCACACTGCTCTTTTCTCCGGTTCTCGTTTATGGATCGCAAAAGTCGGAACATGTCTTTGCTTGTTTCGTTTGTGCGAAAAACCTGACATAGACGGTCTGCTGTTGAAGTGCCGCAAATTAATTAAAAAAATCAAAGAAAAAAAAGTAAGTAAACAAAAAAATATTTTCATATTTTGCATGTTCCAACAGAATATTGAAAAGTGACTATTTAAACAACATTTAAACAATGTCTGGTTAAAAAAAATATTATTTTTTTTATAAAAGTGCTACCCTGTGTGTGTGTAAAACTGTATTGGCCAAATTAAATATTTCTCATAACAGGTCAAAAAAGGCAAGATGGCATACCATGGCGATGGGCAAAATGGCAAACTATGCCATCTTACCCCCCAGCAGGCAAAGCTGGAGCTCAGAGGCTATGAAAGAAGCTATACGGTTCGTCAAAGAAGGACAAATGGGATGGGATAAAGCAGCAAAACATTTTAAAGTCCCAAAAAGCACTCTCCGCAGACACGCTGTTAAAGAAATAGTCGCACAAGGTGCCAAAAAAGGTATTGGCAGGCTTAAGCCCATTTTTTCATCTGTTATTGAGGAGGAGCTGAATGCTCACATAAAACTGCTTGAATCACGACTATTTAGACTGACATGCTGCCCCAACACCTGCGAACAAACTTTTGCTGTTGCTAGATGGCCATGTAAGTCACAAGTAAATTGACGCCATTTCCTACGCCAATGAAAATAATATAATCATGTTGTCTTTTCCACCACACTGCACACACCGTATGCAACCGCTCGATGTTTCATTTTTCGGCCCCTTAAAAATGAAGCGCAGGAACCGAAGTTGTTTTGACAGGCACTCCGTTCATGACAGCAGTTAGTTTTGTTAAAGCTTTAGAAAAACAATAATCAGTTTCTTTTTATACTTTCTTGTATCTAGTCTTTTTTAAATAAAACAATATAACAATATATATTCCGAATTACGTTGATTTTTTAAATATAAGGTATCGTATGCCATCTTGCCCAACTTTGGTATGCCATCTTACACACCCCGTTGGGCAAGATGGTTTTTCGTGGATTTCTATTCAAAAATGTATATTGCTGAATCAGCTGATTCAAATGACCTTTACCTTTAGCATCTGATAAATAAAATGACAACGTAACTTTTGCTGTCCAAACTCAAGCGATAAACCTAATCTGCTAACTTCTATAGCTGAAAACCAAAAAGTGGGCCATCTTAGGCCACTTTCCCCTACATAACACAAATTTAATTTGTTTTTTTCATTCAAGCGATAAATTTGCCTATACATTTCAGGCGCTTCTTCTATTGATGAAATAAGAAAAGAAATGGATAATGATTTCATTCATATGCCTTCTCTTAATAAAACATGGCCTAAATGCATTCCTTTTTTCAAAACTGAAAAAACGAGCTTCAATTATGTACACAGTTCTGTAGTGAATAATTAGTATTTTCAATGATTCTTTCCCTGAGGCAATTGATTAAATGTTGACTCACTGTTCATTAATTTATTTTCATTGAGGAAAGCATCACATCAATAGAACCAGTTTTTTCAGACACAAAAATTACCCATGAAATCGAAGATGCCGTGAGCATAGTGATTTCACAACAAAATATGCATCGAAAAAGTGTGTACCTCCTTCCAATGACAAGCCTGTGTTAAATTCCTCATAGGATTCCATAGGAAATTCATGGGTGCAGCTCCTTTTTGCATGATGAAACACCTACTTCTTCATTAGTGAATTTTTGGAAATTTCCTACTGGGTAGTAAGAGCGAGTTTTTAAATCGTTGTATTTATTTAGCAATAAAATAATATGACACCCAATAACGTTTAGTATTGAAAATTCTAATTATAGGTAACTATTGATAACTGAAAAAGTGGAAGAAATTTTTTTAATTCCTCATAAACATAACAAAACAAATCCTCATAAACAAAAAAAAAAATGAATAATAAATATTTATTTCTTCGATTTATTTTCTGCCAGCTTTTCTTTAAAGAGCTTCTTCACCTCTTCGCTTCCCTCCTCGTTGATTCTCTTATAGTAAGGTAATTCTGACATTCGATCTATCCAAGCCAAAAGCTTAGGATATTTGGCTTCATTGATTGGAGCTACATCATTCATTGATGAAATTGATGCAATACAGCAGAAATCAGCAATGGTCATTTCATCTCCGCATAGATAAGGGGTTTCCAATAAAAAGTTCTCCATAATATCCCAGCATTTCTGTATATATGTGATCTTATCGATTGAGCAATCAGTAGACCCATAGTATAAAATAGGCTCATATAGCATTTTACCGCGAGCAAATAAATAACCTGAGTCGAAATGTAGGCGAGCATCAACATTTGCACGTTTACCCAGATCCTTTGGATAAAGTTTATCATCCTTGCCGTATTTGCCAACCAGGTAAGCACAAATCGCATGACTGTCAAAGATAATGGCTCCATTGTCATCCAAAGTCGGAATGGTATGTTGCGGATTCATTTTGATGAACTCTGGTGTAAGATGCTCACCTTTGAGCAAGTTGATTGGACGCAATTCTAATTCAACATGAAGAGCAGTAGACGTCAGCAATACAGCTCTTGACGGAGGGCTAAGGTTTGCAAAGTACAAAACTGGCACACCCATCTTAGATTTTTTTTTATTTTTTTATTTTAAAACAAACACACAATAAAAATGATCGAAATTACGTCAAGCACAAGTGAACTACAACGATCAACTGAATCAAGGGTTGTTGCTCGTATGGACTACAATATCAATTGATAGTTGAGGCCGCCGTATCTTTAGTAAATAATTTAGAGGCATAGAAATATAGCTCAGATAAAGTTTTGTATATCCTTGAAATTGACTTTTTTGACAGATAACTTTAATCATTGAATATAATGTGTTGTAACTGATAGCCGTGGCTAAACTGTTTATACCTTCCTAGTACTCAGTTGTTTCCTAATTAGACATCCGTCTTTAAAAACCCACATTGAAAATAATCTAATGGGGTCAAATCACACGAACAATGTGGCCAGTCAACAAGTCCATCCATTTTGTGAAATTTCGTTTAGTAAATAAATTGTATCTCTCGCTGGTGTGGAATGGGTCGCCACCATCCTTCTGCTCAATTCAGGCACGAACAAATTAGTTATCATATCTCTGAACCACTCAACGTTGACTGTAACGTTTTGGCCATTATAACTTTTAGGAAATTTGGACCAACAATTTCACCGGGCCATAAAGAAAATCATGTATTTCAACCTACCCCAAAATTATGATATGTATGCTCTTAGTATACTTACAGTTTCAAGAATTCCAAGTGCAATAAAACCGAAATAGAAAAACTTGTATAAGTTTGTACATATATGTAAGTGTACATTTGTGGTTGAACATACACAACACATACAAATGTACGTACATACCTACATACATATAACTCTTCTGATTTCTTGATTTTCACTTAATCATCTTTAAACAAATTCATTACGCCTCGAATGCAAAGTAATAGCTCAACCAATGATATACAAGCTCCGCTATTTTTTGAATAAATTGATAAATGGAAGATGAGACAACATTTAGCATTGAGAATAAGGCGAGCACCTTTCAATTTATATAAAAATAACTTGAAATAAAATTACCGGCTTTCTATTGTTGTCATAATCAGCAACTTAGGTGTCTCGAGTTTTTTCATCAACTGCAATAAGCTTAGTCTAGGTAAAAAGTCGGGTCGAAATTCTTATTCTGAAATATTTAAATCTGTAGTAGAATGATAAATGCATGTAGGTACATAATGTAGGTGATTCTTATCGAACTGATGGAAGTGAAAATTTTTTTTAAAATGTAAAATTGAGTAATGCGAAGGAACCAACACTTTTTTCGCATACCATGGTGGTCACATTTTCATAATCAATTCCACTATGCAGAACACCTCTCACAATCAAAAAATGGTTCCATCCATTAAAAACTACTAAAAGAGTATGAGACTTTAAGTTTATCTTTTCGCGGTCGTTATTCATGTTAAGAATAAGACTTATCCGTGAAACTTGTTCGAAACGACGGGAAAAAGAAATTATAATTATTTCTAAAGAAATTAAACTCGGTAAATTCCGAAAAACTGTATCTACTAAAAGACTGTTCAAAAAGTGACAAACATTTTTAAGAACAAATACTCGTGCTGTGTACACTTTATATGAAATCGTCCAGAATAAGCACTTGCCACAGAGAACTTAAAATTTACAATATAATAAACTTAGTTTACACAGTCCTTTACTCAGAATAATAAGGTAAAAATCTAAAAGTTGATGGAAAATGCTTAAACCTGGAAAACGAAATTACGATGTTTTGAATACATCAGAATAAATATTTAATTATTTTCTCTATTGCTTAGTAGTTCAAATTTGAAAAAGTAGGGATAACCAAAAAAATAGGTACGAGTATTTCTTTTCAAATCTTGCATAGATTTTTAAAAGAAAATTAAATTTAACACTTAAGCTATTAAACTGTTAGAACAAGAATTAGATCTTTAACTAAAATTTTATAAAATTCATATTGTTTTCATTAATTGAAACTGTGTGACAAAATTTAGAATGATATATTTCACTGATTAGAATTATTTTTGTAATTAGTACATTGATGACTTTTGAGAATTAGAACATTTAAAAAATATACGGCACCCTAATATTGAACTCTAGATTTCGATCAAAGTTGACGTTACTATGATAACGAAGACGAAAAAGTGGATCCGGCAATTCCGTTTGTCTCACAGTGCGGCCGAAAGCCGCTTTGTGTGGCCAAAAGTCGAAAAACGTAGAGATTGATCATTGATCTACAAATTGGTATATAGGGTTTTTGGAAAACAATTATTTTATATTTTTATTGAAATCGAACGCAGTAATTTGTAAATCAAAAATTTAGAAATACAAAATGCAATATGAGCAAACAAAAAATAAGTTAATCCGATATTTACATGAAACGTTTTCATTGCCCATCTCGTAACAGTCACAATCATCCACATCTGTATCTGTTCCAGAAGCGGAAGAGCTGTCAAAAGATTGTTGTTCATCTTCTGTTTGATTATTTACAGGTGGAGGTGCTAATAAATTGATACTGTCTTTAGACAAAGATTTAAGGGGTTTAGAGGTAATTCCTGACAGCTAGATATTAATGGATCGGATGCGATTAGGAATCTTTTAAAAACATCCTCCATTGTCTTTTGACGATAATGGTTTCTTGCAAAATTAGCTTGATAGATTTAAAAAAAAATATTACATGCTTCTTGTGCATCTTCCGACATTTGACAGATAACACTGAATATTTTATTATTTCGGGGCCATAAATTAAAAGTTCGTGAACTAACGTGGGCATACAATACCAAGGATATTGTTGTAAATTAAGGTACTAGTACGGTCTAGAACGCCAAAAAAACGCACGATTTTTAGGAATTTTCTTCTCGGAAACTTTATTAGATAATAACATAATTTTTTTTTAAATAATGAATACATGCGTCAAGAGCAAAAGAACATTTTTTTGTCTTAATTTTCTAATTATGGCCGAATTATAGAGGGCGCCAACGTTGACTCTTCAAAAAACACATTGTACAATTGCGGACAGTTAATCTCCCGATCTACAGAGCCGATTTTCAAAAAACTTGTTGCAACTTGATTGTTTTTATGTTTTCTAAGACAATATCACAATTTGACCAAAAAGTTATGAACAAAAAAATTGCGACCCAAAAATGGCCAACAAAATTTCAAAAAAAAAATTATTTTTTCAAAGCTTAACATTTTATTTTTTGTTTTTGACTTTTTAAACAAATTGTGGTAAACTGTCTCGTAAGAAACCTTCTTTTAAATAACCCACTTTGCTTTTTTTTTGTTTCAGTCCAGCCAATCCTGAGATTAACTGTCCGCAATGGGACAATGTATTTTTTTTATGAGTCGACGTTTGCGCCCTCTATAATTCGGCCAAAATTCAAAAATTTAAAAAAATTTGTATTCTTGATGCATGTATTCATTATTTAAAAAAAATTATGTTATTATCTTATAAAGTTTCCGAGAAAAAAATCCCAAAAATCGTGCGTTTTTTGGCGTTCTGACCGTACTAGTATCTTAATGCACAAAAAAACTCAACGGGCAGCTACGGGCAGCTGAATTTTATTTTATTTGGTACACAATACTTTTATTAACTATCTTAAAAAAATAGATTTGAGAACAAGAAATAGCAGGAAAAAATGTTTTCACTCAAACAAATATTTTTTGTTTCAAGTAAATAAATAGTGTTGACATATTTCTGTCTAACAATGTACTATTTAGGAATTTTTATTCCGAAATTCTTTAACTTATTTTACGCACCTGCAGCTGTTGAATCCATTTTATTGCAATAGATTTGCTTGGAAATAAAAACTTTTACACGTGTTTTGATGGAAGTGTCCATTAGCCTATCTTAACGATGCGTGACTATACGTTAACTTAGCAGCCACATTCGGACTAAGATTATGGGGGGATTTGCGGCAAGACACTCTAGTACGAACATTTTTCGTCTCCTAGGGGTCTCCTTTAGACAGCCTGATGACAAAAAACCCCTAACTCAAAACTTTTATTTTGGAATTTTGGCCGCAAAAAGATGCCTTCGGCCGCACTGTGTGTCTGCCTAAATGTCTGTACCTTGCCTTGATTCACAACCTAAGCTACTGTAGGTATTTTCTTCAATCTCGGACTAAGGGTCTGTTAGACTAAGTACATATTCATATTAATAAAGTGCTCAGTCTTGCACTGGCAGCCAACCTAACAACAGTCTTTATCTTACACAAACATGGTGTCAGGTGTGGGGTCTCAGTTTTAAGTCGTACGGTAGATAAGTACAGTAATTTGAAAGAGCAAAATTCAAGTCATTTAATTTTAGTCAGAGTCGGTCCGGTCTAATATCAGTCAATTAAAAAAAAAAAAAAAATGACAAATAATACTAAAGAAGTCAAATTGCCTAGTGAAGAAGCGCATATAGTCCAAAGGCAAACAACCATGGACAGTGGACTTAGACCATTAAATTTAAAAGCTACTAATTTATCCTTCGCGTGGAAAATGTGGTACAAACAATTTAAAATTTATCTTTCTGCTTGTCAACTAAACGATGCCATCGAAGCTCGAAAAAATGCACTTTTATTGCACCATATGGGTGCCGATTGTTTCGAAATTTTTGATTCATTTGGTATCGATGAAGAAAAGTGCAGTCATCAAACTTTGTTAAACAAATTTGAAAGTTACTTTGTGCCAAAAGTTAACATTATTATGGAACGGTACAATTTTTTTTCAAGAAAGCAATGTGAGAACGAAAACATTGATGAATTTGTGACAATTTTAAAAAACTTAAGCAGGTCATGTGAATTTGAAAACCTAAAGGATGACCTTATACGTGATTTATTCATATGTGGCTTAAATAAAAAACATAGTTACATACGTTAACGACTCTTAAATGAATCGAATAAAAAATTAGACAGCATCATAGAAATAGCCAAAATGATAGAAGCTGTAAAAGTTCAATCAAAAATAATTGACGGTGGTGGTATGAGTGATGCTAGTGGTGGTGTGAGTACCGTTGATGAGGTAGTCATCAGTGGTATTAGAGCTAGAGAAGGACGACATCAGCAACAACATTTTTCGAAGACCAGAAACATTGCAGGGCAACATGAATTCACAAAACGACAAGGCTTTCAACATGAATATATTGGAAGTCATAATAGTCAACAAAACATGTGGAAGTCAAAAGGAAACTGTTATAAATGTGGCCAACAACATATAACTAAATGTCCAGCATATGGAGTAACCTGCCATCGTTGTAACCGAAAAAATCATTTTGCCAAAATGTGTACTTACACCCACGAAAATATCAACAGGAGGAGAGTTAATAACATTGAAGTCGAAAAGTCGTCTGCAGAATCTGATTCTGAAGATTTTGATCAGTTGTTTATTAAAATGATTAAAACAAGTTCTACTAAAGCATGGAATGTCAACTTAGTTATAAATAATTTCTTAAATCACAAGTTGATACGGGTGCAGAAGCTAACATCATGTCAATTGAACAGTTCGAGTCATTGAATTTAAATAAGGATTTAATAAAACCATCTAAAACCAACATTCTTACATTCTCAGGATAAAATTTAAATGTTCAAGGAAAATGTAAAATAAATTGTATTTATTAGAAAAAAATGTTTCAATTAGATTTGTATATTATAAATATGAAGTGTACACCAATTCTTGGCTTAGAATCTTTAGTAGAAATGAATATTGTGAATGGAAAAAACGTCAAGTCAATAAAACAAAGTGAAATTATTGCATATAATGAAAAATCAAAAAATTACAGTTTAACTAATATCTTAGAAGAATTTAAAGAAGTATTTACTGGTTTAGGTTGCCTTAAAAATAAATGCCATTTGATGCTTAAAGACAATGTAAAGCCAATTGTAGAGCCACCAAGAAAGATTCCAATTAATTTGCGGAAGGAACTTAAAGATGAGCTTATGCGTATGCAGAAATTAAAGGTCATTGTTGAAGTTACTGAACCAACATCCTGGGTAAGTTCTTTTGTTATGGTTAGAAAATCTAATGGTACCTTGCGTCTGTGTCTTGATCCGAGAAATTTGAACAAAGCGATAATGCGTCCGCATTTTCAATTTCCAGATGTAGAGGATATAAAAGCTAGTTTAGCGGGAGCAAAAATTTTTACTGCTTTAGATGTGAACTCTGGTTTTTGGATGATACCTTTAGATGAGGCTTCATCATTTTTGTGTACGTTTATAACCATGTACGGTAGGTTTCGTTTCCTACGCTTGCCATGCGGGGTAAATGCGGGACCGGAAACTTTTCACTCAGAAATGGTACGTCTTTTTGATGGTATCAATAACGTCATAATATTTATTGATGATTTTCTGATATTTGCAAAAAATAAAGAGGAACATGACAAATATTTCAAAATGGTTCTAATAAGGGCTTTGGAAGTTGGTCTTAGGTTTAATAAATCGAAATCACAGTTTTGTGTCAATGAAATCAGATTTCTTGGACATATTTTCAATGAACAAGGCGTTCGACCCGATGACAGTAAAATAGAAGCTATATGTAAAATGCCAACCCCTAGTAACGTCAAGGAAGTGCAACGATTCTTAGGAATGGTGAATTACCTTGCTTCTTTTATTAAAGGTCATTCAGTAGAAACGTGCAATTTACGACAACTTCTTAAAAAAGGTGTTGAATGGCACTGGAGTCCCAACCATCAAGTCGAATTTAATAGACTAAAACAATTGATTTCAAAAGCTCCTGTATTGGCTTATTTCGACAGCAATTTACCAATAAAACTGTCAGTAGATGCGTTCAAAGCAGCTGTTGGGGCAGTGATACAACATCACAATCATCCAATTGCTTATGCTTCAGCATGTTTAACTTCAAGCCAGCAAAACTATGCACAAATAGAGAAAGAATTGTTTGCTATTCTATTCGGATGCACCCATTTCCATATATTTGTTTATGGAAAAGAAATATTAGTCGAAACTGATCATAAACCCTTAATTCCCCTTTTTGAAAAAAACTTAATATAAAGTGCCATCACGTTTGCAGAGATTCATGCTGAGCCTTCAAGCTTACACTTTGAAGATTATTTTTAAACCGGGTAAGGAGATGCATGTGGCAGATACATTATCAAGGGCGGCACTTCCAGATAAAACACTCACCGATTTTGATGAAGAAATTGATATTCATTGTAACATGATTATTTCAAGTTTGCCTATCAGCGAATCTAAGTTAGAACAAATACGATCAGAAACTGTTAATGACTTGGTTCTAACCAAGGTTAGGGAGTACAATAAAAATGGGTGGCCAGAAGGAAAACAAAAAATTGATAAATTAGTTATGCCATATTATAAAGTCAGAAACGAGATTCACGATATCGATGGAATACTTTTTATGTCAAATAGAGTGGTAATTCCTAATAAATTGCGTTATGAAATTTTAAAGTTGATTCACGAAGGTCACCTAGGGTCAGCCAAGTGTATTAATTTAGCTAGATCTTTAGTATATTGGCCAAATATAAATTCGCATATAATAAACATTGTAGATAATTGCGAAATATGTATTCGACATAGAAACTCCAACACCAAAGAACCATTATTACCTCATGATATTGTCGAATTACCATGGTATAAAATAGGAATTGATTTTTTTTGATTTTAATGGAAAAAAGTATTTGATTTTAATTGATTACTTTTCGAAATATATTGAAATTGCTTTGTTAAGTCATGGATATTCTGCAAATAAAGTGATTTTTGAGCTTAAATCTTTATTTTTACGACATGGCATCCCAAAGATTATAGTTAGTGACAATGGTCCACCATTCTCTTCTGTAGAGTTCAAGTTATTTTGTAAAAATTGGGGTATCGACAATTTGACATCAAGTCCTTATTTATCAAGGTCGAATGGAATGGTGGAAAGAGCCGTACAAACTATAAAAAAGATGTTAAAAAAATGTCTTGAGGATAATTCTGACCCATTCATTGCGTTGCTACACTATCGCACGACCCCAAACGAGAGTTCCTACTCACCATCTGAACTTCTCATGTCCAGAAAACTCCGTACAAAAATACCAACACATATTGAAAACCTAAAATATTCTGTTGTAGATCCCAAGAAAGTTAAAAAGTATATTGAGACTAGTCAACAGAAAATAAGTTTGAATTATAACAAGTCAGCTAAAAAGTTGAATGATTTAAATGAAGGCCAAGCTGTTTACTACCAAAAAACTCCAAAATCTATTTGGTATCCGGGTTCTGTAGTAGAAAAATGTTCAGAACCAAGATCATATTTGATAAAGGATGAAAATAATGATATTTACCGCCGTAATCGGCAACACATTATACCTTCACCAAAAAGTTCCACGGATCAGCACACAGACGTAGATATTCCATTTATTGATCAGGAAGATAATAATGTAAATTCTGACGAAGTGCCTTTAAGTTCCGGATGTAAAGAAAATGGAAATAAAGTAACGAGATTTGGAAGAGAAATAAAGGCTCCAAAAAGATGGAACTATGATAATTAAAAAAAAAAAAAAAATGATGAATTAAATGAATGTAAATGTAAGTTAGTTTGTAAGTTTAGATTTAAGAAATACACTGAATTTATTATTTTTTTTATTTTGATATTTCTGAAGTTAATGTTAATGTTAAAGCAAAATTATGTGAATTAAATAAGAAATTAAATTGAAAAGGGAGATGTTAGACTAAGTACATATTCATATTAATAAATTGCTCAGTCTTGCACTGGCAGCCAACTTAACAACAGTCTTTTTCTTACACAAACAGGGTCTTTGGTGATTCCCTAGAGGGGAAATTGAAAAATTTTGTTTAGCTCCAAAACTAACGGTATCCCCCATACACCCGCAATGCAAAATCTTATTTATCTCGAAAACGGCTCTACCGATTTTACTAAGAAAAAAATAGGTGCACTATTATGGGCATTTTGGTCAAAAACAATAAGGAAAAAATGTTATTAAAAGTACCTTTCATATATATCCTTTTTTTTTTTTTGATTTTCAACTTTCTCATTAACGGTTCTAATGATTTTAACAAAAAATGTTTAGCATGAGCCCCCTTAAGTTTAAAATAATATTGTGTATAAAAATTTTTGAAAAAATATTTTTTTTGGGTTTTTTTGAAAAAAATTTCCATTTTTTTTTTAATTAATATTTTCAAAATTTTTTTCTTGACAAATTTTAAAGAAATTTCTTTTATAAAAAATTACTTTAGGTAATAATAAAACGATTTTTAAACTTTGTTTGCATAAATTCATGCTTTTCTAGAAATCAGAGGGCAATTTCATGCATTTGAACATTTTTATTTTATCTCATTAAATCCATGTTTTGTATTTATAAAATATATTTTAAATTCCAAAATTGATGTGTCAAAGGTAATCATCACAATTAGACTGCACCAAATAAAAGGCGAAAACAAATTTTACATATTTTTATTATTTTTATATTCCACATTTTATTTTGTACCACACATATCGTACCGGGTACACCATTTCATTTCAGTTCACCTTTAAAAAATCAGTTTGACTCAAGTTTTTGATGCATTGACTAAACGACTGGATTAAATTTGATTCTTTAGAATTTTAAATGATTTTTCTAAAACACAATCAGAATTGTATTTTGGGGGACTTAATATAAAAGTTATATTAAATATATATATGTCTTTTAAGACCGTTGAAGAAAAAAGCTAATTTTTTGAGTTCCGATAGTAGAAAAATAAAAATAAAAACGGCTAATGGATTCATTCAATTCGGTTTTTTTCTCATTCTTGATATTTAAGGAGATAGGTATAATAAGGTTTAAAAGTCTAACACTAAAGTTTAATAAGGCTTTTTTAGAGCGATCTTTTCGAAAAATTCTGAACGATTTTATTTATAAGTTTATACATACATAGAGTGTTGGCCAAAATATAAGTAAATGACAGCCAATAGTCTCTGCAGCTAGGCTCTCAAAATCTTTATATTACCCTGTGATATAAATTACATGTTAATAAATTATAATAATAATAAATATAAGAAAATGAAATGACCACTATCATTATGTTATTCAAAAACTAATAATTGATCATGTTTATCTTTTTCATTCAAAGTTTAAATACCTAAGTGTGTTCAGAACAAAAAACCGTTTGTAAAACAAAAAACCATTTCATAACGGAGATATATTGAGTACAATATTCTTAGATGGTCAAAACACTAAATCTTGCTATAATTTTGTTCATATAAATAAAAAGATAAAGTGCAATTGGATCTAAAGGGCAGGCCAAATACAAGTTGCAAAATGCAATGAAATGAACAAAATTAAATTTTGTCCATGTATTATGGCTTTATTAGTAAGAGCAAACATTCCCATTTATAATGGAACATAATGTCGTTCAAGTGGCTGCATCAGCTGGCTTCGCAGTAGCGCATTCTGTCACTTCCATTTTCCAAGACCTTGTTGAAGGTTTCGAGCTGTAGCTCATGGATTGCTTGGATGATATTGGCCTTAAGTCCTTATGTCAATTTCAGTAAAAAAAAAGATCAGTTAACATGGCTCTGTAACGCCCACCGTTGACCGAAACATTGATCCCAACCTCATTTTCGAAGAAAAATGGTCCAGTGATGTCACCACTCCACAATCCACACAGTCACTCACTGTTAATGCATTGGCTTCTGGACAGTAACGTGCGGGTTTTCCGAGCCCGAGCAATTTTGTTTGTTAACGTAGCCACCGAGATGAAAATGCGCCTAATCAGAAAAGATGATTTTTCATCCAATTCAAGGTGCTCTAAGACTAAACTGCGAAGCGATAACGAAACGGATGGTCGTGCGCCTTCAATTGCTGAGATACATAAGATTTTTCATAACGGCTGTATGTACCGCTAGTCTTGGAGCCAAAATAAAATAAAATGCACGACTGGATCGCACGAACTTGCTCTTATGTAAAAGTACTTTGGAATTTAAGATACATTTTATAAATATAAAACATGGATTTAATGAGATAATAATGTTCAAATGCATTAAATTGCCGTCTGGTTTCCGGAAAAGTATGAATTTTTGCAAATAAACCTTAAAAAATCGTTTTATTATTAAATAATTTTTTTATATAAGAAATTTCTCAAACATTTTTCAAGAAAAAAATGTGGGATGCGAATTTTAAGTATTTAATAATATTGGTTTTAGGAAATTATTTCAAAAAATAATCGTTCATAGGTTTTGAAGATATTGATTTAAAAAAATTTTTTTTTTGTTAAAAAACCCAATAAATATTTTTTCGAATATTTTTATATACAATATTATTTTAAACTTAAGGGGACTCCTGCTAAAAATTTTGGGTTAAAATCCTTAGAGCCGTTAATGAGAAAGTCGAAAATAAAAAAAACGGGTCTATGGCAGGTACCCCTGATAACATTTTGCCCCAAAATTTTGTTTGACCAATGTAGTCCATGTCCATAATATCACACTTAATTTTTACTTGCGATATAGGTACTATAGGGCAAGTTCTGCATTTGGAAAAAAAATCGAACTCGAGATTTTGATCAAAGTTGACATTACGATGATAGCGAAGACGAATAAAGTGGGTCTGGCAATTCCGTCTGTCTGTCTGTCTGTCTGTATGTCTGTACCTCGATCTAGAGCCTAAGCCACTGGACCTATTTTCTTCAAACTCGGTAGTTATGGGTCTTCGGTGATTCCCTAGAGGGAAAATTGAAATTTTTTTTTTAGCTCTAAAACTAACGGTACCCCCCATACACCCGTAATGCAAAATCGTATTTATCTCGAAAACGGCTCTAACGATTTTGATAAAAAAAATTAGGTGTGATATTATGGGCAGGGACTACGTTTTGGCAAAACAAAATTTTGGGGCAAAATGTTATTAACGGTACCTGTCATAGAACCGTATTTTTTGATTTTCGACTTTCTCATTAACGGCTCTAACGATTTTAACCAAAAATTTTCAGCAGGAGTCCCCCTAAGTTTAAAATAATATTGTATATAAAAATATTCGAAAAATTATTTGTTGGGTTTTTTTGAAAATTTTTTTTTTTTTGAAAAATCAATATCTTCAAAACCTATGAACGATTATTTTTTGAAATTATTTCCTAAAATCAATATTATTTAATACTTAAAATTCGCACCCCACATTTTTTTCGTGACAAATTTTAAAGAAATTTCTTATATAAAAAATTAATTTATTTAATAATAAAACGATTTTTTAAAGTTTGTTTGCATAAATTCATACTTTCCTAGAAATCAGACGGCAATTTCATTTTAAATTCATGTTTTATATTTATAAAATGTATTTTAAATTCCGAAGTACTTTTACATAAGAGCAAGTTCGTGCGATCCAGTCGTGCATTTTATTTTTATCAAAATCGTTAGAGCCGTTTTCGAGATAAATAAGATTTTGCATTAAGGGCGTATGGGGGGTACCGTTAGTTTTGGAGCTAAAAAAAAATTTCAATTTCCCCTCTAGGGAATCACCGAAGATCCTTAACTACCGAGTTTGAAGAAAATACCTCCGGTAGTTTAGGCTGTTGTTCGAGGTACAGACATACAGACATACAGACGGAATTGTCGGACCCACTTTTTTCGTCTTCGCTATCATCGTAATGTCAACTTTGATCAAAATCTCGAGTTCGATTTTTTTTCCAAATGCAGAACTTGCCCTATAGTACCTATGTATATCGCAAGTAAAAATGAGTTTCATGAGTGCCATGTTTGAAGAAAATAACTAATGCGGTTGAGACAGATGGAATTGAAGAATCCAATTTTTTCGTGTTCTCTATCATCATCATCGTAAGGTTAAATTTGATCAAAATCTCGAGTTCGTTTTTATTTCCAAATGCAAAACTTGTCCCATAGTACCTATGTCTATCGAAAGTAAAGAATACAAATGTGATATACAGTATTCCCCGCTTAATTGCACTGACCATTTTGTCAGATTTTTCGGTCAATTGGTGGTTCAATTAACGAAACCCCGCTTAATTGACCGACCTGTTCAATTAAAAGAAACCCGTATAATTGCACGAGTCGGTCAACTAAAAATTAAAATATTCATCCCAGAAATTTACTATGAACATTTCATTGTTAACTTACGAAAACCTTGAAAAAACTGAAAAAGAATACACACACAAAAATATTTGAACACGTTTTATTTAAAAAATAAACATACATATGTATGTACATAATTAAAACTATGAAACAGAAATAAATTATTCTTAAAAAAAGTCACTTTTGGCTTCGAAAAGGATAAAAAAAAAATAAATACAATAGTAGGTATGTAGCTCGAAAGGCTCATAATGGTTATTTGCATATACATTGGTTTGAAAAAATTTGTGATTTGATTTTGATTGATTGTTTTGTTTTGAACAATGTCTTCTCGTTTTTCAGCTCAACTGTAAATTTATTTAGTGGTAAAAAGTATAAACGTAGAATTGCAATGTGCTGAAGAATTTCTAAAGTTGATGGTAATATGGCTTCAACTTCTTCTTTTTCTTTAACCGTTTTTAAAATTTCAGCGTCTGTTAAGCATTGTATTTAAGTATGTTGTCTATGACCACGATATCATTTTCCAGCTTCATCTTGAATGATACCTGTCTTTTAAAAAACCACTTCAGACGTAGGCTAAGTAATAAAATATTTCTAATATTTGTTTCATTATAATTTTTTTGTACGTCCAATTATCCGAAAAATGTCCACATATTTTTTTTTCGGGTGCATATTTTAAAGTTCAATTAACCGAGTAATTCAATTAAGCGGGGTTCAATTAACCATCTAAAAAGCTATGCTACTAATACGGGAAATTTTGCAATGCAACTTTTTCGGTCAATTAAGCGGGATGTTCAATTAAGCGAGGTGCAACTAAGCGGGGATTACTGTAGTAATTGTTATGAATGGGTTATGACTGCCCTTATAATGTAACGGGCGAGCGTTTAGGAAAAGTGGAGAGGATTTATTAGAGGAATCGATGCACATTGGTTTTGAAAGCTTGTACATCACAATGAGGGGACAAATCTTAACGGGCAAGGTATTCCACATCCTAGTATAGTGTGGCTAAAGAAAGACCCTCTTTTTTTAACACCACGTCCGAAGTTAGGTTCATGTCATGAGAATACTGATGTGCGTGCATTCATAGCTACTTATTATTTTTTTTTATTTTGTGGAAATGTCGAAAAAATTATGGCTGGTATCGTATAACAATAGATACAATGTCAGTTTGTGCATAAAAACAGAGTAACTAGACGTTTTTTGACGTTTGTAAATACCAAAGAGTTATAAAAAGTTAGCACGATACTAAAAATAAAAAAATAGCTTATTGATGATTTTAACTTTAATAATATGTTAGTGAAAGCTGAAAGTATGGTATTCAACTCAATTAAAATGTTCTTGTTAGGATCCAAGATCAGAACAATTATTTAAGGCTTTAAATCAAAATATTCACTGGTAAATTTATCCATTAACTTGAAGAAATAGCAAAAAAGTTGACAGATATTAGTTAGATTGATATTGACTTAAGCTTGTAAATTTAATTTTATACCTGCATCAACTAAAACAATTAAATTCTTTAATAATATTATTTGGACTTTTGGATATAAATCTTAAACGATTCTTGGGCACTTGTAAGTCACGTTTATTTTCTCAAAACTACCAGGTGAACTCAACCAAGTTCTTTTGTACCGTCTTTTGTATCCATTAATAGTAGATAAATGTATTCTTGATTTATAATAACATACTCGTACCATTCAGTCAAAGGGCCAACACCAACTTATAAAAAAACTATTATTCTTGTTTCTATATCCATTAGCACAATACCTTTCAATTAAATTACCAGTAAGATTTTATGCAAATTTTGTTGCAGCAGATATCAAAACACGACGCTCGACAGCGTCAATTCGGGCAGGTCATAGATGATGCTTTTTAATAAAAATTACTACTAATTTATGCAAGTCATACAACTTAGTTCTTCTATAGACCTGGAGATTTTATATTTCTCACGAATAAAAAAACAATAAATTGCCTCTACTTTTTTATAAAATACGAATCGTCTCATACAAATCGTAAGGTAGGTAATCTTCAAGTGACGCAGATACATTAGAAGTACATTATGATAGAACTCTTAAACTACTCGTATTCTATACTTCTAGCTCTGTTGATAGTTTTGAGTTTAACTAATTAGGTTACTATTTAAGTAATTTTGTTTAATTAGGCAGTTTTAGATTATCCAGTTATAGCCACAAGGCAATTCTCCGAATTTTCGATATGAATAGGAATAGAACTATAGTTTAAAAATAGACAATTGAAAAATAAAATTAAATTGATTAGAGTTTTCAAGGCAACAAATTTTCAAAGAAATATCTGTTTAAAAAGGGGGTAGGTCCAGTTTTCAAAAAACATAATCTCAAAAATGAAATCCCCAAATCCAAAATGTTCAAAAATACAAAAATCGTCAAAAACAATTTTTTTCTTTGCCTTACTCGGTTATAATAAAACTGAGTATTAATCGATTTTTCTATTCATAAATAAAATATAGAAAAGATAAAAGATACGAGTATTTAAGGAAAAAATAATTAATAGTCTTTAGGTGTACAGGGTGCGTTTTTCAGGCCGATGTTTTTTTCAATACATTTTACAGGAAATATAATTTTTTAATAAATTTATATTTTATTGATTAATTAAATGGTTTTTAACATTATTTATGGAATATGATGTCGGTCAAGTAGGTGCATCTAGGCCGTGGCGCAAAGGCAATCTTTTTTTTTGCGCACATTTTGCAATATCCATTTTGCAGACTTCTGTTTCAGCAATTTCGGTTCTAATGCTGTCCTTAAGCAACGAGTTTTTTGTTGGTTTTTGATTCATACATTTTCTTCAAGTTGATTGTCATTTCCCTGCAACACTATTTTGTCAATTTTTTTTTATAATTTGCACACACTTAAGGGATTATGACTACCCATATACTTTTATGTTGTAACATAGTGCGAGCGTTAAGGTATAGTGGACAGGATTTACAAGGGGAAATCGATGCACGTATTGGTCTTGAAAGCTTGTGCATCATAATTCCACATTCTAGTAGTGCGGTTAAAAAAAGAACCCCTATATTTGGAAGTAATTCCAAAGTTTGGTAAACTGATGAGCATATATACGAATATAAATGCAAATCTGTTTTCATAATTTACAGCACCCTTACAATTAAACAATTATTTAAATAAAATGTTATGTTAATAAATTGTTATCGACAACTCTCTATGACTGTCAAATGTCAACTGACAAATTTGATTAACACAAAAGTGGAAACCAAATAAAATCGACCTGGACCATAAAACGCACCCTGTATAACCTCAACATTTCTTCAATACCATATATACAGTGGTGGACACAAATTTAGCACACTGAGATGGGTACTACCATATTTTTAATTTTCTCTCTTGTTTTGTTCCAAGCAACGGTACAGTTTGAACTAATATATATGACAACAAATCAGAGAAAACAAAACTGTATATTTTCATATGCAATCCAATTACATAGTGAAAAAATCGTTGATAGTTGGAGTTCTTTTTACACCCAATTTAGATTTTTCTGCTCATACGAGTATTAATAAAATCGTGAATAAGGCCAATTCAATGTTAGGGTTTATTAGGCGCTGGTCTAAAGAATTTGTTGATCCCAATGTCACCCGGGCTTTATACAACTCCTTGGTGCGTCCCCATCTTGAGTATGCATCGCAGGTTTGGATATTCATATTGAGAGATTAGAATCTGTGCAAAGAAACTTTACTCGTTTTGCCTTGAAAGGACTTCAATGAAGTGATCCTTCGTATGTCCTCTCTTATGACCAACGATTTTATCTATTCTTCAGATGCAAACTTTGGAACAAAGAAGAACAAACAATGATTTGGTATTTTTCCACCAATTAATAACTGGCGTCACATATTGCACCAGATCTTTTATGTTCGGTTTATTTTAATTATCGGGGAGGAGGTTATAATCTTCGAGTCCTCGATATGATTAAGGTCCCAACACATAGGACCAACTATGGCATGCATGAGCCCTTGACACGTGTGGGTAGACTTGTAAATTGGAATTCAAATATTTTTGATTTTAATATAAATAAAAGTAAATTAAAAAACCTACTCAAAACCAGTGGTCCACGCTCCTAAATGTTCTTTGTTTCATGTTATGTTATTGTTTTGTTCTTACGTAATATTATTTGTTTATTTTTCATGTTTTCTTGTGTCAGTGTTAATTGTTATAGAGTTTGCCTACTAACAACTAACACTGCACTAAATGATGAGCCGGTGGTATAACACAGTTCTCTGTTTTGGCAAACCATTGGTCGAAAGACGGAGCTTGCTATAAGCTTTCTTCGACCAACTCTGATAGTGTAAAGAGTTTGTCATTTGCATTGTTTTTGGTTGGACATCAATTTAGCACGTGTACAAATTTTGGTTATTTTTTTTTAATTTGTGGGTTTTTAAGAGAACAAAATTATTTTCGAGGTAATTTTATATCTTCTTAATGTTATATTCAAATAAAATTTTAAAAAAACATTAAATAGTCATGGCATAAGGGCAATGGTGTTCTGAGGACAAAAGGAAAATTATCATTAAGAAGAAGTCAAAGGGTCGCACAGTAACGGAGATTTCTGAGCTGCTAGAATGTTCCAGATGGTCTACAATGCTCTTAGACATTTTGAAAAGTATGAAGTGACAAAACATGTAAAACAAGCCTCTCGCACACGAAAGACAACAAAGAGGAAAAATAAAGTCATTTACATGTTATCAACAAATGATCCATTTAAGACCTCTAGTGTCATTCGAAATGAATTAATGGAGAATTACAATGTCAATGTATCCTGAAGAACCGTGAGACGACGACGCCTGAATGAAAAAAAGTTGAGTGCATTGCGCAAAGAAAACCATTGATTTCGAAAAAAAATCTGAAGGCTAGATTAGAGTTTGCCAAATTACGAGTACATTTAGGCAAACTACTAAATTTCTGGAAAAATGTACTTTGGAGCGATGAGTCAAAGTTCTGTCGATTCGGATCAGATGGAAAAAAATATGTGTGGCGTCCACAAAATAAGGAACATGATCCAAAATACACCATTAAGACGGTGAAGCATGGTGGTGGAAACGTGATGGTCTGGGCTGCCTTTTCTTTTAACGGTTTTGGTCCAATAGTGAAGATAGACTCCAAAATGGACCAGCACTTGTACAAAGATATTATCTCGAACCATATGATTCCATAATGCCGAAGATAATTTGCCGGTTGACTAAGCACACTTCAAAACTAGTGAAAAATGCCTTAGAGGTCAATAGAGTGAATGTTTTAAAGTGGCCTGCTCAATCACCCGATCGAAAATTTGTGGAATGACGTTGAGCAACACATTGAAAAACAAAAATCGGAAAATTTAACAGATTTGTGGCAAGAGATACAGAATGCTTGGTATTCAATACCTAAGCAACGCTGTGAGGCCTTATACGAGAGCTTGCCAAGAAGACTCAATTCAGTATTAAAGAACAAAGGATTTCCAACAAAATATAAAAGAAAATATAGTTTTAGTAACGGTAAATAATATAACTAAGCAATTTTAATGAAATGTGCTAAATTCATGTCCAGACAAAAAAGTAGATATGTTTTCTGTTATTTTTTCATTTTTTTCTTTGAGATATAAAAAATATAAGATTGTATTTTGGAAAAATATACTTATATCCGTAAATAATGTAAATAACATAAAAATGAAAATATTGAAATAGAAACAAATTTTGTAAATATAGTTTAATTTTTTCTTTTATTAATGTGCTAAATTCTTGTCCACCACTGTATGTAGGCAATCTTCTTTTCAGTCAAGAAAAAAGGTTTTGTTAAAGATAGAAATCTGACTTTGAAATGTAATATAGATCCATAATCTTGCATTCAGATAATAAATTGATTAGCGTTCACCAATTAATACATAAATATTTTATTTCGAGATAATATTTTTCGACTTAATTATCAATTCTATGAGCAATCATAAACGGAATGTCAGTTCATTTGTACGCGTGTAACGGCTTTCGACTTAGTGTCTATAAATAGCCGTATTTTGCTCTCGGTAACAATTTACATAATATGGATCATCAAATAAAAAATAGAACGATACAGACCAGGCTGACAACAATGTTATATACTCATTTTTTTTCCGTGAGCTTGTTTGTTTTTCAAGAACTTGTTGCCCTACGGGAAAGTAAAACATTTGCAAAATAGCCACCTATCCGCAAGAGTTAAGACTAACTTTTGAATGATGAAACGGAATCCCGATAAAGAGCTGGAGCTCGCGTTGTAATACATGTTTTTTGATAATTTATATGGATCATATTTGATAATAAAAAACGCTTACTCCAAGTTTCACAGTGGGAGCTTAAACTTAAGTTCAACAGAACCTAAATTTGAGGTTAAATTTAAAGTTCAACTCGCCCGGTTTCATAGTCTTATCTGAACTTCAGTTTATTGAACGTAGGGTAAGTAAATTGTTTTCTCTTTCTTTCTGAATCCAAGAAATAATGAATTGAATTGAATTGAAATTGAAACTGAATTGAGGTTTAAACGGCAAAATAGTGCCATTTAACTTAAACAACAGAATTAATTCTGTTGAAAGTTTAAATGACATGTTAAATGTGAAACCAAATTTATTGTTGAACTAAAGCTTAAACTAAAAGTGGGGTTTAAACTTCCAGTGTGAAACTGGGGGTAAATGTTACTAACGTGATCTTATTAACTAAGGCTGTTTCAGGTAACGTATAATGTGGGGTAGTTACCGATCAGTTTTTTTCCGTACTTAAGTTTTGGGCTTCTGTATGTTTTATAAGTTATTGTAGTAAAATCAACGAAGAGCGAGGAGGTTGGTCTGAGAACGAAATTTAGAAACTGAAAGAGCTGTCGTCAGCGAAGCAATAAAGTGGATTAGAAGTTCTTATCTTGAGTAAATATTCTTTTTTGTTTTCCTCGAAATATTAGCCCATTAAGTGTCCATTGTTGACCATCTAAAGACTGTAGCCTCAAGGAAATTCTGGCGAATATGGTTTTTATCTGTGGCATAAGAACCGAGATATAGATTTGGCTCTAATTAATAAAAGAACCGTTTTTTAACCAGCTCGTCTGCAATTTCGTTCCCGCGTATATCACGATGTCTCAGTACAGATCCGAGGGTAATTATGTTATTTGTACCTTTGTATATAAAACTCATAGTACTATCAAGAAGACGAAAGATTGTGGCGACATCTTAAGGCTAGGGACTGCAATTGCTAGATTTGTCTTTGTAATGATAAGGTAACTAAGGCCCATTTGCTGATACGGAACATAAGTACTTATGTTCCACATAAACTCTTATGTGACAGTTTACGTAGAGGAAAAAGTAGAACATAAAGCGCTTAAGTTGAACATAAATATTTAAGTTTCGTATCAGCAAATGGCCCTAACTAACTAACTAGATAAGTTTTCCTTTCCTATTATATGTCCTAGGTTTCATATATTCTTTTTTCGGAGGGTTGAATTAGTCCACTTTACAAAACGAGGTAATACCTATCTCCCTTCTTTTTCATCTAAATATTTTAAAACCAAACAGTTTGTTTAATTAAAGAACGAGATTTTTCTTAAATAAACCTTTGCCTAAATCTTCAGATTTTACAATTAAAGTTCAATGACATACGAAATACATACATAGTTCCATTTTGTTTAAAAGTTTGCTGTCAAATATCTATCCAATTCATAATTGTGCACGTTCTACTTTTAGAATTATAATACTGTTAATTTGTCTTAAATTATCACAAAAACTGTTAATTTTAATTATGACTTTAGGCAAAATTTTTCTATATTGCCTTAAAACAGTTCTTTCTCTACCGTTACACATTTAGTAACCAAATAAAATCTCAAATGTGTTCGATGCTTTAATCAGAGTGTCCCGTCGATTTGTAAATAATGCTAAATTGTTTTAAATAGCTTCCTTTGTATGTATGTGCGAAAAAGTGAAATGGATGTCGAAATTTCTTTTATCACATCTATTATGATGAAAAATTAAATTGATTGTTGACCATATGAATTGTTTTGCATGGAATTTAGGATTGGGTTTTATTTTTGATGCATTAATGTATTTAGTTTTGCACCTCTCCAAGAAAAGGCTGAAACTTCATCAGCTAATTCTGAAGGAGCAAAATTATATTCGACCTTAATTTTTATTTATAAAAATAAAGCCACAAGTTAATAAAATAATAATTATCATCTTAGTTAAATATGGAGTCTGTTTTAAAACGTATGTATTAAAACGAAATGCAAGAAAAAATGATAAATTTCCCATAACATAAAAGTCAAATATATACATACGAGTACATACATTAGATATGTTCGACAAAACGAGATAAGTAATGCTCCGACAACTCCGAACTCAATTACTGAATGTGAATGTTCTGAAATGACGTCCTGAGAAAAATTGTATTACACAGATGTTGAGTCTGGACTCAAGAATGTCACAAGATTGCATTGCATCTATTTATGGATATACCATAAAGTTGAAAATGGCGAAGAGAAGTTTGTAAATTGATAAAATTATAATTGACGAAAATTTTGAATTTTGTTATCATTTCACAGCTTTTAAGAACGGGAATGGCCCACAGTGAAAAAACTCAGAAATAAAATATGAATTTTAGTTAACTATAATATTGAGAAGTTCGAACCATATCAGTTCAATTTGATTCTTAAATTCAAATTATGCTTTTGATCAAATCGGACATAACGATTATCGAGACAATTCTATATGGCTACTCCTCAAACACTTTTTCTTGATTTGTTAGGACCAAATATACAGTATTTTTCTTAAGAAATTTTGTATAAGAACTCATTGAATTACTTTAAGTAAAACATTTAAATCAAGCATTTGAACTTGCGATGCATAAGTTATAAATGGCAAGTCATGCATTCGTAAGCAAAACTGGAGGAAATGATCAAACTCGACATTACGACGATAGGGAGATAAAAAAGCAATTCTGACTGTCTATTTTTTCGGCTACCGTACCAATTAAATTTAGGGTAGACAAGTTATATATATACATATGAACATAACTTATACAGGTGGTTTTTTTTTTAGATCATAGGTTATTTTGACACTGACAGCTGTTTCCCACTCGAAATCCTGACAGAAAGTCAGTAATATACGTCCGTGGAACGAAATGAGTCGCCTTACACTTGAACAACGTTGGGAAACATTGAAAACTTATTTCCAAATTAAGTGCTGTGTAGGCCGAAATGAAGCACACCGCGACTGCTGTACGCAAGTTTCTGCAAAAAGTTCGTGAGACTGGTATGCTAGTGGACAAAACTCCCCGTTCTCACAGGTGCGCACAGGCGAGAATATGGCTGCTGTAGCTAAGAGTATAAGACTCAATTCACGAACATTAACTCACCACCGATCTCAACAGCTCAACATTTCACGCACTAGTCTGAGGAGAATTCCGTACAATGATCTTGGATTATTGGCTTACAAGGTCCAATTGACTCCATCCGAAGCACCCAAGGCAGCCAATTGAACGACCGACACGTTGGGAATGTTTGCTTTTACTAATAAAGCCATAATACATAGAAAATTTTTAATTTTTTTCATTTAATTGCATTTTAAAAAGGGAACTTGTATTTGGACCACCCTTTATTTAACAAAAATGAACAACTGGATCGCACGTACTACTCGTAGCTCTTATGTGAAGAGGTTACAGAGGATCCCGGAGATTCGAACAGGCGATGACGCACGAGTCACGCAATTGTACATCAATTGGTGAATGGCTTGTTCCCTTATAGTCCAGTCATTTTAGGTTTTATCTGCGGAAAAATTCCTAGTGAGCTGAATTTTTGTATACGCCTTTATTACTGCATTGTAATGAAGATGTGAAAAATCGACATTGATATCGTGCCGGCTAAAAAAGTTATAGGGGTCAAAAGGTCACAAAAATCAGTTTTTCGCAAATATCTCGCGATCTATTGCTCAGAGGTCAAAAAAGGTCATTATAAAAATTGTTTGTCGTGAAATTGTCTACAAAAAATGTCTCTTGCATTTTTCTGTAAAATTAACCGTTTTCGGAGTAGAGCGCTGAGAAAGCGAATATATTATGACGATGCACTCGTTTCCTCACCACCTCCGAGGTAGAATGCAGTGCGCGTTTTTTTTTTACATGTTTTCCCCCGTAGGCATAATCCATGATATGTAATCAGAGGTTTTTTTTATTTACGAGTGAATAATTTTTTATTTGAATATAGAAAAATTAACTTTAGTATATAATTTTTTTTTATCATTCATTGTCGATATCTTCAGTTTCTGTGTCATTAACAATTGCATACCGCAATCTTCGATATTAAAAATGGTCTTCAGCTGTGAGCGGTTAACTCGCTGATTCTATTCAGCATTTACACCAGCGATCTAATAGGTAGTCTAATTCGGGCAATTGTGTATGCCGTCGACCTAATAGTGTACAGAACAGCTCCCAAAGTCGAGGTCACCAGAATTCTTTTGCACTGTGACTTCAACAAGATTCAGTGATATTGCGATGATGTGGAAGTCAGTTGCAGAAATCTGAAACTATTGTGCTCGATCCATCAGTGTGCCACTTGATGATATTTGTTTCGAGGATCTCAAGATACGAGTAACTCCCATTGCTGCACTTCTGATGGCCTCGTGTAGAGGAGATAGATAGAGGAGAACCTCTATAGCTGCGGTAGGGCAGGTTCTCATTGCTCCTGTAATACAGATACACTCGAGCCCTTAAGCTTTTTCTAGAGCTTTCCTTATTCTTGATACTTCGGTTCTCTTGTGCCATGCAACCGCCCTATATGTAATGATTGGTCTTAACATCATAGTGTATATCCAGCTAATGATGTTCGGTTTGCATCTGTATGACTTGCCTGCAAGTCTCTTGCAAATCATTAGGGCTTTTGTGGCTTTCCCGACTATAGTTTTTAAGTGTTTGTTTAAAAGAAGTCTACTATCTGGTAGAATTCCTAGATATTTTACCCCTCTCTGCGTTTCAATCACTTCACCAGCTAGATGGATAGGTTTCATATGTGGCAGAAGTTATTCCTTGTTAATGGTATGATTGTCGTCTTGGAGGGGTTTATTGATAATCCTACAGATAGACAACATTTCCGTGTAATTGTTAGTCCTCTTTGGATTACCTACGGCTATGATAGCAACATCATCAGCAAATCCAATGGAGAATATACCTTGGGAGGCAAGATTTTCTAACAATTCATCCACTACAAGACTCTTCAACAAGGGTGATAATACACCACCCTGAGGACAGCCTCTTGTTGTGATTACTTTTTTTTACATTTTGTCCCTTTTCCTAACAAAAGTTTTGCCTACAGCCTCGTGAGATGTGTTGTCGAAGGCTCCCTCTATGTCTAAGGCTAGCCGCGCACTAGCAATTTTTAGTTGCGAAACTGTTTGGTTACTTATAGAAAACAGATGAACTGTTTGGTTGAATGTCCGTGAATTTGCAGATAATTATATGTTTAATAAAATGGCGAACTTATTTTAGGCAATCGTTTAGTTTGTGTCAAAACACAAACTTTTTAGTTGCTCGAACCAAGCAGTTTCGCAACTAAAAGTTGCTAGTGCGCGGCTAGCCTAAGAACGCATCTAATATTCTATCTTTTTTCTATATTTTGGGAATAAATATTAGCTTTCCTGTTCTCCATATACTTGGTATATACCCAAACGCAATGCTACTACGAAGAATATTAGTGAAGAATATTGTTAATGACACAGAAACTGAAGATATCGACAATGAATGATAAAAAAAATTATATACTAAAGTTAATTTTTCTGTATTTTTCTGTATTCAAATAAAAAATTATTCACTCGTAAATAAAAAAAACCTCTGATTACATATCATGGATTATGCCTACGGGGGAAAACATGTAAAAAAAAACGCGCACTGCATTCTACCTCGAAGGTGGTGAGGAAACGAGTGCATCGTCATAATATATTCGCTTTCTTAGCGCTCTACTCCGAAAACGGTTAATTTTACAGAAAAATGCAAGAGACATTTTTTGTAGACAATTTCATGACAAACAATTTTTATAATGACCTTTTTTGACCTCTGAGCAATAGATCGCGAGATATTTGCGAAAAACTGATTTTTGTGACCTTTTGACCCCTATAACTTTTTTAGCCGGCACGATATCAATGTCGATTTTTCACATCTTCATTACAATGCAGTAATAAAGGTGTATACAAAAATTCTGCTCACTAGGAATTTTTCCGCAGATTGGGGTTTAAAATGCCTAAAATGACTGGACTATTACCGAAGCGGATGCAAGGAAGATAACTTTACATCGAAAATCATCGCCTCTAGGGCACCAAAAATCCACGTATAACTACGAAGAGACATTATACTAGGGTTGCCAGATTTTTCTTAGACCTCGGCGGGACAAATGGCTAAAATAATGATTTCAACAATTTTGCCCGGGACAAAATAAAAAATCATAATATGCGTGTATAGGTCAAAATAAATAAATTCTTTTATTAATTTCTAATAAAATTACTTTTTTGTCATTTGCAAATATGTATTTTTTTTTTCGTTAATTTTAATGACAGATGTCAGTTTGCAAAAATATATTCTTCGTTAAGTTAGGTTTGTTTGATTGAAATTCTAAAAGCAATTTCTTAAAATTAAATCACAATGCAACGATTATTCCTTATCAATGAAAGATTTTTAGGTACATTAAGCATTATTTTGTGAGTTTGATCACAACCCGGGGAAAAAAGGTGTCCCGGCGGGATAGATGAATTTGAGTCTGAAATCCGGGATCTCCCGGGTAAGCCGGGACGTCTGGCAACGCTATATTATACCTACTCAAAGTTAATACATGGTGTGCTGTTTACGCTGAAGGCATCATTGAGGCTTACGACTTCTGTGGACGGCGAACGCTACTACAGAATCATGCTCAAATACTTTCTTCTCCTCAATTGGATGCATTGGGAGTGGGGAACATAAAGTTCCAACATGATGAAGCAACGGCCCGGTGCATACTACATTTCCGGGTCGCCAAAGCTATCATTTTGGCGATCCGCACTGGCCGGCAAGATCACCCGATTTAACCGTTCCATACTTATTTTCTTACGTTTTTCGAAGTCATGAGTCTATGTCTACAAGCCTTAGACTTCTGATGGCCTCAACGAGAATATCCTCAAAGAATACGAGGACTTGTCGGCCGCACTACACAAATGTGGAATACCTTACGCGGCTGAATATTTCCCACTCATTGCAATGTGCAGTAATTCAAAACCAATGTGCATCGGTATCTCCTTTCTCATCCTATCCTACTTTCCTAATTGCTCGTACTTTGTTTAACATTATAAGGGAATTCCTATTCATATTCATAAAAATTCTTGACCATAAGCGTTTTATTTAATTTTGTCTAGCTATAATTTTTAACTTTATAAATTGCAGAATTTGTGTTATAGGAGTAGATGCTTTTATTATATGGGGCAGTATAAAGGAAATATAAAATAATACGTAGGTTCAATTCAAATAATTGTTTCTCAGCGACTCAGCTAGTTCAATAGACACTAGTTTTACGTTCATTCATTCAGTAAAACTATTCTCAGGGTGACTATGTGTCTCTTAAGTCTTAAATGATCCAGTCGTAGCCTCGTAGGATAGCTTGTTTGTAAGTTAATTTACTGCCAAAGTATCTTCGGTGTATTCGGCTAATTTTACAATTTAATATGGGAAATTAAAATGATAGATGGATTATTGCCAACCATTGTACAATCTTCATGGCAAAACGGAAATTGTAATATGCATGTTCGATAACAATCACACATTTCAAACGATAAGCAAGTATTTAGATTCCAAGCGTAAGCTGGAGATATTTTTCTTCAAAGATATTATGCAGATACAAATATAATGTATTTAATGATTGAACGGAATTCTTTTTTTTGTCGTTGTTGTCTATTGTCATCGCGAACTTATGAAATGAATTTCGCATATGATGCGGTTGCAGTATAGGGAACGTTGTGGATGCGATAAAAAAAATCATGTTAAGAAATTGATAAAATATGAAATAATGATGTAAATAAATAATAAACGAAATATCTTCTTTTTTTATTGTTCAAACTTAATATCATTAAACTTTGAAAAAGTACCTTTCGGAATTCCTTCAAATAATTTTATAAAATATTGTTTTTTTTTTTTAAACGAATATCATATCCCTTATGAAGAAATATATTTGCAAGGAAATAATTAAAATCTATCTTGATATTATTTGCAAAATGTAAACACAAAACTGTGCTACTTTTTATTGTAGAGTTAATAAATTTTTATAACAAAAAAAAAATAGTATACAACCTTCATTCCAAAAAGTGTTATAAAAATCCATTTTTGGTTGGCTCATTTTTTTGATATACGAGGGCGGGTCAATAAGTCCGTGACTTTTTGAAATCCTGTCAACAGGCATCTGTCAGTTGACTCCTGTCAAAATTTAAACTTGCTGCGTCAGTTAGTTTGTGTTTGACAGCTATTTTTATCAGACTACTCACTAATTTGAGGAGAAAATGGAAAAAAGTGAATTTCGTGTGCTTATTAAGCATTATTTCTTGCGAAAAAAAAATCATTACCGAGACCAATGCTAAGCTTACTGAATTTCGTTGTGGCCGTACAAGCACTGAAGATGCCGAACGTCCTGGACGCCCAGTTGAGGTCTCTACATCCGAAACAATCGAAAAAATTCACGATATGGTGTTGGCCGACCGAAGATTGAAAGTGCGAGAGATTGTTGCAAGCCGTAGGGATCTCGCATGGCTCAGTGGTTTCAATTTTGAATGATCACTTGGGCATGAGAAAGCTTTCCGCAAGATGGGTGCCGCGTTTGCTCACAGTCAACCACAAACGCAATCGTGTAACAACTTCAAAGGAAGGTTTGGCGTTGTTTAATCGCAATATGGAGGAGTTTTTGCGCCGTTTTGTAACCGTGGACGAAACATGGATCCATCTCAACACACCAAAGACCAAACAACAGTCAAAACAGTGGGTTTCTAAGGGTGAATCGGCACCAAAGAAGGCCAAGTGGGTTTGTCAGCCAATAAAGAAAAGAAAAGAAAAAAAAAAAAAAGAAAAAAGAAGAAATGGCTTGGTGGAAAAAGATTTGACTCCAATGATGAAGTCATCTCGCAAACAAAGGCCTATTTTGAGGACCTCGACAAATCATTTTTTTTGGAAGGGATACGAAAATTGGAGAAGCGTTGGACAAAGTGTATAGAGCTCAAGGGAGACTACGTTGAAAAATAAAATTAATCTGTGTTTTATTCCAAAAGTCACGGACTTATTGACCCGCCCTCGTATTAGGGGAAGTGCGTCTAAAATGACATGCTAGGACAATATGACATACCAGCATTAATTTGAAACGTGCATCATTTATAAGATAACACTTGCTTCTATCTCAGGAGGTGCATCTGATGAAATTTGTAATCCTGTCACAATGACAACTCGTAAACCAGTGTAGATTATTTTTAAAAACGAAAGTTTTTTTTTGTGTTGTGTTTATTGATAGGTTATGATATGAGTTTATGACACTATGCATAAAACTAATTTATTTTTTTTAATTAAATCGGAGCTTTAAACAGTGTTTAAAAAAAATTGTCAAAACTACGATATACACAAAATGACAAATGCATTTTTTTTTAAATTTAGCTTTAAATATGTCATGCGGGTAAGGAAGAACTTCCGACCGCCATTCATAAGACGTTGAGGAAATGAAGAGAGCTATTGAAGCTGTCAATGGTAATAGAATTGGCTTGCTCGCAGCATCACAGCTTCAACTTGGGTAAGAATGTTTTTGTAATTTGTTTAATTTTTAATTTTTGTAATTTTTTAAGATAATCCTAATTTATCTTAAAAAATTACAAAAATGCTGTGAATAATCGTGATATACTACATTATGTCATTTTGTCCATGCTATATGGACAAAATTATTTTTCCTAATTTTTTATAAGGTATTAATTAAACTAATATAAAATTAGGGTCACAGGGACATTCCGGGGAATTGCAAAGCCGACTATCTTGCCCGATAGGGTGAATATACATATGTATGTAGGTATGCCTATACCTACGAGTAAACTTGTCTAGGAGAATATCATGTAGGAGAATATTTCTATAATAAACCAAGCGATCTTATAAACACAGACATTAAAAGTCTCCTTCGCTTCATCAGAACATGAACAGAAATTAAGGCAAAAAATCCTGCAATGTCCCAAAGACAGTAGAAATTTCTGGTCATTTGTCAAGAACATAAAAAATTCAATTTCATCTTCGGTTCCAACGCTCATCTACAAATAAAAACCGATAACAAGCTCTTTAGAGAAGGCAAATGTACTTGCAGTTCATTTTGCTGCTAACTCCACGTTGCCCTCCTGTACTTGAGAACATAAATCATTCATGGGATGGGACAGGTATATTTCCGCACTCGTACAGTTGCAAGAGCCCTTCAAGATCTTGATATAAACAAATCCGCTGGTCCTGATGGTATACCCCCCATTCTTCTGAAGATGTGTTCTTTATCGCTGGCAAAACCATTGCGTAAGCTTTTCCATCGCTCCTACTATTCTGGAATCTTCCCTAGAAGATGGAAAACAGCATTTGTCCAGCCTGTTCCTAAAAAAGGTGACCCTTCCTCCCCCTCGTCCTATCGACCAATCGCACTTACGTCCCTTCTTTCCAAGGTCATTGAATCGCTGATAAATCATCAGCTCAAGAAATATCTCGAAGATCGAAAGCTTCTTAATGACCGGCAATACGGCTTTCGCAGCAATCGTTCCACTGGTGATCTTATGGCATATCTCACCGAAGAGTGGAACAGATCTTTACATTGTTTTGGAGAAAGTAAGATTATTGCGCTTGATATTTCTAAGGCATTTGATAGAGTTTGGCACCAGGCTCTCTTATCGAAAATGCGTGCGTTTGGCATCAACGTAACCCTTATTCGTTGAATTAGAAATTACCTTCTTGATCGTTCAATACATGTTGTATTGGACGGTTTTAAGTATGATCCGTGTGGAGTTTAATGCTTCGAAAACTCAATGCTGTCTACTGTCGTTAAAGCAAAATATAGGTACCCCCTATGCCATTGTTCTTAAATGGCACTTGCATCGAAGAAACCGAAAAGCTCTCAGTACTCGGTATGTGTGTTAACGACGATCTTCGTTGGAATGATCACATACTCGAGACCGCCAAGAATGCTGCTAAATGCTTAGGATTTCTATATCGATGTAAGAAATTTTTCACCCCTTCGGATCTGGCTACCATTTATAAGGCGTATATACGTCCAAAACTCGAGTATAACTCACACCTTTGGGCAGGCGCTGCTCAACCTTCTCTCCATTTATAGGATAGAATTCAAAACAGAGCGTTAAAACTGATTGGAAACAGAGCTATAATGGATTCATTCCCATCTCTTGAACACCGTCGGAATGTTTCATGTATTTCCCTGTTTTATCGCTTCTTTCACAAGCAATGCTCACTCAAAGTAGCCAGTTGCATTCCTCCCGTTTATCAATTCACCCGTGATACCCGCTTCGCTAGGAATGCTCATCAGTTCACCCTTGAGCCTAACTTTGGTCGTACCGTCAAATATAGAGATTCGTTTTTAGTCGCACAACACGATTATGGAATAACTTACCCGGCACAGTTTTCCCTTGCCATTTCAATTTGCAAACATTCAAAACCAATGTTCATCGACACCTCCTTTCTCTCCCCTGCTAATTTCCCCTCGCCCGTGCTGTGTTTAAAACATTATAAGAGTCTCATAACATACCCTTGAGCGCGAGTGTACGAGTATTATAAAAAAAAATCAGAAGCTCCAAATGGTTTTAACTAGTAGGGTACCTCTTTGTTCCCTATTAGATCGTGGTATCACAATGGACCTCTACTGGTCTAAGTGTGTCAAATTCTTTAATGACAGCTACTTTAACCTAACCTAATATAAAATTATTTATTTTATTTTTTATATATAAAGATTGCAATATTATATCAGGAGTATTTTTTTATTCATCAAGAAACTTTTGGTATCCCCTACCTATGTGTTTGGGTAGCAAAATCATTTAGGAAATTAAAATGTGATATCCTTAAATTATTTATAGTGGACAAAATGTTTCAAATGAATTTCTCAAAATCTATTGATTCTACGAACAAAAAAGGATAACAATGTTTTTTGTATAGAAATACCTGAACTATAATTATTCTACTCTCACATTTTGTATTAAATAATAGTTTTGGAGAATCTAATAAAATACCGAAATTCACATTCGCATAAATTATTTCCTTAAATTTGAGAAGCCACATTCAAATTTACAATATGGGCAAGTTCGCCCGACCTGAAAGTTATATTTCCTCTAGAATAATACATATCTATATAATGTACATACATAACTATCTTAAGTTTTGTGATGACAAGAGGATAAGTAAATTAATATGGACGTAATCTCTGGTAAATAAGATAATTACATGACTGCGGATGTTTCTGTCGGATTTCGTTCGTGTGACTTTCATTTGTTTTTTTTTTTTCCTTTTCACTCAAAGTTTCTCTGTTCACCGTTTTCTTATTTAATTTTTCAATAACCTAATTAAAACTTCGTCGCATAAAGGCGGCAAACGTTTGATTAATTAGATATTTAAGAAATTATTTTTCATTAGATGTTGTTCTTATGGTTTTGAAATATTTTAATTTTTTTTTTATTATTTTCAATGCCATATATCATTCTCCTTGTGATATAAGCTTGCATGCGTACATTTTTAAGTTAGTTTGATAAATGTTTCAGTATTTCATGTCATTCTGGAACTTTGAATGTGCAAACACTTTCCTTTTTTAAACATATTAAATTATTATTATTTTTTCTAGTTCAATCATATGTGATTCAAACACAATTTTCCTAAGCTTTGATTTTTGGTGCTTAATATTATATATAAGCCAGGTTTAGGGATTCACTATTAAATTTGATATTCCTTACATGCATTTCCATTAAAAACTGTAAAAATATCTTTTAAGTTGTATGTGAAATTTCAACACATATATGATTTAGTTATCGATCAATCTTTTAAAACAAAATACAGTTTTCATACTGACATTATGAATGAAATATAACAACATGCCAATGGGAGTTCCTGACTTCTGACAAGGTAAATTTTGATGACGACACATCGAACAAAAACTTAGCCACATCTTGAAAAATATTCTATTTAAAATCTTCGGGAATTTGCGGATTATATCAATAAGCACGACAGATCACACGCGAAATAGTTCTTTCAGGAAATTTTGCATTCAATTAAACCCAAAACTTTTGTATTTTGTGATATGTGGCAACGTCATATCTTTCACATTCATATTTTGGATTTCAGGCCAACATTTCACTTTAAAGCGCGGAACAGATTGAACCAGCAACAGCACCGCCAACAGCAACAGCGGCCTCTATTAATTTAGCACCAATGTATTTCAATTGTTCAAGACACATAAGAACAGCAACAACAACGCCAACAGCGTCGTTAGGCCAAAGTCCTAAATTTGCTGTTGCTGGTGCAGTTTTGTCAACTTTCCCACTGCAATATTCAGTGGCACCACAATGCAAAACAAAAAAAAAAAAACAAAATACAAAAGGAACTTGCTGGTTGCTGATATTGTTATTGTTCTCGTCGTGTTTGTGGTTTTAGGTTTTTTTTATCTGTCTACGATTCTTTTAAGGAAATGGAAGAAAAAATAGTTGAACTTATAAGGGAAAATTCGTTTCTCTTCGATAAAAGAAGAAAATCCTATTTTTCGTGAAGAATTTATGTAAATGAAAAACTCTTTTCGATATGAAATGTCAAACAGATGAAATGACGTTGCTGATGGCAATGTGTTTGAGAAATGTTTGCTGGTCAGCGTGCTGTTTGCTGTTGACGATGCTGGTGCTGTTGCTGGTTTAATTTGTTTCGCGCATAACATTTTTCTATAGCGATGAGAATTGACAGTGAGAGTTACACATTTTGAAGAAATATTGAGCAGTGACACCACCAGAGACCAGACCCAAATTGCGAATCATACAGTGACTTTTTGTGGATGCAATGGTATTTCAACAGGTACATACATGTGAACTTTCACTTCCCCATGCCATATGTGTAAGCTTCCAAAAACAACTTATATCTTACATCATATAGGTCAATATCGCTTATACCAATCATGGAAAAAGTTTTCGAAAAAATGCTCCTGAAAATGCTTATCAAAAAAATTATACCGCATCATCAGTTTGGATTTAGAAACAAACAACATCACCATTAACCAAGTGCATCGAATTAAGAATGTTGTGGAAATGCAACTTTAAGAAAAGAAGCAAAAATTAAGTTTGTTATAACACAAATTTATCTATATGTATACTACCTACATAAAATAGCTAAGCAGAAGATTTAGCAGTATTAAATTGGCATTTTTAAACTGTTGAATGTATTCATTAATATTAAAGTAAAGTAACTCTTATACAGTACATATTATAATAATTGTCAATGCTCTCTCTCGCTTTCCAGTTTCTTTCCAAGCTTTATTAAAATGTAAAACTATGAACATAATAAATACTCACTCTTAATTTGTACTTCTTACTGATCGGTCGCATTTTTATTTAACAGGTTATGGGCCCAGACCCAAGTCCAAAGCTTACCGGTACTTTTAATTTTGTATTTAACAGTAAAACTAATTCTTGTTGTTGCGGCTAAAAGTTTAATCTTTTGCAATTTTTTTTAATTATTTTAATAATTGAAAGATCGATTTTAAGAAGGGTTTAGTTTAGTTAAATAAAATCAGTAGGTAATATTATGGAAAGTGATCTAATTAAAATTGATAAACTTCTCAGCGCCGATCAGTGGAGCACATGGAAGTTCCAGATAAGAGTTATGCTAAATGCTGGGGATATTTATGATGTGGTAACAGGTGCTAAGACATGTCCAGCAGCGTCTCAGGCTGATAAGGTGTTGGAGTGGCAGAAACTGGACAGGAGAGCGCAGAAAATGATCGTGATGAGCCTCGGTCAACAAGCGCTTGTTCACGTAATGAACTGTAATACATCACATGACATGTGGAAAAAGTTAGAGTCGGTGTATGAGCAAAAGGCTCAAACCAATATTCATCTCATCCAGCAGAAATTTTATAGCTTTACAAAAGATCCAGCAGATGATATCGCAACGCATATTTCGAAGCTTGAATCGATAGCTCAACAATTGAAAGATTGTGGCGAGTCGATTACGTCAAACATGCTCATCACAAAAATTCTTATGACTTTGCCGTCCGAATTCAATCATTTTTATTCTGCCTGGGAATCAACGGCGTCGATAGATAGGACGATTGAAAATTTAACGGCACGTTTGATTATGGAGGAGTCCCGTTTAGTTTCTCAATCTAGCGGGGAAAGTACAGCAAGTGCTTTGATGGCGGGTAGAAACATGCGGTCACACAATGCGAATTCTAATAAGCTGAAAGGAAAACCGGGCAAATGCTTTGTTTGCAAAAAACGGGGGCATTGGAAGAAGGATTGTCCATCTCGAAGTGGAAACTTTGCTCAAAAGGAATCAATTGGCCACGCACGTGATGCTTTTGTGTGTACTTTGGTTGCTACTGCTGAAGCCAAATCTCATGAATGGTTTCTAGATTCAGGGGCTAGTGATCATATGACCTTTCAGAAAGATTGGTTCAGTGATTATGTAGAGTTTGAGCATGCACAATATGTTAGAGTTGGGAACGGTGAAACTATAAGGGCGCTCGGAAGTGGAACAGTGAATATCCTCTCTTTTAACGACAAAGATTGGTTGCCAAGACGTATGACTCACGTGTTATACGTGCCCGACATCCATATAAATTTATTTTCGTCTAATGCTGCGATGGATAAGGATTTAAATTTGGTCTCGAACAAAACAAGATGCGAATTTCTATAAGATGGATGTGTTGTTGCAGTGGGAGTGCGGCATGTGTCATTGTTCAAAATGAAATTCAAGGTTGTAAAACCTTCTGTTGCATGTGTCAGTGCTAAAGTGGAACCCATTCACAAATGGCATGAAAGGTTAGGCCACCAAAATGTTCAATATGTTCGGAGCTTTCTTAAACAACATGATATAGATTTTCTCGATGAAGACAATTTCTTTTGCGATGCTTGTGCCTTAGGAAAACTCCATAGATTGCCATTCGAGAAAAGTACAAGCAGAGCAAGCATGGTAGGTGAACTCGTTCATGCTGACTTGTGCGGCCCTATGCAGCACACTTCTATAGGTGGATCCAAATATTTCCTCTTATTTAAAGACGATTATTCCCGCTTTAGAGTGGTCTTTTTTATTAAAGAGAAAATAGAAGTTCTAGATTGCTTCAAGGCTTTTATAAGCAAAATCACGGTGGAGGCAGACGCAAAGTTAAAGATTGTGCGAACAGACAATGGTCTTGAGTTCGTGAACTCTTGTGTAAGGTCATTGCTAAGTAAGGAGTATATCCAGCATCAAACTTCGGTACCATATACTCCGCAGCAGAACGGCAGGGCGGAAAGGGAGATGCGTACAATCGTGGAGGCAGCAAGAACTCTCATCCACGGAAAAGGTTTATCTTTGACATTGTGGGCAGAAGCTGTCAATTTTTCTGTGTTCGTTTTGAATGCCACGGCACCGACAGATGTTGTTGGGAAAAGTCCAGCAGATTTATGGAGTGGAAAGGCGCAAAAGATTAAGTTTTGTGATATCCAACTGTTTGGAACAGAATGTTATGCGCTCATACCATCACAGAAGCGACGTAAATGGAACGCAAAATCTAGGCCAGGTATTTTTGTAGGTTATCCAGAAAATACGAAAGGATATCGAATCTTTTTTCCTGGAAGTAACAAAGTCGAGGTAAATCGAGATGTAGTTTTTAAAAATGTGTCCGCTTCAGATCAGAAATGTGTTCAAGTATTTGGTAAAGAGGTTAGCCAGCAAGAAGAATACAAAAGAGACATGGAACCGATCAAAAGAGGTAAAGAGGAAGCGATCAAAAAGGAACCCGTTATTCTAACTGAAGATAAAGAAGGCTCGCATGAAGTAACCGGACATTTAGAGCCACGTCAGCCAATCAGTTCGCGTTTGAGAAGCAATGTTAACGAAGATTCAAATGAAGTAACCAAACAGGTAGAGCCACGTCAGCCAATCAGTTCACGATTGCGAAGCAAAGTTGATTTGGAATCTGCAGTAGCATATGTAGAGAGTGATGCATTTATTGCCTCGATTTTTGAACCCACAGACTACGATGATGTTTCCAATTCTAGGGATAAGGAAAATTGGCAAGTTGCTATGCGCGAAGAAATAGAGGCTTTCGATAAAAATGCGACGTGGGATCTCGTTGAACTTCCAACAGGAAAAAAGGTTGTGGATAACAGATGGGTCTATAAAATAAAACAACTCAATACTGACGAACCGGAAAGGTTTAGGGCGAGATTGGTCGCAAGAGGGTTTTCTCAACAGTTTGGCACTGACTATACTGAAACTTTTAGCCCTGTTGCTAAATTTGGATCAATAAGAGCGATCCTCGCTATTGCTGCTAGTAAGAATATGATGTTAAAACAATTTGACGTCAAAACTGCCTTTCTAAATGGAGACTTGGAGGAAGAAGTGTACATGCGTCAGCCAAAGGGTTTTGATGATGGAACCGGTCGAGTGTGTAAGCTCAAAAAGAGCCTTTATGGGCTTAAACAGGCTTCGAGATGCTGGAACATTAAGTTCACAAAGTTCCTGTGTTCTTTTGCACTAAAAGCAACGGAAGCAGACCCTTGTGTTTTTGTTGGGAGAAATGTCATAATGGCGCTTTACATCGATGACGGGCTTGTAGCTGGGAGCAGTGATGACATCAATCAGCTTATGAACTACCTAAGGGACAATTTTGAGGTTAAGGTCTTCGAAGCGCGTTGTTTTCTGGGTTTGGAGCTAGATCGACGTTCAGATGGGTCAATTCATCTTGCGCAGACTAGCTATGTGAACAAAATCTTAACACGGTTTAAGATGACAGATGCTAATCCTGTGACTACACCGGCAGAAAGTTCACTCTACAAGGAAAACGACACGAATCCAGAAATCCCGAAATTTCCTTATAGAGAAGCTGTTGGTAGTTTAATGTACTTGGCGATTGGTAGCAGACCAGACATTTCATTTGCTCTGGGTGTGGTTAGTCGTCACTTGGAAAAACCGACTATACAAGATGTTGGTGCTGTGAAGCGTATTATTCGCTACGTTAAAGGAACAAAACTTATGGGTATATTTTTTAAATCAAATAATAAACTAATTACAAGTTGTTTTAGTGACTCAGACTATGCTGGTGACACCGAAACAAGACGTTCTACGAGCGGTTTTCTGTTTTTGCTTGGTGATTCACCAATCTCTTGGTCGTCACAACGTCAACAATGTGTGGCTCTCTCAACAATGGAAGCCGAATATATGGCAGGTGCACAGGCAGTCAAAGAGATTATCTGGCTTAAGCGGCTTTTGAATGAATTACTGTCTGATGGTTGCAGTAAACCGGTGCTTTATCTAGATAATCAAAGTGCTATTCGTCTAGTGAAAAATCCTGAGTACCACAAGCGCAGTAAACATATCGAAGTAAAATTTCATTTCATTAGAGAGAAGTTTGCTGAAGGTGCTTTTGAACTATCCTACATTCCGACTGATAATCAACTTGCCGACATACTTACAAAACCTTTGCCAAGAATCAGATTTGAATTTTTAAGAAAACTTATTGGTTTAAATTAATTTTTTTTATATAAGTTTTTGTAAAGTTGAATTGAATAATTTTTTAATTACAATATTTTACTTTTGGAATTAATTAAAATGAAATGTATCTTTTGAATATTAATAAAAGTGGGAGTGTTGAATGTATTCATTAATATTAAAGTAAAGTAACTCTTATACAGTACATATTATAATAATTGTCAATGCTCTCTCTCGCTTTCCAGTTTCTTTCCAAGCTTTATTAAAATGTAAAACTATGAACATAATAAATACTCACTCTTAATTTGTACTTCTTACTGATCGGTCGCATTTTTATTTAACATAAACTATGGATTCAAAATAGCTTTTTGGTCTTTAATCCACAAAAATTGGTGTTTCATCACGGCTATCTTAATTGGACGTTCGGTACCCATTTAAGGGGGTGTATAAATAAAATAAATGCTGAACCCATCCTAAAATTCAAAAATAAAGTCCTTCATAGAATAATAAATGCCTCTTGGTGGCGACACAATACGTGATCTGCAAATAGAAATTGTTTTCAGAAGTATCACACAGTCAGCTACAATGTAATGTCTAGGCTTCGGATTCTCATGCACTTAAAATCTGAAAATATGCGCTTAAAAATGCAAAATATGCATTTAAAATATACACTTAAAACCAATTCAACTTTATTTCTATTCAATATAAAGACACATTTTCTTCATCTTTAAAAATAAGTTAATTTTTTTATTTTTATTAAAATAAAATAATATCTTAAAAATAAGTCTTAGATTCATTTTTCTATAAGAGCGGATTCCAAACATATGAAGTGTGCGGGATTTTGTAAAAGGTGGAGTAGATTTTATTTTGTGGTAGAAGATTTATATTTTGGGAAAAGTGCAGTTGATCTACTGCAATTGCAGCAAAGTGGCACCGCTGCGAGAAACGTCAATTCATGGCTTCAAGAAACAACGGCACAACAAAGTACCTACCTATATTCATATATGGTGTGGTAGACACAAAAACTAAGCATGAGTGCATCAGTCAACATCTTTCAGTTTATATTTATACTCTGTCCAATAAAAATATGCAGTGTGGGCAAGATAGGACGTTTGCCTCGCATTCTGGCTACAGTGAATTGCATAAATCTGTCTGTCCTTCATTAAAGTTCTCACAGGGTTATCGTAGTGTTGATTTTAAATGGACCCTTTTTTTAAAGCTCTAAAATCAAAAGCACCTCAACAGAAACCCAAGGAAAAAAACTGAACAAGTTACGAAATGAACAAGAGTAACTCTGAACGCACATCAATATTTAATGGGGGTTGAAATTGAATAGCACCAACTGCCATTGACCACAGAAATTCAGTGCACAGCACACTCAGATGTGCAGTCAATAGGACGTCGGGCCTGCGTCAGATGCAATCGAAAATTTATGAGCGCACAAACACTTTTTTATGGAGGAGTTCTTTCAATTTAGTATGGTGCAAAAATATAGAACGCTACTGATTTTGGAAAAGCTCTCCCATAAGACGTGTACTGCATATTTTTGTTGGATATAGTATAGTGGTTTATGTGTAGTCGCAACCGAAAACAGTTGGCTGTTGTACATGGAACGTGTTAAGCTTTATGCGTGAAACAGATTAAACCAGCAAAAGCACCAGCGCCGTCAACGGCAAACAGCACGCTGGCCAGCAAATACTTTTCAAACACATTAAACCAGCATCGTGTTTTGACATTTATACGTCTTATTGTTGTTGCATTTTTTGTTATTGTAACCAGCAACAGCAAATTTTGGATTTTGACCAAACGCTGTTGACGTTGCTGGTGCTGGTCTGTTTTGTGTTGAACGATTAAAATACATTGGCGCAAAATTTTAAACAGTTCTCGTTTAAGGAATTAAACCGGCTCTACTTAACGCAGTGGTTTAGCTTGGAGACTTGGTCTAACTTTTGCATAATTTTAAACACGTTAGACAACTCTTCTAACTGATGTGGGTTTTACAACAGAACCTAAGCGAATTTGCGTTGAACAACCCTTAGATGATTTTATTTTTCTTCATTATGATACAAACATTTTTTATTTTTATACATAAATCATTAAAGCATGGCTTCTGCCGTCTGCCCGATTGACATTTAATAAAAAATAAAAAGAAATTTGTGTTTTAGAACAACCCTTAATTTGACAGATACATAACTCACACAACTACAAAAACACAAAAAAAGTAAAAAGAACAGACAACTTTAAACCAAAATTTTTCGCCGAAAAAGTACATTTTATATACTACCTCGGTACAGATTTTGATTGTTTATAAGTTATTTACATTATTTTAGATGCAAATAAAGCATAAATCACAAATTCACAGCATAAAAACTCAATTTGTTGTTGCAAGGTGCAGATTCATTTAGCTATACTCGTCTCGGCCGGCGGCGGCGCGCGTGCATACATAAGATATGTATGTAACTACATACATTTGTATTTACAGATTTGTTCATCGTAGAGCACTTTCGTACGATTGTTTCGAATTTATATTCAGTTATTCAGTCTATTTACAAAGAAACATCTTTAAAAAATCGAATAAAACATCAGTAAACATTTTTTCTTCGATTTGCTTTTGTATGAAATGACCACTGTCACTATACTTTTAAAAGATAAACTAGCTATTTGCTGCTGTTAAAGTAAGACGAGCTCTTTAACGTTAAAGTATAGTTTATGTCCTTTAAAATTAACAAAAAGTCGGTTCTCGTTTTATACTCAATATTTAGAGTCGACTCCCATTCTAAAATTGATTTAGAGTAGGTTTTAAATGTTTAAAATTTTGCGCGATTGGTTCTAAAACAATGGCTTCCGCTGTTGCTGGTGCTGGTTTAATCTGTTTTGCGCTTTAAGCTTTACCACATTATACCCACACACTTTCATTTTTGATAGATGATCGTTTAAATTTCGATCTCATTTATACAGTTTCAAACACACAGACTTAATTTTTTTTGCATTTCAATGTTTTGCCGGCACATTCTAGTCAAGTTCATATATGCACCTTTGTTTATATAATGCTTTATATTGTGGTGTTTGAATTTGGTTCAAGATTGTGATATGAATAAAAGAAATAGATAAAAGTCTTAAGGTTCGTTTGCACTGACATAAAATCAATATTTTTTTTACTGTCTAGTTTAGTTTTTGAACAATATAGATAGGTACTCTAAAAATATAAATTTATTATAAAAATTATGCAAAATTATGCAAAATATGCATTTATAGTAAAATATGCACAGTAAAATATGCACATATGCAAAATGCAAAATATGCATTTATAGTAAAATATGCAAAAATATGCACTAACGGTTAAATGCCATTTTAAAGGAAATTTCTTGATTCGTATACATAATAAGTTGCCTTGCTTCCAAGGTGTTCCTAAAAAAATATGCATTTGCATGGAAATCCGAACCCTAGTAATGTCATACTAACTCCAAAATGAGGCTGTCTTAAGTACACATACAATATTCGAAGAGAAAAATCATATGTCGATCTTTCATAAATTGTTTCAAGTGGTTTTCGTGGGATAAGAATAAGTTAACGTATCCGTTAACCGATCGAAAAATGAAAATGTTGTTTGAAAATTGGTAATTTAAACGCTGATGTTTTTAGCACACAATCAGCGGATGTTCTTCGAATTACGTATTCCGCTGATTTCAATTTTTGAGTGGGTTGAACTTTATAAGGGAAAGACGCAAATCCAGAGCATAACGTGCCGTAAGACAAGCCCGAATGCTTTGCGTGATATCGATAGAATCTGCTTTACCTCTTTCACTAACGGCAGATGGGCATATTTGTCAAATGGCAAAACCTTAAACTGATGACCCTATATAATTGACAAACTGATAATTTGGGGTCATGAGACGCAGATTCAGATTCCCATAAAACTGAAACCCTTATTTATATTGTTGCGAACAGAGCTTTATACTCCTACAGCACCATCTGTTGGGAATTACATATCTGCTTTATGAAGGAACAAAACCAAAAAGCTCTTTTCCAGCAGTTCGCATCTAAATTTCTCCTTATTCCAAACTACTAGAACATTCTATCTCCATATAAATTTCCCCTCGTTCCAAGCAAATAGAATATTCTAGACAAGAACCTTCGAGAACAACTGGTTTGAGTATAAAAGGGAGTGTTCGCGGTGAACACAGGACAGTTTATTTTCGATTATGAAAGTGTGCAAAGCTGAACTATTGAAAAGTGGAAAGTGTAATAAAAGAAGTGGATTTAAGTTGGAATAAAAGTATTAGAGTTGATTATAAATTGAGATTTATTGTTTTGATTTGAAAAGTGTAAATAAAGAAGAAATTCTAAAAGGAGTAATAAGTTTTATTTAAAGAACCTAGCAAAAATATTACATTGGTGTCAGAAAAGTGGAATAAAACTTATTGTGCAGTGAAGTGTGCGAAAAAAAAAAAAAAAAAAATAATAATAATAAAAATGAGCAAGTTACTAAAAGAGCTCAACTGTAATGAGCTGAAAAGTGAATTAGGCAAGCGAGAACTTTCTAGAGCAGGATCGAAAAATGAGCTTGTTCTGCGTTTGGCCGAATATTTGAAACAACAAAATGAAGACCCGGACATTTTCGTCTTTGAAGCTGACCCTGAGGAAGCAGACGTAAGTAAAAATGTAGATGTTTCAAATATGATTAGTCTTCTGCTTCAACGTTTCGACGAGCAACGAAATGAGCAGAAAAACGAACAAAAGAATGTTCTCGAACGTCTCGAAAACAACGAAATGAACAGAAAAATGAACAAAAGAATATTCTCGAACGCCTTGATAAACAGCATAACGAACAAAAAGACCTTCTCGAAGAGCAGAAAAACATGCTAGAAGGCAAGCTTGTTAACATCGAGAAGAATGTATCTGCACTTGATGAACGTGTTTCATTGTTGGAGAATCAAGTCGACAACAAAATGGAGACGTTTTCAAAAGAGTTAGATCGTATTCGAAATATAAAGATTCGGGAAAGTTCTGGAGAAACATTGAGGAAAAAGGAGATGCAACCTCCAACCTTTGATGGACAAACTTCTTGGTCTATATACAAGAAGCAATTCGAGGCAGCCTCCACAACAAATGGCTGGGATGAGGCTGACAAGTATATAGCCTTAACTCTTGCTCTTAGAGGAGCAGCTGCTGAGTTGTTGCAAACCATACCAGCAGATAAGAGCGGCGACTTCAATTCCTTGGTTTTGGCTATAGACAAACGCTTTGGTAACAGCCACATGAAAGAAGTCTTCAAAGTGCAACTCAATTCCAGAGTTCAGAAGAGGGGCGAAACTCTACAACAACTGCAAGCAGACATTGAAAGGCTTGTTCATCTTGCATATCCAGATGTTGGTGAGGAAATTTGTAACCAGTTTGCAGTTGAGGCATTTGTTCGCGCCATTTCCGACATACATCTTCAAAGGGCCGTGCGAACTGCTGGAAAACGAACGCTTTCTGAAACATTAGCGTTTGCCTTGACAATGGAAGCAGCTGAGCAAGCTTCTCAGGGAGTACATCGACTTAGAGAAGCCATCGTCGAAGAATGCTCATGCCAAAGAACTGATGTCCAAAGGAACCAACGGAACGGACTTGCAAAGTGCTGGAATTGCAACAAGACCGGACATTTACAGCGTCAATGTCGATTACCACCAAGAAGAGCTTGTCAACATTGTGGACACGGAGTTTCAAACCCAGAACAAGGTAACAATAACACCTGTGTTACTTCCCGAACAGTTTCCCAACAGGGAAACGAGTAAGAACCAACTTCGAGGGGCAGAAGCTGGTTTCTGGTATCGATGGCCCCAGAAACACCATCCAGGTCTCTCAAACTAAGCGAGATAATAGAAGTCTGACTGTCGAGGCAACATTAAATGGCAACAAACGTGTGGTCACCATCGACACCGGTGCCACAGCCTCCATTGTGCGTCAAGACCTAGTGCACTTGAAGTGGCTACACAACACCAATAGCTACCGTCTAAGAACTGCCACAGGAGAAGCAGCTAGGGTTTATGGTGAAGTCCGACTTAGAATTCGAATTGCAGATCTAGAATTCTCACACAAATTTTTGGTGGCAGATATATGTGACGAGTGCATCATCGGAATGGACTTCATGAAAGAACATCGAGTAATTTTGGATATTGGCAACCAGGTACTCAAATACCAGAATACAGAGATTCCAATGATCTATGGGCACGAAGGAACAACAACTCTAAGGACTGTCATCAAAGAAGATGTGGTTATTCCTACTTCTTCTGAGGTATTCGTTTGGACAAAATTAGAAGGTGAGTGTGGACGCCATCGATACCTAATGGTGGAACCAGGCCCAGATTGTTCTTCCCAAAATTTCATCATTGGGAAGACACTTGTGGCTCCGAAGAACAATATGGTCCCCGTACGGATACTCAACACCAAACCGTACGATGTAAAGTTAGTGAAAGGAGAAGTTATTGGTAAGTGCGAATCTGTCGCAGCCATAACACGAATTGACGCTGAAACACCGAGAACGACATTAGACCCTGAGGAGCTCAATAGCATCAAGGCAAAGATATTCAATTCAGCTAACCTAGACCAACATCAGGTTAAAATGGCAGAAAGCCTTCTGAATGAGTATGCCGACATTTTCGCTTCACCAAACGGGAAACATGGAAGGACACAAATGGTGCAGCATCGAATAAATACAGGAGATGCAAGACCCATTCGTCAGCCCGCAAGGCGTCTTCCACTGGCCAAACAAGGTGAAGCTGAGGAAATGATTACCACCATGAAGAAGGATGGTTTGATTGAAAACTCCAAAAGTCCTTGGGCGTCACCAGTGGTCCTAGTCAAAAAGAAGGACGGAAGTACACGGTTTTGTGTTGACTACCGAAGGTTGAATGACGTAACCAAGAAAGACAGTTACCCCTTGCCAAGAATTAGTGACACCTTAGATGCGATGGAAGGAGCACACTGGTTTTCAACACTGGACTTGAAAAGTGGATATTGGCAAGTTGAAATTCACCCTGAAGATCGAGAAAAGACAGCGTTCTCCACAGGTAATGGGCTCTGGCAGTTCAACGTGATGCCGTTTGGTCTTTGCAACGCTCCGGCAACCTTTGAGCGTTTGATGGAGTGCGTCCTTCAAGGCCTGACGTGGAAAACTTGCCTTGTCTACTTGGATGATGTTATCGTTTATGGGAAAACATACGACCAACACTGTAAGAACCTAAAGGGTGTGTTCCAGAGACTTCGAGAGGCTAACCTTAAACTGAACCCAGAAAAATGTGCACTGTTCCAGACTGAAGTAAAGTATTTGGGACATATCATCTCGTCCCAAGGAGTCAAGACCGATCCTGAAAAAGTTGACACCGTCAAAAATTGGCCAACACCACAGGACAAACATCAACTACGAAGTTTTCTTGGTCTTGCTACTTATTACAGACGTTTTGTTAAGAACTTTGCCGGAATTGCGAAGAGTTTGCATCAGCTTACGGAAAAGAACAAGCAGTTTAGATGGTCAGGTGAGTGTGAAAATCTATGCAATGCTCCGGTGCTGATCTATCCGACTCCAGGCAAGCCTTTTATCATCGATGCTGATGCAAGCAACGTGGGAGTCGGCGCTGTTCTGTCACAAGTGCACAATGGCGAAGAAAAGGTTGTCGCCTATTTCAGCAAAGTACTGTCGAAGACCGAAAGAAACTACTGTGTGACCAGAAGAGAACTCTTGGCACTCATTTTGGCAACGAAACACTTCCATAAATACATCTATGGACAGAAGTTTCTTCTACGAACCGATCATGGTGCTCTTAACTGGTTGTTGAACTTCAAGAACCCAGAAGGACAAGTCGCAAGGTGGATAGAAAGACTGCAGACTTACGATTACGAAATTCAACACCGAAGGGGAAAGCTGCACTCAAATGCCGACGCACTATCCCGGAGACCTTGTAAAATAGATTGCAAGCATTGCAGGCGACAAGAAGAAAAGGAATCCATCAACATTCTGCGAATAAGAGCTGACCCCATTTGTGGATGGAGCAATGAAGAAATACGATCTGCTCAACAAGAAGACCCCGACATTGAACCTCTTCTCGCATGGAAGGAACATGAAGAAAAACCCGCATGGAATGACATTTCCGATAGGAGTCCAATTTTAAAAGCCTATTGGGCACAATGGAACTCACTTCATGTGCAAGAAGGTGTTCTTCGGCGAAAATGGGAGTCCGCTGATGGTAAATCCTATGTAATGCAGCTTGTGTTACCTCAATCGAAAATCAAAGAGGTTCTTCGAGAGATGCATGATGGACCTTCAGGAGGCCATTTGGGAGTCAATAAGACTTTAGAAAAAGTGAGACAACGATTCTACTGGTTGCATGCAAGAGACGACGTTGAAAAGTGGTGCCGAAATTGTGAAGCTTGTGCTGCAACCAAAGGCCCTGGTAGAAAACTGCAAGGAAAAATGATGCAATATAATGTTGGCTCACCGTTTGAAAGGATTGCTGTTGATGTAGCTGGCCCATTTCCGGAAACGAATGATGGAAACAAATACATTCTGGTGGTAATGGATTACTTCAGCAAATGGCCTGAGGCATACGCTATCCCGAACCAAGAAGCCAAAACCGTGGCCGACCAGATTGTGTCTAACTGGGTAAGCAGGTTCGGTGTGCCTATGGAGCTCCATTCTGACCAAGGAAGGAACTTTGAGTCGAACATATTCCAAGAGGTGTGCGCGTTCCTTGGCATTAAGAAAACGAGAACCACACCACTTCACCCGCAATCTGATGGAATGGTCGAGAGATTCAACAGGACTTTAAAAGAGCACCTCACTAAGGTCGTAGGCGACTACCAAAGAAACTGGGATAGGCACATACCACTATTTTTGATGGCCTATAGAAGTGCAGTACATAGCTCAACAGGACAAACACCATCTGAAATCCTGTTCGGAAGAAGCATACGGCTGCCTAGTGAGATAAGGTTTGGACATCCATCACAAGAGTCTAAGGAAACAAGGGATTACGTGAGTGACCTACAAGAGAGGCTAATCGACATCCACGAAAGGACCAGGACTAGAATGAGCGCTTACAGCGATCGAATGAAGACAAGGTACGACACAAGAGCAAACACGACAGGATTCCAAGTAGGAGATCGTGTATGGCTGTATAATCCACATCGTCAAAAGGGATTGTCGCCGAAGCTTCAACAAAACTGGGAAGGCCCTTATACTGTCGTCACGAAAATCAATGATGTCGTTTACCGAATTCAAAGAGGGTTAAGAGGAAAGCTAAAAGTTGTGCATAGCGATCGACTGCACCGATACAGTGCCGAAGCTGGTGATAGAGTTGTTCGGGACGAACAATCTTAAGAAGGGGGCAATGTTGCGAACAGAGCTTTATACTCCTACAGCACCATCTGTTGGGAATTACATATCTGCTTTATGAAGGAACAAAACCAAAAAGCTCTTTTCCAGCAGTTCGCATCTAAATTTCTCCTTATTCCAAACTACTAGAACATTCTATCTCCATATAAATTTCCCCTCGTTCCAAGCAAATAGAATATTCTAGACAAGAACCTTCGAGAACAACTGGTTTGAGTATAAAAGGGAGTGTTCGCGGTGAACACAGGACAGTTTATTTTCGATTATGAAAGTGTGCAAAGCTGAACTATTGGATTGTGGAAAGTGTAATAAAAGAAGTGGATTTAAGTTGGAATAAAAGTATTAGAGTTGATTATAAATTGAGATTTATTGTTTTGATTTGAAAAGTGTAAATAAAGAAGAAATTCTAAAAGGAGTAATAAGTTTTATTTAAAGAACCTAGCAAAAATATTACAATATGTATGTAGTTTCAAGTCTTTCTCACACTCGATTCTCGCATTCCAAAATTTAATCTTTTTCTGTATTTTTTTTTTATAAATAGGTACATAATTTATTCTTTCAAATCATTTTTTTTTGCATTAAAAAGAAATTTATTATATTTTTTGAAACTCACTATTTTGGAAACTACCTTCTCGATTTTACGAATCTTGACAGTTGACATTTCTTAATACTACAAGCTTAAGAAAAGAAATTGTTATTTATCTTAAAATAACGTTACCTACTATATACTCGTACCTACCAATCTTGAAAAATGGTTTTCAAAATCGGCTCGTATTTTAATAAATTTTTTTCCATTTCACTTAATTTTTACGATCTAACTTGTAGTTTTTTTATTTATCAATTGGTCATGCAAGATTTATTCTTAGATTAAGTACAGGTTTATGGTGCTACATTTAGGTGGTAAAATTGTTAAATTACGTGTTGATAGCGAAAAAGCTATGTTTACATATATAAGAACTCGGGATTTTTCGTTAGGATAAGCTTAGAGAGGGGGCTTAACGTTCGGGGTTTCAAAAATAATTCAAGATTGCAACCATGTATATGGCTAGGATATGCAGAAATGTGGTCCTGCTTAGGTTGAAAATAAATCGAGACTCAAAATTCGAGTTGGAAGAAATTTCAGATCCTTAGGCTAGCCGCGCACTATCAACTTTTAGTTGCGAAACTGTTTGGTTACTTATAGAAAACAGATGAACTGTTTGGTTGAATGGCCGTGAATTTGCAGATAATTATATATTCAATAAAATGGCGAACTTATTTTAGGCAATCGTTTAGTTTGTGTCCAAACACAAACTTTTTAGTTGCTCGAACCAAGCAGTTTCGCAACTAAAAGTTGCTAGTGCGCGGCTAGCCTTAAGATATACATAGTTGGCACTATAACTGCCTTAAGTAACTTTATTTTTATTTGGGTTGGTAAACAGCCCCTACTAATAGAAAGGCTTGGTAAGAAACAATAAATGTTTGCGACAGTAAGGTTAAAATGATCGTACCAGGTCATGTGGCTGTTTAATAATAATGCCACGGTTTTCAATTTTATTCACTATTTCTATAAGAGAGTTATTGATAATGATGGAGGGAAGACTAGTTTTCGTCTAAAAATAGGAATTATTTTGGATTTTGATGAGAAGTATATTTTCTAGAGACCATGGTAATATAAGTTCGTGGCTATAAGTTAATTTTTCCAACGACATCTTCAAATTGACTTTGAATTGGACGCATCGGCATATTTATGATATTTAAAATGAAATAAAACCCAAAGTAAGTCGTTAATAAACATGGAAAACAGTAAAGTCTCAAGCAATGACTCTTGAGGAACATCATTAATGAGATTCACAAATAAGGCAGTTTAGCATTGCACGATTCGGCTTGAGAGTGATTGGCCATGTAGAAAAAAAATTCGGTCCACTGAATCGAAGACTCTAGGAAAGTGTAATAAAGATAAAAGTGTAACCTGATTCTTATCAATCAACCTTCTTATGTCTTCTGTGTTCTGTAACTTTAAGCAGGGCTTAAGTAAAGTAAAAGCAGCGATAAAATAAGGCCAGCAGATGTTCGAGAATATTTCTCAGAACTATATCAAGCTTTGATCGAATGTATTGAATATTACAGAGCGATCAGAAGAAGGTGAACATTTCTTACGTTGTATAAAAAAACTCAAACACAGCGCTATTGGCTTTGAATATGAGGACGTTCGTCAAAAGGTATGTGATGCATATACCACTGTGTTTGGGAAACATTACTTGGACAACGCTTTTCAGATCATGAGTTGCGATTGATCATCAAGGATAAAAATGTATCTAGAAAACATAAAAAAAAGCTCAGAGTATTGACGTATAACTAATAGAGGGGAATTTTCAGACAAAAAATCATTCATGAATATAAGGAAGATTTTTTATTTGTTTCGTCTGTCAAGTGACTTTATGGAGACTACAGTTTAAATTATACAAAAATGATATTAATAATAAATTTAATAAATAACTTAAATAATGAAGCTTACAATAATTTTAATATATCTCTCTTAATATCTAACCTACTTTTATTAAAACCAATAATAACATCAAATTCATTGAAGGCAATACAAGAATCAGTAATTGGATTGTGGTTAGCATAATTTGTGTTGTGGGAAGGAACATATAGAAAATTACCATCTCTAGGTCGCAAACAGGGCCGGACCAACCATATGTGCATGATGGCCAAATGCACAGGGCGCAAAATGTTGGGGGCAGATTACTAGGAGCCAGAAAATGTAATTTGATCTTACTCAAACAAATACTGCAATTTGGTTTAACCATTTGCATTTTAACTACAAAACTTATTCAAATACATAATCTGAAAATAACAACTGTGCTAAGTTATTTCTTGCACGCACACTAACTAAGATCACTTTCATTGTTACATTCAAGGAGACTTTAACATAAAATATCGTAAAACTAAAGATCCCACTAGACAAATGCAAGTTCAATCTTAACTACTTTATCTCAAACTATTCTACCCTGTTCGTAAAAAATAAAACAAAATTAAAACATCTCAAAACAAAAAGTTCCAGGACACCTCATCTGTGCAAGTTTTATTTCATACACACCGAGTTCCCAAATTAACATGGAAAATATGACAAAGAAAAAAACTTATTCATAATCATATTTTTTAATGTAGACGTTTATGATTTTGATATTAAAAGGTGTCGCAATTATATTGTATGAAATTAGATATTTATATTTATTGTGCATTTTGGAAAAGCTATGGGTGCTACTTCATCTTTACACTCAATTTGTTTTAACATACTATTTACCCAATATTATTGTACGTCTATTAACCGCCTTATACATCTCTGATCTCCATCATTGTTTGTTATTTTTTAGGTTATGTATGTATGTCTTATTTGTGTATCAGTGTATGTATGTTTGGATGTGTGCATGGCGCAACTTTGGCTGAGGCCGGCGCTGGTCGCAAACTACGGTAAGGTACATAAATATTGAACATTTATAACAAATCAGAACAATCAATGTTTGAATTCAGAACATCGAAAGCAAAGAGTACCGAATATAGTTTTCTTCTCATCACTAAAGTCAATTAAAGTACATCTGGTCTCATAAGAAGGAAAATTCGAATTTCTAAAAATCTTTCGTAAGGCAAATTTAGTAAATCTTTTCTGAACTTTTTCAATCCTACACTGAAAATAAAATCTAGGTATATATGATAAAAATTTAGGTTGATTTAAGAAAAATTTTGTCAATATACGTCCAACAAAAAGTTTTGTCAAATTGACAAAAATTATAGAATTTTGTTGAGGTAACAAAAAATATTTTGTTGTATCCACAAAATTATTTTGTTATGCTAACAAATAAATTTGTTGAAATAACAAAAATATATTGTCAATATGACAAAATTTCGTAGAATTTACAAAATTAATTTGTCATATTAACAATTCTTTTGTTGTATTAACAATTTTTTTGTTAGTGTTATTGTTTTTTATTATTATCGGATTAACAAATTTTTTTTGTTAAATTAACAAAATTGTTTTGTTAAATTAACAAAATTGTTTTGTTAAATTAAAAAAATTGTTTTGTTGAATCAACAAAATTGTTTTGTTACATTAACAAAATATTTTGTTAAATTAACAAAAATTTCTTGTTATATTTTGTTAAATTAACAAAATATTTTGTCAATTCAACAAAATATTTTGTCAATTTTACAAACTTCTTTTGTTCAATCCACAAAAAAAAACAAAATAAATTTTTTAAAAATAGTTTTTTTTTTTTGGGATTTAAGTCCACAAAAATTGGCGTTTCGTCCCTACGATCTCACATGCAACCATCTGTGAGGGCGTATGGACAATACGCAATTTTTGTTAAGTTCAGTTTATCTTACATCGATTTTTTAACAAAAACCATGTGTGAACTATACCATACACAAAAGAAATTTTTTGGTTTCCTTACAAAATAGTTTTATCTATCTGATAATATTATCTTATCAATATTACAAAATAATTCAACCCCAAAACAAAATATTTGTCATTTTAACAAAAATGTTTTCATTTTTTGTTAAATTGACAAAAACAAATTAACAAAAACTTTGTGATATTGACAAACATTTACAAAACAGATTTTTTGTAGATACAACAAACATTTTGTTAGCATCACAAAAAAGTTTGTCGTTGTGATAAAAATCTCTGTTTTATTTTGTTATATTAACAAAACTTGGTTTGTTAAACTGACAATATTATTTGTAGTGCATATTTTGTTAAACTGACAAAAAATCACGCTGGATTATAAAAATTTTGTGAAATCAACAAAATCATTCTTTCGTATTGACAAAAATTTTATCAGAACGATAAAATTGTTTTGTTAAAGGTCAACAAAACGTTTTTGTCAATATTACCTAGAAATTTATTTTCAGTGATATGGATATTAGATTGTGTAAAAGGATTCCATATAATACAACTATACTCCAACAAAGGTCTCACAAGGAATATATATAAAGTGTTTTTAAAGTATAAGGATCTTCAAATAAATTAGAATTTCTAGAAATAAAACACAACATCGAGTTAGCTCTAGCAATTACATGGTCAATTTAAAGCGAAAAACTCATTTTAGAGTCAAAGATAACTCCATGATCTTTTTGAGTTATTAATCTTTCTAAGGAATGATTCTCAATTTTGTAATCGAAAGAGAATGGATTTAGTATTTTTGAAAATGTTACAATACTGCATTTTTCAATATTGAAATACTCGTATAATCTATTTTTATTACACCAGTCAACTACACAATCAATGTCTTTTTGTATCTTATTGTCATCTAATGGAGATTTTACACAGCTAAAAATTTTTAGATCATCAGCATAAAGAAGTCATTTGGAATAGGAAATATGATTTGGCAGATCATTAATGAAAATAATAAAAAGAAGTGGACCTAGGTGACTGCCCAGAGGAGCGCCAAAAAGGTTTTCAATATCATTTCATAACACGTCCCCAATTTTCACTTATTGTCGACGTCCAACCAAATAGCTTTTGATCCATTTAAGGAGAGCAGAGTGAAAACCAAGCCAAAACCTTGGGAGGTAAGATTTTCTCACAATTCTTCCAATACAAGATTCCACAACAAGGATGATATGGTAATATACACCAGCCTGAGGACAGTCTCTTGTTTTTATTTTTTTTATTTTGTCCTGCTTGTCTAGCCTAGGGTTGCCAAATTTTTCTTGCACCTCGGCGGGACAAGTTGCTTAAATAATGAAAAATCCCGGGATTTCATCATATTGCCCGGGACAAAATAAATAAAATGCACGACTGGGTCGCACGAACTTGCTGTTACTCTTTTACGTAAGAATTTTGAAAATGAATGTTATTAGAGAAAAATTAATTTTTTAAATGACTAAAACAAGCTCCAACTAGCTAAACACAGGATTCAAACGAATATTGATCAATGCAAGAACAAAATTATACTTCGTTGTAGTGGTTTCTTAAAAATATAAGCTTTTATATAAAAAATTTTTAAATCATTTTTAAGATAAAATGTTGGTACGTCAATTTGAAGTTTTTGATTTTGTTCGAATAAAAATTAAATTTACAAAAAAATATAATGAGCCATTTTTGAGGTATCGAATTTTCAAAAAAAATTGATTTTTTTTTTCAAAATTTAAAAAAACATTTTTTCTTAGAGTTTTGAAATGCAATGTTTTTTAAACTTTTTAGAAGCTTCTCTTTACAAAAATTTATTAAAATCCGTTATTCTGATAATTAGAAATTCAAAATTCGAATAAATCGTTCTGTCAGTTACCTATATCTTGATTTCAATTTTTTGTTTTATTATTAAATAGAACATAGAATTCTTATATAAATTTTTTGTATTAAATTATAGAATTCTTATATAAATTATAGAACTTGAATACACAATAATATTTAAAATGATCAAAATCGGTCGTAAAATTACCATTAACCATTACCTAGCTTTAACTAAATGAAATTTGAGAAAAAAAATATTTATTAAATTTCGAAAAAAATCGTATGGCAGGTACCATTATTTTCGGTCTTTAAAAAAAAGAAAAAATAATTGGGGGAAAAAATTTTCGTTAAACTGGGTAGATATCGCAAATTTAACGAAAATCGGCCAAGCCGTTTAGGCTGTAGTTGAACAGACAGACAGGCAGAATTGTGAGACCCACTTTTTCGTCTTCGTTATCATCGTAATGTCAACTTTGATCAAAATCTCGAGTTCGATTTTTTTACGAATGCATAACTTGCCTTATAGTTCCTATAAGTCGCAAGTAAAAATCATATAATGCGTGTAGATCAAAGTAAATAAATTCTTTTATTAATTACTAATTAAATGACTTTTTCGTCATTTATTATTTGCAAATATTTTTCTTTTGTCAATTTTAATGACAGATGTCAGTTTACAAAAATAAATTTTTCCTTAAGTTAGGTTTGTTTGTTTGAAATTTTAAAAGTAATTTCTTAAGGTTAAATCGCAATGTAGTGGTTGTTTCTTATCACTGAAAGACATTTAAGTACATTAGGCATTATTTTTTGAGTTTTAGTCCCAACCCGGGAAAAAAGCTCACCCAGCGGGAAAGATGAATTTATGTCTGAAATCCGGGATGTCCCGGGTAAACCGGAACGTCTGGCAACGCTAGTCTAGCCCCTTACATTTCTTTTATCCATCGTGTTATGGTGATGGGTACGCGGCGAACCCCACAGGCGGATCACTAGTGTGAAGCAGATACGTGGGAGAATTATGATCCCCTCGACATCGAGATCATAACAGCGCCGAATCAAAGGAAGAAGAAGAAGTTATGGTGATGGGTACGCATTTCCTAATTCCTAACAAGAGAGTGCACTACAGGCTCGTGGAATGTGTTGTCGAAGGCATCCTCTATGCCTATGAACGCAGCTAATGTTGTTTAATTCACATCTAAGTCTTTTTGTATCTTATTTGTTAGTTCAAACAGGGTGGTCTCTGTTGATCTGCCCGCCCTATATGCGTGTTGTCGCTGATTGAGAGGCCAAAGGCTTAAGAGGGCAACTGAGTTCAAATTCTTGTATAGCTCCACTTAACGCATTAACTACAAATTCCAGCTCAAGGTGGCTTTTTGACGTACTTGCTGGACCTAATTGTTTCAGGTTTGTTTTTAGAAAATTTTTGTATAGGCTTTAGTTTGTTTTCTTAGGATTTCTTCCAAAAATATTCTCTGTGAGAAGATCTTCTAAGAGAATACGAAACAAGTGGGTCCCGCAATTCCGCCTGTCTGTCTGTACCTCCACCTCCAACCTAAGTCGCTGTCTTGAAAGCGAGTGAATGATTGTTTTTTTTTAATTATTTCCTTAAATCCAAAGTTTTTTTTTAAATGTTTAGAGAAATTTCATACATACATAAATAGCTCCTCTAATGAATTCAAATTTTGTTTCCATATTATTTATTTTTATTCTTCCACTAAAACTATGTCAGTCGTTGTTTTAGTAATTCAAACAATGATAAGACGCATTTAAACATTTTTCTCTAATTAATATTTTTGTATTTACAATTTTTAAGTTCCAAAGTTATTGTACATAATAGCAAGTACGTGCGAACTAGTCTAGCATTTAATTTTTGTCGTCATTTGGCGCAAGGGGTATAGAAAAATATTAAATAAACAAGAATAATCTTAGAGAATTTGAATAAATAAACCTGAAATTGTTTTTATCGTGGTCAGAGGTCCAGCAACTTTAGGAATTCGGGTTGGCCCGTCAACAAGCTGGGTTAGGTGGCTTAACTCAGCGATGACCACTGAAAAACCAAGATCTAAATGACGATTCCAGTGGTTTAAGTTGAAGCAATTCCTTCGATTAACAACTAATATATGCAATTATAATCATCCACTCATTTTTACATAATGATGACTGATGATCAAACATCGACACATTTTGATGAAAAAAAAATCATCTTGAGATTGATCATCAATATTGTTGCTTTGATTTTTCGTCATTTTGCCTCAATTTTGTTTATAAAAACACAAATGAGTCGTGACCAATCATAGCATCACACTCTGGTCGTCGTTTTGGAACCTGTGTTATTTGAAGACGGGAACTTTAACTCACTTACATATTCCCTCCCCTATCAGAATCACATCATGTATACATTTATGTAAATGATTTGAGATTGTGTTGCCCTCATATCCAGCACTCAGAGAAGAATAACTTTTGTAATTTGATTTAAGGGACTATAACCACTTATCATAGCTGATGATGTCTTGGATATTGTGCAATGTGCATAGGCATTCTGTAGATACTCGTACATATAAATGAACTTTTCCTGGCTTGGTCACCACAAAAGGCGATTCAAATTTGTGTTTTCTCGATTTTCAAAAGAAAATTAAGTGATTTAAAAATTGCGTCCCTCGTCGACGCCGACGTTATTGTCGTCTTCGTTGTTAGGCATCGTGGACGGAAACAAACACTTTGTCTAGGTCTTTGTGTTTTTTTTTAATGATTTATACATGCGAAATAGTAAACAAAAATTACATTTTGTAGATACATTTCCCACACCTGTATTAAAAAACAATAACATTACCACCTTCTTCCTAAATGAATGCAATAAATTCGCCGCCGCCGCTTGGCGTAAAAGAAAAACAGAAACATTTAATTAAAGCAAATTTACGACAGTTGATCTGTTCGCTCCCTAAACACTGTTTATATGCAAATGCCAAACCAAACCATGTATCTAGATATCTAGCATCTCTGTACTGTACATGTGGAGAATCTGTCATCCGTAAATGCGTATCGCGTGTATACACCATGATGCTCTGCTCTTGTGGGGATCTGCCTACGAGTTTCTCGCGAACTGTAAAACAAAATAACTTGTTGTCAAATTAATGGATGAAGCATCGACCCAATCAATTGACCGAATGCCAAGCTCAATTGTTGTACTCGTCGTAATTGGATTATATTGCTATGAAGGGTTCATTGAAGTGAGACCGAACTAATAAAATTTAAGCTTTGACTTTTTCTATTTACATTGCAACACAAATAAAAATTGTTTAGGTAAAAATCAAATAAATACAAAAATAGGGTGTAGATGGTTTGGATAATAACACCTATACTAGACTAATTTGAACAATCATAAAAACTATTGAAAAAAAATACAATTTTAACAAATTAGGGTTGTACATGGTTTGGGCTAGAAACATATGATCAATGACTATCCCGCCATATTGTTACTTTAAACATGCATGTTCTTCTATTACTTTCAACTATAACTCAACATCAAAACCTTAAGTTAATTAAAACTTAGCCTATGATGGACTTCGTTGGGAAAATGAATAGTAAAAAATCTAGGTTGGTGGTCTATCATTTTCCCCAAAATCCCAAGATTTTCAAAATGGAACACCATGAATTTTGTACTTGTGATATATAAGTTATATGTTGGAATTAATGCAAGACGTAAAAAGATCGAAATCGAGATTTTGATCAAAATCGACTATGATAGAGATGACTACTTATGTTTATAAAAATTGTCCTAGAATTCTGATAACATTGACGCAAATTTTCAGTTGATTTAGTACAATGTTAAAACTGTTTTAATATGATATTTGGTTAAAAATACGATTTTGCTAATTTTAATTGAGGTAAGCAACCTTTTATTAAAGTTAAAACCATCAAATATCTATTTTATTTTTACTTGCGACTTAAAGGTACTATAAGGCAAGTTATGCATTCGTAAAAAAAATCGAACTCGAGGTTTTGATCAAAGTTGACATTACGATGATAGCGAATACCAAAAAAGTGGGCCTCGCAATTCTGTCTGTCTGTCTGTCTGTCGGTTCGACCACAGCCTAAACCGCTCGGTCGATTTTCTTCAAACTTGGTAGATATGGGTTTTATTTTTTTTCCCTTGACGTTTTTTTCATTTTTTTTTCTAAGGCCAAAAATAACGGTACCTGTCATACGTTTTTTTTCTCGAAATTTCATAAATATTTTTTTTTTTCTCAAAAACTGTCCCATAGAATTTTTAAAAAAATTCATAAAATTTCATTTGGTTAAAACTATCTAATGGTTGAAAAAAATTTTCCAAAAAATTGTTATTTTTGGTAGCCCCCTGGGTTCATTTTTTTTTTGTTTTTGATTTTCTCGAAAACGGTACAGCCGATTTAAATCATTTTTTTTAAGCCAAAGCTCCTCCAAAGTTTGAATATTTTAACATATTCAAATTTTCAATTTTTTATTTTTTGGATTTTTTAAAAAAAATTCTAAGTTTTTTTTTTGGAAACTCTATATCTCGAAAACCCCATAATCGATTTTTTTCAAACTTGACAAATAAAAGTTTCTTAACATAATCTACATGATTTGAGAAATTTTTTTTTGTTTTATCTAAAACTAACGGTACCTTCCATACAAATTTAAAAAAATGGTTTTCGAAAATCGTATTTTTCTCGAAAACGGTTCCGAGAATTTTTCTAATTTTTTTTTTTTCTTTTGATTAATTTTTACGATCTATAGTTAAATAAAAAAAATTGAAATATAGATATTACTGACTGTACCTTACCTACCATAGAACGATTTTTTTGAATTTTAAATTTCTCATTATCGGCATAACGGATTTTAATGAAAGTTTTTATAAAGAAGCTCCTAAAAAGTTTAAAAAACATTGCATTTAAAAATTTAAAAAGAAATATTTTTTCAATTTTTAGAAAAAAAAACATTTTTTTTGAAAAATTCGATATCTTTTTTTTTGAAAATTAGACTCTTATTCGTACAATAATAAAAACTTAAGGTTGGCGTACTAAAATTTTTTCTTAAAAATTTTTTAAAAATTTTGTACATAAAAGCTTATTTTTTTAAGAAACCACTACAACGACTTATAATTTTTGTTCTTGCATATATTCATATTTGCATAGCATTCTGTTTTTATCTCTTACTACTAAAAGAATTTAAAAAGTTCATTTTATCCTTATGAACAGTTTTCTTTAAAAACATCCGTTTTTAAAATTCCTAGTCTATTACATAGGAGCAAGTTCGTGCGACCCAGTCGTGCATTTTATTTTAAGTATCGTGCTAACTTCATTTGACTCATTGACATTTAGAAACGTCAAAAAAGTTCTGCTTACATGAATTGTTTGCATGAAGTGTCATTGTTGTATGTGTGTTCAGAAGCAATTGATTGAGAAAATTGCTTTAGTGCGATACTAGTTAGAAATTGTTTAAAATTAAGAATGAGTTAGTAAACTACTTTAAAGTTAGCAAATTGTAAAGTAGTATCATGGTATCATTAAACCTTAACTAAAATTTAATCCATGTTCATAATAGCACACCTAATTTTCTTCCGATAGTTTTGGAGCTAATTTTTTTTTTAATTTCTGCTTGGCTGTAGGTTGAGGTACAGACATATTAAAACATGTTTTTTTATAAATTAAATTTTCCTTAAAATTTTTTTTTTACGTCTTTGGGATAAAACAGGATATGTACAGAGAAAGTGAAGAATCGATTTCTTCTCCTCTTTGTCCATGCAGCTTCTGCAGAAATCGTTAGAGTTAGCTCCAAGCCGCGCTGCGTGCTTACCTATCAACCAGTATCCTGTTATAACACCTAGTACGGAGCCTGTCTGCGATATCAGATTCAGATATAGTACTGGCCAAATCTGTTTCGTTGCTGCGCCATCTTCATCAGAGACGATCGGCAGTTAAGGGATTTTAATTAGGTGGCAGCGACAGAATCAAGAGATTTAATGACTGTTTGGCTGTCCGAGAAGATGCGGATATCTTTATTTGATATCACGTTTTCTTTAAGCCAAGACATGATTCTTCTTTAATCGCCAAAAGTACCACCTAGAACACGCTGAATCTGAGTATACACCTTCACCAACCCCCAAATTAGTTTTTGGTGCATCGGTGTAAAAATGGATAGAATCATCTTCCAGGAATGTCATGCCACCCAAGATTTCTCTTGAAGTGATGGTTACCTGAACGTTTTTTATAAAATTGAATATGAGGGATGTTGTAATCGATGTTACTTGGAAGTGAACGGAATGAGTTCAGAATGATGGAGTGGCCAATTTCATTATTAATCCACTACGAGGAGGCTTTTAGACGAATAGATGTGCTTGCAGCCGTTTGTTTTCCGAATATATGGAGGGCTGTTAAATGGAACAGAATGTCCAGAGCAGCGGAGGAAGTCGTGCGAAGTGCTCCATCTATTTACAAACAAGCTGACCGTTGCACCTTCCTTAGTATACGAGTATATGTATATAGCAATTTTCACTTGCTTTTTTGTAATGGTTAGAGTGCCTTTTTGACTCTTTCTTGAATGCTAGGTTTCCTTAACTTCTTATCTAAAATCAGACTTGAGTTATTTGCTTCTCCGGAGAATGTTAGTGGTATACCTTTAATGGAAGGGGGTCGTTATGATGAATTTTGTATATCCTAGAAAGAAGAGGACAAGATCTATTTTGTGATGATTAACACCCAGTCCAAGCCGATCAGACTAGTTTGGTAGCTTTTTTAAAACATATTTTAAGAGATCTTTTGGAATGTAAGGATGTTATCTTGATACGGCAATAGCAATGTCATTTGCATAGGCAATTACTCTGTAACTCTCAGCTTCCAAATATCTCTACAGCTCATTCGCTACCAAGTTCCAAGGAAGGGGCTCTAGGACACCGCCTTGTGGAAAAGCGTCCCTTTACTGACAAACCTTCTTGAAGGAAACTCCCCCAACTTTAAATTAATAATCCTGATAATTAGCACACACTTTATCGAATTTTCGTCACCCCCTGTGTAATTTAATGAGCCAAAATCGGGATTTTATAGTATCGCCAGGTTCCCAAAAGTGATAGCTGCGATCGATTGTACACATGTACAAATTAAGTGACCTGCAAGGGTTGTGGGACCTATTATAGCTGGCACTACATAAACAGAAAAAGGAAATTACAAAATAAATTGATGAGATGCCAAAAATATAGGAATTAAAAAATAAATTGTAGGTTGTCACTTTGACTTCAGACAAATCAAATTATTAGGCACGTTCCTCAGATTTTTTCACGAACTGTTATTGTTTGGACGTGTTCAGATGCACCATTTTTAATAAAAGGCAATTAGTAATTTAGTAGTTAGTAAAACAAAAAAAGGTTAAAATTTTCGAAGAGCTAGTAAATTACTGAATGTTTAACAAATTGCTAACTAGTAAAATGTTAAGCCCTTAATAATAGGTTGTTTAAAATTTTGCCCCAGTATTTTGCACAGTTCTTTTACTTACCACCAGCACTATTTTTGTATAGCGGTGAAAAAAAACTAAGTAAAACCATTTGTTATCGCACAAAAAAGCTTCAACTTTAAATGCCATCCGACTGACGGTTGCTATTTAGTCCGCAGGATCAACCAAATAATAACAACTTTGCATTAAAAAACACAAGTTGTTTCTTAAAAGTTTTTAAAATGTTTTTGGTAAATTTTTCTATGGGAATTTGTGCTTTATTTTAGAGCCTAAAGGGATGAACGTATTTGCTTCATTTTTTATAAAAAATCACATCTCTATACAAAGTGTCCGTTAATTCGAGTGCCGTACTTTAGGATGTGATTCTTGGTCATATTCTAAGAAAAAAAATGTTGTACAGTAAAGTCTGATTTTCAACTTTGACATCACTTTTTGACGATTTAAAAAAGGCTAACTTTGGTGTACCCTGACCCCATGTTAAGTTCAATTTCTCTGTCAGTATTAATATAGTAGGGACCTCATTTTGAAATTTTTTTTAGTAGAAATACCATCCTTTAAAACTACGTTTAAATTGAGCTCATATGTTTTTAGGGTTACCAGATTTTCAATTTTAAATGGTGTTCAATTTTTCTTGCCCGAGCAAAATTTTGACTTTGAGGTCAATTTTTTTCAAAAAATGCGTAATAAACATAAAGTTTTCTTATTTTTGCCTGATGAACAAAACAATAATAAAAAAAACTCATTTTATCATACTTGGGAAAATCTAAAACAGAGGCAAAATTACCGCTTCAGTGATCGAGTGAGTGAGTTCGATCAGTGATCGAATGAAAATGTCAAATTAGGGTAAATCGATTGCTCGATGACGTAAGCGGTAATGACAAACTCACATAATTCAGTCGCGTATTACTCGAAAACTGATGCGGTAATTTGGCCCCAGGTAAAAAATCGAATTTTGGCTTTAGCTCATCTAGAAAGGGTAACATTCGAACAACACTCGAAACGGATCTAACGATTTTAGATAAACATCGTTTCTATAATATCTTAAACTTCTAATAAATATGTGTTGCATCATGTTTTACCCAAACAAAATTTGAATAATAGAAATCAAATCTAGGAGATATTCTTTACTTTTAACACACTTACTGTTCTTAATATATTTATATTAATAAAAAGTTAACATATTATGTAAATCTAGGAATCCTAGCCACGTTATAGATTTCAGAAGTGAGTGAAAAGTGAAAAGCAAGTGAGCAGGGTCATATTGAGCATTTTATTTTTTTAGGCTTGTTACTTTTTCGTGTATTTGTTGTCTCTTTTCTTTATTCTACAGTCTACAGACTCCATTTATTGTTAAAGCCCATTATGCAGATCGCGTTAAATTTTTGCCTTCACATTTCTTTTCAAACATCAGCGAAAGTCCAAGCTAAATTTTAACTTTGGTTGTTTGTGGAAAAAATATCGCAAAACTGTTCTCTGAAAAGAGATTTTATGCGAACATTTCAAAGAATTTGCCTTAAAGATTTCAAGTGAAGTTAATCAAATAAAAGGGTCTTGGTTGTGATGAATTGTTTATTCCCAAATCTCATTTTCGGTTATCATTTTCGGAAAGTAAATTTAACATAAAATTAAAAATTAATAGAATCTGCCAAAATTTATAAGGAAACTGGTTCTTATAAAATTCATTGCTGAGGAGGAGGATACTTTTAATTATTTCCAAATAAATGAAATCTTGGCACATATTCGTTCTTATATTCAATAGGATTAGAATTTAAACAAAATTTTCTCTATAAAAAAACGGAAAAATATTAATAAGTATTTTGTTTATGGGTAAGATTCTAAGCAAAGAACAGACTTTTTGAATCGTTCAATCGGTTTGTTGTTAAATAAGACTTATGCCTATATAAAGTGTTTAAATTATTATTAAGTACAAATTTTGGTAAGCAACTTTTGTGTTTTTTTATTATTGCACACACACAAATTAAATTTGAAAAAAAGTTATCACCCCGTATTTTAAGAATTTAAAACATGTTTGTTTTAAATTCTGATATTCAATGTTTTAAAGCTGTTTAGAATTTTCTGCATATGTTAAAAACTTAATTTCTTAATTATTGGATTATTCTGTCGACTTTCAAGAGCCAAAGTATGCAAAGTATATTTTTTTTGACTGATTCTATACTCGTGCTGTTACTAATTTATTAAATTCGGCGCACACTTAAGGAGTTATGACTATACCCTTAAAATGTTTAAACACAGTTCGAGCGGAGTGGAGTTAAAAGAAATACCGACGCACATTTCTTTGAAATATCTGAAATCGCAATAGGAGTGAAATATTGAGCCGGATAAACCATTTCATATTCGTGTAGAAGGAATCCATGAACTTTACATGGCGAAGTTGGGCTCAAGGTTGTTCGATAGACTTTCTCTGAAGTTCAAGTATAAAATTCGAAGTATTTAAGAGGGGAAATTCAACTGGCTGTTTCACAAGAACTTTGTATGCAAAAATGATATTTCACCTATCGTCTTTAAACCTCTATCTTCAATATACTGAAGTGAGATATTGGAACCGAAAAACAGAAATTTAATACGGCATCACATTGTAAACAATAATTTATTTGTGCTTGTGAATCCAAATGCTATCATTTTAATCGTATAAAAAGGCAAGGCTTTTATCATAGATTTAAATACTGAAAAGAATACTTACAATTTGTCTCGCATATCCTTATGAAACACCTATACTTACATGCGTAACGTTGCTTGAGAAGAGCATATCCGTAGAGTATATTTTTATTAAAATAATAGTTAACACACTGTGCACACAATTTCAATTCAGTCTATATGCATATTCATCTATGTTATTATGTACATCTTTATTGTACTCGTACACCACATGCGGATTACACGCAATTTTTATTTCCTCTCAAGAATTATCATTTTAAAACATCGTTTTATTGTATTCTTCATTTTAAATTACTTGCACATACTTAGAACGAAATGAAGAGAAATACTCTTCTCTTTATTAATGTAAATATGCAGAGCATTATTATTATTATTATTATATCTACAATTATTGTCCGCCACTTAGGAAGGAATGGTGTTGTTGATGTATTAGGTTGATGTCTTGGCTTGGGAGGGTGATCTGACTTATACATCACTTATTCCTTTCACAGCGTATCCCTCAACCTAAAACTTAAAAGAAAACATAATACCGAAATAATCTCTTTCCTTTTCTTTTATTAATTTCGCTTTTTGCCCACAACTAACGAGTACAAGATTATATTTCTACACAAACACTTGCGCATACTAAAATTTCAAAAAAAAAAAAACTATCGAAATAGGGGTAAGGGGACATGATATTTTGTTGTCAAAGAAATATACTTTTATACAGCGATCTATGTATTCTGTAGTGAAAATAACAACAAAACACCAATACTAGTGAGATGAGCATGAACAATAACGCGAGCGTTATACAGTATGTGGGGATATCAATCACGGTAATTCAGTTCACTTTAATTTAATAATCGAATCGAATGCTTCTCTTTTTTGACGTTTACGTCTCGTGTCATCTTGTCCTTTTCTTTTCGCTTATTTAAACACAAAGAACGAATAAAATGATAATGATAAATTATCATCATCGAGACCACCATTTTTCGTGTGCATCTGTATATAAATGTTCGAGTGCATGTTAAGTTCATTAAATTTATTTTTCTAAGAAGTACTCCTTAACCATAACCATGGATTTGAGAATGAATTTGTTTTAATTTAAGAGTTATATTTTAAATATGTGTGGATTGTATCGAATAGCCAATACTCGAATCACTTTTATATCAATCACTCAAAACTTTCGCACCTTTTTCCGTAAACTTTTCACACGAATTTCACGAATGACTGAGTACAACCGATCTTAACGTAAATTTTAAAAAATACAATAAAACCAAATATTGCATAAAATAATGAAAAAATTGTATATACCAGTGGTTCTACTGAGACCCCAATAGTCTTCCATGTTTGTCATACGGTGGCCACTACTAAACTGCGGCAACTAAATTCTCAAAAAACTGCTAGGTAAATAGTTTTTTTTTTTTAATTTGCTCTTGCGCGTATATATGTATTTAGTTATTTTTTTGTATATTATTTTATTGAATGGATCTTGTTTTTATAAAACTTTTTTCCGACGAAAGCGACGACTACGACAACGATGTTAACGTATCTATAGTCGTTCGAATAATGGATGATAAAAATAACGACTAACGACTGCAATGGAGTAGGAAAAAGCATCGCGAGCAATTGTATTTTAGTGATGTTGTATAGTGAGTCCGGCTTTTATACAATGTCCGTATACCGACCGTCAGTTTACTTTGGCTTAATTAAGATCATCGTTCTGACAGACACCGGGGTTGGTCAACTTAAATTGAATAAATTGATAAAAAGGAATAGTTGTTGTTGCTTCATTTTTGACCAGACCCACAACACCACTCTTAGGAAAAGAAAAAGAAAAGAAGAAAATGAATCGATTTTAAGTTTGTATCGATTGAAGATAAAATGTATATCCCTTTAAGAATCATTTTTTGAACACTTTATTGAAAGAAGTAAGAAGAATGGGTATCGGATCTACTCTAATAAAACTCATTTCTTTTAAGAGTTGATCTTGGACGTTGAAGTGGGATAGGTTTAAATTTAAGCTAAGTTCAGTCTTGTTATGTCAATCACATTTAAGAGGGTGAATTCAAAACACTATAATTACCCAATATAATCTTCTACGCAACTTCGCAGGTTAGTGTACCATTATAAGGTCTTCCATCTTTAATTTACTTTTCGACAAAAAAAACCTCTAATTTAGATGAAATAGAATATATAAATTTGAGGCGCAACAACTCGTAGAGAACCAAGGCCTAGTGACTGACAGCTTTCAAGTCTTCCTATATGTGGATGGTGTCGCCAGGAATGAAGGTATCCTATACAATTTTCTGTTGAGTCTAAGCACATTAGATGGGAAGAACTTTTCATAGGATGAGACATTCTTTGACAATTTGTCACTTCTTTGCAAGAGGCAGTAGCTCTGTAAACATTTTTTTGGTTTAAAATTCCATTTTGTTTTAGTGACGTCTGTCAAATCTATTGTTTGTTATTCAATTAATGGACGTTGCGCCCATTTAACGGTATAGACGTGGTGGCCCTTCCCAGTCGACTCTTCAACGTTTAGTGGCAAAATTTGAGATGACCGGTTCGCTAATCAATCAGCATATACATATACGTTAAAGGTGTGCAAGATTGGCCGAAAACATCACCGCGGTCTATGAAAGTGTACAGTAGAACCCGAGGTAGTTGATTCCTCGCCATGCACAAGAAGTCGGCCTTTCGCAGACTTAAACTTGGGGAATTTGGCGTCGGGACTTGGGCTGACCCAGGTGCTCAAAGTTCATGAAGCTATACAACGTCGTTTCTTCGATGACTGGGCTTCAGATCGTTTAGAAGAGGACACCAATTTTGGCGAATAATCATAGGTATAGTATAAAGACGATACGCATTTTTGGGAAAATTGCTGTGCTAACTAGCAAAATTGCCGTTTATGGGAAGACTCCAATTCCACACTCAAAAAGTTACTGTTTGGTTTGGATTTTGGGCCGGCGTTGGTGTCATAAGTTCCGTAGTTTCGTAGTTTTTCGAAAACGACAATGGTGTGGCAGTCACCGTCATTGGCGAGCACTATAGAACAATGATCACCAATTTCTCATGGCCCAAACTGAACCATACTAACCCAGTCGTGGTTCCAGCAGAACGGCGCTACGTGCAACACAGCGGACGCCACTATTGACATACTGCATGAACAATTTGAGTGTAAGTTTATCTCTCGCACAGGTGAAGCGAATTGCTCACACCAGCTTGTCTTATTTAATTTCAACATCTACCTGCCCTTATTGAAAAACCTTTTAGAAAATTTATAATACATATCTGCCAAAGTATACGGTAAATTTATATAATTGGGTTTTTGATCTTAAAAATAAATTTTATTAAAAAAATCTTTAATGATTGTAGTACCACTTTATTTAATGATTAGTGCTTTGGACATTAATGCAGAAGGTCGCTGCAAGAATGTTTCACAGAGGTGCCTCTTGCAGGAGATGCCATCTTAGCCGTTTAGACTATTCAGAAAATGGAAGGTCGACGTCTCCATTTCTGCTAACACGTCACATGAATAGTTCAGAATTTTATATCACTTGGATTAGGAATTCTATGTACCGTTGGCTTTTCATTTGTTGATTTATTTTAATATTTAAAATCAATTTGTTAGGAGAAAAATTATGCTTCTCTACTACCCCTTCTTATAAAACCTCTGAAAACTGTAAAATAACAATAAATAAGACTGATATACACAAAAATATCACATACATATGTTATCTTAGTTATGTAACTTATGCTGGAAGTATTTTCGAACAATCTCCAGTTCAAAAATCGAAAATCAAAAACGACGTATTTTAAGAACCATTCTTTAGTTATTTTTAAAAACTTTGTACATTTGAACGATCGACGATATACAAAGCTGTTACTACGAGATCCGTAATTAATTTGTTGACAAAAATTAAAAAATTTTTCTTTTATAAAAAAACTTTTTTTAAGAAGATAACTAATCGTGACAAATTTTTGATGAAAATCCCGACCTACCCCAATTAAAATAAAGTAACGGATTTTCATACGTGGTTCAAAAACAGTAAAATACAGTGCAAAGAAAATTTCTTTCTTCAAAATATCTCAGCCAGGCAGACAGTTCTTGTATTGTCGAGATTGAGGCTGCTCTAAAATTCCAAAACACAAAAGATACTGAAATGTCTGGTTACTAAGCCAAAAGTTGTTTACAAACCTAAAAAAGTTTTTTTTTAGTGAAAAATTATTGTAAGGATTCAATCGAAATGTCCATTACGTTCTGGGTCCATTGACGTATGCCACTTCAAACATTTCAATTGCCACATACCCGAATATGATGGGGCATTTAAAAAAACACAATACTATCAGTTTTATTATACGAGTATTTGCTTTGTTTTTAAAAACTGTTTTCCTTTTTCAAATACATTTATGTGACAATATTTTTAAATCTTATATTCGAAAGATTTAATATAAGGGTAGGTGTTCAAGATTATTACATTTAATATTCCTTACTATTACTATTTTTTAATACTAAATTATCATTTATAAATTATTGCAACACGGCAACACTTTTTGTTCAGTTTATGTAATTTAAATTCTTATATATCTACATTGTCATAAATACATAAGGCGCATCACGCCACACAAAACTGTTCTTTTTAAGAAACTCAGACTATTTGTATGTATGCACTTATGCATTTACACTGCTCAAAGCAGAGACAAAAAAAAACTTAACTGTTCAACTTTGTGTGTTTAGTCGATCCTAGCTGATTATGTTTATTTTAAAAGCATTCGCAAATTAAAGTTCAATGAATACAGTCCACTTGTTTGTTTTAAGGAAGAACCTTTCGCTTTCTTTTGTTTTTTCATGTTTTATCTGAAAACATTTTTTTGTTCCTTCGAGCCAGATCATTTGTTGGTCCATCGAACCAGTTAAACTTTAAATTTGATAGAGACTTAATATAATTAAATAGAATCAAGTGCCTATAGCTTAATAAAGTACCTAGCTGTACAAGAGAAATACAAAGTGTCTAGCTGCATTAAATAAATAAAAAAAAAAAAAGACAATTAATTGCCTGTTGCTGTGCTTAGTGATAGCTGCTGTCGCTGGAAGAGGATACCGTTGCTGTTTCTCTGCATAAAGGATACCACTGCTGTTCCCAATACCCGTTGCTGTTTTTTTGCATAAAGAATACCGCTGCTGTTCCCGTAAAAAGAATACCCGTTGCTGTTTCTCTGCATAAAGGATACCACTGCTGTTCCCAATACCCGTTGCTGTTTTTTTGCATAAAGAATACCGCTGCTGTTCCCGTAAAAAGAATACCCGTTGCTGTTTTCTGGATGAAGGATACCGCTGCTGTTCCCGTAAAAAGAATACCCGTTGCTGTTGGAGAAGGAACCGCCGCTGTTACCACTCAATAAGTATACCAAGTTATCAGGTAAACCTTAATAATTTTATTTAAAAACAATAAAACAAAATTTAAATTAAAAGAAAATGGAAGCACTTAAGCTGAAGCGTGCTCGTTGTAAGGGCACTGCAACTCGGTTCGAAAATTTTATAAATACGGTAACGAACGACATCACAATTTTTGAATTAAAGGCTAGATTGGATAAGGTGGAAACGATGTTTCAGGAATTTACTAAGCTAGATGACGATATTATAGCATTAGGGGAGGTGCTGCCAGACAGGGAAACAGAGTTCGCAGATTTTGAGAATAGGTATTATAAATTAAAGGCAGATTACACCAAAGTAATTTCGGAGCGACAAAATTCTCTCACTGATGAACCTTTGCACAACTCAACTGTTGTCAGCGCTGATGCTTTTCAAAAGCTAGTTGATCAGCAAACAGCATTTTTAGAACGTTTAAGCAGCACTTCAGTCAGTGCGACCGACACTAATGTCATTCAACGACTAGCCGAACAATTCCAATCACTTAGTCACGTTCCTTCTACACAAACACAAGAGGTTCGCCTGCCCAACCTCCAGTTAGCAACCTTTGACGGCCAATATGACAAATTCAAACCATTTTGGGACATTTTCGACACCACTGTCAATAAAAATACTCGCCTAAGTAATGTTCAGAAATTTCAGTATCTTAAAGGTTTACTAAAGGGGGAACCAGAAACGATGATTGAGCACCTAGCTGTGACGGACTCTAATTATGAGGAGGCGTTAGAGAAACTAAAGGAAAGATACGATAAACCTTCGCAGGTTATTGACTCACTTGTCAAAACATTCTTCGATATTAAAAGAGTAGATTTCTCGAACCCGACACTGCTTCGCTCAGTAGTCAATACCTTTGATCAGGTGATTCGCGGTCTAAGAGCTTTAGGTCCAAGAGCTGAACGACGTGATCCTTGGTTGATTGCGTTAATGTTAAAAAAGGTAGATAGTGATACCCATAAAGCATGGGCTGAGCATGTGGTAGAGAAGACTTATCCAACACTAGAAGAATTGACAAAGTTTTTAAATCTGCGTTGCGATGCTTTAGAGATAGGACCTTCATCATCCAGTGTTAAGACAACCGCTTCTGTAGCTCCAGTGAAATATAAATCTACACGTGCTTACATGGCTTCCGTTGAAAACGCCTGTCCAAAATGCCTTGGTCATCACCATCTGTCCTACTGCCCGAAATACATTTTATTAGATACCGCAAAGAGAAGGGAATTTGTTATTTCGAAGAGATTGTGCTTTAATTGTCTCAAAGCTAAACATTCAGCCATAAAATGTCCGTCTAAGCATACATGCGAGCAATGTCATTCTAGACATCATTCTTCTCTCCATGTAACAAATAAACTGAGTTCATACTCCACTGTTTCTGCCCATGCTGGCACATCTAACCTTCAAAAACAAGAGGAGCAACCAACTGATGCTAAATCGATTCCCACTACAGCTGAATCAAAGGCTCTTCATAGCCATCTAAATTGTAATCTTGTGCCTCAAGGCTCTGAGGCTTCGAACCAGAATTTATCTTCAGACATAAATTTTAACGCATTGCTTCCAACTGCAATGGTACTCATTGAAGATTACATGGGAAACTTGCAACCCTGCAATATTCTTCTTGACTCTGGATGTCAAAATACTTTAATAACATCTGCATGCGCACAGCGCTTAGGACTTCCAAGGCATCAAGCTAATGTGAAAATATTAGGCCTATCAGCTAGCAAGGTCGGTGTTTCTAAGGGCAGAGTCAACCTCAAATTGTACAACCATTATACAAAGAAATTGTGCCTGGATATAACAGCCTTAGTCTTTAACAACATTACTTCTGATCATCCATCAGCTCCAATTAAAATTCAAACGTTGGATATATTAGATTCATTAGATTTGGCAGATCCTCATTTCAACGTGCCAAAGTCAATAGACATTCTATTAGGAGCTGACTGCTTCTTTTCTGTCCTTCAAAAGGAGCAGGTTATGGTAGACAAGGTAGTGATTGCCCAAAATACCCTCTTCGGGTGGGTAATATGCGGCTCCCATTTGGCTGAAACTGATAGTCATTGCAATCTGTCCATTCAAGACCCAGAAGTAGAATTAAACAATACACTACAACTGTTTTGGAAAGCCGAGGAACTTCCTACTAAAAAGATTACTCCTACTAAGGATGAGCAAGAAGCGGAAGAATTTTTCAAAACAACTGTACTACGTAACGAAGCCGGAAGATATTCAGTTCGGCTTCCATTTAACTCTCAAAGTCATTTACTAGGGCATTCCTATAAGTATGCAGAAAACAGACTCCTCGCTATGGAGAAAAAATTTGCTAAGAATATTAGGCTTAGAAACGACTATCAGAACTTTATGTCCGAATACTTAGCTCAGGGACATATGGAAGTTGTTCCAGATGAGGACATAATTAAGGACAATACCAAGCTGTATTATTTACCGCACCATGCTGTGTTTAAAAACAATAGTCTTACAACGAAACTTCGCGTTGTTTTTGATGGATCGTGTAAGTCGAGCAGCGGAACTTCATTAAATGATTTGTTATTACCAGGTCAACCTCTACAACAGGACTTAAATGCAGTAATATTACGCTATAGATGTTTTAAATACTGCTTCTCTACTGATATAAAGCAAATGTTTCGGATGATAGAAGTTCAACAGTGTGATCGTGACTTCCAACGTATTTTGTGGCGTGAGTCTCCAGATCAGCCTATAAAGCACTTCCGACTAACTACAGTCACTTACGGAACGTCACCTGCCCCCTTCTTATCTATAAGAACTCTTCATCAGCTAAGTCAAGATGAAGGACATAGATTTCCTTTGGCGTCTAAAGCACTAATTGAAAACCTCTATGTTGACGACTGTATGTCAGGGGCAAATACCATTGATGAAGCAAAGGACCTTGTGTCACAGTTAAATGATCTGCTCATGGCTGGCGGTTTTATGTTGAGGAAATGGGCGGCTAGCTCCCCAGAAATAATTTCTAATATACCACAAGAACATAGAATTGACTCTGTAATTGAAGTACCGAATGAATTTCACATCTGTTTATTAGAAATATTTTGGAACCCCGTGACTGACTGCTTCCTTTTTAAGGTCTCTCAAGGAAACAGAGATTTAACTACAAAAAGAAAACTTTTATCAGAGATATCTAAAATCTTTGATCCCCTCGGCTGGGTTTCTCCTACCATTATAATGGCAAAAATAATGTTACAAAAACTATGGCTTTTAAAGATTGGATGGGATGATAGACTGCCTGTAGAACTTATTGATGAATCAACCGAGTTTTATAATCAACTTCCTCTATTGAACCAAATAAACATTCCACGAATTTTATTTACACAGGAGGAAGATGTGCAATTTCATGGCTTTTGCGATGCATCTTCTGCAGCGTATTCCGCTGTGATTTACTGTCGTAGAATATTATCTGATGGCTCTTCTTCTGTTAATATAGTTTTGGCTAAAACTAAAGTTGCACCGCTCAAAGAAGTATCCATTCCCAGGCTGGAATTATGTGGGGCATACTTACTTGCTGGAATATTTGAATCTCTCAAAACATCTATCGGAATCGGGGACGATTCAATCTATTGCTGGACGGACTCCAAAATAGTATTGGCCTGGCTGTCATCTCATCCTCGAAAATGGAAAACATACGTGAGTAATCGCACATCTTTCATATTAGAATCTCTCCCTCAAGCAAGGTGGCTACATGTTCCATCGAAAGACAACCCTGCAGACTGCGCTAGCCGAGGTATAACTCCATCTCTTCTTTTACAACACAATCTTTGGTGGACGGGCCCTTCTTGGTTATCATTGAGTCAAAACCATTGGCCAGACACAGAAGCTGCAACATACTCGACTCAACAAGAAGAACGTTCAAATGAACAGATGGCTCTTCAAGCTACAACGAAAACCATAGGAACAGTAGCTGACTTGAATGAAAGATTATCTAGATGGATTAGACTTTATCGAGTGATTGCTTACTGTTTTAGATTCTATTTCAACATAAGAAATAACAACTTTGACAAGTCACCCTTAAAAGTCTTTGAGCTTCAACTAGCAAAAAACGTTCTATACAAATTCTCTCAGGAAGAATCGTTCCCCGATGACCTTAAAAACCTTAGGAAAAATAATAATGTTCAAGCTAACAGTAAACTGAAGCGGCTAGCTCCGTATATAGATGCCTATGGGATTCTTAGAGTCGGTGGACGGCTTGAATATTTAGAAACCGACTTTGACAGTAAACACCAAATAATACTACATAAAGATCATAGTCTCACAAAAAAAATCGTAACGGACTTTCATTTAGACCATCACCACACTGGCGTCACTACACTAATTGCCACCCTTCGACTTACATATTGGATAATCGGACTTCGTGACCTTGCAAAATCTGTAGTGTATCGCTGTACTACCTGTCATCGATACAGCAAAAAAACTAGTAGTCAACTAATGGGCAACATTCCAAAATACCGACTTCATGGTATTTATCCATTTTACGATACCGGCTGCGACTACGCAGGTCCTTTTTTACTAAAGCAACACAATGGCAGAAGAGCTCCAATAATTAAAGTCTACATTGCTCTATTTATCTGTCTCACTACAAAGGCTTTACATTTAGAACTCGTCAGTGATCTTAGTAGTGATTGCTTTTTAGCTGCCCTTAAACGTTTTGTGGCTAGACGAGGATTATGTGCTCATATCCGAAGCGATAATGGGACAAATTTTGTCGGAGCTGCTCGACAGCTCGGCGAATTACATCGACTTTTTGCTTCTCATAATGATCATATGTTAATATCTGATTTTTTATCTTCAAAGGGTATCCAATGGCATTTCATTCCCCCGGGTGCTCCCCATTTTGGTGGCGCATGGGAGTCTGGTGTAAAGAGGGTCAAATTCCATCTGAGTCGAGCTATTGGACAAACTAAACTCAATTTCGAAGAGATGACAACACTTCTCGCACAAATCGAATCCATACTTAACTCTCGCCCTCTCTGCGCATTATCCGACACTGATGATGCCAGCTGTTTAACTCCTGGTCACTTCTTGACTGGGCGACCTCTAGTATCTATTCCGGAACCTGATGTTACAAACGTTAAGTTGTCTTTACTGGCACGATGGAAACTGGTACAACAGCTTACCCAGGGCTTTTGGTCAAAATGGTCTTCGGAATACATTTCCTCTCTACAACCAAGACAGAAGTGGAATCAAATAAAGCCAAATATCAAGATTGACGACATCGTTCTTCTTAAAGAAGATAATAATCCTCCTGCTTACTGGAAGATTGGTAGAGTAACTGCAACCTATGCTGGTGGCGATGGATTAGTACGAGTCGCAACAGTTCGCACTAAAACAGGAATATTCAAGAGGCCTGTAACGAAACTCAGCAGATTACCACTGAATGATTGAATATAATTCAAGGCTGGCGGAATGTTCAAGATTATTACATTTAATATTCCTTACTATTACTATTTTTTAATACTAAATTATCATTTATAAATTATTGCAACACGGCAACACTTTTTGTTCAGTTTATGTAATTTAAATTCTTATATATCTACATTGTCATAAATACATAAGGCGCATCACGCCACACAAAACTGTTCTTTTTAAGAAACTCAGACTATTTGTATGTATGCACTTATGCATTTACACTGCTCAAAGCAGAGACAAAAAAAAACTTAACTGTTCAACTTTGTGTGTTTAGTCGATCCTAGCTGATTATGTTTATTTTAAAAGCATTCGCAAATTAAAGTTCAATGAATACAGTCCACTTGTTTGTTTTAAGGAAGAACCTTTCGCTTTCTTTTGTTTTTTCATGTTTTATCTGAAAACAGTAGGTAAAGTAGTATTTAAATGAATTCAGACGACAATAGGAAGTGAATCAAACGTTCGTTTACCCGTTTAGCAGAATATAACTGAAAATCAAAAATAATCTATTCAAGATTTCAAAAAATACGAGTATAGTATAAATCATTTGCCTAAATGAGGCAATTCGGCTTGTTAATGAATCCTCTGAGGTGAAAGTGTGCCTCGTTGCTGAAGATGATTTTCTTTGTAAAGTCACCATTCACTTCTGTCTGTTCAACCAACCATTGGGCGTATTGACGACGCTTGAAATGGTCAGTAGGCTTCAGCTCTTGTGTCAATTGAAGCTTGTAAGCGTGTAAATTCAAATCCTTATTCCAAAATCGCATCAGTGATTTTCTCGAGATGTTCAATTGTTGGGCACGACGACGAGTCGAGTTTGACGGCTCTTCTGCCACACTATCGCGGGTAACAGCAATGTTTTCCGCAGAACGAACAGGTGTTTTCACATTTCCTACAGACCCGGTTTGCTGAAATTTGTGCACAATTCTACCGATTGTGGACACATTTGGTCGATTGTGCTGACCAAAAAAATCACGAAGTGCATGAAATGCATTTTGATTTGATTTGGAATGTTTGGATGGGTTCAGCATTTGTTTTCCTTGGACAGCCCCATAGCTAGATACCCTACGTATACAAACAGGTGCTGAAAGCTGAACCCCGTGCTTGTATAACATTATTTTGTTCTGGATAGATAGGCCGGAGTTCTGCCCTAGTAACCAGTTCATTTTTCTGTACTTTAAGTTTAGTTCTTCTCTTTTCTTTTTGATGTGCTCTTTCCATTTTCGTTTTGCATCCAAAGTCATTCCAAGGTATTTGGCAGTATTGGTGTAAGGTACAGCTTTACCGTTGATAAAACTTTTTAGTTGAAAAACATTATTTAGGTTTTTTGTTTTTAAGTTTACAAGCGTCGATTTTGTTTCGTTTAATTTGATACGCCATAGTTGCATCCAATCTCTTACTTTATCGACTGCATTTTGCAGTTTTTCTGTAAAGGATCCAATATCGCAGTATCATCAACAAATGTTGCCATCCTAGTATATTATAATTTTATTATAACTTGAAATTGTTTGAAGGCTATTAAATGCATTTATTTCGAAATCTGAGCAGTTATATGTGATATAAATTTTAAAACTGATATCCGATAGTTTTAATATAGGTAGGGTAGGTAAAGTAGTATTTAACAGAATTCAGACGACAAGAGGAAGTGAATCAAACGTTTGTCCATCTGTTTTGTAGAATAGGGATGAATATGAAAAATAAAATTTTTTTTGTTGAAGAATCTTGTTCATCGTCTGCTATGTTGGTAACTTAATGTTTCGACAGGGCTGGCTGTCTTCTTCAGATGATTCTTTATTGAAACAATAAATCACAACACAGTTTACAAAATTTGTTTAAAAAGAAAAACAAAATTATTGAATTAAAAAAGAACTAACATTTAAAATCAAATATCATATAATAAAACGGCGAACATGTCTTTTGTGGTACACTTTTCGCGGCCCACAAAAACCAAAGGGGCATAAATTACATATTAAACGAAAGCATTTTTTGCATAGATGTGCAGAATGCCACAATTATTAAATATACTACACAGAAATTATCTAAAACATTAAATAAAAATTTCAAAAAAATGCCCGGAAAACAAAAACAAAAACGATTAGAAATGTCAAATCGACTGACACACAAAATGTCAAATCCAGAATATGAAAAATGAAAGCATTCAGCAAAAACACAAAGCCAGAACCCGAAACATTAAGGTGGATTCACATTACACAAATCCGCCAACACGATAAAAGTTGATGAACATGTTGTTGAATGTGAACCCCCTAAGTGAAGAAATATGATCAATATTAATATTAAGAATGTGTTTTTTAGTAGTTGAGCTCTTACAATAATATTTTGAAACATTAAGCGTTAAGAAAAAGAAATACACACATACAACAGCCACATCCTGTTGCTGAAAAGAGCGTATAATTTACACCATACAATTTCAGTTCAGACATCTATCGGTGATTTTCTGAAAAAATGTATTCCATGTAATAGTGTTTTTTAAAAGTGAAAAAGTAAAAAGGTAGAACCATTTAACTACAATTGGCAATTTTTGCAAAAAGTACAATAAGTGAAAAAATGAATAAGAATACACACATACACTAGCGAAACCTGTTGCTTTTAGTTTGGTGACATCTATCGGTCATTTTCTGAAGCAATTTATTCAATGAATTAGTAAGTGCGTTTTATTATTCACAAATCTATCTGGATCCGGATCTGGATCATCCCTTGAAAATAAAACGGTACGGATCTTAGTGACAGCAGTGTTATAAGCCCGTCTCTTTTTATCCTTGGGCTTGTAAATTTTAAATTATTTCTTGTCTTTTTTCTTTACACTGTAGTTTGCACTACCTTACCATAAAAAGCCATCTACTCGCCAGTGTAATAACTAATTTTTGGATCTTTGAAATAGATCCCGATAGAAAACAGGATCCCAAATTGTTTTTGTAATACATGTTAAAACTTAATCCAGATCCGGATCCAGATAGATTTGTGAATAATAAAACGCACCTAGTGTTTTCAAAAAGTGAAATATTTACTTTTTGGTTTTTTGAGATGGGAGATAAAATTTTAAATTAAGTTGGAAAAGGAGAGCAGATTTTTTTTAACATTTTCACTTTTCAAGTTCATTGCAGTTATGGCTTTACAATAATAGGGGTATTCATGCAAAAGTCTAAGCTCTGCTTATTTGTATAAGTCAATTATTTTCAAAACTTATTTACATTTGTCTGCATTTGAATTTTAAATATTTTCTAAAAAAGAAAATACAAAATACTCGAAATGTATTTGTCAGGGAAAGAGAGAAGATAGAAAATGCAGACGTGAGACGTCGCGTCGTCAAAAATGCGAACGAACATGACTTCCGATACAAATTTAAATCTCCATGGCTGAATGCGTTCCATGGGCTCAAACCTACCTCATTTTCGGAACACATGGAAGTGTTATGTCATTTTTTGTTGACAATAAACAGCTGTCCGATCGATGTGCAAACAAAAAAAGTTTTGCAAAAGTAAATTGAATTTATGTTTTTGAAGTTAGCTATATTTCCCTAGGCGCGTTATGAAAAAATGATGAGAGTGAAATTTGAAAAAAAAAATTCACATCTATGTAACACAAAATCCACAGGTTGACGTCACTGCAACGACGTTGGTTCGAGTCACAATAGAATGATAAATATTTTTTTTATTGACGCGGTATGGGGGTAGCCATTGTTAGTAAAAATTTGAGTGATCACTAATTCATTTTTTGAGTGAAACTTATGGTCTTCTTTAACCAAATTAGTCGCAGTATTGTTTAAAATGTGTTTAGCCAGGTTGAATCAAAAATTGACTAGTCTACCTGATTATGTTTCTTTTTGGTGTTGGTACCATTCTAAGGTAAAGTGGTCTTGTTCACGATGAATTTTGACATCCAAAAAAATCTATCGCGTTATGCTTTAATATCTCCACGGTAAACTTCATTTTTTGGTTGAAATTGTTCAGGATCGTATTTTCCTTAAACTTGAGACAAATCATTTATATGTAATTGTCTAGAAGAGAAGCTCAAGGTAAGTAATCTAAAACGAGTAGCAGTATTTTCAGATTTCTGTTAATTATAAGACATAAATCTGTGTAGTTTTTAGGTTTTGACTAATTATAAATAAATCTTTCAGGGCCATTTGCTGAAACGAAACTTAAATATTTATGTTCAGCCTAAGCCCTTATGTTCTACTTTTTTCCTTACGTAAACTGTCACATAACAAGAGTTTATGTGGAACATAAGCATCAGCAAATAGGCCTTAGCATTTTGTTGAATTTTAAAGAAATTACTCTGTTTCTTTTTTTAGCTAAGAGTGTTCCGAGCTTCGAATATGTTATTCTATTTTCTTTCTGAGCATGTTTTGAGAGTGTTCAAGTGCGCTCTATCAGCTCAGAACAAAATAACTGAGCAAACAGAGTTAAATGCAAGCATTTGACATGTGGAAATTGAAAAAAAAAATGGTGACATCTACAGTCTTGGCCATAAGTATTAGGCCCTATATTTTCCCTCTATTCTCTTGGAAAATGAATTGTTCGTGTTGTGCCGTGCAAAATGACTAAGATCGGTTTCGGAAGACTGGATCCCATCTAAATCGTACAAAATCCTGCAGGAAAAAAGTAATAACGGTAAGAGAAGATCGGTTTTTAATACGAACCTCTATAAAAAAAACGTGAAAAAAACATCAAATGAGCTAGTTGCTGACATAACACAACGTTGTGGGAAACATATTTCGGCTAGAACCGTTAGGAGACTCGGAGAAGTTGGATTGAAAGGTTGCAAGGCGAGGAAAAAGCCATGGCTCTCAGAAAAAAGCAGAAAGTTGCGGCTAGAATCGGCAAAAAAATACCAAAACCTTACTGAAGAAGATTGGAGTAACGTTTTGAGGTCAGATGAATCAAATTTTGAAGTAAGCATTATAATGAAGCCCCGAACTCGGGAACTTTAAAAACTGTTTTAAATTGCCATCCACTTAGTTATTTTGAGCTTTTGAAAAAGGTTATTTTTTTTTATTTTTGCAGGTGTTTGGAAACCCTGGTATAATCTTTGTGAGGCGGCGAGTTGGTGAGGAATACAACCCAGAATGTGTAGTTCCAACCGGTAAACACGGAGGAGGAAGCGTTATGATCTGGGGTTGCATGGCTGCGGACGGCGTGAGCAAAATGGTCATTTGTAAGGGTCGCATGGACTCAAAAAATACATTAATTTGATGGAAAACACGCTGATGCCATCCTTCCAGCATATTTTTGGTGATACAAATATGCGGGGCGTGTTGTTCCAGCAGGACAATGCACCCTGTGTCCCTGTCACAAGTCCGCCCTCTCAGTGAAGTGGTTTGCTGAAAATTCCATTGACCTGCTTCCATGGCCTGCCCAGTCCCCAGATCTGAACCCAATTGAGCATCTATCGGAAATTTTAAAGCGAAAAGTCCGACAATACCCAACCACATCAAAAAAAATGCTCAAAAAGGTTCTTAAGCAAGAATGGCTCAAATTAAGTTCTGACGAATGCCGCAAGCACGTAAGCTCTATGTCTAAACGAATAGCAGCAGTCATAAAAGCGAAGGGTGGCCATACAAAATATTAAATTTTCTTTAATAAAAAAATTTTTACAACATTTCTGCATACTTGTTTTTTTTTTAATTTTACTTGGTTTTAAAATTATGGCATCTTTTTGGGGGTGCCTAATACATTTGGCCAAGACTGTAAGTGTTCAGATGTGTTTCAAAAACAATTCAGAGCGCTCAGAGCACGCTTGGTTTAGAGGATGTTCAGAACATGCTCGGACTCTGTTTAGACCTCTATTCTGAACTAAAAAAGAAAAACGCTCATTATACCTCAAAAAATGTATGAAATGTAAGGAATTAGGAATTACAAGTTAAAGTACTACACATGTTCGGAGTAAAGTTTTCGATACAAACCCAAAACTCTATTAACGATAAAACTGGAGGATTCACCCTTTGAAACTGGAAACATTTTTTTGACACCTTTAATTTTGATTGCAAAGTGGAATAGCATTTGCAGTTACTCTATGCCTATATAGTCACCCGTCTTGTGAAAAATAAAACATACCATGACACTTAAATTAAGTAAAAGTAGGAAACCGAAATATGTGTCGATTTGCAAAACGATCTATCTGAATAAGTGTTTTAAAAATTATTGATGGACAATGGCAATTGCAAAATCCCAGTTGACATTTCGACTGCATTACTTTATATATAGATTTTCGTGAGTTCCCACAGGCAAAAACCGAATTGATCGATCTAAGTGATCTCACAAATAGTGATATCCATATATAAGTAGCCTAACAAGCCTTATAAGGAGCTTAAATAGGTTTTAAAAGTATAAAAAAGATTTCATAGGTCATTATGGTATCACAACAGGCCATTATTTGGTCTAAGTGAGTTGGTTTTCCGCCGACAGCCACTTCAACTAAAATTTACCGAAATTAAGCATTTTAATACTAAATTTAATTTAATTAGTTAAAATTTTTATGAATAGGGTTGTTAAATGTTGAAATTCAATTATCAATTGATTGGCAATCGTATGGGGTTTATAACGATGACACATATGTGCACGGCAATACAACAAACACATTTCTTATACTCGTGTCTATGAAACAAAATCTTAGGCAGTGCAATCACCTATTTAAAATTAGTAAACAAAAGGAACATATTAGTAAAATATAATTTGAAATTTCAAAGTAGCAATTCAATTCAATTTTTGTTTTATTGAACATACTATTTACAATTTGGCTTACAACTAATAAGATACTACATATGTATGAAAGTTTACATTTGTTGGCTCATAGGGGGCCTAACTATATACAGTGACTTAAGTTTAATTATTTTTATATAAAATTTACATGACGAAAAAAAAAAAAAATTAAATTTAAAATGTCGGTTGTATTGTCCTCAGGGTGTTCATTCCTGGTTGTCAGTGGACAATTTCAAAGTAGCTTATGTTTTGATTTCGTCTTACTTTTGTCCTAATCTGTTCGACAGAGGTAGTATTTTTCTTTAAAATTTTGTATTTTCTAATTGACATGTTTCACTATTGTTAGCTACCCCTGACAGACATAGTGGACACATCAACACAATGGAAAGTCACACATTGAAAACGTTAAAAAAAAATGACACAATAGCAAAAAAAATAAATTAAAGCAATTTTTGTTCGCGCACTAAAGCTCTCTGAGTCGGTGTATTTGAAAGGCATAGACTTTAAGTCGTTCCAATGACGTCAGGCCGACATTAAAAATGTACGCCTTTCAAGATGATCACAGTTGGATTCCTAATATGCGTTTCGAACAGTCAATTTGTAAAAAGATGTACATACTTACTCACGAAATAAATTTAGTAAAATAAGATTGAGGCTGATGTAGTTTCCTGTATGGATGCACAATTTGTTCTTAAAGTGTTTTGTATTTAAAACTGATAATACGAGTATATTCTTCAATTAAGATGTTGTTAGTTATTTATCAATTGAATCGATTTCATTGAAACTAGTTACCTATGGTAAATAAATAGTAAAATAAAATAAATAAAATAGGAAATAAAAAAATTTTAAGTAAAAGGAAAATAAATCCTTCAAATAAAAATTAATTAAACCAAATTCTAGAAACTTGATACATAATATCTTGTTCTGAATCTTTAGTAAATTAGTCCAGAAAATTTGAAGAAAAAGTATGACAAACAGAATGTGATTTTTAAAATGCAGGTTGAAATTACATAATGTTATTTTGTTTGTAAATCGGATCAATCAATTGGTATCGTATATAGTTAGTATATTTATAGAGTTAATCTGTTCATAGCTAGAAATATGGAGAAAACATACAATTTTTAGAGTGTTATAGAGTATTTCTCTAAAGCAATTGAAAAATGGTAATTATGTTATCTTATAGATTAATTCGTCATCTTTCTTTAATTAAAATTTGACTATTTATTGTAGAGAAAATTATTTTTAAGCGTTTACGAAGTGCTTCGTTTCATGTGTTAGTCGGAAACCCTTGCCTTTTTCTAGGTGTCTGAATTTAATCGAATTGCCCTTAAAAAATTCACAGTGTATTGCGTCTTAGAAGGGTTCGACAGCATCTAATTGATGAGCCAACTGTCGTTTCTTGGCTAAACACACTTTGGAGTTGAGGTCACTTACTTCAGCTATCAATTTAATTAAGTTCAATCACTTCATTAAAACAGAAATAATTTTGTTATTTCCTTCATCTTCGTTGATTACCTTTTTCGGTTCATTTTCCATTCAATAGGCCCCATTACTATGAATCATTTTATACTACCTACTCTCTACGCTCATGAGTTTTTCTTATTTCAAATTTTAACCTCAGTATTTGACAGCAAAACTGATGTATCGTATTTATATTTCGAAAATGTTGAGATTTCTGAGATCTCGGAAGTGTATATGTATTAACCAAAACTAAAAAAAAAACTAAAACCTCGTGAATATTTCCTATATTTGTCAACTGAATTGCAAATGTCTGAAACTAATTGTGATTCAATTTATAAGTATACGAATCCAAAATGTGAAAACTTACCAATCCCTAGTATTGAATAGAACAATAAAATTTTAATGACAAACTGCCTGGAACAAAATTGAGTAAGCAATTTTGAACTTCTAAATCGTTGAAAGTTATTGTTAATTTAAATACAGATTTTGCATTTTTTCTGTTATTAATATGTATATTTACTTTGTTGTTAAAGAATGTAATATTTTATATACAGGTGTAGATATTAAGTCCAAAATATTATCTTGGCATTTTTTCCAATATTTTTTACATTGCGAGTGTTGGCCATCAAATTCTGCTTTATAGTAAACGTTTGGTAGCTTTTCATCTTTTGAGGAACTTGGCCTGTAACAATAAAAAAATAGATTACATTTTTAAATAGAAAAACCGTGTTGGAAATACCTTTAGCATAAATAAACCTTTTTTTACATATAAAACATGCATTTGTATGTACAATTTTCCTTTACCTTTTTTTAAAAAAAAAAAGTGAGAAAAATCACTAAGGCCTTTAATATAATAACATAATCGAAACATTGTAATTCCTGTTGGACCGGAATTCGAAACTTAAAATTAAATTACATTTTTTTAAACGATGTCGGTTTTGACAAATTTAATACCTTTTTTTTAAAAAACTGAAGAAACATTTTTTAAAGTAAAAATCAGTTTTGAGTGTTAAGCCTAGTACTCAGTTCAAGTGAAAATGAAAATTTCATATAAAAGTGACTGCTGGTTCACTGGCATGAAATCCGCCACGAGAGGTAAGTACTAAAATGTGGATTGGAAAAACAAATATGTTCCACAACTTTTTCCACGTTATGATTTTCATTTCTCAATGTACAACCATCAGGAAAAAGTTTAAGGCAACGTGGAAAACTGTGACATTTGTCAGTTGATTCGAATATTTTGTTTCAAAACAAAAAATTGAAAATTTATAAACAGAAAGAACGAATCAGTTTAAAAATAATTGTTTTTTTTTTTTCATTCAAAGTGAGTATCAAAAATTCACGTGGAAAAGTTTATTCTATTTTCATTTTTATTCTCCGCGTGTAATTTGGAACGTATTTATTTTTCATTTCACGCTAGGTGAGTACTAGGCTTTAAGGATTTTTCTCGAGATTCTCTTTCAAGGATTTAAGTCAAAATTTTTTTTTCTTAAAAATAGAACTATTAGTAGACAATGTTTAAGTACAAAAATTTAAAATTAAAAAAAAAGCAAAAAAACTACTTTTAAGTCTCAAAAAACAGCCCTCAATCGAAAACCGTTATGATTAGGTATGTATTTTGAATCAAACATATTTCAGAAAATAAAACTGTTGTTCTCAGGAGAGGATCAGTAAGATCAAGTAAACGTTCAATGCTGTACAGACCAGGTGTTAGTGACTTACTTCAACTTTCTATTAGTTCTTAATAGACTTATTCCATTAAAGCTCGTTTTTTTTTTAAATTACGATATTTGCAGGATTTCTGAAAAGTTTAACTATAGAAACTTTCAAATATAGCAGATTGAACTTTCGATGTTTGTGGAAAACCATTTTTTAACTACGAGTTCTTAATGATTATAAAATTAATTTTATTAATTTTATGTTTTAATTGATATTGAAGTTTTAACATACGCAAATATAATGTGTATTACAGATCCTAGGAAGCCATTAACCTCTCCAATCCCTGAAGCATTTATCTCGCAGATCAGCCGCAGCAAGCAACTTCGGCCATTGTAACCATACCTATAGAAAAAGTAAATACAAAAGTTAAAGCCGAAAGTATTAAGTGAGAGATTTTATATAAAATTTGTTTAAAAGAAAACATTTCAAGTGAACTAAATTAATAAAAACGGAATGAAATATACGAGGTCGCAAGTGCTTGATCTTATGTGCAAAGTCGAAGATATACAGTACCTACAAGTATACACACATGATTCTTATCAAAATCTGTTTGGAGATATGTAAATAAAAAATAATTTAATATTTAAAACATATCTCGAAAACAAGCTTTTGAAATGTTGTCCTTTAATGTATTTTATTAAATACTCAAAAATGGCATACTAAACATTTTTTCATTTTTACTTGCGACTTATAGGTACTATAAGGCAAGTTATGGATTCGTAAAAAAAATTGAACTCGAGATTTTGATCAAAGTTGACATTACGATGATAGCGAAGACTAAAAAAGTGGGTCTGGCAATTCTGTCTGTCTGTCTGTCGCTTCGACTACAGCCTAAACGGCTCGGCCGATTTTCTTTAAACTTGGTAGATATGGGTTTTGATTTTTTACCCCACACGTTTTTTTCTTTTTTTTTTAAGACCAAAAATAACGGTACCTGCCATACGAATTTTTTTCGAAATTTTATAAATATTTTTTTTTTCTCAAAAACTGCTGGACAAATTTAAAAACTAAAAACACAAATCTAGGTAATGCTTGAACAAACTTTTCCGAAAAATGGTTATTGAGGGTACCCCCCCTGGAACCATTTTTTTTTTGTTTTTGATTTTCTCAAAAACGGTACCACCGATTTTGATCATTTTTTTTTTTGCGAATGCTCTTCAAAAATTTAAATAGAATTGTTCATTCAAATTTTCAAAAAAAAGTTTCTTCATATAATCTACAAGATGTGAGAAAAAAAATTCATTTTACCTAAAAATAAAGGTACCCACCATACAAATGTTAAAAAATTTAAAAAAATGGTTTTCAACAATCGTATTTTTCTCGAAAACGGCACCTAGAATTTTTTTTAAATTTTTTTCTTACAATTAATTTTTATCATCTTTAATTTAATAAAACAAATTTTGAAATTAAGATATTACAGCTTGTACCTACCATAGAACCATTTTTTTCGAATTTTGAATTTCTCATTATCCACATAACGGTTCTTAATGAAATTTTTTATAGAGAAGCTTCTAAAAAGTCTAAAACACATTGCATTTCAAAACTTTAAAATAAATATTTTTTGAATTTTTGAAAACAAAATCTATTTTTTTCTTTTTTTGAAAATTCGATATCTCAGAAACGGCTGAATATTTTATTTTTAAATTTAATTTTTATTAGAACAATAATAAAAACTTTAAATTGGCGTACCAAAATTTTTTCTTAAAAATCTTTTAAGAACTTTGTATATAAAAGCTTTTTTTAAGAAACCACTAAAACGACTTATAATTTTTGTTCTTGCATAAATTCATATTTGCATAGCATTCTGTTTTCGTCTCTTACTATTAAAAGTATTTAAAAAATTAATTTGATCCTTATGAACAGTTTTCTCTAATAACTTTCTTTTTTAAAATTCCTAGTTTATTACATAGGAGCAAGTTCGTTCGACCCAGTCGTGCATTTTATTTTTATTATTTTATTAATCTATATGTAAATAAAAATAGATTTTTGAAAGAAAGCTGAAAGATCATCACTTCAAAACGACTCGACCAATTTGCGAGACATATTTTCTGTTGGGTTTGTAACAATGTGTATGAAAGTAAATTTTAAGAAAATCTAGCTGGAAATTTTTAAATTCGGTAAAACTGAGCGTTCTCTTTTCTTGGATTACAATTTTCTTTGTATTTTTTGGCTAATGAGCTTGGTAATTCATTCCAGTACAAAATTGAGACGGTAAAAAAAAATTTTTACAACTATTCGAATAAAGTATAAAAGTATCCAATAACTTTTATGCACTATGCACGTTTTGTGTTACAGGTCGGTGTTTTTTTCAATAACTTTTAAAAGAAACACAATTTTAAAATTTGTATTTGATTAAATGGCTATATGGAATTTAACACTATGTATGAAATATGATGTTGGTGAAGTGACCGCCTCTGGCAGTGCTCTTTAGAGCATTTTTGCATAACAATTTTATAAAAGAGGCTGGGTGCGACCCACACTGATAACTTCCCATTGTGGTAAGAAAACCTTGAGTAGAATTTTACATCTTTTTCATGGACAAAAAGATAAAAACATATTGTGACGTTTTCTTCAATTTTACCATAGCTATTAATGGAATTTGAATATGTGGGACTTGGGTACAACTGAACAACCTTATATATATACGTATGCACAGTACATGCATTCTTCTAAAAACTAAGTTGATAATAAAATTATAAAATTATGTATTACTAGCGTAAAATACCCGGCGTTGCCGGGTTCTTGCGGAGAAAATTTCTTTCGCACAGAAATTTAATTTATTTGAATCAAGCTAATTAATATCTAGCGTACAAAAAATATTACTTAGAATTAAGAATTTATAAATTATACAATATTATAGAACATTTTTTTAAAACTATAATTTGAGACATCACAAAAATTTATTAATAAATTATGATTGACGTTATACAAATTAAACATTGTATTCAATGGTGAATTCTGCTCATAGTTGGTACGATAGTGTTTTATGTAAATTGGGTCACGAAAACCTCTTAGATTTCGATTTGGAACATTAAAATTAACACGACACAAAAGGTTTAAAGCATCGATATTACCATCAATAAGATTAACAATAAAAATAAAACATAAATAAGAAAGTCCTATGTAATAACAACTAATTATCCTAGAAAGTTTATTTCCGATACTAACAAATTCTGAGAGAATCTCTAGAGCATCATTCACCTACCCTAAGTTTAGTAAACGGGAAATATTCCGAGGAAAATTTATTCGCGAAAGCCCTTTACAGTTACATGATTTATCAAACCACAAATTGTTGGGGTAGATTTTTGCATATTTCATCCAAAATGAATATTTTTGCATACCATGCACACGTAGAATAGGTGAACTAAACATATTTAGTATTGATTACTATTTGTAAACATTGAAAAAGAATAAATTTATTGAAGCATTATGCACCATTAACATATGTATGTTAAGCGCTTCAAACTTTTTTTTAGAGCATACTTTTATTTGCCGTAGTTATCACTATCTGTTGTTTCTTCATTTTGGGCTTCTTTAGTCACTTTATTTTAATTTATGTTTTTCATTTTCATAAAATTGATTGAAAAAAGTACTTGCCTTCAGATTCTAAATCGATTTTAATAATATTTCTGAAAAGACTCCGTAATTATCGAAGAATTCCATTTTTGTTTCGTTCAAAAAAAAATGTTGTCTCTACATTTAAAATGAAATTGCTTGAAACCACTAATACTTTCAAGAAATATGCATTTGGAATAACTTTATTTTTGCTGTCGATTTCATTTTTTTTAATATACATACATACCTAAGCATGCGATTTTAAATTATTGGCCATTAAATACTTTAAAAATGTATTTTATTAACTTCGTTAAGTAATTAATTTTTAAATAATTTTTAAATTAATTTTTATTGAAGCATAATTATGTTCTTGTTCATATGTATGTATTTAATTAATAACATATTTTATTAAAACTAATATTTCAAAGCATATTTTTGCCCTAGTCATTACTATCTGTTTCGTCGGTTATTACTTCATTTTTATTATTTTTTTCATTTTCATCGTTTTTAAAGGACGAATGCCAGTCAAATTCAAAGAAAATAGAGCAAACAAAATGTAAGCAAAGAGTAAAAGAAAATGATAAAAAATTCACAACAATCAGTTTCTGTCTATTTTCTGTTTAATATAATCATATGCAACTGCGCGCACATTCAACTAAATATTTGAGTTGTTTTTTAGCTAGTTTTTTCCTTCATATGTTCTTGATTGCATGGGAAGTGTTACACAATTCACATATTTCGGGTGAAACAAAACATTTTTTTCAACCAAAGAGGAAAATAGTACTACTTGAAGATACCCTGTTAAGATATCATAAAGACGTTTTAGTGAAAACGTCCACAGAATATCTTCAAGATGTATTCGAAAGATTAAAATGAAAAACTCTTTCAGCATTTTAAAATACTCCTTTTAAAAAGGTTTTATAGAGAGGGTATATAGAGAGTCAATATAATGACATTTGTCATGAATATCTTTAAGATGTTTAAAAGATGTTTTATTAATAGTATAACAGAAAGAACACTTTTAAAGAGTGAATTAGGAGATTATAAGGTGAAATGGTATTAAAAAGATTGAACTAATAGCTTGTTAAGACCTGATGCATTTATTGAAGTACTCTCCAAGAGTTTATGTGTTGCTTGGGTATGTTATCGGGTTTTACCAACGATAAAAAATAAACATTATCACCCCTATTACAGAATTCGGCGAATGAGCTAAAGTGACAATTTCAATTCATTTCCAAACTTTTGCTATTACTGAATCCGACGAATGAAAGTTGAACGAATGTCGGTAACAATCCCTGCACCACTGACATTTTGTTCAACTTATATGGTATTACAGATTTCGCAATCCATTCGCACTCCATACAATTTCTATCATTTTACATTCGCACCAATTTCGAGACGAATCTGAAGTGAATTTTTGATTAAACGAAAATAAACAATGGAGAGTACAAAAATTTAAGTCAAAAGCTTATGATACTGAATGCTAAAGTGTTTGTTTAACAAATTTTAATAAAAAACGCACAAATAGCAACGCAACCAGAGAGCAAGAAATCTAAAAAAAAAAAAAAAAAAAGAGCACACGGTTGGTTTTGAACCGTCCCCCATCTTCGTACTAACCACTCTCAACGATGCTTGATTTCGTTGATCGAAAACGATACTATTATCACAGCCTAGGCCAGTTGAATAAATGTTTGTTGCTGACAGTGTCGATACGAAAGTTCATAAATGATAAGGTAATTTTAGAAATCGACAATGTAGTTCATCCGACGAATGCAAATAGTTGCACATGTGTAAGTAGCTACATCTGTCCGAATTGAAACAAATACATGCTGAACTGAAATGGAACAAAAATAAACGGTTCAAGCCTAAACTGAAATGAAACAACTATTCACTTTTCTGTTTTCCTTCACCAAATTTAAGGATCTGATTACACGACTCATTTTTTGCGGCCATATGGTTGTTCAAGTAACTGACTTTATCGATATTGCGAAATTTTGATGCACAAAAAGGTGTGCTCAATGTGTAAACTTGTGCTTTTTTGATATTTAAAAATTTTGATCGCAGAAAATCGTGCGCAAAAGCTTGCATATATAAATGCTGTCTTTCTAAGCATCGATGAATTTATCACTTGAATATGAATGTTAAAACATAATTTCTGCAAAAATTAACATCATACAAAATTGACGAAATTAATATTGCAAAGCATTTTATATGTAAACTAAAATCCGCAGGTTTTTTGAACAAAGTTTGTATGCACACAAAGTCGTGTGAAATGTGTTAACAGAAATCCGTGGCTTTATCGAACATCGATGTTGAAAAATTTTGATGCACAAAAAGTCGTGTACAATGTGTCAACTAAGATCTGTGCTTTTTCGATTTGGCAAAATTTTGAACGTAGAAAATCGTGCGCAAAAACTTGCATATATAAATGCTGTCTTTCTAAGCATCGATGAATTTATTACTTGAATATAAATGTTAGGATAGTCGCGCACTGGCAACTGTGATCGAAATCAAATAGTTTAATCACCAGTTGAAAGAGAACCGCGCACTGGCAACTCTTTACTCACGCTCACACTCTTGTCTCTCTTGCTCTTATAGAAAACAGCTCAACTGTTAAACTAAAAATTGAATGTGCGCGCCTGGCCTTAAAACATAATTTCTGCAAAAATTAACATCATACAAAATTGACGAAAGTAATATTGCAAAGCATTTTATGTGTAAACTAAAATCCGCAGGTTTTTTGAACAAAGTTTGTATGCACACAAAGTCGTGTGAAATGTGTTAACAGAAGTCCGTGGCTTTACCGAACATCGATGTTGCAAAATTTTGATGCACAGAAAGTCGTGTTCAATGTGTCAACTAAGATCTGTGCTCTTTCGATTTGAAAAAATTTTCAACGTAGAAAATCGTGCGCAAAAACTTGCATATGTAAAAGCTGTTTTTCTGAGAATCGATGATTTTATGACTTGAATATGAATTTTAAAACATAATTTCTGCAAAAATTGACGAAAGCAATATTGCAAGGCATTTCTTCTTAAATCCACACGTTTCTTTAACGTATTTTTTTGCACACAAAGTCGTGTGGAATGTGTTAACAGAAATCCGTGACTTTATCTAACAACGATTTTGCGAACTGTTGATGCACAGAGAGTTAAAACTAAAATCCGTGCCTTTTTTAAATATTGATAGATACTACAAAATTTATATGCACGAAAAAATCATGCGCTAGAACTTGCGTGTATCCATGGCCGTGTAAACAGTTTCTTACTCCAATAGCCCAAGTAGGTGTTCAGCCTCAAAATATATAGAGGAATAAAATGAAATGAAATGCGGAATAGTTGGAAATGGCAGACAGTTCTCAATCTGCTGCTTTCAATTTTCTATTTTGGAAATATTTTTTGGAGGTAAGTGAAAGTAATTTAAATTTTAATATATTATTTATTAGTTTTTTCATTTTCAGATGGCCCTATGTTACTATCGACATACAAAGGTAAGTAAATAAAATGTTTATAAAGTAAAACTTTTGTTTGTTTGTCTACTATTGGAGTATTTACAAACAAACTGACAAACAAACAAAAGTCTTACTTTATATAATAGTATAGATATTATACAGGGTGATTGGCATAAGGTGTGACAAAAAGCTAGGGCGTGTGGGTTGGACTTAGACAAGAAAAAAATCGTATGGGAGGGTTGGTCTATTTCCCCCCGTTTAGGCGGGAGGGGCAATTTAAGAAAAAAATCACTTAAAACAGAAAAAAAATTATTAAAAAATAACGGTGATACCTACAGAGTAATGCTATAGTATTTTGAAAAGCTAAAAATACATTCTTTAATTTTGTTTTTAAATAAAGTTGTTCGAGTGAATTGTTTTTGAAAAATTAATTTTCAAAATTAAAATTTTGAAAAAAAAATGAATTTTTTTTTTTTAAACAATTTTTTTTCAAAATTTTACGTAAATAAGTTTTACTTTTTTATTCAATATTCAATGCTCTTATTAATTTTTGATCAAACACAAAAAACCGGATGTCAAAATGTTTTGTAGTTTTTGAGAAAATCAAAAATAACAAAAACTACTTTTGTTCTAAAAAAAGCCTTTTATTTTAGTTTTTACGTTTTTGGATTCTTATGTAGGTTAATTAACTATTGAAAGGATTAACTTTCTTTTTACTATTCTTTTAATTATCGTCTTATAAGCATACAATAATGTGACAAAGTACTGGATTAACCATATTTCACACATTTTTTCATTGAGAACAGCTGCGTGAGAGCATTGGTTTAAAATTGACCTGACACTTTTTTATTATGGTGGGGTCGGCTTGGCTTAGGTGCATTTACGAAAGAAAGGATTAACTTTAAATAAACAGTAATTATGTATTTTATCTAAATATGCATGTATTTATTATTTAAATTGATTTCAAGATTCAGGAACATTTTTGTTCTTATTTCGCAATTGCATTTTTCTGTCACTAGTTAGGGCGTGTAAACGTGTAAACATTCGCAGATCAATATTAATCCAATGCTCTCACGCAGGTGTTCTCAATGAAAAAATGTGTTATTGTATGCTTATAAGACTGATAATAAAAAAATTTTACAAAAAAAGTTAATCCTTTCTTTCGTAAATGCACCTAAGCCAAGCCGACCCCACCATAATAAAAAAGTGGCAGGTCAATTTTAAACCAATGCTCTCACGCAGCTGTTCTCAATGAAAAAATGTGTGAAATATGGTTAATCCAGTACTTTGTCACATTATTGTATGCTTATAAGACGATAATTAAAAGAATAGTAAAAAGAAAGTTAATCCTTTCAATCGTAAATTCACTTACATAAGAATCCAAAAACGTAAAAACTAAAATAAAAGGCTTTTCTTAGAACAAAAGTAGTTTTTGTTATTTTTGATTTTCTCAAAAACTACAAAACATTTTGACATCCAGTTTCTTGTGTTTGATCAAAAATTAATAAGAGCATTGAATATTGAATAAAAAAATAATACTTAATTACGTAAAATTTTGAAAAAAAATTGTTTAAAAAAAAAAAATTTCATTTTTTTTTTTTCAAAATTTTGATTTTGAAAATTAATTTTTCAAAAACTATTCACTCGAACAACTTTATTTAAAAACAAAATTAAAGAATGTATTTCTGGCTTTTCAAAATGCTATAGCATTACTCTGTAGGTATCACCGTTATTTTTTAATAATTTTTTTTCTGTTTTAAGTGATTTTTTTCTTAAATTGCCCCTCCAGCCTAAACGGGGGGAAATAGACCAACCCTCCCATACGATTTTTTTCTTGTCTAAGTCCAACCTACACGCCCTAGCTTTTTGTCACACCTTATGCCAATCACCCTGTATATATACTTTATTATTTCGGTTCCAAACATTTTAATTGAAAAAAAAATTAAAAACGAAATATTCAAATATAAAAGATATGGTTTGGTTATTGATGGAAGGGTACTTACAAATTTTATCCGCTCTAAAACTAGATATATGTCAAATATAAACCATTTGTTAGAAATTGTCATTAATCGTTCTCAAGATATTCTAGTCGAAAAACAAATATTACGACTTTTTAGTAGATTCTTTTTGTATTTTTGTTAAAACTGTCAATTCGATACTTGTCAAAATTTAACCATATGTTAATAATTGTATTATGTCGATACCTTCCCGTAAGAATGTACTAAGCGAAACTTTTTTCGAAAATGACTTTTTGATGAGGAAATACATATACTATATGTTAAGGGCCACGTTTTGGCCTGGGTTTCGCCAACCTATTATGCATGAAAAGAAAACTAGAGTACAAATAAAAAAATTATCAACTGCCATGTTTTCTCATTAAAATAATGTTGCCCCCTGAAATTTGTATTATCCGCCAAAAAAATTATGCTAAGCGACATTAATAAAGATCTCATTGTCGTGAGCAACAAAAAATTTTGTTAGATGTCACTTAGTTTAACCAAAATTGTCTCTTAGCACACTATGATTCAACTAGAACTTTCTTCGTTTTTTTCCTCTCCTGAACAATTTTAGAAATGTCGCTTATTATATATTCTTACGGGAAGGTATCGATGTATAAAACAACATACGAGTACTTTAGAAGGCACTATCGGTGTTCATTCCCAAGAAATTCGACTTGAAATACAATTTTAACTAGTTTTCACTAGAATTTTTAATAGTTTTTTTCTTTAAAAAAAAACTATTAATTCAATATTTGTCAACATTTTACCAATTGTACAAAATTATACTATGTATAAAATAAACTAAGTTAGAAGTGAATATCACTACAAGTTCTCGAGAAATTTGAGTCGAAAAACAATTTTTACCAATTTTCAATAGAATTTTATATGGTTTTTTATTTTTTGTAAAAAAACTGTAAACTGATTTTTTTTGAAATTTTCACCAGTTGTCAAACACATTATTTTTCGTAAAATAAAATTATTTTGAGTTTCAAATTGTTTTCCGTTCTTAGAATATCTGGGTTATAAATTTTTTTTTTTCGTTTTTTTTTATTTAAAAAAATAACGGTATGTTCAGTTTTTTCCAAATTCATACCAAATCTGTAAGACTTTATAATGAGTACATTAAATTTTATTTGAAATCAATAGCATTATTTTTTCGTGAGATATTTGAAACTAAGCAAAATTTTTACTTTTTTTTTAAACCGTTATAGTGAAAAAACTACTCACTGAATATTAATAAACGCCCTTTCAGCCTCTTTCGAAGTTATTATCTATTAAACAAAATTTATTTGAAGTCGATATCTTTACTCGTTCTTGAGATATCGACGACGAAAAATGGTACAAGAACGTACGGACGTACGAACGTACGCACGTACGAACGTACGAACGTACGAACGTACGAACGTACGAACGTACGAACGTACGAACGTACGAACGTACGAACGTACGAACGTACGAACGTACGTACACACACACACACAGACATCTCTCTAAAAATGATTGATATAGCCTCTAGGGACCTTGAAACGTCGAGAAATGTCAAAAATTCCAATTTGACAAATCGGACCGATTACAATAACTCCCTATGGGAAGTTAAAAAGAAATTTGTATTTGGTCCACTCTTTATCTATTAAGAAAGGCAGATCGAAATGTGCTTCGTCACTCACTGTAAACACACTTTAAAACTGGAGCAATCCAGTCTCGCCGACAAAGATGGTCATTTCCATGCTCCATCATTTGATAAATTCTAATCAAATATTCCGCAAACATTTTGTTTTTACTAATAGAAATTGTATCTCGCGACTTTACTTCTAGTTCGCAATGAAGTTAAATCTCGAATAAAAGCTGAGTTAACCATTTTAAGAGCTGCTTTATTAAAAAAAAAACTGTTTAAGTACTAATTTCATTCGCGACAAATTTTAAACATTTAAAACCAGCTCTAGTTAAGCTTTAAAATAGGCGTCTAAAATATACTTTTAAAATGAGAGTCGACTCTTTGTTAATTTTAAACGATCAAAAGTATACTTTAACGTGATTTAAAGCAACCAAAACATTTCTTTATCTTTTAAAGTATGCATTTATCCAGTTGAGATTTATTATCTTAAGAACAAAAATGTTTCCTGCGCAGCAAGATTTTGAAAATTTTTGAAGATTTTCAACTTTTTATAAAAACTTGAGCAAATCTTTTTGAAGATGTTAAATTTTATTCAAAGTATAGGTTTGATAAGACCACGATACGGTTCTTGGTTACAAATCTTAACACAAGTAGTGACGAATCGTGGTCTTCCCATTTCTCCAGAACTGAAAGTCCTGGTTACTTTTAATTTTTTTTTGAAAATAAAAGTTTGCAAACGTTTTATTAAACAAGTTCTTAAGTTAGAAGAGTTCTTTAAAGTGTTTAGAATTAAGGAAAATTTAATCAAGTGTTCTTAACTAAAGGACTGCTTGAACTAGAGTCGGTTTTATTGCTTAAACAAGACATATTTAAAATTTTTGCGCAATTATGTTTTTCATAATGTATTTTTTTCTAGTGAAAATACATTATTGAGATACAAAAATTAACCACTAAGCCAAGGGACTCTACAGAAGAACTTTTTCTGAAAAGTGTAAATCAGGACATAGGGTATTACCAACAATCAAATTTAGAGACAACAACAAGAAATAAACCATTATGTGATGTGTATGTTATGAACTTAATATCTAATAATAATAATGAACCATTAATGGTATGTTAAGTATTTATAGAGTCCATTAAATAATGGTTCTTTTCACTAAAATATTAAAGTCGTCTCTAAGCATAATTATTGGTAATGCCCATATACAAAATACTGCAAATTTACGAGATTAAATATAACGATATTAAATAATATTTATATTATACACAAATTATAAATTCTTATTTTGTGTACCTACATTTGAAACCTTTGTTGCAGCATGCTGTAAAACGTTGTTCTTGATAACAATGATCTTTTGTCACGATTCGTATCCTTTTCGCTGTGTTTTTCTTCTTTTTGTGAAATGGTTTCATTTTTCGGGATGGACTCATAATTTGCAGTTGTTTCAGAAACATTTACGTCGTCGGAAGGTTCTAATGTAATGATGTTATGGTTATTTATATTATGAACATCTTGATTCGCATTCACATTTTCTTTGTCTTTAGGAATGGCATCTTTCTGGTGTTGATTACGGTTTTGATCCTTCATACGTCGAGTGTCACCAAATTCCAAATACTAAATTTATTAAAAAAAAAATATGTATCAGTAGCTTTGAAAAAGTTAAAAAAAAAAGTTATTTTATATAAACATTGATTTAATTAGAGATAAATGTTAAATGCATAAAATTGCCATTTGATTTCTAGCAAAGTATGAATTTATGGAAACAGAATTTAAAAAACCGTTTTATTATTCAATTTTTTTTAATGTTTCAAAAAAATTCAAAGGAGCTCCTGTATAAATTTTTTTTCCGAATCGTTTCAGCTGTTAATGAGAAAGTTGAAAATCAAAGAACAGTTACTAAAATTTTTTCTTAAAATTTGTTCTAACCAAAATGTAGTTTATACCTTTAATAGAACACTTTATTTTCTTATCAAAAGAGTCGTTTTAGAGATAAATAAAATTGTTCACAACGTCTGTATGGCAGGTATGGTAAGTTTCGGTGTAAAAAAAAAATAATTAATTTCTCCTCTAGGTAGCGTCGAAGAACATTTAATACCAAGTTTGAAGAAAATCGTTTCAGCAGATTAGGCTCGCTGTAGGTCGAGGTATAGATATGCATACAGACAGACGGAATTGCCGGGCCTGCTTTTTTCATCTTCTATACCATCGTAATGTCAACTTTGACTCTTTTGAGTCAAAGTTGAGATTTTTCTCGAGTTCGATTTTTTTTCCAAATGTAAAACTTGTCCTTTGTAGTACCTTTGTATATATAACCTATAGTATTATCATGGAGCGTAATTTTGTATTGCGAACGCTTGCCTGGTGTTGGCGCAGAAATTAGCGCACGCTTTTACAGTGGAGAGTATTATAACATACAAAACAAGTAGTAAAAAGGTGAATATTTTATTATTAAATTTAGCAAAGACAAATCTAGCAATTGCAGTCCCTAGCCTTAAGATGTCGCCACAATCTTTCGTCTTCTTGATAGTACTATAAGTTTTATATACAAAGGTAGTACCACTTAGTCCGTTAATCGGTAGAAAATTGTAGTTGTAAGTCACCAGGCTTAGGCTCTTTATTTGTCCTCATGGCCTCTAATTTATTTAATTATTTAAAACTTGCCCTATACTACCCGCATCGCATACAAGTATCGCAAGTAAAAATGGAAGGCACCGGCATTTTTGAATAAAAGAATGTTATTTCCAAAGTCTTTTAGTTTAAGAAACTGTAAGGTTCCAAATTTGAAAGAATTCGATTGTGTGTTTTTCGAAATTTTGAGTTTTCAAAAAAAAATTTCTTTTTTTGAAATCCAAAAAAGGGTTGGGAGAATTTGAATACACAATACTGTTCAAAATCTTCAGCATACAAAATTATTGAACAACTGAGCCAGTCATTCTTTCGAACTTGATCTTTTGTTTAAGAGACTTAGAACTTTAAAAATGAGTTTTAAAAAAGAACCATGATATTCGTTTTGAAATGACTTAAACAATTCTCTTAGTAATTTGAGCTTAAAAAATAATGACATGTGATTTCTTAAGAATATATGGATATAAGTATATTATTATAAGCTTAATAAAAGCGGTTTTACATACATACATATGTATATAAGTTTTAAATATTATGTAATGTATGTAAACAAATTTTAGAATATGTTTATATTTTTATATTTAATATTGTCCAAATGAAAATTTTATTTAAAAAAAAAATCTTTACCTGTTTCTTAGATATTCTTTTTAGATATTTTTTTTTATTTTTGACATGCAATATTTTTTGAGCTTTATAGAAGATTTTGTATACAAAATTTAGTTTACATACATAAATTATTCCGATAGTGAGAAAAGAAATAAATAAAATGGTTTTATGGTAGGTACTGTTTGTAATGCCTTAATTTAAAATTTGCTTTTGTTGAATAATAATCATTAAAATTAGTCGATACAGACAAATTGTTAACAAAATTCGAAGAAAATACCATTTTCGAAATTGATTTTCTTAACATTTGTGTGGCGAGTGCTGTTATTTTTAGTTAAAAGAATATTTTTTCCTTAATTTTTAAGATAATGTCAAAGAATTATTGTTAGTTGCCAAGTTTCAAAAAAATCGAGTATGTGGTTTTCGAAATATGTACTGAATTTAAAAAAAAATGTAACTTATTTTTCAAAATTCAGAGATCTTTATTTCTATCTATCAGGTTTAAAGAAAATCCGTACGAGTCTTTTAAGCTTCTGTTTAGGTAGACACACAGAAAGAATTGTGATACTCACTTGATTCGACTTCACTATCATTGTTATGTCAAGTTTGATTAAAATATTTTTTTTACGAATGCATAACTTGCCATATGCATACTTCACACTGAAATAAATCTCAATATCATTGGTGAATACTTCAAAACCTAAATTAAAATTGCACCTAACTGCCAGTTCAATTATATTGGTGAAAAAAAACAATAGACATCATTGATTCAAAAAAAATTTTTAGGCTTTTTGTGCACAAAAATTGGGGTTTCGTCGATGGGAACTCACATGTATTCATCAGTTGACTGTGAGGGTCTTGTCAATACGCAATTTTTTTTATTCAGTCTTCTACTGAGCTGATTTATTTCAGTAATATAAACAAATATTATAAAAACAAACATTATTGTAATGTTAAAAAGATAATCTTATGTGTAGCAAATAAAATTTAGAAATAAAGAATACTAGATTTCATTAAAAACTACGAAAATTTCAAGATGGCCGTATTGTATTTGACTAATGAATAGAGCAAGATGGTGTAAGAGTGCGCCGGCCGCACAGTGGGGACATTTGTATGGGAGAGCGGAAAAAAGTCCATAAAAACCGAACCACTTAACCAATTTGGATGAAATTTTCAGAAATGAAAGTAATTTCATCTGCATGGATAATATTATGTAGTCTTAAAATATTTCTAAATTTATAATATTCATCAAAAGTAATTCCCAAAATAGATCGATTAAGATGAGATAAGTGAGCTTGAATATCTGTCAAAATTTCATGCAGCTGTGATTATATACAGAGAGTCTGTAAATCGGTTTTAATTTGTCAGCTCTTTTATTTTTAATATTTCGTATTCAACAAATTTAATTTTTAGCAAACATAGTACAGCCCTTAAGATAAGTTCTGGGGACAATTGCGGCGGAGATTATCAGATCATTTCTACCAGCTGAAACAGGAACTTCTTTATCAGTCTTGTAGCCTGTATTTCATGTATCAATTGATTGTTTGGACAATATTGCACAAGAAGTAGTGTCCGAATTAGCCATTGCTGTCCCAAATTGCAAGTGACGCTAGTGGATACAAATCACCGAACAATTCACTGTTGACCTCAGAAGGTCACTCTTACAAAATACGTTGGATAAGATTGCGTAAATCTTTTAATGTGATTTTTCATTTATAACTTATATGTATATAATATCCTTTTTTTTGTTTTTACTTTTAAGAATTTTTTGTTACTGAACTCCTATACCAGCCTACCTAATACAATAATGAATTATTTCCTATATGTGGCAGCACTCACTAAACAGGCAAAAAAAACATATGTTTTCACAAATATGCTTGCTCTAGGAATCAAAATTTAATGTTTTCCCAGATCCTGTGTTTTTTGTAATTTCTTTCACGTAACTCTTAAATTCACATATGTATATTTAAATGAATTAAAATATTGCACTCTGTGAACTTATAAGTTATTTAAATTTTAAGAAACAGTCGTACCTGGGCGAAACGCATTTGGACTAGAGGTCACAATAAGCTTTCAATTGAAGAAACAATAATATACACCTAATAAGTTTTTATTTTAAGTTTTTATTTTATTTATTTTATTTACAAAAGTGTAAAAATGCTCAACGGTGCAAATTTTTGATCACATTCTGAAGCAAAATCTAACTAACACTTCAATAGAACTTTTGGTATTTTTGAAATGAAACTAAAAAAGGGTACATAAGCAAATATTTTTTTTTTTAAATTTGTTGCATAATGTTACACCTAAAAAGTACAGAATTAAAAATACATACATTAATCATGACAAAAGTTTATAATTGTCATCATTTTATCCACTTGTTTCATTTGAATATTTTTGATCGCTTACCATAATAACAAAGATATCCAAAAGTCAATTGGAATCTTTTTCTCTATATGAAGTGGATCCTACTATTCTGTTTTTTTTTTTATTTTGTTTATGTACACAAATAATAAACAAATCTACTTACCGTTGGTAGCTGCCAATTTACCGGCAAATTGTAATTCGCTTCAAAGTTATATGAAATAAAAACATTCCTATGTGGTCCAAGATCTAAGGGAACTGCAATTGCTGCGAATATCTACATATGTATTTACATTCGAAGTTTAAAATAAAACAAATATATTCTAAACCATTAAACTTACACCATAGGCACTGTTGGAAGGGAAGAAAAACGAGCTGTGTACCGATTTGATGCAAAACACAATAACAACTGCATTGTACAATGTCAACATTTCAGCTAATAATACGAATGTTTAGAACCCTTGAAAATTAGTAAGTTGAAATATTTAAAATTATTAAACCTTTTCTGTTTGAATGACACCAACGAAATGCTTGAACCGGCTAAAGTTAACCATGCACAAAAGGCGAAAGAATTTTAAAGCAGGCAATTGTGACAAAGCAATTCAATTAGAACTTCTTTCAAAATTATTAAAATAAATAAAACTTCTTTTTCTTTGTCCTAGATTATATTTCTCAGATGGTGGGGCACAGTTCTTGGTAATCTGTGAATCGAAGCTGTTAGACTTTTTATTATATTTTACCGACATTTATTAATAGATGATGTGTTATGCAATTTGTCATTATGTTGCATGAAACAGATGGTGTAGAGGATATTCTTTTTTATATAGAGGGTTGTATGAAGTCATTGTTGCTTTAAATGTTAAATGAAACAATCAGATTTAAACACAACATTTATTCATTTTCCTCAACTAAGCCTAATAATTAAAAGTGAATGGGAGATGGGAGGGTTAACACATGCCATTTTTACGTTAGAAACGCCTAATTTGCTATCCGTGTGTGCAATTCACTACCGCCACGAAAAACAAAAATAGAGTGTAAATAGCATAATACTTATAAACTTTCTACTAATTTGTACTACTTTCTTCAATTTTCTACAATGTACTCTATTGACTACTTTTTACAATTTTTACAACTACTACTACTACTACTATTTCTACTATTTATATTACAATGATTACTATTTTCTAGTACTTTTTATAACTCAATATTACCTTCAAATACTTTTTTCTAATTTGTATGTACTTCCTGCTAATGTTTACTACTTTTTTCAACTTCATAATACTTTTGACTACCTTAATATTAAGTACCTTTTTAGTACCTTTAACAACTTTCTTCTAATTTCTACAATTTTCTATTAGTTTCCACTACTTTCTTGTATTTCATTCTGGCTTTCTGATAAGTAATAAATTATAACAATTTTTATTACTTTCTACTGCTTTGTACAGATTACTACTACCATCTACCAGGCGTACGCATGGTAGTTTTCTTATATGATAAATTTTCTTTAATTGAAAGTTCAAATGAACTCAAGTCCAAAGTGCGTTCCGCTCACATACGACAGTGGGCTCATAAATTAGACGCTGTCGTACCCATCTAAGACGCAATTACTTGTTGCTATTTACCGATTCTTATAAAATGTACAACATTAATATACTGTGAATTTTAATAACTTTGTTATTTCATATATCTTCGTTGATTAGTTTTCTCTCGAACATTATAACTCTCACATTATAATGTTTGTGCATGATTATTTTCTCGCATGATTATTATTTCGCATGGTATCTCACATTATAGTTTTACCGCATGATACGATGATGATCGAATGATAATTTTGCCGCATGATAGTTTGCTCGCATGATAAATTTCTTGCATGATAGTTTTCTCGCATGACAATTTTCTTGCATGATATATATTTCACCCCTTCCATGGTTTTCACCTTGATGTGGTAGTGCTTACATTTGACCCTTCATCAACCCAGCTGCAGTATCGTACAACCAAGTAAACCAAAAGATATTTTACCTTCATTAATCAATAATTATGGATAGTGAAGGAAGAGAAAAAATTTCGAGTGAAATTCGACTGCCGCCGAGGGCTTAGCTTTGAATGAAGCTACTGCTGCCCAATGTCAGAACGCCATTGCAAACTGATCTTTAATTTTAAGCATTTAATTTTGTTTCTATTGTATTTTAATTTCTAAGTGTTAAATCAATCGCTTATTTATACGTTATAGTGAACAATGCAATTCATTCATAAAGTGTACCGTTTTTCATTGATTGAATAAATATAAACATTTATATACGGAACGAAACGTTTTTTCATAACTATTAAAATAAAATGCATGGCTGTGTCTCCCGAACTTGCTCTTATGTAATAGACTAAGAATTTTAAAAAGGAATGTTATTGGAGAAAACTGTTCAATTAATTAATTTAAATTTTTGACCTGTTTTAGTAGGAGAGATAAAAACAGAATGCCATGTGAATTCTTAAGCAAATATGAATATATACATATAAGATCAAAAATTATAAGTCGTTGAAGAGGCTTAAAAAAATTAAACTTTTATGTATAAAATGTTTAAAACATTTAAAAAAAATTTGGTAAGCCAACTTTAAGGTTTTTTTATTATACGAATAAAAATTAAATTAAAAAAAAATACCGACCCGTTTTTGAGATATTGAATTAAGAAAATTATTTTTTTTTAGTTTTTAAATGCAATGTTTTTCAAACTTTTTAGAAGCTTCTCTATAAAAAATGAAAATTAGAAATTCAAATTCGAAAAAATGATTCTATGGTATTTACAGTCAGTTATATCTTAATTTTCAAAAAAAATTGTATTGAATAATAGATCGGAAAAATTAAGCGAAAGATAAAAAATTATATCAAAATTCTAGAAGACGTTTTCCAGAAAAATACGATTTTCTAAAACCGTTTTTTAACATTTGTAGAGTGGGTACTGTTATTTTTAGGTAAAATATTTCTTTCTTATACCCTGTAGATTGTATTAAGAAACTTTTAACTGTAAAGTTAAAAAAATATCGAGCATGCGGTTTTCAAAATATTGTGTTTAAAAAAAATTTAGATTTTTTTTTTTAAATCCCATAATTTTTTTTAAATACACAATAAAATTCTAACTTTTGTGGATATTTAGCATAACAAAAATGATCAAAATCGGTTATAGCGTTTTTGAAAAAATCAAGAACAAAAAAAATGGTTCTAGGTTTTTTCAAGCATTACCTACAGCTATGGACAAAGAAATAGCACACTATCATTTTTCTTAGTAAAATTAAATTTATTTTCGATTTTTGAACTTAAATACTTTATTTCTTATTTTATTACATAAACTGACTTATAAGGATCAATTCAATTCAAATCAATTTTTAAACAATTTATTTTTAAGTGATGACCATATTATTTGTGGACAAAGAAATAGCACACCTGCTATAATCATTCTAAAAAACTTTTTTGAACGAAAAGTTCTTAAAATTTTTAATAATTTGGCACTGCCATGTTAATACTTGATTGGTTGACCATGATTTTTTAAAGTTGCTTGGCACCTCCTCAGTAATAAGCTTTCAACCAACGCTTGACATCTACTTAAGTAACAAGCATTTTGTATTCTTTCCCAAAGATCGTTAAAATTTTTATATTTTGTTTGCCCAATTTTTACCATCATTTTTATCATACCATAGGTGTTCTATTGGGTTAAGATCGGGACTTTGAGCTGGCCAGGTAAGAACATCGATTTGTTCGTCTGTAAGCCAATCTTTTACCAATTTCGATGAGTGTTTGGGGTCATTATCATGCATAAATATACAATTCACTGGCATGAACTCAAAGGAATATGATTCCATGGTGTCCTTTAGTATATTAAGATACGAGAATTTGTCCATTCTTCCATCAATCCTAACCAATGGGCCCACTCCATACAAGGAAAATGCGCCCCAAACCATCAAATTTCCTCCTCCGAGTTTTACCGTCTTCAAGGTATACTTGGGGTTGTAGGCTTCGCACTTGGGTCGATGGACAAACGTTTTGCCATCAGGTCCAATACGGTTAACCTTTGTTTCATCGCTCCAAAGGACTCTCTTCCAAAACTGTATGTTTTTGTTTTGATGTTTTTTAGCAAATGTAAAACGATCTCTGTTGTTTTTTTTTTTTGACAGCAACGATTTTTTTCTGCTCACGCGCCTATACAGCTTTACATCATTAAGTCTTTTTCTTATGAGTCTGCTTGAGACGTTCAAACCGAATCTTCGTTTATTTCAGCCATAATGGTACGAGATGATTTAAAAGGGTCACACTTGCATTTTCTTGATATCGTTTTAAGTGGGGGCGGGCGGCGTAATTTATTCTCAAAGCTTAAGTTTTGATTTTGTCTTGCCAAATAAATTGCATTATACACCATTTTACGGGAACAGTTGAGGATTTTGGATGTTTGGGAAGGATTTTTCCCATCTCGATGAAGATCAAAAATAATTTTTCTTTCTTCCGGAGTACAGTGAACTTTTCTGCCCATTTTGTTTTCAATATTTCGCTTTCGCCTTATATTACGAAAACTGTTGTTTCAAATTAACGTCCTAAATTCGTTTTTATTTGGAAAGTAACACAATCACAATACCGAGCTATCCAACCATAAAGCAGATTTTGAGCAACCGCTTTCATAATGCCTCTAGCCACCAGAGGTATTGATCTCTAATCGTAAGAAGATACCTGTACCTGTGTGATGTAGGCAATGTGCCCACCAATAATCATGTTGGTATGTGTGAAGCGCTGTCAAACTGTGCGAAACGATAGCTGCCTTATTGTGGCGACTAACTTTTGATCTTTGACATTGAATGCAGTTATTTACGAATGTTACACAGTCTGCTCTCATTTTTGATCAAACAAACTCCTGAACAAATATGTACGTCTTTATAACGCCATGCCAGGATGAGATAAACTGTGAAGATGTCTGAGAATTGAATGATGTGTCGCAAAATATTTTTATTTTGTTTATGGAAATGACAGATGGATTATCCACTTCATGTTGAGCAATAACTTCGGAATCGATTGGTTAAAGGGTGTAAACTGCATCAATCCTTAATAATAAATCTATTACTTCACTTTTGTGAACTCACTTATGAAGTCGAAATATCGAATTCGACTTGGTTCTGTATCGGTTATCAGCAGCTTGTGTTCAGTGTAAATGGAAAATGACATTCCTTCCAACAAGTGTCAGAAATGGAGCTGAGGGTCAAAAGAGCAGTGTGTTCTTTAGGTTGATTTGATTTTTTTTTAAACAAATCTGGGCGGTTGAGAAACGTTTTTAAAATCTTGATACAGCACAGCGCCTATCGCAATATCTGATGTGTCAGAGAAGAGATAAAGATTTGCGTTCTGTACAGGAAATGCAGAAGTGAACCATGTGCTGTATCGGACTAGTAATTTTAAAAACCAACACATCTACAACGGATGTCCAAGTGATTAATGTATTGTTATTCTTTGTAACTGCTTGATAGAGAAGAAAAGAAATTTGATTAGCTACAGTACGAAGAATAAATTTCGCATACAAAAATATCATCGCTAGAAACTTTTTTTAAATCTTTGGCAACTACTGGTTTTTTATACTCGGCAATATTGATTAACAGAATTTCCCAAAAATTTAATATGGAATTTACCAAAAAGTATTTATTCTAAGATTATTCTCATGAAGTCGCTGAAATTCTTCCTCTAGAATACTTCCTCTAGATAACAGTGCAGTGCATTGAGTGGTAGCTGAACATATTACCCTAAGCAGAGCAACGAAGTTCTATGGCCAATGTGCAGTACTTTTCATGACAGTAACTCTGTCTTAGAGGATTTGTCATTTCCAAGGAAGAGGCAGTACACCCTTTAAAAACCTTTTTTGCAGCGGTGTGAAATAAAGCCGAATTCTGATTTTTTTTTAAATTATGCTTAACATTGGATTTATTTCAAAGATGCAAGAATTTCATTACCACTACCAAAGACTTACAGTTTCAAGCTAATCGAGGGTTTTTATTTTCCTGTAACGCAAATTTTAATAACTTTGAGCTCCCACTAAAATTTCGCAGATACAACTTCTACTTGCACATGTGTACAAGTACATACATATACTTATACATCTTATACAGTGTAATATCTTCTTATTTAACTATTGAAGCGTTTTTGGATTTGCGTACAGGCGCTTAGAATAAAATCACATTTTATAAGTTAAATTAGCAGCACCTTTATATTCATGAAATTTAACCTACCAGCTGAAAAAAAAATTATTATAATTTCAATCAATCAAGATAACAAATTAAATAAGAACATGTATACTTTTAAGACTAATATAGATAAGTTTTTAATTTAATTAAATTCTTTTCCAAATTCAATAGTTATTTTCTTTTTCAAATATCATGTTTATGTTCAACTATTCTATCAAACGAATAAATTGATAAAAGTGCGTATATTTTGTATGATATCTGTGTTGTTGTTTTATATGCAAATCATAGGTATGCCTGCAAAACAGTTACAGCTTACATTAATTCAAAGTAAAACTGAAATTTTATTAAGAAAACTTTCGGGGCAATCATGGTCGTATATATCGCATTCATTTTTGAAGCCAAGCTCTTCTGCTTTATACATAGCTTGTGGAATATTTTCGTTCGCTGAAGAAGTTGGCCTGAAAATAAATACTTTTAGTATTCAATTATTTTTTTGTGTTTTCTGTTTACTATTGGCACAAAAATCTGGTATGAAACCAGGTTTACCTACATAAAAAGTACATGTAATATACTTCCTAAGACGCCATTCGAAGCATAGAGGCTTGATTCAGCTACTTCACAAATGGTACGCAAAAGACAACCGTTTCCATTTATTCCAAAATGTTCCATGTAACCTATTACGCTTCGATAAAAGTTACTTCTGGTGTATAATGACCGCTGGTGTCTAGCACTTTCGATATTCGTAACGCCATTGCTTATATCACTAAACATTCCCGTTAAATTCCACTATTAATAATCCATTTTCAATTTATTGTTCTCCAATGATAAACTAATTTAAATTTACCTTTTGAATTAGATTGTAGTGTGTGTCATTTGGAGGCAATCCATAATTGGTTTCCAAGTTGAATGCAACGTATATATTTCGATCTGGTAGATCAACAGGAATTGCGACAGCCGCTAAATACTAATGGAAATGAAGAAGTTCTTATAGATTCTTACTAGTTTGCACATAAATATTAGAAACTTACTCCAAATGAATTTCCATTTGTGAAAGCAAGTGTCCGTTTGGAGCGAATGCAATTGATAGTTCGAAAAGTAACGCCGAAAGATAACAAGGCAAGACTAAGAGATGCAAATTGTGTTTTAGTGAAAGACAGCTCCATTCTTTATCATAACTTGTTGCAGACTAAACCAAGGTTTATTTTATGTGCACTGCAGTGCGGAGCTAAAAGAGATGAATTTGCAATAAGTATGCCAAAATAAAAAGTTAGCACATTAACGTTAAGACACAAGAGCATGGTCTTATGGTTAATAAATGCAGAAATATTTGACTTGCATTAGAATAGTTTATTTATTTATCTTTATCAAAGTAAAGACTAGACATTTTAAATCTTATAAATAAAATTACACCCAAATTATTTTGATGCTAAAAAAACTGAGATCTTAAGGAATCCCAGCCTAATTTCAGACCAAACACATTTGTTTAAATATAAGAAATAATTAAGTTTATATATTAAGACCTCACATGTGCTCTGCACAGTGTTTATTTTTTCCCTTGAACACAATTAGATGTAGTTGATGACGTTCGTAATGGCTATAGCTCTCATTAAAACGAGGAAAGTGTTTCATCTCAAACGCAACTTGTACATAGTAATTTCAATTAAATGCAATAGTTGTATATTCTGCTAACAAAAAAAGAAACCAATATTTTGAATCATTTATGAAATAAGTCGTGTATGGGGCATCACTAATTTTTGTATTTTATGTGAAAGAGCTAACTAAGACATTCCGTGTGAAATACGACAACGTTCAATTGGTCATCGCGGCTTCGTTAGGTGGCGCACATCCATTGTGTACAATTTTCGATGACTCTGATGCGTAGATCAATCTTTATTTAAACGATAGCGTGGGTTATTGGCTTTGAGGTCACCGCTCTATTGTGGCTAATTGGCAAAGATCTGTGCCTTGGAGAAACCTTAGAGTAGGATGTGCCAAGTTCACGTTGTCCATGCGTGAGAAGAACATGCCCTCAAATCAGTTATGTAGAATATCTATGGTGCCATTAGCTATGTCCCACGTAGCACCATCCCGTTGGAACCACGTGTCGGTTACAGAATCCGAGTTTTTCTTAATTTTCTCGAGACAACAAAAAAAAATATGTATATATATGTACATACATAGTTTGAATTGAAAATAGTTTTTTAGGCCGAAAGGTATTAGATTTAAGATATAGTTTAGCTTAGAGCGCCCGCATAGGGCCAGTAAGTTAGTTTTTAAGTTATTGCTTGGATAAGTAGGCTAGTGTTTATAAATTTTTGTCTAGCTTTAAGATAGTTTTAAGATTGATGAAAATAAAAATGAATTAAAATAAAAATAAAAACAAACAAAAATCTAGAGAGGGAGGGGGGGCGGGGTTCCGGGTACAGTCAGTAATATCTTAATTTCAAAATTATAGATCGTTATAATTAATCGAAAAAAAATGATCAAAATTCTAGGTGCCGTTTTCGAGAAAAATACGAGCAGTTTTTGAGAAAAAAAAATTTTAATAAGATTTCGAAAAAAATTCGTATGCCAGGTACCGTTATTTTGGGTCTAAAAGAAAAAAAAGTATAATAATATTTCTTGAATTAATTTTTTTTAAAAAGGTGAGTTATTTTTATCCAAAAGTTCTTCATAGATCTTTTTGAAAAATTCCTTAAATATTCATCAGGAATGGGAAGAGGTAAGCTCTGCACAACCGAAAGACGAAATCTCATAAGAAAACAAATTTCGGGTTTCAAAAACTAATTGGATGCTCACCAACAACCATAAGAAATGTCATTAAAACGGGTTGTCAGGCATTCCAAAATTAATCCCTTTACGCCAGCATCGGAAATCAAAGATGTTTTTTGTGTGTACGCGAGTATTGAAACGCTTCGTAGACGTTTACGAGAACATGGTCAAGCAGTCCGCAGTCTGCGAAAGGTACCTTTGTTGACAAAAAAACATGTAAATTGAAGAATGAATTTCGCTAAAAATCACCTTGACTGGCCTGCATCAAAGTGGAGGAATATTCTGTGGTCAGAAGAGTCCAAGATTGTGTTATATGGTGGAAAGGGATCTCGTCAGTATGTAAGAAGGCCTCCAAACACTGAATATAATCCACGCTTCATATGCTGAAGAGGAAGTGCCACTGAAATGGGTATTTCAACAAGACAACGTCACAAAGCATACAAGTAAACTTTCGAAGCAGTGGTTCCAACAAAAGAGTACATTAATGTCACGAAGTGGCCTGCATGTTAAAGGGTTTTCCAATAAGAGGTGTTGTTTTGATATTCAAAGAAAAATGGCATTTTTGGAGATAAATGATCGGATGTTTATTTCATTATAAAGAGGAAGGTATGCCGTTAATAATGGAACACAACATCAGCCAAATGGCCGCCAAGACCACGCTTACAGGACCATATCCTTTTCATGAAATTTTCCATAACCAAATCGCAAAGTGGCTGCCCTATGTCCTCGATAGCCTCACGAATTTCATCTTTGAGGTCTTGAATCGACGCTGGGCTGTTGGCGTAGACCTTATCTTTCACGTGGCCCCAAAGGAAGAAGTCGCAAGGTGTTAAATCACAAGATCTCGGTGGCCAATTGTGATCACCTCTTCGAGAGATAACACGGTCCGGAAACTTTTCCCGTAAAAGATCGATGGTTTCATTGCTTGTGTGGCACGTAGCGCCGTCTTGTTGAAAGTAAACGTTGTCCAGATCAATACCATCCAATTCATCCATTGACCGTAACTGTTGCTCCAGCCTCATTTTCGAAAAAGTAAGGTCCAATGACCCCGCGGGACCATAAACCGCACCAAACAGTCACGCGTTGAGGATGGAGAGGCTTTTCAACAATAACTCTTGGGTTTTCCGAGCCCCAGATGCGACAGTTTTGCTTGTTGACGTAGCCTCCGAGGTGGAAATGGGCCTCATCAGTCAAGATGATTTTTCGATGAAATTCCGGTTCATTTTCATGCATTTCAAGGACCCAATTTTAATAATTTCAATGCGTTGTTGAAGCGTGTATCGTTCCATTTTTATTAATAGCGTAGTTTCTACTTGTCAAATGTCAAAAAATGACAGCTTCAAAAGTGACAGCTACCGAAATAGCGGGCTATTCAAAATAACACCTCTTATTGGAAAACCCTTTATAATGAAAGTTCAGTGTTAAATTTTGGCTGATTTCATAATTGAAATGTTTGTTGCCTCTGCCCTGCCTAAAACAGGCTTCAAATACATTAATGAACACAATTACAACAGCATGTGTACAGTCATCATACTTTGTTTAAAATGAGTTCATAATTGCTAAAATAGCAAACATAGAAAAAGTCAGATATGTACATAGGTAATTATTTTTCAAGAACCTTTAATTTTAATTTTAAAGCGAACTGTCCTTAGTCTTTCGGAAGGAACCAATTTTGAAAACATGGGACAAAAATTGGTAAAAAATAGAAAATTAAAAAACCGAAGACGAAGGAAAATATTTTTGAATAAGAGAACCTGCAGAATGATGTTTAGGCATATTCCAAAAAAATTAAAATTTCCTCAAAACGATCAAATACCTCAGCCATTAGCTCTGGAGGAAGTCCAACAATGTGTCGAGATCCACAAACTTCATCGAACTGATGCCTGATGGATGTAATACCATGAAGAAGCCTTCCTACCATTTAGTTTATTTCTTTTTTAAATCCTATAATAGGAAGCTTTTAAATTTAGGAACTTTCTTATAATATCCTCCCTATCATAAGGAAGCGTGGGCGAAATAGTTTTAATTTCTTGGAAAACTTTTTCCATAGAACGTTTTTCTCCCTGTGCCGAGCTAAAAATTCAGATTCCATTCCCAAACGGATAGAAACCAATAGTTTGATATCAACATCGGACCAAATTTTGGCCTCGTATTCGATCCTGTGGATGGATAGTTATTAATTACTTATCAAAGATGAAAAAAAATCAATATTTTTACGATTATAAATTAATTTAAAAAAAAAAAATTACTCACATTTGTTCCTCTTCCATTTTTCTGCGAATTCAGCAACATAAAAAAAACACATGCCAAATTGACCGCATTTTGACTGTGATGATGCTGTTTGTTTACAATATTATGAACGCAGGACTGCCGAAGTTTTACAAATGCGAACTCAGCCTTTGTTTCTGAAATATGTATATCGGAACGCTAAGGTCACGCTCAGTTCGGAGCGAGCTCTATTCGCTCAGATCCCGTTCTGTGCCTCGCTCGGGGCTAAAAAATAAAAATGCTTAATATATCCTAAATACTTGTGATTATTAATTATTTAGATACGATATAATTCCTGTAGTTCAGTTTACGTCTAAACAGGTCGTACGTTACATTTTTACTTGCGACTTATAGGTACTATAAGGCAAGTTATGCATTCGTAAAAAAAATCGAACTCGAGATTTTGATCTAAGTTGACATTACGATGATAGCGAAGACCAAAAAAGTGGGTCCCGCAATTCTGTCTGTCTGTCTGTCTGTTCGACTACGGCTAAGCGGCTCGGCCGATTTTCTTCAAACATGGTAGATATGGGTTTTAATTTTTTTCCCCCCGATGTTTTTTTCTTTTTTGTTTTAAGATCAAAAATAACGGTACCTGCCATACGATTTTTTTTTCAAAATTTTATAAATATTTTTTATTCTCAAAAACTGTCCCACAGATTTTTTTTAAAAAATTCAAAAAATTTCATTTAGTTAAACCTAGGTAATGGTTGAAAAAAAAATTCTAAGAAATTATTATTTTTGGTACCCCCCTTGGAGCCATTCTTTTTGTTTTTGATTTTCTCAAAAACGGTTCAACCGATTTTGATCATTTTTTTTTATGTTAAGGCTCTCCAGCAGTTTCAATATTATTGTGTATTCAAATTTTCAAAAAAAAAATGTTTGGATTTTTAAAAAAAATTTCAAATTTTTTTTTGGAAAACTCAATATTTCAAAAACCCCATGCTCGATTTTTTTAAAAACTTGATAAATAAAAGTTTCTTGAATTAATCTACAAGATATGAGAAAAATAAATATTTTACCTAAAAATAACGGAACCCTCCATACAAATGTTAAAAAATGGTTTTCGAAAATCGTCTTTTTCTCTTTTTGCTTACATTTTTTTTTCTTTCGATTAATTTGTAAGATCTATAATTTAATAAAAAAATTTAAAACAAGATATTGCTGACTGTACCTACCATAGAACGATTTTTTAAAATTTTGAATTTCTCATTATCGGCATAACGGATTTTAATGATTTTTTTAGAGAGAAGCTTCTAAAATGTTTAAAGAACATTGCATTGCAAAACATTAAGAATTTTGTTTTTTTTTTTAACTTTGAAAAAAAAATCTATTTTTTTTTTTGGAAATTTCAATATCTCGAAACGGCTCAATATTTTTTTTTTGTAAATTTAATTTTTATTCGAACAATAATAAAAACTTTAAATTGGCGTACCATAATTTTTTCTTAAAAATGTGTTAAAATTTTTTTATAATAAAAGCTTATTTTCTTAAGAAACCAGTACAAAGACTTATAATTTTGGTTTTTGCATAAAGCTATATTTGCTTGAATCACATGGCATCCTATTTTTAACTCCAACTACTAAAGAAGTTGTTTTAGTCATTTAAAAAATTAATTTTATGCTTATGCACAGTTTTTCTCTAATAACATTCATTTTTGAAATTCTTAATCTATTACATAGGAGCAAGTTCGTGCGACCCAGTCGTGCATTTTATTTATTACTGTAACTATTATACCTACATACTTAATGTACATGCTCATACTTTTATGAACATACGAGTAGTAATGATTTGTGTACATTTTTATCAGTACATATTACTAAACATCGAATCTCCACCATTCCCCTTGTATTTTGTGAAACCGAAATATGCAATATTTGGAATAAACGAATTATAACAACAAATCACAGATCTAAGTTCTTTCAAATGGATGATGACCCTTTTAAATTGTTAATTAATATTCCATGAAGAATATAGAAATTTTCTTAACATCAAATTCACTTTTTCTAATATACTAACAATTCTAATACAAGTTAAAACTACATATTGGTGGCATAAACACTAATCCCAAGCAAAAACAAACATTCGTGTTATACCTTACCTACTTTCCTCCATTTAGGTGTTCTTAATAACTCATGTATCTAGTAAAATCTTTTAAAACGACACGACCGACGACTGTCAACGGGTTTGATAATTGCGAATGAAACGAGCAAACAATTTTTCATTTTCATTTTTAACTATGTAAGTTGTTTTTCAGGCATTTTTTAGCCTTTCACAAAATATTTTATGCATTGGTGAAAAATCGAACTAGAAAATTTGATCAGACTTAACATAATGATGTTAGGTATTAGGTTAGGAGAAAAGAGTAGGTCTTGCAATTCTCTTTGTCTGTCAAAACGGCTCAGCTCAGCCGATTTTTAAAATTTTGGATAAGGTGCATAGACATAGGCAGAAAAAACCCATTTTTCTCAAATTCTCTATTATCGTTATTTATCAATATCATGTTTGATTGAAATATTGAACTACTTTTTTTTTGTTGGAATTTTAAACTTGTAAGACCGGGTTCATTAATATGGGCATAACAATTTTGTATTTTAATACAAAGGAACGCTCAAATTTTGTTTATGGACTGTTAATGTCAAAACTTAAGTAAAGGTTCTTATGTTAATCCTTGTATATAAACTCTTATATACAATATAGTTTATATATAGTTTATATACAAGGTGTTCATCACGGAACGAACATGGTTTGGAAATTATTACTAGGGAAATTGAGTTTAGGTGATCCAAACTTTAAAATTTTCGGTTGTAATAATTGTCACACCAAGTAGGTTTGTTCCACTATGACAGTGTGTGTATCGAAGTAACGAAAATATCTTAGTCGAGTTTAAAATATGATCCATATAGCTCACCAAATACGACAAAGCGAGATCCTGCTCTTTATCGGAACCTCTATGATAATCGTTATGCCTGACGTATCATTTGGGTGTATGTCTTATAGATGGCAGCCAGATCGGAAAGGGAAATGTCTTGAATCTTTTAGGAAAGCGTGGGCATTTCTCAGTGCTTTTGGCAGTGTCAAATATATTATTATTCCAAAAGAGATGGTCGTTAAAATAAATAGCTTTTAAGTTCCTTTTATGTACGTGCCATTACGGGCGATTTCAATGTTCACAATTCTTCATGGTTGCGTTATTCTGGTCAGACAACACCCAAAGGAAGGTATGTCGAGATTTTTTCTGACTTAAACAAGCTAAATCAGCTCGTTCATGAGCCTACTCGAATTGAAGTTCAATCTGCCAATACTAGACTTGTTTCTTAAATCTGACCCTGACAAATACACTATAAATGTATTATTACCACTAGGCACATCCGACCATTGTGTCATATCTGCAAATTTCTCATGTCAAAAAATCCCAGTTAGAAAAATAATTCCTAAGAGAAAGCCAACTGGGATGGTCTTAGTGATTTCTTCAAGGACTTTAACTGATCGCTATGCTTCCTCGATAGTGACGTGGACTCCAGTGCAGATATGATCACAAATTTAATTCTTTTCAGAATGAGGAATGTTATCCTAAATATGAAAAAATCAATTAAAGTAAAAGAAAACTCATGGTTTGATTCGAGCTGTAAAAAGGTAATTATAGGGTCAGAAAAGTAAGTTTCCACTGTTATAAAGCCAAGTCTACTGAGGAAAACCGGAACAAGTTCAAACAAGCTATAGAAAAACCTATAATGATCATATTAAAACAACCAAATTTTTGCATGACCAAAAATTACGGCAAAAAATACTGTAATGTCCCATAGGTATTCAAAATGTTTGGTCATTTGTAAAAACCGTACGAGATAATACTTCATCTTCGGTCTCTACGCAAGCGAATCTGCTTGCAGCACAGTTTGCTGTCTGATAGTGTCATGATTCCTCCTGTAATTAAGAGCATTTATCATTTTATGGAGCAAATCTTCTTTCGCATATCTGATGCACTCTTATGCACTATTGCTCCACTAGGGCATGCAAGACGTTCACATTTGTAAATAACTACTAAAGGCCTATCTAATTATGCTAATTATTTTTTGTTATCAATCACACCCAAAAATTGCTGTGGGCTCTTAGTCTATAAACTTTGAATTCGAATTCACCGAACTGAAGTCAAAATTATTTCAGGTTTGACGTTTGAGTTTTTTGTTTATCGTGGTGCGTTCAATGCGTTCCTCAACGAGTGATCCTTGGTTCCTTGGTTAAGTGTACGAAGGTATCAACTCGTTCATCAACTGGTTAAACAACAATATCGAAAACGCAGTTGATCAACTCGAAAAACTTTTTTTGCTATCAAAATCGAACAAGTTTATCAACTAGTGTACGAGGTTATTCAACATTTGAGTAAGTTGGTCAACTAGGTGTACGGAGCTATTCAACACTGGAATAAGTTTAAAGAGTTGATCACCTAGGTGTGCGAGGTTAATCAACATATGGGAAAGTTGGTCAATTATGTGTACGGGGTTCCGAACGCATTTTGTTCAACTTTAGTTGCTCAACGTGAATTACGTAAGTTGCTGCACTAGTGTAAGAGGTTGTAAATCGTTTATCCAACGAAAGAGTTGAATAAAAAGTTGAACGAAGTTGGTTGAACTTATCGCGCACATAGTGGACGACCGGCATAATGAAATGATCAAACAAAATGAATCTCTTCGCAGTTTTCTCACTCGCACGCGCCGTCAAAATATAACCTAGCTGTTTTTTGTCTCATACTTGTCTGAACCTGTTTTTCGCGCCGCGCGGTAAATAGTAGTCATTGGATTAACGATTAACGGACTTAACGTGGATTAACGGATTTAACGTGTCCGTTAACATTTTTAAAAGTTAACTTAAAAGTTAATCAAAATTTTAACTTCGTTAATTAACGATTAACGGATTAACGAGTTAATGCCCAGCTATGGTCCCTAAATAGGCAAATCTTTTCCCCCCTCATCCAATTGCACGTACGTCCCTTCTTTTAAAGGTCATGGAAACCCTAATAAATTATCAGCTCAAGAAATATCTAGAAGAACGAAAGCTTCTCAATTTCTTTCGTAGCAATAGGTCTACCGGTAATTTAATGGTATATCTCACTAAAACGCTGGAACAAATCTTTACATCGTTTTGGAGAAAGTAAGATCATTGCACTTGATATTTCAAAAGCATTTGAAAGAGTTTGGCATCAAGCTCTTTTATAGAAAATGCGTGCATTTGGTTTTGATGAACTCTTGCTTGATGGATTATAAACTTCCTTTCAAACCGCTTAATACAAGTTGTATATTGGATGGTTTTAAGTCTGAAATTCATGAAATAAATGCTGATTGCCCACAGGGCTTTGTCTCCGACCCACTTTCTGATATTCATCAATGATCTTTTATCTGGAACCTCTAATCCATTAAATTGTTTTGCTGACGACAGTACTCTCAGTTTCTCATTTTCGTTTCCATATGCATGTCCTTGTTCTTCGGATGTGGATCTAGAACGGCAGCGTACGAGTGATTAGCTTATTAAATTTTGATCTCGATAGCATTGTCAAATGGGGAACCATAAGCCGCGTAGAACTTAATGCTTCAAAAACTCAATGCTGTCCATCCATGCAATGCAATGTCCATCCATTTATAAGGCTTATATTCGTCCGAAACTTGAGTACAATTCCCAAATTTGGGCAGGTTCCCAAATACAGTTATTTAACATTTATTTTTATAAACAGTGTTCTAGTGAAATAGCTTGTCGCGCTTCAAGGAACACCCATCAGTAAATTCAGGGATTCTTTCTTTAGCCACACTACACGAATGTGGAATGCTTTACCCGATTCTATATTTCCCTCCCATTATAATATTCAGGAATTCAAAACCAATGTGCATCGGTATCTCCTTTTAAATCCTCTCCAACTTTCCTAAAACGCTCGCACTGTGCTCAAGCATTTTAAGGTCAGTCATAATCAGTTAGTGCGTGAAAATTAAATAAAAATTCATGGATAATGGCATCGGTGGAATATTTGGTCCTTATTCGGAATTAAACCCCCCCCCCCCACCAAAATGCACTTTTTTTTTAATGAATCGATAAAAAATGTGCTGTTGATAAAAAACATCAAATTATGGATCAGAAACACTTTTTTATGGTAAAAAAGTGAAGTATAAAAAAATGAATATAGGCCATAGGGTAAATTCAAAGTTTCTTCAAATCCAGATTCTGTAAATGCAAAAGAAACCTTGCATACACCCAACCTCGCACCTACCCCAAATCCTATAGTGTGCCCAAGCAGGGGGGTTGCAGGGCGGCAGCATGCCCCCATACATATCCCACTGTTTATACGCCGTAATGCGTAAGCAAGCAAAAAAAAAGCAAATATCCCATAAAAAAGTAGTTTTAGTTAAAGTACTGTGGGTGGTCCGCTTATACTTCGCTTTTTTACCATAAAAAAGTGTTTTTCCTCCATAATTTGATGTTTTTTATCAACAGCAAACACTTTTTTATCGATTCGTTAAAAAAAAAGTTCATTTTGGTGGGGGGAATTCCGAATAAGGGCCAACAGTACTGTGGGTGGTCCGCTTATACTTCACTTTTTTACCATAAAAAAGTGTTTCTCCTCCATAATTTGATGTTTTTTATCAACAGCAAACACTTTTTTTATCGAATCGTGAAAAAAAAAGTTCATTTTGGTGGGGGGGAATTCCGATTAAGGTCCGAATATTTTGGTGTACTCACAGAAGTCAGCTTTGTGTTTCGAAGCATTTAATTTCACGCGGTTATTAAAAACCCACTGTATATTGATCTAATGAGCTTAGCATACGTTACTGTTCCACTTTCACAACCAAATACCAATACTAAGGGCTATATCTTCTGCGAAACTATCAAGTGGACTAGTAGTTTCAAACAACAGTTCAATTATGAAGATAAGAAAGAATTAAAGAAAAAACGGGACCTTGTGCCAAAATTTATTTTTCCAATAAAGACTTAAGACCATACAACTCGAACGGAACGGTCAGAAAAGTACAAATCCAAGCATTTTTCGCGATAAGAGAGCTTCGTGCCTCTCTATCTTTTTCAATTTCTCTTTCAAATATCAATTGCAGTTGTTAGCAGTTACATCTTACATTTGTTTCTTCAAAATAATGTAATGGTCCCATGTTTCGTTGAGATATAACATCGGATAGTGGACCCTAATGCTTCGAATGCGCAGTACCGCCGCCGGTCTTAAACATATTTCTTGAGTTGATTGTTGATCAGCAATTCATTGTCCTTGGAAAAAAGAGATGTTTGTCTAATTGGTCGGAATTTAAGGGACCGGCTAGACAAATTCCGTTTTCAACTATGTACTTGTAAAGAGTCCCGAAGAGTATGGTAGATGGAATAGCTTACATAATGGAACTATACTTACGTAGCGTAGAAGAACACATATTCAGAATTTAAAAAAATTGAGGCTTGCAATAGCCTAAGTCTAGTGACTTACAATTACTCGTATCAACCATTCATATGTATGTGTAGTGTATGTTAGCAAGAATAGAGAAGAAGCACTTTTCATGGCGATAGGTTGCTCTTGGTGGATTTTTCACTTCCACGAAAGAGGCAGTACACCGTACTTGAGCCAATGACGCAGAAGGGGTTCTAATATTTCTTACAAGTGAGCTTAATATTTAACTTTATTGGAATAGAATGACAAATTTGATAATATGATACAGTTTGAGCGACCTCAACTCCAAAGCGCGTTTCGCGCAGGTACGACAGTGGGCTCATCAGTAAGTAGTTAGATGCTGTCGTTTATTATTTTTTTTTTATTTTTTTTTTTTTTTTATTTTTTTTTTTTATTTTTAAGCTCAATACTGTGTTTTTAGAGGCGGTCAGCCATCAGACGAATAGGGGGAACAACATGTAGCATACGAAAACATGCACGTGCCGTAACTATTCGGGACTGGTGGAAGTGTGATCATAGCCTCTCCGCGGCGGCCGCTAGAAACAAGCCTTTTAAAAAAGGTTTGGCTAATATGATCAGGCTGGTTCCTCAGGTTGGCGACAGGTTGATTCCCTGTCCCGTAAAATTAAAAGAATTACGAGACCGACAACAAGCCTCGGAAACGGACTGATCTCACGACGACAACCCACGCAAAGAAAAAGGAAAAACGATTTACGAATTTTCTTATGGAACGTACGATCGCTCTATAGAGCTCGAGCTGCTCAGCAGCTAGCCGACGCCCTGTCAAAGTATAAAGCTGACATAACAGCTCTTCAAGAAATCAGATGGACAGGGAATGGTGTTTTACAGTAGAAAGAATATGACATATACTACAGCTGTCATACAAAACACCATGTGCTCGGGGTAGGCTTCCTAGTCAGCGAAAAAATGAAGTCTACTATCATCGGCTTTAACGCTATAAGCGAAAGGCTATGCACCCTTCGCGTGCGAGGCAAATTTACGAACATCAGCCTCATTAACGTTCACGGACCTACGGAGGAGTCCTCAGACGAAGAAAAAGAGACTTACTACGAACAAGTCGAGAGGGCCCTCAATGCCTGTCCAAGGTATGATGTTAAAATCATCCTTGGGGATTTGAACGCAAAAATAGGTCGGGAGCCGGTATTCAGGCATTACGCAGGCACCCATAGTTTGCATGAGAACACTAATGACAATGGACTTCGAGTCTTAGAATTGGCAGCATCGAAAAACATGGTCGTTGCGAGTACCAGGTTCCCGCGTAAAGATATCTACAAAGCCACCTGGGTATCACCTGATGGAGTCACTCGTAACCAAATAGACCACGTGTTGATAGACCGTCGCCACTACTCGAACTTGATGACGGTACGAACGTACCGAGGTGCCAATATCGACTCGGATCACTATCTTGTTGGTATGGTTTTCCGAGGGCGGATTGCCTTGCGAAGACGCATTGCATCCGCCGATCAGGTTCGAATCAACACGGCTGCCCTGCGCAATGAAAACACCAGTAACACCTTTGGTAATGCGTTAGGACTCGCCCTAGAAACACCTGACTTAGGGAGAGTAAGTCCTGGAGCCAGTATGCTGGACGTAAATGAAAAGTGGACACGTCTTAAAAATACTGTCATTAGTACTGCCAACTCCATCTTAGGCAGCAGTCGTAAAAATCGGAACGACTGGTTTGATGATGAATGCAAGCTAGCGACTGAACGTAAGAATGTTGCGTACCGAGCAATGCAACAATCTCATAGAAAGCGGGCACGCGAAGAGGAATATAAAGAGCTCAGAAGAACAGAAAAACGGCTTCACAGACAAAAGAAATCAGCCTGGGAGAAGAACCTAATCTGTGAAATAGAAAACAGCCGAGAGCGAGGTCCGCACCAGGCGCGGAAGTTCTACCAATCCGTCCGAAACATGACGCAGTACACACCACGCTGCACATACTGCAAGGACGGAGAGGGAATCTGATCACCGATCCTGAAAGCATACTGGAGCGATGGGAAGTGTACTTCAATGAATTGCTAAATGGTCAGCTCACTGCAGAAGTGGAGGCTCCACTACTTCAAGAAGAATACCCTATGTTGCCGCCACCAAGCATAGAAGAGGTTGAGAAGGCTATAGGCCGGCTTAAACAGAACAAATCCCCGGGAGCCGATGGCATAAAGCCGAATTATTTCATCACGGCGGGCCAGCCTTACGTCAAGCAATTCATGATATTATAGTGCACGTATGGGAGCAAGAAGAAATGCCAGAAGACTGGCGAAAAGGCATAATATGCCCCATACACAAGAAGGGAGATGTCACAACGTGCAGCAATTATAGAGGTATCACGTTGTTGAGTACCGCCTATAAGATACTCTCCTCTATCCTACAAGACCGGATAACCCCATACGCTAAAACCGTCATCGGACAATATCAGTGTGGTTTCATTCCAGGCAAATCAACAACTGATCAGATCTTTACTCTTAGGCAGGCGATGGAAAAATGTCTAGAATTTAACATCCCAACATACCATCTGTTTATAGACTTTAAGGCCGCCTATGATAGCATAGCCAGGGTAGAACTTTACAAAGCCATGAGAGAATTTCGGCATCCCAAATAAATTGACACGATTATGTAGGTTGACCATGACCAACGTAACAAGCCAAGTAAAAATAGCCGGATTGCTATCCAGACCAATCAAAATCTTTAATGGACTCCGACAAGGGGACGGTTTGGCCTGCCTCCTCTTCAACCTGGCGTTGGAGAAAGCAATCCGTGACTCTGGCACGGCAACAAGAGGGACCATCGTCAACAGGTCCAGCCAGTTACTAGCTTACGCAGACGACATTGACATCATCGGAAGATCCGAACAAGCTGTACACGATTCCTTCATCCAGATCGAGCAGGCGGCACAAAATCTGGGGCTGCACATTAGTGAAGGTAAAACAAAGTACATGGTGGCGTCGAATGCGAGAGGAACAGTTGGTCAAACAATCAAGGTAGCGGAGCACGAATTTGAAGTGGTGCAATCCTTTAAATACCTTGGGTCAATAGTAGCAGCCGATAACAATATAGAAGAAGAAATACGCGGGCGGCTTCTCAAATCCAACAGAGCCTACTATAGTCTGTCAAAGCTTTTCAAATCCAGAAATCTCACCATAACTTCAAAACTGCTGCTGTACAGGACCATGGTCCTGCCAGTACTCACATATGGATCCGAGACTTGGGTGCTTAGCAAAAGGCACTCCGACCTCTTAGCTGCGTTCGAGAGAAAAGTCTTAAGGAGAATTGTTGGCCCCATATGTGAGGAAGGGCGATTCCGGAGACGGTACAATCATGAATTGTACGCAATCTACCTAGAAGCAGATATCGTGACAAAAATTAAGCTCGGTAGACTCCGGTGGGCAGGGCACCTAGCTCGCATGAGCGAAGAGGAGCCTGCTCGGAAAGTTCTTTGTGGTACATTCTATGGTAGACGGCATCGTGGTAGACCATGCTTGCGCTGGAGAGATGGCGTAGACCAGGACGCCCGAAGCCTTGGGGTGCGCAACTGGATGGCGTCGGCTAGAGACCGGGTGCTTCATTTCGGCGAAAACTTCTTTTCAAAAAAGGCACTGTTTGTGTTACACAGCACTCACTTTGAAAATAAGTTTTCTATATTTCCCAACGTTGTTCAAGCGTAAAGCGACTAATTTCGTTCCGCGGAGGTATGTATGATACCGACTTTCTGTCAAGATTTCAAGTGGCAATATAAGCTATGATTTAAAAAGAAATCTCTAGATGGCCGACCCTGATCATAGATCAATACAATGTATTTATTATCAACTTGGTGAATTCTTTTAAGAACTTATTCTACTTTCGAAATAAGGGGTTCATATAACAAGTTAAAAGAAATAATTAGGAATTTGCACGTATTTCTACATTAGAAAAATTAAAATGCAATGCAACTATGAAAGTTGGCCACCAGGCCACCATTTGTGCTTTTAATGAACTTATGTTAATGGAATTCTTTCAATGTTTTTCATCTGGGTGATTAACATGTTCCAGCGAAGTATGTGAACTTTCCGGAAAGATGTTCTGTGAGACCAAAAAATGCATTTTTGCATTTTAGTTAAACTTCTTCTGGCATGAGGGTCGTGCAGTTATTAATTGTTACTTTGCTATTGAGTAGCCTTATTGTAGTTCTTGCAATAAGTAAACGATATTTGTTGTTTCCCCGGCAAGCACCAACTCGTCATCAGGTAATACATATATTAAGTTGGTATTTTGCTTGTTCACATTTATTTACTTTAATTAAATTGCAAATAGTTCATTGCTGGAATCGGTATTCCTGTTGATCTTGAATATGAATCCTTAGTGGTGGGATATGTGCTAAAAGCTATGTTCTACTTACCATGGAATGCGACAACATTTAGAGAGAATCCTTTTGTTCCTGAATATCAAAGATATCTACATACTGCCCTGGAGCTGCAGCATAAAATATCACGATGGAGTGTTTACGCAACTATTGAAAGTGTTATAGATAAGTAATATATTATTTTTGGAAAAAGTTATCTATTGGTCTAATTTAATCAGATATTTGAACATTCACAACCTCTTTATATTTTAAAACATGATAGGATTTTTTCTAGTTTCCTATTGGCTACATGTCACAAATCTATTACAAACTGGAAACCAGAAATTTTCCTAAATTCTTAGTAGATACTTAGTGAGAATTTAACTTAATTTTAATTATTATATGTGGTGCTAAGAAAAAAGACCAAGATCGATTTTTGTTCCCAAATGTATGGAAAGAATTTAAAATTCCTCAACATTTTAAAGACTGAGCTTCTAAATTAGATAAATTTACAAAGGGTTTAACAAAAATTTAAATCGAATTTTATTTTTGCAGTTACGGTTATAATGGTCGAGAGTGCCTTCTACAAGCAATTTGTGAATCAAATCTGTTCAAATTTTCAAAGCGTGTCTCTGTCTTGGGTGAACTCATGCACATATTACTCACGTAAGACTAATTTATTTAAGAATTCAAATATTTACATATTATGTATGTACATTAATATATGTAAATCTTTTAATTACGAAAAATTCACAGGCCAACATCCTCGTATGATAAATCCGACAAGAATAATCAATTTTATTTCGCTGCTGAACAGTCTGGAAAAACTGGAGAATGTGGACATTTCCATTGCTCATTTTCAATAATGAAACGGCTTTCTGTTATTTTGTGACCAAATATTTCTGAATGACTTACCTGCTTAATAAAATACTTCAATGGAATAAACTCCCAAATGGCTTTCAATTTACATACACCTATAGTATCTACAATTCAATGGTATCAACCTGAATACTGGCTAGCGCAAAATATTGTTCACGATGAACAGCGTTCATGGTGTTTAGCTAGCCTTCAGATTTGTAGGAATGCAAATCAATCTCACAGGGTACGTTCAGTTTACATAAGGAACTTGAAAGTAAGCAGAGTTTCTAGTCTCTGATTGGTCTGCAGTCAAAAATTGCTTTTCAATTAAATCACTTTCATTAGGAAGTTGTTTTTGTTAACAAACTGACTTTCATACCGCGTTCAAAAAGGTTCGGTTCTGAAAAAGGCACGAGGAACTTCGTATAATGATTACCCTAAAATGGCAACAATTACTGAGGGTATTCATGTAAATGCGGAAACTCTGGATAAACCTCTGAAACGAGATAATTTTATCTCTGTAGAAATGCGCTGGCGCTGTCAAAAATTATCTCACGAATTTAATGCGGAAAGAGAAGAAATAAACCTGATAAACTAAGAAATTCTCTAAATTTTAAGAAATGGTTTAAAATTATTTTTTTTTGAAAATTACTTGCTTAATTCTCTTTTAAGTAAGACAACAGAATCATTTTTTAAGTTAACATATTGAATGATGTGCATTTTTGATAACAACATTTTTTTACGAGTTGACTGTAGTTTAACGAACAGCTGATTATGGCTGAGTTCGTATTTGTAAAACTTCTGCAGTCCTGCAAAAATTGCGTTCATAATTCTAAGCAAACAAATTTATAAAATCGTACAAATACTGATTTTTCATCTTTGATAAGAAATTAATAACTATCCATCCACACGATTGAATACAAGGCCAAAATCTGGTCCGATGTTGATATCAAACTATTGGTTTCCATCCGTTTGGGAATGGAATCTGTATTTTTAGCTGGGCGCAGGAAGAAAAAAGTTCTATGGGAAAAGTTTTCCAAGAAATTAAAACTATTTTCCCCACGTTTCCTTATGATAGGGAGGATATTTATTATAAGGAAGTTCCAAAATTTAAAAACTTCCTATCATAGGATTAAAAAAAGAAATAAACTAAGCGGTAGAGAGCAGGGATGGAAAATGAAATTTTCCAACTGTACTGAAATCTGTAATAAAATTGGGTCCTTATTCGGAATTCTCCTCCATAATTTGATGTTTTTTATCAACAGTAAACACTTTTTTATCGATTCGTTAAAAAAAAAGTTCATTTTTGTGTGGGGGGGGGGGAATTCCGAATAAGGGCCAATTGTACTGTGGGTGGTCCGCTTATACTTCACTTTTTTACCATAAAAAAGTGTTTCTCCTCCATAATTTGATGTTTTTTATCAACAGCAAACACTTTTTTATCGATTCGTTAAAAAAAAGTTCATTATAGTGGGGGGGGGGTTAATTCCGAATAAGATCCTAAAATTGTACTGAAATGATGTCAATTGTACCGAAAACGAATTTCGTATGAAAAAAAAATCAGTAATTAAACAATTTAAAAGTTTTTCAAAAGTACCTATTTTATTAAAAAAATAAAAGCAGAAATGATCAGTTTGTCTTCTTATAAAAAATATAAATAAATATAAATAGCTCCACAGAAAAAAATACTATCTTCATTTTAAAAGTATATACAAACTATTGTATTGTATTGTAATGACGAAACTAAATCTTTTACTTGTACATTTTTGCGGCACCAGCTTATATAAAAAAAATTGAAATGTAAAACTAAAATTCACAAATTAAATATCTTAAAAACGCACAGACCAAAAACCGCAATCACAAATCACATCCACAAGCTTACAGTTTTTTAGTAAACAAAACGATGAGATGTCTGAACAAATCTGATCGATAAATAGACAAAAAAGAAAGACGCCATCAAGAAGTGAAAACTGTAATTAAAATCCACTTTACACGATATTAAAAATCATTATCATTGACTATATATGGACTGCTAGTCGCTCATTTTCTTCATACAAATCCTCAAAAAAAGTGGTTCCACTTTTAAGGTTCTCTCTAACGAAAATGCGCGATCAAAAGATGTCACTTAAAAAAAGGAACTAGTTTTTGACAATTCAACCCCAGCGGTCATTGACTTATTATACATGGACTGCCAGAGCCCAACTTCACGATGGTTCAACCTAAAACTATACGGAACTAGCGCTCTTGGTGCAAACTCGGAAAACATAGTGTAACTTTTGGTTTTGGTATTTGATATATCAATTTTTGACATAATTGAGTTTTTAAAGGGTGTTGAGCGAGAATTGTTTAAGTTTATTATTAAATAAAAACTTGAGGGCTATTTTCATGCTTTATTTGCCGATTTAAGAGTCATAATAGCATTTATCATAGACTTATATCAATTTGTAAACACCTTATTGTTTAACACAAATAAAACTTTCAACTTTTCATTTCAATTTATTGTGGACATTGTGTTCAAAACATGATGAAAACTATCTAGTAAAAAATGGATACGATTTAACATGAAAAGAAAAATTAAAAAGTTCATATAGTTCTACTTATGTACATTTATGTAGATAGGAGATTTTTTTGAAATAATAGCAAATTCACTTATAGTTAGATAAGTATAACGACAAAATGCCATTTCCATTTTAAAATATAAATATAAATTTACGAAGAACTGGTTCTACCTTTTTATAAGGTTACCTGTCAAAACCTTACAGCAACAATCGCCAAGCAATTCAGGCCCTAGAAGACAATATCCGCCGTAAAGCAGTTTTCATTAAACTAAATGCTTTGCTCTCGCGTGTTCACAAATTTCCCTGAACACCCTTTAATTTATTGTTATTATATTGTCTTGGATAACGTTAAAATGTAAAGTTCAAATTGAGATAGATGGCTATAGTTTCTATGGCAAAAATAGTAGTTCAGGCCAGGAACCAAGAGATGGCTTCTGGAATTAATATTTATTTTTACCACTTTTGCACCAAGAGCTCTAATGTCGGTAGGGAGAGGTTAACCCATTTCATCGAAATGTTTGTATAGAAATTTCATACGACTAGCAGTCCATATATAATACGTCATTGACTATATATGGACTGCTAGTCGCTCATTTTCTTCATACAAATCCTCAAAAAAAGTGGTTCCACTTTTAAGGTTCTCTCTAACGAAAATGCGCGATCAAAAGATGTCACTTAAAAAAAGGAACTAGTTTTTGACAATTCAACCCCAGCGGTCATTGACTTATTATACATAGACTGCCAGAGCCCAACTTCACGATGGTTCAACTTAAAACTATACGGAACTAGCGCTATTGGTGCAAACTCGGAAAACATAGTGTAACTTGTGGTTTTCGTATTTGATAAATCAATTTTTGACATAATTGAGTTTTTAAAGGGTGTTGAGCGGGAATTGTTTAAGTTTATTATTAAATAAAAACTTGAAGGCTATTTTCATGCTTTATTTGCGGATTTAAGAGTCATAATACGAGTATGCATTCATATACAGGAGAATAGTGCTGTGATTCGTTATAATTGGAAAGCACAAAGAACTGTCGAAATGCTGATTTTGGAAAACTATTTAAATGGCACAAAAAATTGATTTATATTCTCATACGAAATCAAGTATGCAAATATGTCATTGTTTAGATTATTTCAGCAATAATTTTAGTCATAAGAGATATATTAAACCGAACAACGTGGAAACATATAATTCAAAGGAAAAGTGAAATTTATCAATTTGTACACATCTTATTATTTAACACAAATCAAAATCTCAATAAATAAATGAAGTTCATATTGCTCTACTTAAAATAATGTAGATAAAGGATAAAGATGTTTTTTTTTTTAATACATAATAGCAAATTCATTTAATTAGATAAATAATGACAAAAATGGGATTAGAAATGTATTCCATTTTAAAATATAAATAAAAATTTACGTAGGACCGGTCACAGGATCTTACAGCGTTCTACCTTTTAAATAGGTTACTTGTCGAAACCTTACAGCAACAATCGCCAAGCAATTCAGGCCCTAGAAGACAATATCCGCCGTAAAGCAGTTTTCATTGAACTAAATGTTTTGTTCTCGCATGTTCACAAATTTCGCTGAACACCCTTTATATTGTTGTAATTATTTTGTATTGGCTAACGTTAAAATGTAAAGTTCAATTGAAATAGATGGCTCTGTTTTTTAATAAGCAATAATAATAGATGTCTATAGTTTCTATGGCAAAAATCTTAGTTCAGGCCAGGAGCCAAGAGATGGCCTCTAGAATTAATTATTATTTTTACCACCAACAGCTTTAATGTCGGTAGTGAGAGGTGGAACCATATTCATTGAAGCGTTTGTATAGAAATTTCATACGGCTAGCAGTCCATATTATAATACGTCAATGCACTCATGAACGTTTCTTTCTTATTGGTGCAATTAGAATTAATTTTGAGGTTTCTAAATCTTTAAACTGCTTCAAATTCTTCATAAGGGGGAAATTCAAATGCTTACATTAAAGACTTTATATTTGAACAAATGCTCAGTATTTTGTTCCGCAAATATATTTGGCGACATCCCGTTAAGTACCATCTTAGTTTCAGTGTTCTTCCTATCTTGAGATTAGATGTAAACAAAACTCCTTAAGATTTAAATCACACAGTTTCAATTCGTTTGTTCCTGAGTTGCCAGGCTTTTTTGGTTGGTATTTTTCTTTGTCGGGTCTTCAAGATTGTTGTATTGATTTGGGGTAGGAGAAAAAAGGAGTTGTATATAAAACCAAACGAACTCATCTGCGTAAAATAGGAACTTAACTACAATTCCCGCAAAGATCATGACACCAAGAAATATATCACAGATGCCATCAACATATTATAAAAATAACAAAGAACTTAGGCCGGTATTCACCGAGCGCTCATAACTTAAGAAGCTCATAAACCTATTCACCAAGCAATATTAGTGAAGATTTACGAGCGCTCTTAAAAGTTACGAGTGGTCCCGACCACTCCTAATAGGGCCCATACACTACGCAAACCGTTTGAGCAAACAAATGCCTTTTGTTGTTGCAAAAATGTTTGTGCAAACTGTTTGAGTAGTGTGTAGCGATGTTGAATATTTGCGCAAACGGTTTGAAGAAATTCAAAAAATTTTGAATTTTCCGTGACTGCACAACCATGTTTGAGTGGTGTGTCTTGAATTTTGCTCAAACAGATGTCAATTTTCATGAAATTAAGATGAATAAACAAGACGAACGAATTTTTTTGGACCAAATTCTTTTTTTTTTTTTGTTTTTTCTATTTTTTTTTTTAATAGCCAAGGCATTAATTAAATAAAAAAACGTCACGCAACTAATATCTCTCAAACATGTTTGTGTAGTGTGTGGCGAAACTATGTTTGCTCAAACAAAACGTCTGAACAAACGTGTTTGCATAGTGTATGGGCCCTATAACTTACGAGCGCTCTCTTCGAAAGTTTGTTCGCTTGTGCGTGTGCCACGCACGCATTTGACTCGAATAGTCGAATCCATGTGAGCAATGCCAAGTAGAAGAGTATCCATTTGCTGTCAAGACCAACATTCCACAACATTTCACAGTTTGGGTATGCCTGAACAAAAGAGAGTGGCTCTCATTTTCGAACTTCGAAAAACACTTGCGAGTGGTTGGTGAATACCCCACAGAAATTTCAAGTTAAGAGCCTCGTAAAGTTAAGAGCCGCTTAGGAGCGCTCGGTGAATACGAGCCTTAGAATACATCCTTGTATGACCTTGCAGATATTACGAATCATTCTGTCATACTGACACTGATGTATTCCATACATGTTTCCAGAAATTTAAAGTAGAACATCAAAATCTTCCGAGTTACTCCAATTCGAGTGATACTATTTTGTATCTCAAACCTTATTTGATATCATATGAAACTTTATTGGTGAGAAGAGCTAGCTCGCGGGAAATATGTATAATGAATAATGATATACATAACATAGGTATATCTCACTCAAACACACACGTCCCTTATATTCATAAGCAAACCAATTTACCTCGTTGAATTTTCCAACAAATCAAGATTGGTGTATTTTAAAATGTCTACCACGTTTCCAGCTTAAACATTTTGCTGGAATTCAATTATTTTTGTATTGGTAGATTTACTACTTACTTAACCGGCTCCCGATCCATGGAGGGTCTCTGCCTGAGTTATTGCGGTCTTCCATCGGTTGCGATCCCTCGCGAGCTCCCTCCAGTCGTCGGGACCAAGCGCTTTTGCGTATATAACCGCCTGGTCCCTGTAGCGGAGGTTCGGTCTTCCTCGTCGTCTCGAACCTTGGGGCTGGGACTCGAAGATTTTCTTGGCTGGAGCGTTGTTGTCCATTCGCTCGATGTGACCGAGCCAGTGTAGTCGACGTGTTTTGGCTTTTTGGACTACATCCACATCTTGGTACAGCTCGTATAATTCACGATTGAATCTTCTCCTCCATTCGCCCTCTTCGCATATAGGACCAAATATCCGCCGAAGAATTTTTCTCTCGAAAGTGCCCAGTATCAATTCCCCTTTTTTACTTAACGTCCAGCACTCGGCGCCGTAGAGTAGAACTGGTAAAATTAGCGTTTTGTATAGCGTGCACTTTGTCTTTCGAGAAAGGAGTTTTGAACCCATTTGTTTGGCCAAACTGAAGTAGCAGCGGTTTGTTAGGGTAATTCTTCGTCGAATTTCCACTAAGGTGTCATTCGTGGGATTGATGTTCGTTCCGAGGTAGGTGAACTCCTTGACTACCTCGAAATTACTGCTTCCAACAGTGACGTTTTGTCCTAGGCAATGGACAGATGCGGCTTTGTTTGTTGATAGCATATACTTTGTTTTGTCCTCATTAACTTCAAGACCAACGCGTTTCGCCTATTCATCAATAGCTGTGAACGCTTCTAGTACAGCTCGCTTGGAGCGGCCGATGATATCGATGTCGTCCGCATATCCAAGCAGTTGGGAAGACCTGTTGAAAATAGTGCCTTCCAAGTTAACACCACTCTTGCGCACTATATGCTCCAGGACTAGGTTGAAGAAATCACATGATAGCGCATCTCCTTGTCTGAACCCTGTGCACGTCTGGAATAGCTCGGATGAGCTGTTACCCATTTGCACGTTGCACCGCGTATTTTGTAACGTCATGCGGCATAGCTGGATCAATTTTTTCGGGATCCCGAGTTCCGACATTGCCAATAGAAGCTCTTGGCGACTTATGCTATCATATGCGGCTTTAAAGTCGATGAAAAGATGGTGGGTCTCGAATTGAAATTCGTTGGTCTTTTCCAGGATTTTCCTCAATGTGAAGATTTGGTCTATCGTTGATCTACCTGGCCTGAAGCCACAGTGGTACGTGCATTTATAGTGTTGCAGAAAGGTTTTAGACGCTCACATAGTACGGTGGATAGGATCTTGTAGGCAAAATTAAGCAGGGATATGCCCCTGTAGTTTTTGCAGGACATAGGATCGCCTTTTTTGTAGATTGGGCATATGAAGCTATTTGACCAGTCGTCGGGCATGCTTTCCTCCTCCCACACTTGGTTGATGAGCTAATGCATGCACCCTATCAGGACATCTCCTCCATACTTAAAGAGTTCCGCAGGTAGGCCATCCGAGCCTGCGGATTTGTTATTCTTAAGCTTGAGTATGGCTTTCTTAACCTCTTCAGTACTGGGTAGTGGGACTGGATCTTCATTGACTGGTCTTATGCTTCTTTGCTCCCCTGTGTTTTCGTCTAAATAATGCCCATTAAGCAGCTGCTGGAAATGCTGTTTAAACACGTCTACAATTCCCTGTGCTTCGGTGACTAGGTTCCCTTCACTGTTTCGAAGAGCTTGCGTGCCGGTCCTATAACCTGATGCCAGTTGTTTGGCTGTTTTATAAAACCGGCGGGTGTTCGTGGTGGTGCTAGACTCCTTGAGATACCTGAGCTGAGAAACTGCGGCTGCTCTTTTTTTTCTGCGCAGGGTTTTTTTCTCTTTACTTCTCTTTTCACGGTACTCCTCTTTTGCTGCTATTGTTTTCCGTTGCAGCATTTGCATTCGTGTATTTTCCATCTCCTGTTTCAATACCGCACATTCATTATCATATCACGGGTTCTTTTTCCTAGGTGGTTGATAGCCTATGGTGGACTCGGCTACCTCCTTAATCATGTCGCGGTACTGGCTCCACTGGTTGTTGACGCTTGTGGCTGGGGGTACGGCAGAGAGTTTCCCGGTCAATTGCTCACTGTAGTCTCTGGCTTTCTCAGGTGTGCTAAGGCATGCAATATTGAATTTCTTCCTTTGGGCGATCCTCATTTTCTTTTCGTTGGACAGTCGGGCTCTGAACTTTGTCACAACAAGAAAGTGGTCAGAGTCCACGTTTGCACCTCGGAAAGTTCGCACGTCCAAGATGTTCGACGCGTGCCTTGCGCCAATTAGCACGTGGTCGATTTGGTTGGCGGTTCGACCATCTGGAGATCGCCAGGTTGCTGTGTGTCTGTGTATCCTTCGCCTGGGGAACCTAGTGCTACTTATCACCGTATTCCGAGATGCAGCAAAGTCGATTGGTAGATTTAGTTAAACAAATAATAAACGTTTTTTTGTTTTTATTTTTGCAATGCTGAACTTTTTAAATATACTTTTATATTTTATTTTTGTATTGCTTGTTAAGTTTCCCCCTGTGCAGGGACGGGTTAGAATATTCCTGCAGTGCCTCCCCGCTTGTCGTAAAAGGCGACTAAAGGAGTAAATACATCTAGGCCACAAACAGCAAGGTGAACCTAGCGACACGTAACACCTATAAACTTTCCCAAAAGTGTGCATGCCAGTCCCTGGGTTGGCACGACTGGAGATCACCGGTGCCGTAAAAGAGAGATCAAATACAAAACTGGAGCATGCACACGTCGATACTTACTACTTACAACGGATTTTGTGAATTCAAGCATTATGGAAGTACTCGTCCAAAATGACACTACCCCGCCAGGCACTACCATTGTTACACATGGTACTGATCCTGGACCGAGCAGCAATGCTCGGGTCAGAGCTAGACGGATTCCGGGGGCTAGCAAAGTAATGCCGCAGATTATACAAAATCTGAGAGTTGCGGGTTGGAACGTTGGCAGTATGACAGGTCGAAGCTTCGAGTTGGAAGAGATGATGAAAAGAAGGCGAGTGGACATCTTATGTGTTCAAGAAACAAAATGGCGAAACACGGGAAACAGGGCCCGTTTCTTGGATACGAGGACAAAAAACTATAAGATGTTTTACTATGGAACGGAAAAGGGTAAAAATGGAATCGGAATCATCCTTGCAAAACATCTATTAGGCAGCGTATTGACCATTTCGAAATCCAGCGACCGTTTGATGTCCCTTAAATTGGTGATTAAAGGAAAGTTGTGGAATATTGTCACTGCATATGCTCCCCAAATTGGATGTGAGCAGGTACAAAAAGATGCATTTTGGCTAGACTTTCACAATCTACTTAAGGACATCCCAAAGGAAGAGTTTTTGTTCGTGGGCGGAGATTTGAACGGACATGTCGGGAAGACAAACGAAGACTATGAAGATTGCCATGGAGGCCTAGGATACGGCACCAGGAACCCTCCTGGTGAAGACATCCTGAGCATGTGCAAAACATACGGTCTTATCGTGCTAAATACCATGTTCGTCAAACAAAGCCGACACCTGGTCACTTACAGCAGTGGTGGAAATGAAACCCAGATTGATTACCATTTGGTATCTAGTTTCATGAAACCCCGGGTAAAAGATTGCAAAGTGATACTAGGAGAAGCGATCGCCCACCAACACCGTCTCCTACTGACAGAATTTTTTATGGAGACAGTGAACGACAACAAACATACAAAAACTTTTGGGAAGATCAAATGGTATAATCTGGATAAGGAAAAAGGCGAAGCTTTTATTTCGAATATGCAAAACTTTCTGTATAACAACACCGATATAGTTCGAAATGAAGAGAGTACAGCACAAAGTATGTGGGATCTCCTACAGAGAACTTGCAAAGAAAAAGCCAAAACACTGTTAGGGGTTTCAAAAGGACACAACCAACAAGGCAAAGAAACATGGTGGTGGAATGATGAAGCTAAATCAGTTATAAGTAAAAAGAAAATGGCTTTCAAGGCTTGATCAAAGTGCCCCTCTAATAATACAGAACAAAAGTCACGCCTCGAAGTGGAATATAGAAACTGCAAGAAAGAAGCGAAGAAGAAGTGCGCCCAAATTCAAGCAAAGAATACAGAAAACCTTTATCGGGAGCTGGATGAAATTTCTACCCCGACAGCTGGTGCTATTCAAGAGCTACGGCAAAACACGAATAAGGGCGCAACTATCTTTAAAATAGCCGCTCAAAGAAGAAGAAATGCCCAGGAGATTTGTTCGCCAAAGTTCATTAACAATGCTCAAGGCCAACTACTTGTGGAAGACAACGAAATTCTTCACAGGTGGCGACAGTATTGTGACGGACTTCTAAACGAACAATTTCCAAGGCTATACTTTCCAATAGCTTCACCTAACTTAAGCGAAGTATCCGACGTCACAGTCGAAGAAGTTAGTGAGCGGTAAAATACTCCAAAAAGGGAAAAGCTGTTGGCCCAGACGAAATACCCTCAGAGTTTTGGAAAAAGATGGGAGATATCGGGTTTAGATGGCTCATAATTCTTGTCTCCAAACTTATTCGAGGTGATCGCATGCCTAATCAATGGAGGGAAAGTTACCTTCTTCCAATTTATAAAGGAAAGGGTGATACTCGAAGCTGTGATAATTACCGTTTGATTAAGCTGATGTCACACACCATGAAGATCGTTGAGCGAGTCTTGGGTAGCCGACTGCGAAAAATAATTAGGCTATCTGATGACCAGTGCGGGTTTGTCGGGGGTAAGTCAACCACGGATGCAATCCAGAGTATAAGAATAATTATGGAAAAACATCGGGATTCTTTGGAGGATTTGCATGTCGTATTGGTTGGCAACCACGAGATCTAATATGGGTGGCCCTCAGGCAACGAGGAGTTCCAGAAACCTATGTGCGGATAATTATGGACATGTATGATGGAGCAGTTACTAAAGTAAGATGCGCAGCTGGAGTCACCGAAGAATTCGAAATCACAGTAGGTGTACACCAGGGAAGTGTCTTGAGTCCCCTGCTCTTTATTACAGTTCTTGATTACCTGCTTGAAGGCAAAGTGACGGATCCAAAAGTACATCAGTTATTCTTTGCTGACGATGGAGCCATCATAAGTGAAGACCCGATATCCCTACAACGAGCCCTTGACGTATGGGTGGATGTTCTAGAAGGAAGTGGGTACCGCATAAGCGCGAAAAAGACAGAATACCTATGCTGCCCATTTTCTGATCCACACAGGCCTATTCCAGACATTTATTTGAATGGAGTAGTGCTTCCCAAGTGTGAAAAGTTTAAATATCTGGGGTCTATGATTAATAACGAAGCTACTTGTGATGACGATATCAATCATCGCGTAAGCGTAGGGTGGATGAAGTGGCGGGAAAATTCTGCTATCTTCTGTGACCGAAAAATGCCCCCTAAGCTGAAAGGAAAGCTCTACACTTCAGTTGTGCGTCCAGCACTCACATACGGTTCACAATGTTGGACAATGTACAAAAAGTATGAGAGTAAGCTAACGGCAGCTGAGATGAAGATGCTTCGTATGACAGCAGGAGTTACAAAGCTTGATCGAATTAGAAGTACGAAGATCCGAGGAAGCCTTCATGTTAAGAATACCATTTCCCAAAAAATTGAACACGACCGACTCAGTTGGTATTGCCATGTTCAAAGGAGAGATCCTGAGAACCCCGTCAAAAAGGCAATATCATACAACGTTCCAATTCGAAATAAAAAGAAAGGTAGGCCTAAACACTCCTGGTACAAACAAATGCAAAAACACCAGCATTCAGTTGGCCTCAGAAATGGAACAATACAAAACCGGGAGGCTTGCCGCCGATTTCTGAGGTCAACCCGGCGAACCCCACAGGCGGATCACTAGTGTGAAGCAGATACGTGGGAGAGTTATGATCCCCTCGACATCGAGATCATAACAGCGCCGAAGAAAAGGAAGAAGAAGAAGATTGCTTGTTAAGTTTCAATTTATGTAAGAAGCAATACAAAAATAAAATACTTTTGTTTTGATTCACGTATAGAGGCTCTCTTTTGTGCATGATACAAATTCGAAAAATACACCTTTGAAATTTGTTTTATTGTTTTTGTTAAACAGTTTTTTCTTAGAGAAACAAGGATAAATGTAAATATATAAACTAAAAACGGACAAAATATTCAAAACAACTTAAGTTTGTTGACATCTTTTTCTTTAGATTTGTTATAAGAAAAGAATATGCAACAGACCAACTTCATCGAGGTTGAGCTTGGCAAAATAATCGGCCCTTAGGCCAGGCGCGCACATTCAATTTTTAGTTTCGCAACTGCTTAGTTGCTAAAATGAAACATATTGGCTTATATGGGACACCGCGCACTTAGAGCCACTCGATTCGAGCAACTAAAAAGTTTGTGTTTTGACACAAACTAAACGATTGCCTTAAATTAATTCGCAACAGTTGAGCTGTTTTCTATAAGCGCAAGAGAGAAAAAGAGTGTAAATGTGAACGTGAGTAAAGAGTTGCCAGTTCGCGGTACTCTATCAACTGGTGATTAAACCATTTGATTTCGATCACAGTTGCCAGTGCGCGGCTAGCTATAAGCTAGGCACGCACATTCAATGTTTAGTTGCACAACTGTTTGGTTGTTTTGTGAACATTGAACATTGAAAAATTGACTTGACTATATTTAATTAACACCTGACTAACTCACAAACTGACTGACTGAGACGCGGAATGCCATGCAATTCTACCTCCTCGTGGTGCATTCTTGGTAACACTAAATGATTTGCTGTACTTTACTTACAAATGAACCACATTAACATTAATCCTCAAAATGAAATCACCGTAGTTAAATACCAAAAATCAAAAATTTCATAAAAAGTAGTTTTAGTAATTTTCGATTTTCTCAAAAAATAGAAGGCATAAAACCATTCGGTTTTTTGTGTTCGATTCAGAATTAATAGTAGCATTGACCACAAAAAGCCAATTAAGCACTTCATTTCACAATTTTGGAAAAAAAATGGTCTAATTTTTTTTTTTCAATTTTTTTTTGTGTTTTTGAGTTTGCATGCGAATTGTTCAAAAACTATTGACATAAATAATTTAACTTAAATTTAAGATTATAGAACAGACTTCTGGCTTTCAAAACCGGTATAGTACTTTATTGTAAGTGTTGCCGTTGTTTTTTAATTTTTTTTTTTTCAATTTAAGTAATTTTTCCAAAATCGCCCCTACCTCCTAAACTGGGCGAGATAGACGCCCCTCCTATAGTAAAAAACGCTTGTATTTGACCCTTCTACAAAAATCCGTTATCAATTTTTGGCGCCTAAGTAATCGTACTCTCCCAATTTGGGTCAAAACACAAACTTTTTAGTTGTTGGAACCAAGCAGTTGCGAAACTAAAAATTGAATGTGTGCGCCTAGCCTTATAATACGGATAAATTTAATTTAAATTTTTCAGCCTCTGATGGTGCTAATTTAAAATCAAACATGTATAGTAGCTGTGTTTTTTTCGCAAATCTATATAGAATTGTAAAAAAAAACGACATCGGGATTTAGGAGCTTTTTTCCAAATAGCTGGAAGCACTGTGTACGCTATGGCATTCGTCAGCTGTATTGACGACTAGCATCAACCAGCATCAAAAAACGTCACTTTTGACTTCTCTGAACAAATTATCGATAGCATATCGTCGCTGTAGATCGAATACCTCGTAACCCAGAAAAGTCGATTTTTCAGGAGAAACAAAAAACTTATTATTAAATCAATGAGAGGCAATGAGAGACGTGTTGTTAATTATGCGCGTGGCTCTGCAATTATAGTTTTTAATTTCACAGGATATTTTTCATTAGATCCGGAATTTTTTTCACAATATAATTCCATCATTACCTAAAAATCGATTTTTTCTGGGTTACGAGGTATTCGATCTACAGCGATGATATATACCCCTCACATACGTATGGGCATTTACACGCCAATACGCCGATGTAGAAGTATATGCCAAAATCAGCTGTTAAATGGTAGGGTTGTGAAATTTTAAATGAATTTTAATGCTCCAGAACCACTTTTTTATGTTGATCAGAGCTTTATTAAATTGTTTAACTTTAGTTTTGCTTTTTCAGGCGAATTGTAAATTTTAACAACTTAAACCGAATAACTTCATAAAAAACTGTGTCGACGAACTTTCGGTCCTTTTTACACGCCATGTCGGCATACTCCTTCGATTTCCAGAGTTCGAATTTAATTCTTAATGTACACATTTCTTAATTTATTATTATTATTTTGGCATCACAGTTTTTATCGCGTCTTAGCTTAAGTCTTGAAAATTATCTGGTCTTAGCTAACTCTGTATAGATTTAAGTAGTTGTTGTATTTCATGTAAAGCGCTTAGTCCCGATGTCGTTTTTTTCTACAATTCTATATGGACTTGCGAAAAAACACACCTAGTAACACTGGTAAAGCCTAGTACGCCGATCGGGAAAAATTTTTTCTCCCATACATTTTTTTTCCTGGGACAAATTTTGTCTAGGATATTTTTCCGAGCAGTACGCAGTTGGCGCAAAATGTACAAAATGTCGCCACTAAATTTTGCCAGGAAAAAAAATGATACAAGCATTATTTTGCGGGACAAATTTTGACAGCCAACGTATTTCGAAAGTGATTTTTGTCAAAACTGGTTTTATGTAAAAGATGCTGATGCTTCTCTTGAAAGCATCAAGAGGAGATTCCAAAAAGGTATGAACGACTTTTGTAAGACAACCCGTTCCAGAGATACACTACAAAACACATTAAATTAGATTTTGTCGCTCCAAATTCAAACTTTTGCGCGAGATTTGGAAATGTTTTGTAGAGATTAAAATTGTAGAGATAAAATTTGTCTTGTCTCGATCTGCGTACTAGGCTTAAACAATCAAAACAGTCTTTTATCACACGATGACCCTTTGTCTCTGAATCTTTTCTAAAGCAAAGGATAAGAGAGATGATATCATATTCGCCCTCACTAAAATTGCAAAAGAGTCGGAAACAAAGTCTAGTCAAAGACCAGTCAAAAATCTCAAGGAATTGGCCGCGTTCGCCTCGTAGTCCGATAGGGTATCTAAGATACTTTAGTATCCGATACGTTGGCGAACGGCCAAAACCGGATAGGTAACATTTACTGTCAAAGTCAAAAAACGACGTGACTCGATCAGGGTTGGCCGAATCTACTACTTGAAACTGTTTATTTTTAAGAAGTGCAGCACACTTGTCGAAGAGAGCTCCAGTACGATAATTTTCCATTTTAATTGGAGTAAATCCACCTTTAGCCATTATATTCCATTGCTATACCTAAGTATTAATATCTTGTTTTGAAACTGAATTGGGTTTCATAACATTTTTATTTTAAGAGGTAAAGACTTCTTCAGCTTAAAACTACTTAAATCTTATAGCAAAACTATTTTCTCTTCTTGAATAAGATTATATAAGCTTATAGTCTTGTAATAATCCTTTTCTGAAAACTCAGCTTTAAATATGTCCTTATAATTCCATAACAAGTCATGTTTAAGAGTTAATGTCATTTCATATTTCTATGGAAAAAAATTTGAGTTTAATACCTCCTATATCAAGAAACAATCTGAAGTTCAAAGAATAAAAGCTTTGTAGTAAGATCCTAATTAGATCTTTAATGCAACAAACACAACTACTCACAAACTTTACTTTTATAAATTAGTAAATTAGTACTAGACGTAACAAATGTTTAAAAGTAACAGTTCGGCCAACCCTGTACTCGACACAAAAGAAAATTGATCAGCTGAAATGTCAGCTGTTCTTCAGAATTCCCCTTGGATAGCTAAGTATACCAAAAGTTTTTGGATAGCTTTAGATTTCTGCTTGACATCAGCTGTTTCGTTGATCGGATGATTTTTCCTATGGGATTACAATAACACAAACATATTCGGATACCCTTGGATACGTAGGCGAACGCGGCCATTTATTTCGTCGTGTGAAATCAGTCAAAGTCGAGACTTTCTTCATATGAGACCTCAACAATCTGAACATAACTTTTTACAATTTTTCAAATGTCAAAATTCAGTCACGCCAACCTATAGAAAAAAAAACTAAAATCAACTTTTCGATACCGAAAATCCAAAAATTTTCATCCCAAAAGTCATTTTAAATCACGTTTTCCTCCTGCATAGACCGGCAGTTGTTGTGAATTTTCATTGGTTGCGATTATTTTCTTTTTTCTTTGTGGAATATAATTAATTAAAACAGAAAGTACAACATTTTTCAACGTAAGTTTTCGATTATTAATTTTTTTATTATTTAATGTGTCGTAATTGGTTTGAATTCTGTGACAAAAAAAGCTAACCTCAAACTCTTATTGGAGAAATACATAGATTATTCTGGAATATGTCATTCTGATAAGAGAAGTCGAAAGTCATGTATTTTCTTCATTTCATTAATTGAACAACTTAAGTGGTTCCAAATTTGCAAATGTGCCGCAATCTGTTATTTAATAATTTGAAAAGTGTCATCTTGATTCTGCGAAATGCGTAAAGCGTGATTTATTGTGGTACATATGCAACTGATTACATTATGAAAGCATGTGCTGCACCAAACTGGCCGGATTGAAAAATGATTTGTGTTGCCTTTTTAAAGTACGAAAATCATGAGCAAATCCAAAGAATAAATCAAATCAAATGTTTCTTACGGTCCAAAGGGCGTCTGTACTATTCCTGATATTTTTTCTCATTTTGTTGTATACACACTCGATTGAATATTATTTCATCATTAAAAGAGTTGTTATATAATACTGGCAAAGGAGTTTCTTGTATAATATAAATAAGCGCTTAATTGTATACTATTTAATTCATCTCGACATCATCTGTGATAAAACAAAAAAAAAACATGATTTCCAAATTTCTAACCTGTAGTTTCTGTTTTCCTTACGACTGGAATAATTCTATTCCTTCGAAGGGACATGACTATTAGATAAGATATTTCCATGTAACTTTTAAGATTTTTCGTATTTTTCACATAAATCGGTGGCCAAAAACATGTCATTTTATTCCACCTGCAAGTGATTAGCTAAATGAACGTTCCTCGGGTTCATATACAACGTGAAAATGTATTTTACCAAAAATGTAATCTTTGATGAAATAATATTATATTCTTGAGACTACTCACCAACATTTCTGGTCACGCATACATCTTGTTTTATTTTCTTCATGGTAACCAGAGTTCATAGCATCTTTATATTGACTGAACTGTTATACTAAAGAGAGGCATCGTTGATTTTGAACTTGGTCGAAATTTAGACTTTGATTCGGTGAAAAATTGTATAGTCGAAAGATCTTCAACAAATTTAAGTACAAAATACTAAAATACATAGGTACATGGTGATCTAAATGTACACACATACATACAAAAACAAGTTTGAATAATTTACTCCATGGCGAAATAGTTTGATTGTAGGAGCTGATGATAAGGTTTAAAACGATAAAAATTATAGATACATACCTTGGATCGAACAAAAATTGAGAAAATCAGAACCAATATAATTTTTCAATATATTTTTTGTATTCGGTATAGAAAAAAGGTAGAAATGCAAACACTGGCAGTTTAGCACTAGGGCCCAATTAAAAAAAATAAAATTGAAAATACATACACATACTCTAAAAAGTATTCGTACAGTATTAAATTTTCTGCTTAATCTGTGATAAACTATTGAATTTGAACAAATATACAGTTACTTACAAAATTATTGGGCCAAATCTCTTTATTGACTTAAATGTTAAATCAAAAAGAAACAACGTACAAAATGTGTTTTTAAAAAATAATGGTTTATTTTAAAACTTGTAAGTAACAATTAAAATGAAAAAAATCCATTCTTTGGATGTAAGGAAAAGAAAAAATAAGAAAAATTGCATTTTTTATTTTTTTATTTTATTTTTTTTTATTTATTTATTTCCAAAAAAAAGATGGTAAGTACAGTAAGAATTAAATTCTTTTAGTTTGTACATATACTTTGTATATAATAAAAATTTACTTACTAGAAAAGCAAAATGAATATTTACAAAATGTTTGATTATTGTAAGAGAGTAATAGTACTAAATTTGAATTGAATAAGTTATTTATAGGATTACTTTTAACATATGAATATAGCAATTTTTTGAACGTTATACTTGAAATAATTGACCGAATTGATAAAAGTAACGAGTTCCATAATCTTATAGCGTGAACAAAAAAAAGTCTTTGGCTATTTAGATAATTAAAGCGAGGATAAATTATATTTTGTGTACGAATAGAGTTCGCAAAACTTATTTTTTCAAACAGATAAGAAGGTTGACGGCTTTGTAAAATTCTATGAAAGAATAGACAATTTCGAATGTTAATATGTTGTCTGAGAGAACATCCAGCTACATTAGAAGAGAATCTGGAAATATGGTCAAATTTCCGAAGTCCATATATAAAACGTATTGCAGAGTTAAATGCAAGTTCCAGCTTATGAAAAGAAGCCGCATCGGGATTACTATAAACTACTGAGCAATAATTAATGAATGGTAAGAAGAGAGCTCGAACTAGACGCAGTTTAGTTAAGACCGGTATAAAATTGGAAGAGAAATAAAGCTGACGTAAACCATAATAAATTCTTTTGACAACCAAGTTTATATGATTTTCGCATGAAAGTTTACGATTTATAATAATTCCAAGATTATTTACTTCATCTACGTAAGGTACTTTATTATTGTTTAAAATAAGGGCTGGTAAAGTAGAAGCGTCAATAAAGTCCTTAGAAATAACTATCCCCTTAGATTTTTGAGGGTTTAAGTGCAACTTGTTTGCATTGGCCCATGCGTATATGCGCTCCAAGTCTTCATTCATTCTCGCAACACAATCTTCCATAATACCAATAGGTCTTGAGAATTGAATCTGAGCATCATCAGCATACAGATTCATTGTAACATCATGACAAACATCGGGAAGGTCATTTATAAATAAAGAAAAAAGGAGTGGACCTAATATCGCGCCCTGAGGAACACCACAAAGAACTCTCAAAAAAGGGGACACCTTAGAGTTGGTACAAACCTGTTGAAACCTTTTATTTAGGTAGCTAGCAAAGAGAAGTAGTGAAGTTTTGCTGAAATTGAAATTTAGTTTAAGCTTTTTAATAAGCATCAGGTGATCAACACTATCAAAAGCTTTTGAAAAATCGAGCAAGCATAAAATTGATATGTTTTTATTGTCAAATTCATATCTTAATTCTTCAAAAATGTTTACAATAGCAGTTGTACAGCTATGGTTTTTACGGAAACCGGATTGACAAGAAGTTAGTAAACTGTTTTTTTTTTGATATGCTCATCAATTTGATCACGCATTAAAATTTCATAAACTTTCGATAGACATGGCAGAATACTTATTGGTCTATAGTCTTCAGGTGAACTTCTGTTAGAGTTTTTGGGTATCGGAATAACCTTAGCATACTTCAATATGGCTGGAAATTCCGATTTTGTAAAACAGGAATTAATTATGTCCGTGAAAGTATAATAAATGTGGGGTAAAATAATTTTGATAAACTTAAGAGATATCCCATCATGACCTACTGCATTTGATTTGACTTTTTTTATAGCAGTTATTGTTTCGTACTCAGAGACACAATTAAACTCAAAGGCATTTGAATTAAAGTCACCATCATCAAAAATATTAAGTACATTCAAGCTATTTTCATTGAGGCTTTCTGTACTGCAATTGTTATTTCGAAGAAAATAGTTATTAAGCAAACTAGAGTCCAGATCACATGTAAAGGAAGCATTGGGCCTTGTGAATAAAAAAAAAGCTAAAGCTAAAACTTGGATTTTTAAGTAAAAGCTTGATTTTTAGTGAATAAAAATAAGCTTAAGCTAGCTAGTTAAAGATGTTTTCTAGTAATAGCTATTTTAAAATAGCCAAAGCTAAATTCGTTTAGCTTTAGCTTGTTTTCCTAGCTTAAGCTTCAATTTGTGTGAATAAAAATAGCTTAAACTAGAATATTATAGTTAAAGCTACAAAAATTTCAAGATTTTTTCGACCTGTCTAGAAAGCTTTGACTAGGTCTTATTTTCAGTATTAACTTGTGCGAGTTGTTAATTTAACATAAGGGAAATCTCAAAAAATAGGACTGTGAACCAATAGACCCAGAAACTGACATACGAAATGTTAAAAACATTTTTTAGCCGAAACCAATACTTGCCCTGTAGAACAGATAACAAATTGAGGCAAAAAAACTTTCCTTTCGGTCATACATGTACCAGTTTTAGCTAAAGCTACCTAGTCGAAACCTGTGAATAAAAAAACGAACAGCTAAAATTACGAAGCTTAAGCTAGAATTTTCTAGCATAAGCTATTTAGCGTTATCATTTTTTTATTCACATAAAACAAAGCTTAAGCTAGAACTGTCTAGCTTTAGCTGCTAGTAAAAGCTATGACTAGTTGGCTTTAGCTTCCTCCAAAAAAAGCTTTAACTTTTTTTTTATTCACAAGGCCCATTATCAATTATTTTTAATGATTTGAGATTCTTCCAAATAACAGAACTGCATTGATTTGGCTTAAGTTTTGATGAATAGAAGTTAAATTTAGCTTTTCTTACTTCTGCAGTTACTTTGTTTCTAGAGTTAGTGTATATTTCCCAATTGACTCTACGTCGATTTCGTGGCCATCTTTGATACGATTTATCTCTAATTTTGATAAGATTCTCAATTTGTTTGGAAAACCAAGGTACTCTGGAGTCTTCAACTCTTTTTAATCGTAAAGGAACATTGCGATTAAATAAATCTTGAATTAGGGACTGAAATATTACAATCTTTTGGTTGACTTCAGCCACATTCCAGCAAAGATACCATGGAGTACTTGCAGCATCTCGCTTTAATTGGTCAGGATTGATTCGATTAAAATCTCGGTAGATAAATTCAGAAGGACAAGGTCGCAAGTTAAAATAAATGTCAATACAGATAAATAACAAATCATGGTATGATGGAATGCCTGGAATACCAAGTTGATTGTAAAATTTGATCAGATTCGAATCTGATATAAGAAACAGATCAAGAAGGCTAGGTGCACAACCGGGGCGGAAATGAGTTGGGACGTCAACATTAACAATATCAAGTCCTACCATAGAACAGTAATTTTTAAATAGTTGAGAAATACGGTTATCAATTAAAAGATTGGCATTAAAATCACCGCAAATTATTATATTTTTGTAGCTAGGAGAGTAAATACTAAGACAATCAAAAAAGTTCTGCATGCAATTCTCTTTGTGGGGATTATATACACAGCCAACTAAACAGCTACTTCCAACCTCAAACACTTCCACCAAAAGATATTCTACTTCGGAATCTTTGGAACAGTCAACCATTCTATATTTTATATTTGATTTCAAATATATAGCAACTCCACCTGCACGTTTGGAAACTCTATCATTACGCAAGATATAATAACCTGGCAAACCACACAGAAATTAGAAATATCTGGTTTCAACCAACTTTCAGATATACAAATTATGTCAACCATACCGTTTGAAAAAATAATTCGCAATTCATCTATGTGAGCTGAAATACTTTGCGAATTTAGATGACAAATCTTTAAACCATTGGCTTTTTTAGAAAAAATATCAAGCATAGCATGACTAGCACAATTATTGTTCATACCACCGTGATTCATAGTTTAGAAAAATAAATGACAATAAATGGAATCAAAGTTAAAGAATTAAATAAAATACTGTTTTGAAAATATTCGAAAACTTATAAAAAAAGAATAAAAAATTAACTAAGAGTACTGTGTACTGCATACTCAAAAATTAAGATATAAAAAAGAAAAGAAAAAAAAAATACTTATATAGTATAGATAGAGAAAAAAAAAGATAAGCAAACAAGATTTTGATAAAGTGGCCACACTGGTCCAATAATTGTAATATTTCACGGAAGACCAATGCCAGATAGGGAACACTCGTCTCGTCCACATCAAGGAAGCTCCAACAATTTTGTCACACGTTGCTCTTTATCACCTTCCCCCCGCTTTACATGCACAAAACCATTCCTAGTTCTTACAGCGAAAAGCTGACCACCTCTTCGTAACTTCAATGCCTCCCGCAAAATTGTATTATTCTTAGCTGATAGGCTCTCATTGGCATAGATTACAGTATTATTTTCATTTTCTGTACTAAAGCCATGTATTTGGGAGAGCTTTAAGTTTTGTTGTTGTCGAAAGGCAGACAAGAATGCTCGCTGTTCGGCTTGACATGACAACCGAACGATGATCGGAGTAGCCTTAGACTGTGAGCCAGGTTTTGACTTTGGTCTGAATGATTCGACGTGATGAGATAGTTGATGTTCGATAACAGCAGAAATGTTTTTAACAATTGAGTTTGTGTTCTCGTTTTGAGTGTACGGTATTCCTCTCAACACAATGTCACTTAGCCTTTGCGTACGTTGATGATCATTAATTTGTTCTTTTAGGTCTTCATTACTTGTTTTAAGTGCAGCAATTTCTTTTTCAACAAGTTCCAAGCGATTTGAAAAACTCTTAAACAAATCGTCAATCTTTAGTGTTAAACGTTCTTCAGTTTCTCTGAGAAGTAATTTAATTTTTTCAAATGTGTCCATTTTCATTGGTGTTAATTCGGCACTGGTAGTGGTGATATTTCTTTTTGGAGGCATAGTAGATATACTAAGGTAGTCAATAGAGAAACCGAACACAAAAATAAAAAAATAAAAAAAAAAAAAACAATCAAGGGAGACTGACACTCGCGAACTTTTGAATATAACAATTAATTTATTTTGTATAATTGTCTTTCAAAAATAAATAGTAATTTTCTATAAAATATTTTTTTTTTTCTTTATTTAGTTTTTAATCGATTAAAAATGGGAAAACTTTTGAGAGCAGCAAAAAGCACGTCTATTCGCAGTCAGACATACTCTCTATTTAAGTGTAGTTTTTAACATCACAAAATTATTGGGTCAAAATACTTAAATATTATTTGGACACTATAATTTAGATATAATTTTAATGTTCGGTACTCTGTTGGATTTTCCTTCCTATAAACAACACTTTTTAGCCTTCTTTGCACAGATATAACAAAGTTTTATGTTTTTGAAGACCTAATTTTACTGCATTCTTCAAATAAAACTTTTTGTTCGAAATGGTATATTTTTTGACTCTGCGATCTAGAATTTCCCATAATTTTTCTACAGAGTTGAAGTTTGGGCTTTGAGGTGTAGTTTGGATTACTTTAGGGCAAAAATAAAGCAACCATTCTTTTACAATTTGAGATTTATGCTTCCGGTCATTATCTTGTTGGAATTGAAATGTGCTTAGAATACCCATTGATTCAGCACTTTGCCGTAATTTTTGTTTTAAATGTTTAAATAAACCATTCGGTCCATGATTCCGTCTATGAAAACCAAATAACCAACCCCCAACTGTCACATACAGCCCCAAACCATAACCCTTCTCCCACCGTGTTTTACGGTTGGTAACAGGTTTTCTCATTGTTTAGCTCTGTAATGATCTTGTGCCATGCCTTACCTTGACCATCTGATCCAAATACATTAAATTTACATTCGTCCGCAAAAAATAACTGTTTTCCAGTAGTCTAGTTCCTTATCTTTTACATTTTTAGCAAACTATAGTCTCTTTTTCGATTTTGTTTATTTATGAATGGTTTTTTTCTGGCCACTGCCTTTTTAGCCATTTTTTCTGAAAACGCAGCGTATGGTTTCTGGGTCAACAGTTTTTCCACAATAACTTTTTAACTCAGTTGCCATTTTTGGGACGTTTATGTGCCTTTTTTCCAAAGGTTTTGTAAAATCCACCTTTGATGATGGTTGTTTAAGATACCTGAGCGTCGAGAGTTAGTCTTGAATTATATTTTAATTTTAATTTTTTGACTTCTGAATTGTAATTTAACTGAACTCCTTGGTATTTAACAAATCTGCAATTTCCCTTTAAGTTTTCCCTTTGGTATATTGGAAAATTACAAGTAGCATCTTGTCAAAAGATGTGGTTTTACATTTTTGAATGGAGAATGGAGTAAAATTAGTTCTTAAACAACACAAAACTTGGTTGAATCTAAGCAAAGAAGGCTTAAAAGTGTTATTTATAGGAAGGGAAATCCAACAGAATACTGAACATTAAAATTATATCTAAATTATAGTGTCCAAATAATATTTAAGTATTTTGACCCAATAATTTTGTGATGTAAAAAACTACACTTAAAATGCAATTTTTCTTATTTTTTTTTTTCCTTACATCCACAGAATGGATGTTTTTCATTTTAATTGTTACTTACAAGTTTTAAAATAAACCATTATTTTTTAAAAAACACATTTTGTACGTTGTTTCTTTTTGATTTAACATTTAAGTCAGGAAAGAGATTTGGCCCAATAATTTTGTGAGTAACTGAAACTAAAAACGACTAGGAATTAAATAAATGATAACAAGTCAAAAAAAAAATCAGTAAAAAAAAACGACACTTTATTGAAAATACTTAAAATAAAAAATAATTCAGAGCACAAAGTATGAAAAAAGGAACAAAAAAGTCTCCGTACATTTAATTTTTTTGTTGATTTCCTTAAAAAAAGTAAAACATTTAACTTAACATAACAAAAAAACAACACTTAATATCTAGTAGGACCTCCTTTATTTTCAATGACTTTCTTTATTCAGTTTTTCATAGAATTGGTAAGGTTTTAAGTCGTGTCCGGCGAAATTCTTTTCCATTCTTAAAGTAGGATTGTTTTCAGGTCTGTTTTGCTCCCGAATTTTGTTTTCCCAAGATTGAGCGGGATGTTTAACCTTTGTATTAACGTTGTATAACAACCATTCCTTAATCAGCATCGAAGGGTTTTAGGGATCGTTGTCTTGTTGGAAGACAAAATCGATGGCGAGACCCAATTTTCCAGCACTTACATGGAGATTTTCTTGAAGTATTTCCAAGTATCCATATTTGTCCATGGTATTTTCTATAAAAACAAGGTTCCCAACGCCCGAAGAAGCCATACACCCCTACACTATAACATTGCAGCCGCCATGATTTATAGAAGGGATTAAATTTTTGGAATACAGAGCAGTGCCTGACTTTCTCAGGAGCATACGACGACCATCTGAACCAAAGATGTTAAATTTACTTTGGTCCGTAGATATAGTCTGATCCTATATCCGTAATACAACCTGTCTTTCTTATTCGCTTTTCGAATCCATTTCTGGTCAACAGATTTCGTATTGTCTGGGGACACACATCAGGTCCTTCGATCTTTTATAATTTACCTGCAAGAACGGGTGCACTATGCTTGAAATCCTCTGCAACACTCCTAAGTATTCTCTTTTCCATACGACAATCAATTTTTTTTTCTCTGTCCATATCTTTTTTGTTTGCAATTATTTTTTTTTATAAAATTGTAACACATACTGAATTGAAGAATGCGGTCTTCTCACAATTTTCGCGATTTCACCCAGAGACTTTCCTTTATTCCTCAAGTCGATAGTAATTTTCGTATTAGGCAGGAAAATTTGCTTATTTTTAGTTGACATTTTTATTTCCTTGGGACAATAGAATGTTTTTAACTAAAATATTAAAAACACTTAAACTTACAAAAACACAACGCAATTCCTAATCACACCCTTTACATTTGCCAACTTTTTGTCGCCATTTGATAGACTCGCCCGATCATAATGATCATAACGGTATCCTTCATGAATAAAAATTCTTGGGATTTGGTAAAGAGATGATGGGAGAAAACATATTCTCGTTCTGTGTTCCCAATTCATCTATTCTATTACTCATTACTATTTTTTTTTTTTTTTCAAATAAATAAAAAATTAGTCTACTGTACGGAGGCTTTTTGGAGTATGTGTATATTCTAAAAATACTAATTTTTCTCTTTTCCATTTATTCTATTTCTGGGCTTGGTGATTGGAAAAGAATCACCAAATACATCCTTCCGAGCATATACAGAATTAAACATTTGCAAATACCTGGACATCTAATCACTTTTGGCATTGTTCTTCTTCTTTTCTGATTGTAATGTTTCCACAATTTTCAATTTTTCTGCTAATCGTAATTTGTTACTCGATAGTGCCAAATCTTCCTTTAAAAACTCACTGTTTACTTTTAAGCATGAAATCTTTAAAGCAAGTCAACAAAGTTTTCTGGATACCTTTGATTTTGTTGTATATACCCTTATAATGTTAAATACAACACGAACGATGCGGAAATTAAGGGGGAGAAAAAGGAGGTGTTTCTGAACATTGGTCTTAAAAGAAAAACCGTGCTGGGTAAATTATTCCATAATCGTGTTATGCGAATAAAAAACGAATCTCTGTATTGGACGGTACGATCAAATTTAGAATCTTAGGTGAACTGATGAGCATTCCTAGCGAAACGGGTATCACGGGAGAACTGATTGAGGGGAGGAATACAACTGGCTATTTCGAGTGAGCATTGCTTGTTAAAGAAGCGATAAAACAAGGAAATACATTAATCACCCGCCGGTGTTCAAGAAATTGGAATGATTATATGACAGCTCTGTTTCCCATTACTTTTAACGCTCTGTTCTGGATTCTATCCACCCAAAAGTTAAAGAAAAATTTTTAAATTCCTTTTTAAAGCAGTTTACCATTGAAATAATTTTTGAGACATATACATGGTATGTATATACATATGTATGTATGTTTCACCTGGGGGTTCTTTGTTCATAAATTCGAATATGTTTTAATTCTGATAGTGACGGTTATGTATTGGAAAAGATGAAACAAAAAGATGCAGGATACTTCCATTTAATGTAATTACCAAGTAAGAGATTAAATTGAATTAAATGGGGTATTAATTTGGCTAAAAAGCCATTTGGTTATAAAATTTATTTATTTGAATTTTAATTTTCCGATTTTAAATATATTATGACTTCTTTTTTTAAAATTTTCTTTGATTATATACACTTATTGACAAAAGTCTGCGTACACCTTAAAATTCACAAGTCTTTTTAAGAACATGCGAACAAAGTTGCTTAAAGAGAAACAGTTATGCATGTTAATTTTTCTTCATGTATCCAGCTTTACGCTGCGCAGATTTTGTCCCCCAAATTATGCACACCTAAGAACAACGGTTGACTAATTTATCAATTTCTGAGTTTACAAGGTGACAAAAGTCTACGTACACGTAGATGTAACGGTCCCAAAATATTGGAAAGCTTATTCGAAGACGACATTCCACAATCCAAACAATACTTAAAACTATAAAGAAACAGGATCATTGAACTCTAAACGTCGATCAGGACGTCCACAAATATTTACCGCTCGCGAAGAGAGTTTTATGGCACGAAAAATTACCAAAAATCCAAGGTTGACCGCATCAGAACTGAAAGCAGAGATGCTAGAGGACACGGGTAAATCTTGTAATGAAAACACTATGCGAAGAGTGTTGAGAAGAAAAGGTTTTCGCAGTAGAGTGGCCAGAAAAAAAACCCACATTAGTCAAGTCAACAGGAAAAAACGGCTAGACTTCGCTAATTCTCATCAACATCATGGAATTGCGTTTTGGCAAAAGGTCATATTCAGTGATGAATGTAAATTTAACATAACATGATGGTAAGGTTAGAGTATAGCGTAAGCCTAATACAGCGTTAGAAAAATCTAACATGGTTGGCACAGTGAAACATGGTGGTGGCAATGTGCTCGTATGGGGTTGTATGTCGGAAGCGGGGGTTGGAAATCTTGTTTTTATTGATTCAATAATGGACCGGTTTGTATACTTGGATATCCTAAAAAAGAGTGCCCAAAATCTAGGATTAGGAGGGTCGTTTGTCTTCCCGCAAGACAACGACCCGAAACATACCTGTCGCGTCGTACAGAAATGGCTTTTATATAACACAAAACAATTAAAGACGCCACCCCAATCTCCTGACATAAACCCCATAGAGCACCTGTGGGACGAACTGAAGAGGCGTCTGAAGAAAAGACACATCACCAACAAGAAGCTCTTAAAGCAAGCACTTGAGGAAGGATGGGCCATAATTGAGCCTTCTGTCACCAAAAAACTTGTGGAATCTATGCCAAGAAGGATGAAAGCTGTGTTACTGGCAAAAGGAAATACAACTTCTTATTAATAAGAAGCTTATTTTTAAAATTCAAATAATAATATCTTAATGTACGTAGACTTTTGTCATCTTAGTTTTTTAAGAATTTGTAAAAAGTGAATTTGTTATTTAGTTTTTACTTTTTTTCTTAATGATTAAATTTGTTTATTAATTTTTGAATTAAAATTGAGTAAAATATGTATATCATTGTTTTGAATTTAGCAGATGTGAACACAATAAAAAATCGTGTTTTTACCAAAAACTACAAGTGTACGTAGACTTTTGTCAATAAGTGTATAGATTTGATTTCACTCGGTAGATTATTATATGGGCTTATCCGTGCAAATTTTAACTTTTGCCATGCGTCGAAATATATAGACATTATTATTAAATATTCAGGTTTTTAAACTTATAATATTATATATATCATTGAGTTTTAACTATTCAATTTATAAAATGAACCATCGAGATAGTGCGAAAGTATTTGAAATCGAAAAAATCATCGAATATTGAGACTTTTGGCTGCGTGCGTGGATAATTAACGTTTTGTATTATTGCAAAAATAATGTTTAACATAAGATTACTTAGTACAATTTTTGTTTTTTTAGATAAATGAAGGTCAAAATTAATTGAAGTCATTCATTTTGAGTGCGTGCCTTCCTTATAAATAGTCCTATATGATATAAATTTTAGAAAAAAACTGCCATGCGTGATTTTTCGTAAAGCTTTAACTGTCACAAATTTTCGTGTCTATTTTTTTAACATTGATCATGGGGCATTTTTTTATGGTCTACATCATTATTTAAGCTATCAAGAGTAAAACAAACTTTGGCTTCAATGCGTGCTTCATTATGTACAAATTTTATGAAGTTAACAAAACGAACGTAAAAAACGTAACTGTTTCAAAAAAGGCACATTTTTTACTAGCACACCAAAGCATTGTTTGATTTTACCCTTACAATGAGCGTAATTTAAACTGTAGAAATTATAAAAAAAATGGTAAAAGTGTTAAAAAAATAAGTTTGAAAACCGAAGCTGTGAAGATTAAAAATAAAAACCAAATCAATTAACTCGGTGCTTAAAATAAATTATTTTAAATTCATTTTTCTATACGTTATACCTTTATACTCTTCAACAAACAATACATATGAGTTATTTTGAAGTTTTTTATTTATTCGTGGTCTATAATTGAAGAAAAACTTAAATTTACATGCGTGCCTTAATTTTTTTTTTTGTTTTTTTCAAACTCAAGAAGTTAAAATTTACAGGGATAAGCCCATATAATTGAAGTACTTTAAACATCATGGTGTTTTGCGCACGCGAGGTTGACTTATAGTCTAATCTAAAGTTTTGACCGCTTCTAAGAGTATATGGTTGAGATTCACTAATACATATATCGTAAATTATTGCATAAATATTTAGGAAGCATTCCATTTTTCATTTTATAGATAAATAATAGCACATTAAGTTTAATTTGCTGTGCCATATTTAACCAGTTTAGCCTTTTTAACATAATTTTTGTATGAGGTTATCTTGCACATTTAAGAATAATTCTCATTTCTTTGTTTTGAAATCTTTGAAGTTGATTCAAATCTCCTTAGGTTGATAGAAATAAAATGGTCGAGTAGTATTTAAACTGAGACTTAATAATAGCATTATATATTTTAATTGCTGTGCTAATGGATACCTTATTTCTAATTTGATCTAAAAAATATATTTTTTTAAGTAAGTCATCAGATCCAAGTAATTTTATTAGAAACCTAATTGGTATCGCAACTAAAAATATCGATTTCAAAAGTATGTAAATGGTATCAGAACAAAAGTATCGAGTATGTACTCGTATTTACTTGGATCGATTCAGCCCTACTTGTTTTCGATTGCCAACCTATTGGCTCAAAATGTGCATACATATGTATGTACATACATAGTTTTAAAGTTTTTAACGAACCTAGCTGTGGAGACATACTATCTATAACTATTTAACGTTTAAATCAAAATGTTTATTTTCCTTAAGTATGCAGTTCAATATTTGTATTATTATTTATGTCATTTAATTGAATTTTGAAAACTTCGGCTGTAAATTTCGATGCGATATTAGGTAGATTACCAATGCAATTGTACCACTTTCAAAAGATACGGCGGAGGATGAGTTTGATGATGTCTTCAATTAATCCGTGAACACAAGGTTCCAACCATCTGCTTTATATTCTGACGATATGCTAGCAAATAGTTGATATGTTGTGTTAGCAGTATTTTTTTTTCTATGGCTTCCTAGGGCTAGTATCAGAGATTCACAATTAATAGACGATGGTGGCTAGCGTAGGGTAGTGCTCTGGTTTCGTTTCAGTGGAAGATTATTTTGTGTGGGTATTTCTAGTATAGTTGCAATAGCGGATGATATGCTCTTCGTAAGTTTATGTTCCATGACTTCTTTTATATTGTTTTCAATAATTGAGTTTTTTGAGAACATAATTTGTGAAATATTGTTGTGTTATCATATCTCTTCGTTCCTCAATACTTAGAAGTCCAGCTTTAACCAGGATGTTTTAATCGTCGTGGTAGGGAAAGCGTTTATACTTCCTTGTAGGTATTTAGGCTTAATTATCTGAAGGGTTGATTTTGGACATTGTCCATATATGTATATAGAGACCGAACTTTTTTGAATCTAACATTTTTGTAATTATAGCCGTATTTTTTTTTTCCAAATAGCTGGAAGCTCTGTGTACGCTATGGCATTTGTCAGCTGTATTGACGACTAGCATCAACCAGCATCCAAAAACGTCACTTTTGACTTCTCTGAACAAATTATAGATAGCATATAGATAATATTATTTTGACATCACCATTTTTATCGAGTCTTAGATTATTTGCATGTGAGGCGCTTAGTCTCGATGTCGTTTTTTTCTACAATTCTATATGGACTTGCGAAAAAGACACACCTTATGTATGTGAAAGAGTCCTTATCTGTACATTACTTTTTTTTCAAGCTCATTACATTTGTTCGTAGCTAGGAATTTTTATAGTTCTAGATAGTGTTGTAAACAAAAGTACAGTAAAATTTCATCGTTTTTGCATGTAAAAACTAGTATGCAAAAATAACATCTACATATATAGCGGACACTTCCAGAATTAAGTTGGGTTAGAATTTCAAACGTTATGGCATCAAAAAATATAAAATCGATGTTTTCAAGGCAGATCAAACAGTTTTGAATGATAATCACGAAATTCGTTCTTGATCGAATCACAAACTCAATTGAGTACATTAAAACCAGGGAAATACGGTAGCCCTAAATGATAATACGCCACCAAAAGACGGCAAATTTTTTAGGGTTTTCTTTCAAGTCGAAATTCAAATTTTGATTGGTGTTTTGCGAAAACGTTGGCGTAAAAAGTTTATATCTTGAGTAATCGGATCGTCAAAATTAGGCTAAGGGAAAATGGTAGAGCATCATTCTCTTTTTAATAAATGAATTGAAGTCGTTATACCTCTGACACAAAAATAGCAAAAGTCGCTATTTATATCCCCTCACCCACACCAATCAATCACGACGCATGTTCCTCCAAATCAAAAATTTACTATCGGCTCTTATTACTATATAAGTAAAAAGAAAGTTGTAGTTTACATAAAAAAGATTAATAATTTCATTTAAGCAATCGTATTTTTAACTGTTTTGATGTAATTAGGTCTATTCTGCCACATCTGTTAATCTGCTATAAATTTTCTGTTATGAATCATAAAAGATTTCCACCTTAAAAGATCTTTGATGATTGGTATTCAGAGGTTCAACCTTTTATAAAATCTGTTATGCAATTCAAAAAGATGTCTGTTATCAAACTGAATTAAAATCTGCTATCATAATCAGCTGTGATTAAGTAAATTATTTTATTTGACATCATTAAAATGGTTGACAAACAATAAAGAAACCTCTCTTACACACTATTTGTATCAGTACCATGGAATACGATTTTACCACCTATTTTTCAAGAGATACCATCATGGCAATATACTATTGTACTTTGTTTATATGATCAATGTGTTTTAATATATTTTTTACATTCGTCTCTCCTTTTAAGAATGAATATTTCCTTGACGAAATAAAATATCAATATTCATTTTTACTTGATATACCTGTGTACTTATTAAAATCTTTTATGATTAAAGTCGCAGAAATTTGTCTTTTATGATTTTTAACAGATTTCATGGCATATTTTGGCTTGTTGAATTCCAAAAATGCGATTCTTAAAAGATTTTTTCTGAGTTCGAACGTTTGACAGTTCTTAACAGATTTCTTAGCAGATTTTATAACAGATTTTAACATGCCGTATACCAAAATTATAATTCATAAAAAATTTGTTGACATCTCAAACTTTTGTATGGAAATTCATAGCAGAATAACAGAATACGAGAATAAAAGATCACGCCGACTAGGCCTAAATATTACGAAATTCTGCTCCCCTTTTACATAATAACCTAACACATATTTTTATTTTTTTTGTGATGTTTCAGATGTTTCGCCTGCCAGCAACAATTTCTCGTCTCTCTATTGCCCGCCAATATGCTGTGCGTCAAATGTCTAAGGACGTTAGGTTCGGACCAGAAGTTCGCGCCCTTATGCTTCAAGGGGTGGATATTTTAGCCGACGCTGTAGCCGTAACAATGGGCCCAAAGGGACGCAATGTTATTATTGAACAGTCTTGGGGCTCACCAAAAATCACAAAAGATGGTGTTACCGTGGCTAAGTCAATTGAATTAAAGGACAAATTCCAAAATATAGGCGCTAAATTGGTACAGGATGTTGCCAACAACACCAATGAAGAAGCTGGAGATGGAACCACAACTGCCACCGTTTTAGCTCGCGCTATTGCCAAAGAAGGTTTTGAGAAAATTTCAAAGGGTGCCAATCCAGTAGAGATTCGTCGTGGGGTTATGATTGCAGTTGACGCTGTTAAGGATAACCTGAAAGCCATGTCTCGTCCTGTAAGCACACCCGAAGAAATCGCTCAGGTAGCCACAATATCTGCTAACGGTGATGTAGCTGTGGGAAACCTGATCAGCGAAGCCATGAAGAAAGTCGGACGTGATGGTGTCATCACCGTTAAGGATGGAAAAACATTAAACGATGAATTGGAAGTCATTGAAGGCATGAAATTCGACAGAGGTTATATTTCGCCATATTTTATTAACTCTTCGAAGGGTGCCAAAGTTGAATTCCAAGACGCTTTGGTATTGTTTTCCGAAAAAAAAATTTCGTCAGTTCAATCAATTATTCCAGCTCTTGAACTTGCCAATGCACAAAGGAAACCTTTAGTGATTATCGCTGAAGATATTGATGGAGAAGCTTTAAGTACTTTAGTGGTGAACCGTTTGAAAATCGGGCTTCAGGTGGCAGCTGTTAAAGCACCAGGCTTCGGTGATAACCGCAAATCCACCTTGACAGACATGGCTATTTCTTCAGGTGGTATTGTCTTTGGCGACGACGCTAACTTAGTTAAACTGGAAGATGTTCAAATTGGTGATTTGGGAAAAGTTGGTGAGGTCGTGATGACAAAGGACGACACCCTCTTGTTGAAGGGCAAGGGAAAGAAGGAAGATATTGACAGACGAGTGACCCAAATTAAGGATCAAATCGAAGAGACCACCTCCGAGTATGAGAAGGAAAAACTACAAGAACGTCTTGCTCGTCTAGCTTCCGGAGTGGCACTTTTGCGTGTTGGTGGCTCAAGCGAGGTTGAGGTGAACGAAAAGAAGGATCGTGTCCATGACGCTCTAAACGCTACCCGCGCTGCTGTGGAAGAAGGTATTGTTCCCGGAGGTGGTACTGCTTTGCTTCGTTGTATTCCTAAATTGGATGGTCTTAAAGGTGCCAATGAAGATCAAGTAAGTAAATTTTAAATTTAAGCATTATTATCTTACTATTTATTTTTATTTAAATAGAACATGGGCATTGATATTGTTCGTCGTGCGCTCCGTATGCCATGTATGACCATCGCTAAAAACGCAGGCGTGGATGGTGCCATGGTTGTAGCCAAGGTAGAAGTGAAAGAAGGAGATTTCGGCTACGACGCATTGAAGGCGGAATACGGAAATCTTATCGAGAAAGGTATCATCGATCCCACCAAAGTTGTGAGAACGGCATTAACCGATGCTTCTGGCGTTGCTTCACTTTTAACGACAGCTGAAGCTGTTGTCTGTGAAACACCCAAAGATGATGCTGCACCTGGTATGCCAGGAATGGGAGGCATGGGTGGTATGGGAGGTATGGGTGGAATGGGCGGTATGATGTAAAAACAATAACGATTCGTTGTCCAGCTCATCACTGCTTATTTTATACATAAAATGTTCTCCTTGTTTCATTTTAATTCTTTTTTTTTTTATATTTTCTAAAACAACAAATTCCGTTTTTTTTTACGTTACTTCCATATATTATTATTATACATATTATATATGTAAAACCGAACAATTTAATTTTTGTTCTTAAGCGCAATTAGACGTAATTGATTGATCTTAAAACTTACATTAAATTCAGAAGAAGATTTAAATCATATTCGACTTAGTATGCGCTTAAGTGGGAGTTACTTTCAAGAAAATAATAGATTTTAGTTACCTGTTAATAAAAAATATAAAACTTGTTTTTAGAAAACCTGTTAAATTGCATTTATTTTTACGGGTTTTTTAGTTTATATTATGAAAATTTAATTGTACGTCTTTTTTCGGGACAGATAAAAAAATATAATTTTTAAAAATAAAATTCGTGTTTTAGTTTTGAACGTGAAATTTGATGAAACTCTAGTCTTGAATATTTGGCTAATATCAACTGTTGCATAAGGAATTACAAGAACAAATCTATGCAGATATCTGGACACGCCCAATGAGGAGAAGTGATATAATCATGCTTATTTTGACATTCTCATGAATAGTCTATTCGTTAGAATGATTCTATTCCTTCGAATGAACTTTCTTAATTTTGAGATTCGAACGAATAACATTCATTTGCGAAAGATAGCATAAAATGAACTTCAAAACAGATTCATTTTCATTGTCAGCTGTTTGACATTTACTATATTTCTATTTGAATTAGTATGACCGTTTTACATTTTTTTTGTTTCTAAACATTTTATAGATGTTGGATAAATAATCAAGAAACAAAATAAATAATACACTTTTTTATTATAAAGTAAAGTTTAACCATTAAGAACTACATATTTATTACATTTTTTGTGTCAACTCAGCTATTTTGAAACTTTTCTTAAAAAAAAACAAGTTGTTCATGACGCGTTCTAAATTTTTATTTTTTTTTTCGTATACACTTGGTCACACTAAAATATCAAAAACAAAAGATAAGTGTTTGTGAAATGTCAAAACCAAAAGGTGAAATCTTTGTTTATTTGTAATTGTTTTGTTTATTGTATAATAATTTAAATTTCTTGGATAAAAACATAAAATAATAAATAAAAATATGGCATTTGTGTTGTTTATAAATTAAGATGGTGCTGTAGAAGTGCAGAGGAGAAGGATGGATGCTTTCTTTCTATCCGTATCAACGCGGGTGGTAAAAAAAACCCTTTGCTACCTCCGGGTTTTCTTCCATTATTTTAATTAACTTTTTCTTTTGTTCGGGGTTTTTCCAGTTGGAATGCGACCTTTTAACATAAAACAACAACAAAAATAATAAAAGTAATTTATTTTCCATGAAATAATTAAAAACTTACATGTTTTGTTGTTTACTCGACAGAAAAATTCAAACGACACAAAAATGACATTTAATTCTATTCTTTCGAATCTCAAAATTGAATTAGCTTTCGCAAATGAATGAACTTTCTATGGATTGGGTGAACTTTCGATTTGTTCGATTAATATTCTAATCGCCGAGTCTCAAAATTAAGTTTCAACGAATTCGACTCACTTTCTAACGAAAGAGAATGTCAAAATAAGCACCTATATTTCTATTTGAATTAGTAGGACCGTTTTACATTTTTTTGTTTCTAAACATTCATGCTTATTTTGACATTCTCATGAATAGTCTATTCGTTAGAATGATTCTATTCCTTCGAATGAACTTTCTTAATTTTGAGATTCGAACGAATAACATTCATTTGCGAAAGATAGCATAAAATGAACTTCAAAACAGATTCATTTTCATTGTCAGCTGTTTGACATTTACTATATTTCTATTTGAATTAGTATGACCGTTTTACATTTTTTTGTTTCTAAACATTTTATAGATGTTGGATAAAGAATCAAGAAACAAAATAAATAATATACTTTTTCATTATAAAGTAAAGTTTAACCATAAAGAACTACATATTCATTACATTTTTTGGGTCAACTCAGCTGTTTTGAAACTATTCTTGAAAAAATAAGTTGATCATGACGCGTTCTAAATTTTTATTTTTTTTTTTTTTTGGTATACGCTTGGTCACACTAACATATCGAAAACAAAAGAGAAGTGTTTGTGAAATGTCAAAACCAAAAAGTGAAATCTTTGTTTAGTTGTAATTGTTTTGTTTATTGTTTAAAAATTTAAATTTCTTTGATAAAACCATAAAATAATAAATAAAAAATAAAAATATGGCATTTGTGTTGTTTGTAAGTGAAGATGGTGTTGAAGAAGTGCAGAGGAGGATAGTGGATGCTTTCCGTATCAACGCGGGTGGTAAAAAAAACCCTTTGCTACCTCCGGATTTTCTTCCACTATTTTGATTAACTTTTCCTTTTGTTCGCGGTTTGTGCAGTTGGAATGCGACCTTTAAACATAAAACAACAGAAAAATTAATAAAAGTAATTTATTTTCCATGAAATAATTAAAAACACATGTTTTGTTGCTTACTCGACAGAAAAATTCAAACGACACAAAAATGAAAATTCTATTCTTTCGAATCTCAAAATTGAATTAGCTTTCGCAAATGAATGAACTTTCTATGGATTGGGTGAACTTTCGATTTGTTCGATTAACATTCTAATCGCCGAGTCTCAAAATTAAGTTTCAACGAATTCGACTCACTTTCGAACGAAAGAGAATGTCAAAATAAGCACCAATATGGCATTTGTGTTGTTTATAAATGAAGATGGTGTTGAAGTGCAGAGGAGAAGGATAGTGGATGCTTTCCGTATCAACGCCGGTGGTAAAAAAAAACCCTTTGCTACCTCCGGGTTTTCTTCCACTATTTTGATTAAACTTTTCCTTTTGTTCGCGGTTTGTCCAGTTGGAATGCGACTTTTAAACATAAAACAACAAAAAAAAATTAATAAAAGTAGTTTATTTTCCATGAAATAATTAAAAACTTACATGTTTTGTTGCTTACTCGACAGAAAAATTCAAACGACACAAAAATGACATTTAATTCTATTCTTTCGAATGTCAAAATTGAATTACATAGCTTTTGCAAATGAATGAACTTTCTATAGATTGGGTGAACTTTCGATTTGTTCGATTAACATTCTAATCGCCGAGTCTCAAAATTAAGTTTCAACGAATTCGACTCACTTTCGAACGAAAGAGAATGTCAAAATAAGCACCAATAAGATACAAAACCGATTTCCTATCATACCAAACATACCGAACTTCATAATCATACTTTCAATGCTTTTCGCATACCAGCCAATCTGCCTAATAACACACAAAAGAACAATCCAACAAGTTACATCTACTCCTTTGCTTCATTTCACACCAGATCCATACTCATCGCTTACCAATCCCTATTCACCGCCCTCAAATATTATTATCCACCGTCACCGTGTGTCTGATCTCTTTTATTTCTTCCCCTTCTACACCACTCCTTTACTGAACCTCTCATATACACATATGTCCACTCGCCTTTCATGTTCTTCATACTTTTTTGTTTGCTTCAGTTACAACAAAAAATAGCTATCTTCGAAAAAAAAACTTCATTGCGGCAAATAGATGAACTAAAAACGGCCAGTAAAATAAAGTAACGACTTTTGTATAAAAAATCCTTTATAAAATGTGTTATTTTGCAATAATAAGTTACTTTTTGATTACCTTTTTTTATTTAAAGAATTCAGAAAGCATTACTGGTATGTCATTTTGGGAAAGTTATGTTGACCTTTTCACATAACTACACGTTTAAAAATGCGTTAGAAAATGAGCAATTTTGATGTTTTTCAAAAGATGATTATTCAAAAATAGAGCCCTAACTTAAAAATCCGCTCCGACGATCCTCAAGTTCTGTTCATTACCTGCAAAATGACTTACATAAATATAATATAAGTTTACCACTTCAATTTCTCACAAACCTTGCACAACCTGAGCAGTTTTGTGAAATTTAACGAAAGAGGCAACCGGAATATTAAAATTAAATAAGAAAAATATAAAAAAAGTGGCTTGACGATCTTCAAGCTAAAATGTTATTCTTTCATATGCAGTTTAGTTTTTTCCAATATGTCTTGTATTGACTTCACAAACCTTGCAGCAACGTGCCCAACATCTTGGGCGGAGGCCTCTTAAGGTATTAGGATGATACTACCTTTGTATATAAAACTTATAGTAGATACTATCAAGAAGACGAAAGATTGTGGCGACATCTTAAGCCTATTGATAGATTTGTTTACTAAATTCAATAATAAAATATTCTCTTTTTTACTACTCGTTTTGTAAGTTATCCTACTCTCCACTCTAAAAGCGGGCACTAATTTCTGCGCCACCACCAGGCTAGCGTTCGCATTACAAAATCGCGCTCCATGATAATACTATAGGATATATACCATACATATACAAATATAACAATTTGATAATTAAAGCAGTTTATTAACGTTTTATAAAAAAAAACTAAGGCGTTTTTTTTAATAAACTGCACCTGATCACCTAAACACCTGATCACCTAAACCAACTTTTTTGACATTTAGACATTTCAAAGTGTTGTATAAAGTTAGTACGATAAAAAAAGATAAAATAAGTATTTGATGATTTTAACTTAAATACAAAATTGAAAAAAATCAAAAATTAATCTACATTCCACCAATGTTAGGTTAGGTTAGGTTAAAGTGGCTGTCATTAAAGCGTCTGACACACTTAGACCATTAGAGGTCCATTGTGATACCACGATCTAATAGGGAACAAAAAAAGGTTTCCTACTAGTTAAAACCATTTGGAGCTTCTGATGAAGCGAAGGAGACTTTTAATGTCTGTGTTTATGAGATCGCTTGGTTCATTATAGAAATATTCTCCTAGATGAAGTTTGCGTCTGTAAGAGAGAGCAGGGCATGTACAAAGAAGGTGTGGGATTGTCTCCTCTTCCTCCTCGTCCAAGCAACTCCTGCAAAAATCGTTTGATAGTACACCGAGTCGTGCAGCGTGTCTACCTATGAGACAGTATCCAGTTATGACACCTATTACGGAGCTGATCTGAGATCTACTGAGGGACAATAGACATTTTGACCGTTTCAAATCCAGTTTAGGCCAGATTTGTTTGGTCGCCATACAAGTGGTAGTGTTAAGCCATCTTGTGTTTGATTGTTCCAGAGAAATTCGTTTCAGCATAAGTTTACTTGTAGCTATGGGCATACCTATATTTGCCTTTTCGGGTAAGATAGGCATTTCCGTCGGCTTTGCAATTCCCCGGAATGTCCCTGTGACCCGGCACCCAGGATAGGTGAATATTAAACTGTTTGGCCATCTCCATCAGAGACGATCGACAGTCTTGGGCTGTAATGGAGTTTACAGAGACTGATGCGAGGGATTTCAAAGCAGCCTGACTGTCTGAGAAGATACGGATATCTGTGTTAGATACCACGTTTTCTTTAAGCCAGGACAATACTTCCTTTATCGCCAGAATTTCCGCTTGGAATACGCTACAATGGTTTGGTAGGCGGAAGGAGAGACTAAGGTTTAGTCCATCTGAGTACACTCCACCACCCACTCCGTTTTCAGTCTTCGATCCATCTGTAAAAAAGTTTACTGATTTATTATCTGTCAAAGCCCCTTCCTCCCAAGCTGACTTTGAGGTAATGGTGACTTCAAAGTTTTTGTCGAAGACCAAAAAGGGAGTGATGTAGTCAGAGTGACTTGGTAGAGTTCCGAATAAATTCAGAATGGTGGTGTGGCCAATAGAGTTATTGGTCCATTGAGAGATGGCTTTGAGACGTATGGCTGTGCTCGCGGCCATTTGTTTGCTGCAAATATCTAGGGGTGTCAGGTTGAGTAGTATGTCTAGTGCAGCGGAAGGTGTCGAGCGGAGAACTCCGCTGATGCACATACACGCTGAACGTTGAACTCTGCTTAGTTTATCGCGATTAGTCGCTTTATCTAAGGCCGTCCACCATACGGTCACCTCGTAAGTAAGTATCGGTCTGATGACCGCAGTGTATAACCAGTGAGTAATTTGTGGAGACAAGCCCCACTTGTTCCCTACGGCTTTTTTACAAGAAAAGAGAGCTACCGTGGCTTTTCTTATTCTTTCCTGTATATTAGGTTTCCAACTTAACTTTTTGTCTAAAATAAGACCCAGGTATTTAGCTTGATCTGAGAAAGTGAGTGGAACACCTTTAATCGATGGAGGGTCTAGTTGAGGAATTTTGTATTTCCTTGTGAAGAGGACTAGTTCAGTCTTGTGGGGGTTAACACCTAAGCCACATCGATCTGTCCATTTTAGTAGCTTGTTGAGAGCGGTTTGTATAAGTTCTGTTAAAACTTGCGGGTGCTTTCCTGATACGGCAATGGCAATATCGTCAGCGTATGCAATCACTTTGAATCCCTCTTCTTTTAGGTCTATTAGCAGATCATTAACTACCATGTTCCATAGAAGTGGGGAAAGGACTCCACCTTGTGGGTTTCCTCTACTGACTGACCTTCTTGTAGTAAAGCTACCTAGTTCCGCATTTTCCTTAATCTGGATGCTTCAGAAGTATCTTCTATTTTATTACAGAAGTTCTTCCATGAAGATCTTTTGCTTGTCCTCAATTGTTTCTTATAAATCTTTAAGGATTCTTTATATAAGTCCCAATCTGAGGATTCTTTTGTGTATTTAGCTTGATTGAAGAGTTTTCTGCAACTTTTCCTGAGCGGTTCTAATCCCGAATTCCACCAATAAGGTTTCTTTTTTCCTCTAACTTGCAGAAGAGGACAAGAAATATTAATTGCATTGTTCAGGGTTAGTGTCAGATCCTTGACTTTGTTATCTAGATCTGAAGTGTTGTAGGGGATATCTAAAGATTCGGCTGTAAGCGATCTTTTCAGAATATCTCTATACGTTTGCCAGTTTGTTTTCCTATAATTACGAAAAACTGGCCGTGTGGTGGGTACATCATTTAAACTGAATTGAATGTATCTATGGTCTGAGAATGAGTGTTCCTCTGATACTTTCCAATTCGTTATCCTTTGATATATAGTGTCAGAGACAAGAGTGATGTCTAGCACTTCTTGTCGGTTTCTGGTAACAAAGGTAGGTTCATTACGGATGTTACTGACTACAAGGTTAGTACTAAGAATATAATCAAAAAGAGACTCACCTCTATCATTAATGTCCGTACTTCCCCAAACAGTGTGATGGGCATTAGCATCACACCCAATAAGGAGGCTGATATTTTGCTTTTTGCCTCAGCGATGATCCTCTTGAGCGTGTCGCCAGGAGGGTCAGGGTTGTCGTGGCCAAGATATGCTACATTCCACCAAAGTTTGCAAACATATTAACTATTAGAAATAAATTCACCCTTGAAATTCAAGACGACGGCCAAGGGGTAGGGGAAGGTGGCCTAAAATGGCACCCCCTAAGGAAAATGTGTCATCTCGCAAAAAACTGACATTTAACCTTTAATGTTATATTCTTTCCAAAGTTAAATCAATATTGCTTACTTTTTTTTGCTTTACGAGTTTTAAAAGTTTCAAAAACAATACAATTCTTAAACAATCTGCCCATTAAAAGAGAACGGCTCATAGCCCCACGTTACTCACCTTGGTTTGGTTCATAAAACCAGAATCTCAAATTAGATCTAACCAAATACAAAAAATTAAAAACAGCAAACAGCACATACCGTCAACCATTGCCGTCAACTATACTCAAGTATCGCATCTGACTTAAGATCTGATGGATGGCGATTTATCTTCACCGACTGCTATAAGACTTCAGAAACCACATCTTATGCCGTGACCAATTAAAACGGATCAATCATAAGCATTGTTGTTCACAGCAGAACCATTCGCCATACTCCAAGCGACTAAGGCTGCAGCCAATCTTTCTAAAAAATACATTATATGCTCCAACAGCATTTCAGTAATCAATGTAATACACAACTCAAACAATATACGGAAATTATATTTGTAATTAGATAGGTACCGGCTCATAAAATTAAAAAACAGACTAATGTTAGACTTTTGGCCAAGTTAGAATACGCGGAAACGAATATGCCGACAGTGCAGCAAAATCAGTCAAAAGCTTACATGGGTCCGTATCGCGTAAGATTAAAGCGATCGCTCAATAATTTACTGTCGTTTTGAGAATCCTTCTTTATATTTCTTTATTTATATGATAAAGACAGCTACAGTGAGTGAAAACGATAATCAAATATTGAGCGATCGCTTTAGTCTTACGCGACACCGTTATCCCTGTATTCACCTTCAACATCTTCACCAAAACTGACCTCAAACAAACCGAAAAGATGTCTGGAGCAAAAAATAGCCACGAAAGGCTCCAGTCCATCACTACTCTGATATAAATCCCTCTAAATCTGCACCGATATACCCCTCTAACTGTTCGAAACAAAAATTAACGAACTTCGTAAGACTTCGACTAGCACACCACTGCATCCCATCAAGACCTCCTGAACAAAAACAACCCTCCAACCTGCTCTACTTGCAACACCTGCCTGGATTTTAAACATATATTGGAACATTGTCCGTTGTCACAGCCCGTAATCAAAATAATATTCAAAAATAATTCAATTTATGATATTCTCAAGATCCCTAATGTAACAAACATAAATGATGTCACTGAGTTTCTAAAGAAAACAAAAATTGTAACTTAAATCCCTAAGCAAAAAAGTCGATTGTCCTCGCAGCTAGGCTTCTTAAATTTTATATTACCTTGTTAACCATAAAGAACTACATATTTATTACATTTTTTGTGTCAACTTAGCTGTTTTGAAACTATTCTTAAAAAAGAATAAGTTGTTCATGAAGCGTTCTAAATTTTTATTTCTTTCGTATACACTTAGTCACACTAAAATATCAAAAAGAAAACAGATGTGTTTGTGAAATGTCAAAACCAAAAGGTGAAATCTTTGTTTATTTGTAATTGTTTTGTTAATTGTTTAATAATTTAAATTTCTTGGATAAAAACATAAAATAATAAATAAAAATATGGCATTTGTGTTGTTTATAAATTAAGATGGTGTTGAAGAAGTGCAGAGGAGAAGGATAGTGGATGCTTTCTTTCTTTCCGTATCAACGCGGGTGGTAAAAAAAAACCCTTTGCTACCTCCGGGTTTTCTTCCATTATTTTAATTAACTTTTCCTTTTGTTCGCGGTTTTTCCAGTTGGAATGCGACCTTTAAACATAAAACAACAAAAAAAATAATAAAAGTAATTTATTTTCCATGAAATAATCACCCTTATTCCGATAGTCGTTTTAATAAAACGCCTTTAAAACGAGAAGTATCCAGAGCCCACATTTTGGGTTTAAATAATACGTAAAGGGTTGCATTCTCTATGTTCTTCACTTTTCTAAGCATTATAACGATAGTCGTTTCAATAAAATTCCAATTTTCGTTTCTAGAGCCTTGTCGTTTTACTGGCGTTTTAGTAAAACGACTATCGGAATAAGAGTGAATTAACCCTAGAAAGGTAATCTTCGTCGATTAGACGAACATCATTTTTGGGGCGACTTTCCTTTAAGGTAGCACGAGTATAGTGTTGATTTTTTTTTTACAGTTAGGTATGGGTCTCAATAAAACAGGGTTAAAATATTAGAGTGAGGAAACCCTCCTAAATCCCAAAAAAAAATATTTTCTTTTCGGTTTTAACCTCACTTTTTGTTTGACTCAATTTTTTTGGCGAAATTGTAAATTAAAGTGCTTAATTGGTTTATGTATTCAATGTTACTATCTATTCTGAATCGAACACAAAAAACCGAATGATTTTATGTCTTTTAGTTCTTGAGAAAATTGAAAATTACTAAGACTACTTTTTGTTTTTTGCTTACATACTTACATAAATGCATCAGTGCTAGCATCCAGCATTATGGCGCATAAACAGTGAGATATAAGCCGTGTTTTATTGGTTAGTGAATATACTACATCGCAAAATTTAACATGGAAAACAACAACAAACGATTAGTGAATAAAAATAAGCTAGTAATTGAAATGGATAATTTAGTGAAGATGGAGTTTCGGATGTTGAAATGTAGGAGGTGTTTAGGTGGTGTCCGAAAAAATATATGTGGCATACTTGAGGGTGTGTTCGTTGGTATTTATTTTGTTATACTTTGCCTTTGACTGCTTTTAAACGAAGCAATATTACCTTGCGATTTTTAAGCCCGTGGGAGAGAGACGTGTGTGGTGGCGGGGGTACATAAAATTGCTAGGGTTGGAGAAATTGCAGAGTTATCGTTCTTTCTTCTTTGTGGTTTTCTTTACTTGTCAGGTATGTTTCATTTCTATTTGGCGTTCGCTCAGTGAACTTCGATCTACTCACTAGAGTAAAGAGTGCGGAGAGATGATTCCTTTTCAATAGAAGAAAAGTTAACTTTCATTAAAAATCGCTGTGTTTAAAAGCATTCATGCAATCGAAGGGAAGTCAAAAGAGAATCAAAGATTAAAAATCGCTTTCGTGTAAACGCAGTCTTTGATAATCCAAAGTGTGATCGCTCCGAAATTTATTGAACAAATATTTTTTCAAATGCAAAACTTTAATTCATACCATAATTCCGGCCTTACACTACTGCCATTAATTTTGTCATAAGATATTGAATATTGAAATATTGAATTCGATTGATATGTTATATCAGTTCACTGGCATATGTTCAAAAATGTCGATAACTGCGGCATTATGCTTTTATATAACAACTGAAAAAATTAAAGCTAAGCTCTCAGAACACCTATTTTATTTATTTTTTATTAGGCGCGTTTTATTGGTAATCTATATCTAGCGCAGTAATACAAGTACCAAAAAAACGCTTTATTCACTCTTTAACTCACTCTTTGTTGCGTTCGCCTGAAATAAGAAAGAAAAAAATTAATAAAAAAAATTATATTCGCCAAATAGAATTAAAATTTTTGTTTGATACTTACAAGTACACGTACTGGTGAAATCCTCCTCGCCCTGCAGTCGCCATTGCCTTCAATGTCTAATTTTTTTTGTCTGAAAATACACAATTAAAATAAATTACTTCATTCAGAAGGTAATCGACACAAAATGTAAACTAAAAGAACAAAACAAAAAGAACAACACAAATTTTCAAACTAAAGAAAACAACGAAATAAGAGGAAAAAACTAATAAACTAAACAAGAACAACATAAATGAAAATTAAACACACCACCACGAACCGCATACAATTAGTAGGAGAAAATTTGTAAACATTGGTTATCAATGAATTCGAAATTAAAATTTAAAAGGTGTGTTTTGATTGGTGGGCGGTGAGAGTAGGGCGAAGGTGTTATACATTTTTATAATATAACAATTAAGTTCGAATCAAAATGGACGTGAAGAGATTGGGTAGAGTATACACTAAACCAAAATTGTGGGAATAAAAGTGTAGTATAAGTTTCGGCGTTTAAGGTTTGATTAGCGATTGACTACGGGGAAAGGAGTATTCGAGTTGCAACAAATACTTACGAATTGATACAGTTGAGGAGCGGTGGATGCTTACAGGTGTAAAAGGCCATAGTATTGGTAAGAAAAAAGCAATAGGATCTTGGATAGGAAAAGCTTGAGCTGAGCAGAAGTTTGCAAGGTGTCGTGTGAAGCGGGTGCTTATACGAAAATTATAAAGTTCAGTGTGCGCGAGTTTTAAAGTAAAAAAAAGTGTCGTTAACAAATTTAATTTAACGCGTTAAACAAAAAAAAAGGAAAAGCAGAAATAAAAATAAAATATAGAGGGTGAGTTTTTTGTTAAAAGAAAAAAAAAATAAAAACTTTTAATAGAAAAAAAAAAAAAAAACAAAAATATAAGGAAATTAAATTAAATATCATAATGTAGGCATACATGTAGGAGAGGAAATCTGCATTAGGGTCCGGTAGTGGAAAAAAAAAAGGAAAATTTTTAAGGTGATAAATAAATCTATCATTGTGAAAGTAATAATATTAATTTAAAATAACTTTATAATCGATCAGGCAGTCATACGGTAAAACAGGAGAGATCGTCATCATAAAGCTAAGAAAAATTAAAAAGAAAAACCGCTAAACGTAAGTTAAAATTTTTTGTCCGACAAAAGTGAGTTACTTAAACTTACCGTTTGTCATATATACAGGTGGTGAATTTAAGGTACGAGATTGGCGGTTCGCGGCTGTAGTAACCGGTCGTGACCGCCGAGTTTTTTTTATATATATTTTTGCCGTTTTTTTTTGGATGTGCGATACACTAAAGCTGGACGATAGCTTTCCTTCGTATTTGAAAGCTCTTAAGAGGGATATTACGATTATCATCACCCTACAGTGGGACTTATCCACCACATTTGGAGTTTTTTTTTTGTTTGTTTGAAAAAATATTTTTGCGTGATATTTTTTTTTTGTTTATTACTAGAGATTTCTCATGATCGTTTAAAACATAACATTCGAATAAGGTTAGGGCGTTATCTCGTTCCTTTGTTTTTGGCGCTTCGCCTACGGTCGGAATAGCCTTTGGCTTATAGTTTGGCTAGACGTAGACCTGGATAGAGCTCTATGTAGGTAGGGTCTCCAAAGCGGAATCGGTTAGGGCATACGTTACCTCGAAAAGGAGGCCATACAGTAGCTAGGCGGCCCAAAGAGAAAGGGGGTGAGGCGATACCCTTGCCTAGAAAACAAAATTTTTTTTTAAAACGAAATTTTTTTTAAAACCAAAATCATTTTATTTTATAATTGTTCTGTATTATTTCAATTTATTGGGCAATTTTTGACAGTTTTTTTTTTATATGTATAATTTGTCTTATTTTTTTCCTCAGTAAAACAATATTTTCATTTCCTTAAAATTATTTTTTTTGGCCAAATCTTTTTTTTTTTGATAATTGATAATTTTTCCGATTATTTGTTTAAACTTGATTCGATTGTCGATTTTATAGTGTAAATGTACGCGAATTTTCATTGCTATTTTTTGTTCTGGAAAAAAAATTACTCAAAATTTTTCTTTAATAAAATGATTGTAAATCACGCAAACCCATTAATCTTTTACTGAGCGGCAAAAGCGGCTTAATGGGCTTGTAAGCGAAACTTTTCAGGGGGTGGACAGAGATGGAGGAACTCGGATGAGGAGATAATCTGAGGGTGACTTCTGACGCCAGCTTAGGGGAGTCCGAAAATTCCTGCCACGGACTCACGGTAGGGAGGGCGGCGTACCTGCGCAACACCAGCAGAACGATGGTAAGATTTGATCGCTGAATCAAAATTTCGTATGTGGTGATAACAAGTCCGTTGTTTTTTTTTTGTTTGTGATGTCCGGCACGATTTATGTTTTGTTGATGGTTTCGTCTGGTTTTCGGAACAAGATCCCCCCCTTATCCGGCGAGCTGAGCCGAGCCGTGCAAGCGTGCCAGTTCCGTGGCCAGACACTCTTTCCCCGTTCAGGATTTCTCGTTTCCTTCTTTTTGTGCAATCCGAGACTCAATTTTCCTAAAATTTAAAATTCTCATCTTCTACTTTTCCCATTTTCATCGTTTCGTTTTATTTTTATCCTATCAGCCTCTTTCCTATACTTACCTTCTTATTCTACCTCTTTTCATTTTCCTTAATTCGCTTTTTTTATCCTGTCAGCCTCTTTTCAATACTTACCTTCGATTCTTACCTCTTCTTCAACTTTCGTCACCTTTTAACCTTTTCTTTTCATCCTGAACGTTTCCTACCAGCTTACCTATCCGTATCCTCAAATCCTTCTTTTCCTAAATCCCTTCATCTCTTTTCCTATCCCAGTAACCAGCAACAAATGGCGCCCATAGTACAGTGAAAATTTTTGTCCATATCCCAGCAAGTCATTTCACTCTCGATGCGTTGGCTAGCGAAACGTATGTCGTGTTCAGGATAGCTTTTTAGAATGCCTGAACACTTGCGACGTCGAGTTAAATGATGCCATCGGAAGTGAAATGATTTCAAATTCATGTTCCCCTAGATCACTTCTATCATCGGAGTTCGAAATACCTGCATGTCTTTAAATAGAAGCTTACTACGCACTTTTGAATCGCGGCAGGATTTTGGAATTTCGATGTGGGATGATCATCTCCATTCTCTATTGATGCCGCTGATGAAACAGAGATGAATCGTAAGTCTTGAGCAGGATAGCTCTTCAGAAGGCCTGACCAATAGCGACGAGTCATCTCGGTTCCATCGGCGACAGCAAAGATGAATCATGTGTCCGTGTTTCTATGTTTTTTTTGTTATCTACCACATACCAAAGCGACAAAAGAAACGAATATTAGTCTTACCAAAGTTACCTTCAGATCCAATCTCATAGTCATCGTCAAAATAGGACCTCCGAAGAAAGCCATCTCCAACACCCCCGATTTAAATGAAATAAAACAACAACACATAGAAAACGTTTATCTACGAAAAATAAGGGTAAATACAAACATAAATCATAAATACATCAAATCAGATTAAACAAATATTACAAACAAAATTTAAGAACATTAAAAATCTTTCAGATTAGGATACAAATTCCTTTAGAATATTTTCAAAAGATAGTTAGAATCATTATTGAAAGAAGAAACATAGTTATTATAGCTACAACTTTATATTACATGTAGTTTTTTTTTGGGTTTAAATAAGTTTTAGTAAAACAATTTTTGTAGGTGTTAAAAGCAATACTATTGCAGTTTTAGTTATTTGTTTATACAACATATGTTCACATACAAATATATAGTTTTTTTTCTCGTTTAAGTTAGGATTAGGTAGAATTAAGATTTATTCAATTATAAGCATAGTTTAGTGTTAACAAATCGTGTGATAAGATAGGATAATTTACTTTAGCATAGCAGTTTAGATAGTTTTTGTTTGAATAATAGTTATATATAGGATAGTTATACTTAGAAATAGAATTTCGAGTTTAAGTTTAGTTATTTCAAGTTGTTATTTAATATGTTTGCCAGTAGAGATAGTTCTTTAGCTTTAAGTTTTCTTTCCAAATCAGATAGGTTACAATAGAATACTGATAATTTAGTTTTAGGAAACCGATCCGAATATATACATTCTTTGTTTGCTTAATCGATTACAATTCAGATTTAAGATTAAATTGTTTTTTTTTCTGAAAGTAGGTACAATACATTCCTTTTAAAAGATAATAGTCAATATAACAAGCATTATAAAAATTTCGATTTATACATCAAGTTTTCTGGGCTGATCGTTTGAAACATAAAGAATTACAAATTCAAATAACAATCTATTCTTTAAAAAAAGTAGCCAGTGGTAAAATTGGAGTTACATATTCTAAGTATACAAACGAGGCAATTTGGGTTGAAATTATTACATACAAATTTTTGAAATTAATCAGCTTAAAAACATATTTAATCAAATTATTATCTAACAGGACCTCCGGTTAGATTTTACAGCTTTCGAGTACTGATATTTCAGGGTATGAAATCTATAAGAAAAGAAAATAAAATTAGTAAGATAAATACGATAAATAGAAATCGAGTAATTACTCGTTTATACGCAAAAAAACAATTAAATATATTAGATATTGCAAACATGGCACCTGTAAAACATTCTCCAGTTCAGAAAGGCTCAAATCCAATACCTCGTCAAGATCCTGATACTATACCACCTAATGCACCTCCGTCAGTGCCTCCGATGCCCTCAAGTCGGTCAGTAAGTGTTGAATCACTGGTAGCTCCTTCCTTCAGTAGTCTTACAGGTATAGGAGATACGTCATTGGAGATGCAGTCTAGAGAACCGGAAACGGTGATGAAGAAGAATGAGCCTATAACAAAAAATAGAAGTACATGGGATGAGTGGTTACAGGGCATCGAAAATGTTACAAACCGAAATCCAATCGATTGGTCTGCGTCTTTAGGGGCTCGAGTAGAGATAAGGGGCCAAGATCTCCTTCCAAGCGAATGGGATTTGAATCAAAGACCCAGACCCAAGAGTTTTGACGGCGACTTAGGTAGGCGAGTTCCTCAACGTCCAATAGGCCAAAGTAGTAATCCACGTCGAAATCATAGTAAGTTTGATACTTGTGTGGGGGCGAATAACATCCAAATTCAAAATAGGGCTCCAACTGAAAATGTCGGGTCGTGGAGAGCTCACCTCCTTAGAGATAGGGCGTTGTTCGGAACTGGGACACTTCCGAAGGTTACCAATCCGCCTCTTAGGGGGATGGAATTAGAACAATTAGTTAGACCAACAATTGCGTCAGAGGAATTGCCAAGAGAAATTGCTCCACCGTTGGTAAACAAAGCAGCTGCTGATAACGTCAGCAATATTTCGGCAGAACTGAAGACCGTTATCAATCTGGCGGTCACGCAAGCGTACGATTCGTATACCAACTCTCTAAAGGAGGAAATTTCAGAATCTCTGAAGGTCGAGGTCAGGAGAAATTTCTTGGAATTTTTGGGTGACATTAACCAGAACGTTCGTACCACACCACCTGTGGAAGAGCGCTCTCCGAAGACGTCAGCTGATAGGATGAAGAACCGACCTTATAAGCCCACTCAGCCAGTTGCAAGCGGGCATGAACAGCAGAATTCTTCGGTAAGATTTAGAGCTCCGAATGATAATGGTTTTGGTTATTCAAATCGTCATACTGATTGTGATTTCGAAAGGCCAAATGGTGGTCACCAGCCGTTCACCGCTCAGGATTATTCTCAAAGTATGGGAGGATTCCACGGTGGGGGTTACCGGCAACCTGTCTATATGCAGCAGATGGGTATGAGAACACCTATTAAATTAGATAAATGGAAATTAAATTTTGATGGAAAACCGGAAACACTTACCGTGGAGGATTTCATATTTCGAGTCGAGACCTTGCAGTACCAGTACAGGTGTTCCTGGGCGGAGATTTTGAGAGATTTTCATATCCTGCTCTCGGGTACCGCCAATGAGTGGTATTGGCAATTTCAGAGGTCTCATTATAGTCCGGATTGGCCAATGCTTCGGGACGCATTAATGCGCCAGTTTCAGAATTCAAAATCTGATTTAGACATAATGAGAGACATAATGGACCGTCAGCAAGGTGCCTGGGAGTCCAGTGATGATTATTTCGCTGCTGTGAATAAGATGAAGTCTCAGCTCAGGATGCAGATTCCGGAGGTGGAACTCGTGCGGGTGCTGAAAGAAAATTTGAATGAGCGGATCCGGCGGTTGGTGTACCCCCAGGCGGTTTATTTTTTAGACCAATTAAGAATAGCGTGTAAAGACGCTGAACGGGCTTTTTCGGGTCGAGATAGAGACGGGTCGAAATCTCAGAGGCCGACGATTCGGTATAGAGCGAATGAAATTGATTTCGTGGATGATGCTTCCCAACCGTATCAGGAAGAAAACCTCGCTGCCTTCCATCATTCAGAGAATAGACAAAAGAACGCTCGTGGGTACGCGGATTCGAAGAATCTGATCTGCTGGAACTGTAGAAGTCCAGGTCATTCTTTCATGGAGTGCCTATCGGCTGTAAGAAATATATTTTGTTATAGATGTGGACAGGAAGGAGTTATTACCCCTAAATGTCGCGTCTGCAACCCGGAAAACCATACGAGGAACGCGATCTCGGAGGGGGAGTCGCGTTCGGCTCAGAAACCCCGAGAGAATTTAGGAGAGAAGTAGAAAACAAATCTGCAAATAGTAAAATTAAAATATTAAAAAGAGATGAAGTTAAAGATAAGGGAAAGAAAGAAAAACTTACTGAATTAAAACCTTTTCATATTCGAATCAGAGAGTACAATTTAGCAAGAAATAGAATTTTTAATAATCACGTTGGAAAGGTCACAAATAGAATTTTAAAAACAAGAGAGCGTTATAAACTGAGGAAAAACACGAGAAGAAATATTGTGGCAACGGTAGTAGATACGAACGCTGACCCTCGGCCTTATGCCAAAATATCCATAGCAGGAAAAGTTTATTTAGGACTTTTAGACAGTGGGGCGAGCGTTAGTATTTTAGGAAAAAATTGTATGTCTGCAATAGAATCGTTGAATATACCAATGCTACCGTATAAAGCTGATGTCAAAACAGCTGACGGAAAAAAACAAGAGATTGTGGGAAAAATTCAAACGCCAGTAGAATATAAAAGTCAAACACATGTAATTACCTTTTATTTAGTGCCCAATTTGGATCAAGAGGTATACCTCGGGGTTGACTTTTGGAAGTCATTTCAGATTGCGCCTAATATCGTGAGCTCCGTCTCAATTCTGGACGAGACCGGTGATGTGGTTAACGCTCATCAGCTGTCGCCGGAACAGAAGTGCAAGTTGGAGGCGGTTAAGGAGAAATTTTTAGATTTTGATCGCCATGGTCTCGGAAAGACGTCTATAATGGAGCATGTTATAGATACCGGAGACGCGGTTCCTGTGAAGCAGCGTCACTACCCTGTTTCTCCAGCGGTACAAGCCCTTTTGTACCAAGAATTAGATAGAATGTTGAGGCTCGGCGTTATAGAGGAAAGTGAGAGCCCGTGGTGTTCCCCCGTTGTCCTTATCAAGAAGCCAGGCGAGAACGGTACCATAAAATATCGTTTTTGTCTGGACTCTCGTAAGGTCAACGCGTTGAGTAAAAAGGATGCGAACCCACTTCCTCATATCGACGGGCTTCTCAGTCGGTTGCCAGACACCTACTATATTAGTAGCGTTGATCTGAAGGAAGCGTTCTGGCAAATACCGTTGGAGAAGGAGAGTAGGGAGAAAACTGCGTTTGCGGTACCGGGAAGACCCTTGTACCAGTTTACGGTCATGCCCTTTGGACTGTGTAATGCGGCCCAAAGGCTATGCCGTCTAATGGACAAGGTGATTCCTGCACGACTCAGGGAACGCGTTTTCGTGTATCTGGACGACTTACTCATTATAGCACCGGATTTCGAGAGTCATATTGCCGTGCTAGATGAAGTAGCCGAATGCCTGCGGAAAGCGAACCTCACCATCAACATAAAGAAATCCAAATTTTGCTTTAAGGAGCTTAAATACTTGGGTTTCATCGTTGGTGGGGGGAAGCTAAAACCGGACCCTGCTAAGGTGGAAGCAGTAGTGGATTATCCTTTGCCTAAAAATCCAAGGCAAGTTCGTCGGTTGCTTGGTCTAGCAGGGTGGTATAGGCGATTTATTCGAGATTTTTCTACCTTGACTGCACCTCTGACTGATACTCTGAAAAAGAAAAATGCGAAATTTAAAATGACGGAACAGGCGATAGCTGCATTTGAAGGTTTGAAAAAAGCCTTAACCACAGCACCGGTACTCACGCACCCGAATTTCTCAAAGAGATTCTTTATTCAGTGCGATGCCTCCGAATCCGGAATTGGGGCGGTATTGTTTCAGAAGAACGATGCCGGCGAAGAATTTCCAGTGTCCTACTTCTCCCAAAAATTAAACGCTTGTCAACGAAACTATACGGTGACCGAGAAAGAGTGTATGGCCGCGGTCATGGCAGTGAGAAAGTTCAGGCCTTATGTCGAGGGTATGCTTTTTACCGTCATCACCGACCACGCCAGCCTTAAGTGGCTGATGAACATGAAGGACCTAAATGGTAGATTGGCAAGGTGGAGTCTTGACCTTCAAGCGTTTACCTTCGACATAGAGCACCGAAAGGGAACTCTGAATGTCGTGCCAGACACCCTTTCTCGGGCGCATTTAGACAGTATAGAGAGATTAGAAGTAGCACCGTTGATAGATTTAGAATCAGAAGAGTTTAAGTCAGAGGAGTATCTGAATTTAATAGCGACAATCAACAGTAACAGTCAAGATTTACCTGATTTAAAAGTTGAAGATAGTTTCGTTTATAAACGATGTCTGCCCTTGGGCGAAGAGCCTATACTAGATCACACGTGGCGGTTGTGGATTCCTTCTGGTTTGACAGAGGAAATCATTAGATTGACTCACGAACCTCCACAAGCGGCTCACGGCGGGATTGCTAAAACGTTACATCGTATAAGACAATGTTTCTATTGGCCGAATATGACCGTGCAGATCAAACAATTCATATCTGAGTGTGCTATATGTAAACAGAGTAAACCGTCAAATCAAGTTCTTCGTCCACCTATGAGTAGTAATTTTGTCACCGAACTGCCTTTTCAAAAACTTTTTATTGATTTCTTGGGTCCATACCCCAGATCGAAAGCTGGAAATGCGTATGTATTGGTAGTATTAGATCATTTATCGAAATATGTATTTTTGAAACCTTTGCGTTCCGCTGATACCGTAAGCGTTATCAAATTTTTAAAGAATGAGGTCTTCAATACGTTTGGAGTACCGGAAATAATCCATTCTGATAACGGTAGACAATTCTTAAGCAAAGATTTTCAAAACTTTCTTAAATCGTATGGAGTTCGTCATTTTAAAACCGCTTACTATTCGCCTCAGTCGAATGCGTCGGAGAGGGTAAACAGAACGTTACTGGCAGCTATTCGATCCTATTTGAAAGACGATCAGCGAGAATGGGACTTGCATATCAGTGATATTGCATGCGCACTGAGAAGTTCTGTACACTCGTCAACAGGAGTATCGCCATATTTCACCTTGTTCGGAGTAAATATGATGACACATGGCAAGAGTTACGAACTAGTCAGAAAATTGAACGCTATAGATGATGGCGAACTGTTTACTCTGCCGAGGCAGAACCGACTGCAGTGCATTCGGAAAAAGGTAAAAGAAAGTATTTTGAAAGCAAATGAAAAAGGTGCTAGGACATACAATATGCGGAGTCGCAAGGTTCACTTTGTGCCTGGGCAAGAGGTGTATCGGCGAAATTTCGTGCTGAGCGACTCATCGAAATACCTTTCATCGAAACTTAGCCCAAAATACGTTAAGTGTAGGATAGTTAAAATGGTCGGCAAGAACATGTATGAACTAGAAAACCTTACGGGTAAAAAAATAGGTGTCTTCCACGCGAAGGATATAAAACAATAAAGTTAATTTAGTACCTGTGTTCGATTAACAAAATGTACCTGATTAGATAGTGATTTTAGTTTATAGGTTAATTATTTATACTTTTCGTGTTCCTTTGAGTTACATAGTTTTATATATATATATATGGTTTTTTTGTTCATTATCCTCTTAGTTAAGTAGTATTTCATTATATTTTTTTTTATCATTTTTGTATATGTAGTTCATGAAACGAATTTTTTTTTTTCAGTTTACTTTTATAATTTTTAGTTAGTTAGGTAACAAAAAAAAAAAAAAAAAAAAAAAAAAAAAAAAAAAAAAAAAAAAAAAAAAAAAATTATTAATATGTAGTTAGGTATAACAAAAAAAAAAAAAAAAAAAAAAAAAAAATCTTAATGGTTAGTTTATTTAATTAATTTTTTTTATTAGAGTAGAGTAAAATAAAAAAAAAAAAAAAAAAAAAAAAAAAAAAAATATTAATAGTTAGGTATCGATAAATTTTTTGGTCATTTCGTATATTTTTGTAGTTATTAGTGTCAATTATAAAAAAAAAAAAAAAAAAAAAAAAAAAAAAAAAAAAAAAAAAAAAAAAAAAAAAAAATATTAATAGTTAGGTATCGATAAATTTTTTGGTCATTTCGTATATTTTTATAGTTATTAGTGTCAATTATAAAAAAAAAAAAAAAAAAAAAAAAAAAAAAAAAAAAAACAAATAAAAAAAAATTATATATGTATACTTTACTTTTTTTGGTTTTTATTTTTTTTTTATTTTTCCCTTTTCTTTGCCTATACAGTTAGATTTAGTTTATAAAATTTTTATTTTTTTATTTATAATCGTTTATTTAAAAAGAGATTTATATTTTATGAAATTTTCAGCTGGGAACTTTTCAAAGAATTTTTTTTGATGTACATAGTACTATTTATACATCTGAAAAATACATTTTTTTTTTCTCTGCCCGATCCGAAAAATTACATTCATTACCTAAGTATTACTATGATATAGTTTATTTGTTAAGGTTGTTTGTGCAAGCGATGTAATGGTAGTACTTAAACTTAGATTATATTTTTTTATTTCAATTTTGATTTCCTAGATTATTATTTTATTCATTTAGTTTAATTTCATTGTACCTTTTTTTATATTAAATGCAGTTACGTATTCAAAAACACGAAAAGTCGTATCCGTTTAATCGTCCATTCATTAAGTCAAGGAGTAGATAATATTTGAATAGATAGTTACTTACTCATTAAGTCAAGTATTCGATACATAGTTGATCCTGTTACCGAATACTAGTACTATATTGTATAGTTTGTTATTACCGAATGATTGAATTTGTTTTAACATTTTATATATACAAATTTTTGTAACTGAAATTTGAAAAATAAGCGAAATAGTTCGATAACCGAATATGGAAAAGATAGGCAAATAGTTACCGATATATATTCGAAAAAAAAAAAAAGGATAGAAAAAATTGTCACGCTACCCGAAGACAAGACAAAAATTAAAATGAGCTGTAGCCGCTCAGCTCAACTTGAAATAAAATATCAGAGGCTTCGAAGTTTTTGTATAATAAGCACTCACCTTGATTTCAGTTTTTTTTTCTTCTTCTCGAATTTGCATCGCCTCGTCCTTAACCGGCTGGATTCTTATGCAGCTTCCTATCGCTGACAGGATCGGCCAAATTTTTCTGCAAAATGAATAAAAACATGTTTAAGTTTTATATTGTTATGAGAAACAGAAAAACAAAGCAATATCCATTGTCTGTAGCTTTATTAAAACTATGTTATATAACCGACACTAACACTAAAATACGATCTTAAACTAACTGCCTACAAGCAGCATATAATAATTTTATCAAAAAAAAAAAAAAAAAATTTAAATTACCTGTGAAAACAACATAGTTGGCAAACAATGTAGTGCCCGGCTTTTTGGGCGTGGGTTAAACTCCCCACCTCGTAACAGCAAAGGAAACCTCATCCTCTCGCCACCGTCTCCGAGTCCGACTGCTTCTCCTCAACGCCGGTGTTTTGTTGCGTTCGCCTGAAATAAGAAAGAAAAAAATTAATAAAAAAAATTATATTCGCCAAATAGAATTAAAATTTTTGTTTGATACTTACAAGTACACGTACTGGTGAAATCCTCCTCGCCCTGCAGTCGCCATTGCCTTCAATGTCTAATTTTTTTTGTCTGAAAATACACAATTAAAATAAATTACTTCATTCAGAAGGTAATCGACACAAAATGTAAACTAAAAGAACAAAACAAAAAGAACAACACAAATTTTCAAACTAAAGAAAACAACGAAATAAGAGGAAAAAACTAATAAACTAAACAAGAACAACATAAATGAAAATTAAACACACCACCACGAACCGCATACAATTAGTAGGAGAAAATTTGTAAACATTGGTTATCAATGAATTCGAAATTAAAATTTAAAAGGTGTGTTTTGATTGGTGGGCGGTGAGAGTAGGGCGAAGGTGTTATACATTTTTATAATATAACAATTAAGTTCGAATCAAAATGGACGTGAAGAGATTGGGTAGAGTATACACTAAACCAAAATTGTGGGAATAAAAGTGTAGTATAAGTTTCGGCGTTTAAGGTTTGATTAGCGATTGACTACGGGGAAAGGAGTATTCGAGTTGCAACAAATACTTACGAATTGATACAGTTGAGGAGCGGTGGATGCTTACAGGTGTAAAAGGCCATAGTATTGGTAAGAAAAAAGCAATAGGATCTTGGATAGGAAAAGCTTGAGCTGAGCAGAAGTTTGCAAGGTGTCGTGTGAAGCGGGTGCTTATACGAAAATTATAAAGTTCAGTGTGCGCGAGTTTTAAAGTAAAAAAAAGTGTCGTTAACAAATTTAATTTAACGCGTTAAACAAAAAAAAAGGAAAAGCAGAAATAAAAATAAAATATAGAGGGTGAGTTTTTTGTTAAAAGAAAAAAAAAATAAAAACTTTTAATAGAAAAAAAAAAAAAAACAAAAATATAAGGAAATTAAATTAAATATCATAATGTAGGCATACATGTAGGAGAGGAAATCTGCATTAGGGTCCGGTAGTGGAAAAAAAAAGGGAAAATTTTTAAGGTGATAAATAAATCTATCATTGTGAAAGTAATAATATTAATTTAAAATAACTTTATAATCGATCAGGCAGTCATACGGTAAAACAGGAGAGATCGTCATCATAAAGCTAAGAAAAATTAAAAAGAAAAACCGCTAAACGTAAGTTAAAATTTTTTGTCCGACAAAAGTGAGTTACTTAAACTTACCGTTTGTCATATATACAGGTGGTGAATTTAAGGTACGAGATTGGCGGTTCGCGGCTGTAGTAACCGGTCGTGACCGCCGAGTTTTTTTTATATATATTTTTGCCGTTTTTTTTTGGATGTGCGATACACTAAAGCTGGACGATAGCTTTCCTTCGTATTTGAAAGCTCTTAAGAGGGATATTACGATTATCATCACCCTACAGTGGGACTTATCCACCACATTTGGAGTTTTTTTTTTGTTTGTTTGAAAAAATATTTTTGCGTGATATTTTTTTTTTGTTTATTACTAGAGATTTCTCATGATCGTTTAAAACATAACATTCGAATAAGGTTAGGGCGTTATCTCGTTCCTTTGTTTTTGGCGCTTCGCCTACGGTCGGAATAGCCTTTGGCTTATAGTTTGGCTAGACGTAGACCTGGATAGAGCTCTATGTAGGTAGGGTCTCCAAAGCGGAATCGGTTAGGGCATACGTTACCTCGAAAAGGAGGCCATACAGTAGCTAGGCGGCCCAAAGAGAAAGGGGGTGAGGCGATACCCTTGCCTAGAAAACAAAATTTTTTTTAAAACGAAATTTTTTTTAAAACCAAAATCATTTTATTTTATAATTGTTCTGTATTATTTCAATTTATTGGGCAATTTTTGACAGTTTTTTTTTTATATGTATAATTTGTCTTATTTTTTTCCTCAGTAAAACAATATTTTCATTTCCTTAAAATTATTTTTTTTGGCCAAATCTTTTTTTTTTTGATAATTGATAATTTTTCCGATTATTTGTTTAAACTTGATTCGATTGTCGATTTTATAGTGTAAATGTACGCGAATTTTCATTGCTATTTTTTGTTCTGGAAAAAAAATTACTCAAAATTTTTCTTTAATAAAATGATTGTAAATCACGCAAACCCATTAATCTTTTACTGAGCGGCAAAAGCGGCTTAATGGGCTTGTAAGCGAAACTTTTCAGGGGGTGGACAGAGATGGAGGAACTCGGATGAGGAGATAATCTGAGGGTGACTTCTGAGGCCAGCTTAGGGGAGTCCGAAAATTCCTGCCACGGACTCACGGTAGGGAGGGCGGCGTACCTGCGCAACACCAGCAGAACGATGGTAAGATTTGATCGCTGAATCAAAATTTCGTATGTGGTGATAACAAGTCCGTTGTTTTTTTTTTGTTTGTGATGTCCGGCACGATTTATGTTTTGTTGATGGTTTCGTCTGGTTTTCGGAACAAGATCCCCCCCTTATCCGGCGAGCTGAGCCGAGCCGTGCAAGCGTGCCAGTTCCGTGGCCAGACACTCTTTCCCCGTTCAGGATTTCTCGTTTCCTTCTTTTTGTGCAATCCGAGACTCAATTTTCCTAAAATTTAAAATTCTCATCTTCTACTTTTCCCATTTTCATCGTTTCGTTTTATTTTTATCCTATCAGCCTCTTTCCTATACTTACCTTCTTATTCTACCTCTTTTCATTTTCCTTAATTCGCTTTTTTTATCCTGTCAGCCTCTTTTCAATACTTACCTTCGATTCTTACCTCTTCTTCAACTTTCGTCACCTTTTAACCTTTTCTTTTCATCCTGAACGTTTCCTACCAGCCTACCTATCCGTATCCTCAAATCCTTCTTTTCCTAAATCCCTTCATCTCTTTTCCTATCCCAGTAACCAGCAACATCTTCCTTGTTCCTCCTACTTGTGGAATTAAGAATTAACTTACTCGGACTCGGATGTGTTCGAAAGATCTGTATCTCGTTTTTAAGTTGGAGTTGAAATATTCATGAAAGTGCAGATTGAGTTGAAATATTCATGAAAATGCAAATCGAGTTGATTTAGAGTTCTTCTCACTGTAAAATTTGATTTAAAACTTACAAAAGTACGAAAATATATCGCATATAACAACTGAGTATTGGAGAAAAAAAACATAGTACTCAATAAAATGACATTGGCGCAAAATTTTAAACAGCCTCTTATTAAGGTAGTAGTATTATACTTCTTATATATTTCCTAACTTTAAAGTAGTTTTCTAATTTTTAACATTTTTTAACTAATATCGTCTTAAGGCCGGGAGCGCACACTCAATTTTTAGTTGCACAACACTGTTTTTATACTTATAGAAAACAGATGAACTATTTGGTTGAATGTCCGCGCAGGTGCATATAATTATATGTTACACAAAATAGCGAACTCATTTTAGGCAATCGTTTAGTTTGTATCAAAACACAAACTTTTTAGTTTCTTAAACCAAACAGTTGCAAAACAGCCTAGCCTAAGGCAATTTCTTTTAATAAATTGATTCTGAGCAACCTTAAAACAATAGTAGTTCGTGCAAAGAACTAAGTAAACAGACCTATTTTGACATTTTTTAATGTTAAAGAGTCATATGAAGTTATAACGATATTAAAAAAATATAATAGCCGTGTTTTATTGGTTAGTGAATATACTACATCGCAAAATTTAACATGGAAAACAACAACAAACGATTTTTCTTTTTAAAATTTCTCAAAGATTCTTCATATGTAGAACTTTAAGGAGAATACAAAGTCACAAATATAAAAAAATAAAATGAAAAGTGTGTTTTTATTAAAAGAAAGGTTTGATGAAAATAAATTATTAACATCTACAAGAACTTGTTAATAACTTTTCGAAAAAATTGCATTTAAATTTTACTTCGTCGATTCGACGAATGATTACCTTTAACGTACTAAAAAATATGATTACCTTTCTAGGGTTAAAAACTTACATGTTTTGTTGCTTACTCGACAGAAAAATTCAAACGACACAAAAATGACATTTAATTCTATTCTTTTGAGTGTCAAAATTGAATTAAACGAATTCGACTCACTTTCGAACCAAAGAGAATGTCAAAATAAGCACCAATAGTGTCGTTTTCCTTTGGTTTCACTCAAGGATCCACTCATTCTGAAATCCAATGGAACGGTGCTAACTTCTTCTACTCAACTTTGAAATTTTGCCTTTGTATTACGAGTAGTTAATAGTCGTGTTGGTGAAAATCTGCGATAGTTCCTTTTGACATTTGGGTATGAGTATTAGTGCTTCTTGAGTGGATTCTGACTTGAAATCGAGAAGCGAAATTTTCTTCTCAGAAGAGTATTTTTTCCCAATGGAATGGTTTGAGAAGACTTCTGGACGCTTCCAAACGCTTCTGGACGACCAATGGAAAATGACATAAGTGTGGTTTAATACATACACCCCTGTTCTGATTTTCGTTTACGAAAGTAATACTTTCATTTTTATTTCGTTTCGATTTTGTCTGGAGAATTTGAATTTGTAAATCTAAAAATGTATGTATGTAAGTATTTTTAAAAATATATCTTTAAAAACAATTTTTTTGTCTTTTATGAAGGGGAAGACATGTGTAACAGAAAACCTGTCTAAATGTTGGTACCACTGTAAGGCAAACTCGTACGAAATTAAGAACGTCATTTTCATATTCGTACAAAAATCAATTTCGGTAACGAATTCAATTCGGAACGAAAATCAGAATAGGGGTGATAGATTGCTTTTAGACGAAAACAGCTTCGAATCGTTGAATAAGATATAACTGCTCAAGTGAAAAGGAGTAGTCTTCCCCACTCGTACTCGACTTCGTTGCTCGAAGTTAAAACAACATAATAGAGCGGTAATTCTGCAATATTACCAATGTCAGCAATTTTAGACTTGGAGCTCATAGCAGGTTTCGGAGTGAAAGGAAACCAGAACATAGTTAAGCTACAAGTAATCTAGTCTAGTATTATTATTATTTTTTTATTAACAAGCAAATAAAATTACAAGCTAATATAAAATTTAAGAAGCCTAGCTGCGAGGGCTATCGACTTTTTTGCTTAGGGATTTAAGTTACAATTTTTGTTTTCTTTAGAAACTCAGTGACATCATTTATGTTTGTTACATTAGGGATCTTGAGAATATCATAAATTGAATTATTTTTGAACATTATTTTGATTACGGGCTGTGAAAACGGACGATGTTCCAATATACCTATGTTTAAAATCCAGGCAGGTGTTGCAAGTAGAGCAGGTTGGAGGGTTGTTTTTGTTCAGGAGGTGTTGATGGGATGCAGTGGTGTGTCCTAGCCGAAGTCTTACGAAGTTCGTTAATTTTTGTTTCGAACAGTTAGAGGGGTATATCGGTGCAGATTTAGAGGGATTTATATCAGAGTAGTGATGGACTGGAGCCTTTCGTGACTATTTTTTGCTCCAGACATCTTTCCGGTTTGTTTGACGTCAGTTTTTGTGAAGATGTTGAAGGTGAATACAGAGATACCGGTGTCGCGTAAGACTAAAGCGATCGCTCAATAGGAGTTTTTCTTTTTTAGTTCAGTATAGAGCTCTGAACAGAGTCCGAGCATGTCGAGCATGTTCCGAACATTCTCTGAACCAAGCGTGCGCTGAGCGCTTTGAATATATTTTGAAACACACCTGAACACTTATGTAGCTGTCGCCATCTTTTTTTTAATTTCCATCTGTCAAATGCTTGTGTTAAGCATTTTACTCTGTCTGCTCAGTTATTTTATTCTGAGCTCATAGAGCGCACTCTGAACACGCTCAGAACATGCTCAGAACGAAAAAAGAAACACATTTTCGAAGCTCTAAACACTCTGAACTAAAAAAGAAACACAATTTATTTTTTGACAACTCAGTTTCTGTTCTGAACTAAAAAAGAAAAACGCCTAATATTTGATTATCGTTTTCACTGTAGCTGTCTTTATCATATAAATAAAGAAATATAGAGAGAGGGATTGTCAAAACGACAGTAAATTATTGAGCGATCGCTTTAATCTTATGTCGTTTTTATTTGGCAATCCGGAATCTCTCTCCGATCCGGAATCCCAATTGAACACTTTTGTTTGCTTGTGATGATTCTGAAGTTTTGTTTGATTGTATATGTGAAGCATCAAATGCGTACAATAATCAAAATCAAGAAAAATGTTTGTTGAAAGCAGGGTTGGCCGAATTGTCACTTTTTTAGAAATAACTACATTTGTTACGTCTGCTACGTATTTTATGTAGTTAATGTAGTTAATTGTAGTTAATGTACGAAATTGTAGCATTGCTGTCAATTAACTGTCAGTTATGCATTTGAAATTTGAATTTTTAAATTAAACGTTCAGTTATTCCTACAATTCTTTATCCTTATGGTAAATGAAACTTTTTTTTACAAACCTTCATTAGATCATAAAAGTGCAAAATTGTTTTTTTTTTTTCCCTTATTATATTGAATTTTTATGAATTAATTTTTATGAATTTATTACTACTAATATGTAGCAGACGTAACAAATTGTAGTAAATTAGGCATGTAGTTTCTTCAATAAACTACGCGTAGTTAAATACTACGTTTATATGCAGTATCGAAAGATCGAGTTGGATTAGGGTCGGATTTTCGACTCACATTTCTACTCGACACCGCTGAGCGATTGGGATCGAGTCGAACAAAGCTCATTTCAACTCAATACAGATATAAAGGTTCGAAGTGAGCTTCAAGCTCGCTTCAACACTTCATATAAACGTAGTAAATCATGTAGAAAATGTAGTGTAGTTAATTCGGCCAACCCTGGTTCGCACAATTTGAATACCAAAAATCACAGCTGTTGAGGTTGACGTTTAAGTATATGAATGTGTGAGTGCTTCTGGTTTTGCTTCTGATTTCAAATCCAGAAGCAAATTTCTCTTCTTGTCAGAATCAGAACTGTCATTTTTTCCCAATTGAACACTTTCAGAAGAGTCCGGAAGGCTTCCGGATTGCCAAATAAAAACGACATTACGCGATACGGACCCATGTAAGCTTTTGACTCATTTTGCTGCACTGTCGGCATATTCGTTTCCGCGTATTCTAACTTGGCCAAAAGTCTAACATTAGTCTAATGTGTTTTTATTTTATGAGCTAGTATCTAATTACAAATATGTATAATTTCCGTATATTGTTTGAGTTGTGTATTACATTGATTACTGAAATGCTGTTGGAGCATATAAAGTATTTTTCAGAAAGATTGGCTGCACCCTTAGTCGCTTGGAGTATGGCGAATGGTTCTGCTGTGAACAACAATGCTTATGATTGATCCGTTTTAATTGGTCGAAGATGTGGTGTCTGAAGTTTAAGAGCAGTCGGTGAAGATAAATCGCCACCCGTCAGATCTTAAGTCAGATGCGATACTTGAGTATAGGTATGTGCTGTTTGCTGTTTTTAATTTTTTGTATTTGGTTAGATCTAATATGAGATTCTGGTTTGATGAACCAAGGTGGGTAACGTGGGGCTATGAGCCGTTCTCTTTTAATGGGCAGATTGTCTAAGAATTGTAGCGATGTCGGATGGAGTTCGTTTTTGATTTATTATTTTTTTGATATCGTTATCGATGATTGAATTTTTGGAGAATACGAGTTTTGCGAGCATTCTTAAAATTAACGTGTCTCTTCGCTCTTCAATGCTAGGAAGTCCTGCTTCTGCTAGGATATTTTTTGTTTGGGTTGTTGGAAATGCGTTTATGCTTGTGGCTGCTGTGTGGTTGATCGGTTTTATGATATATATTTAAAACATACTTTGGGCAGTGACCATATATACCCAACCCATAATCAATTTTGCTTAAAACTAAAATTTTGGTTATATACATATATGTAAGGGTGTATGTACATTGTCTTTATTTAATGCTAAATATTTTATTATATACTACGTTTATATGCAGTATCGAAAGATCGAGTTGGATTAGGGTCGGATTTGCGACCCAGGTTTTTCGTCATTTGAGTTAAGAGCTCGATTTGGAGTTGAGTTGAATAGGTGTTGAGCGATTCTGAAACAATTTGTTAAGCCAACTCCTCGACCCAGGTTTTTCGTCTCACATTTCGACTCGACACCGCTGAACGAGTGAGATCGAGTCGAACGAAGCTCATTTCAACTCAATACCCGCTTACAAAGGGTCGAAGCGAGCTTAAAGCTATTATTGAGTTGAAATGAGCTTCGTTCGACTCGATCTCACTCGTTCAGCGGTGTCGAGTCGAAATATGAGAAAACCATGGAATATAGGTGGAATAAGCGTTTTTTATTAATACGGCTGAGTAAGAACACTGGCACAAAATGTTAAACAGCTTAGTATTAAGGTATAAGTATCATACTACTATTTAACAAGTTGTTAACTTTATCGGGACTAAGCGATTTACATGATAATTTTCGAGACTTATGCGCTATTCACACCAAATAAAAATCTAGATTTCGAGCAAAATTCTCAAAATCTCATCCAAATCTACTAGATTTCCCATACATTTTCAGATTTCCAAATCTAATAGATTACGACAAAATCTCCTCAAAATCTACTTTCAAACACAAGATTGTCAAAGTAAACAAACCTTTAGAAATGTTCTGCTTTGTCAGAAAATTGTCAGCAAGAGAAGAGGTAGATAAAAAGCAGATAATGGAGTCGTGTCTCGAGTGACTATTTGAAATTTGAATTGTGGGGAGAGAAGGAGAGAAGATAAATTATATCCGAGAAAGCAGGATAAATGGGCAGAAACGTCAAATGAAATCCTGGTTCTGTTCAGTATGAACGCTTCGATGAGATTTCGTAATCTTGTTGCTGAAATCCGAGATTTTAATTCGGTATGAAAAGCCTATTATGTCGTTTTTATTTGGCAATTCGTAAGCCTTCTGGACTCTTCTGAAAGTGTTCACTTGGGAAAAAATGACAGTTCTGATTCTGAAAAGAAGAGAAATTTACTTCTGGATTTGAAATCAGAATCGAAACCAGAAGCACTCACACATTCATATACTTAAACGTCAAACAGCTGTGATTTCTTGTATCCTAATTGTGCGAAATGCATCTTTTAACAAAAATAATTCTTGATTTTCATTACTGTCCACATTTGATGTTTCACATATACAATCACAAAAAACTTCAGAATCATCAGAATCAAAAATAAAGTGTTCAATTGGGATTCCGGATCGGAGAGAGATTCCGGATTGCCAAATAAAAATGACATTAATCTAAGACCCGATAAAAACCATGATGTCAAAATAATATTATCTATATGTTATCGATAATTTGTTCAGAGAAGTCAAAAGTGACGTTTTTGGATGCTGGTTGATGCTAGTCGTCAATACATCTGACAAATGCCATAGCGTACACAGCGCTTCCAGCTATTTTTTCGAAGAAATATTTTTTCACTTAAAACTTATGTTCAAAAAATTCGAAATAAAGATCGTAGAGTAGCGCTGACCTTTAACAGAGCACAGATTATGAACACACTGAATTAATAGGGGTATTCACGATCTAATGCAACAGGTCTAGTATCATTGTAAAAATACAGAAGTGTAAAATCTTACAACACTACAACAACAAAATATACGGAGTGCAATTTTGCAATAGCGTCGCACTTTAGCTATACCCGAAACCTATTGCAACAGTAAAATACAACGGTGTAAGATTTGCAGTCGCTTTTTTGACAGCTCAATGGACCTAAATTAAATGGACCTAAAAGAAAAAAAGAAGCGCCATCGGAGGGAAAACCCATTTTCTGAAAATAAAATATACATGCATCTATGTACATATGTAGCTTTTTTATGATTTTCGGCCTGAATTTTATTTGATACCTTCGATCCACATAATTTTATCTGCAGCATCTTCTAATAAAAATTCTGTGATATTTTCTTTTTCTGTTTTTTTTTTTGCATCCTTAACAAACTTTAACAAACTTCAATTCTTATAAAAATTAAATTTTCAAAACAAAAAACAAATGCCAAACTCATTTTGACATTTACTAGAGTGTTGCAAACAGGTGTGGAAAAGTGCGTTCATGGTCTACTAAAAAATAATAAAATTTCGCATTTTTAGTAGGCTCGTTGCACCAAATCGGGAATACCCCTAATGAAGTGTGACGGTGTGATGTCTCCTTGCTCATTTCAAAATAAATAAGGTCATGATACCGCCGTACCATAAACAGCACCAAATAGTCAATTTTGCTTTTTGACAAAAATGGGCCTAGTCGGAGAAGATGATTCGTTGGCCCAAAGTACATTTATTAATTTCACGCACAAAGTTTCTAGGTCTTATTGTCAATACCACCTTTATGCTGATGATTTGCAAATTTATTATTCGTTTCCCCTTTGGGCTCTTGGAAAATGCAGCTCTTAACATTAACGAAGATTTAAGATACATTCATGAGTGGGCTGTAAGAAATTGCGTTGTTTTGAATCCGATTAAATCACAAAGCATAGCCATATACAGGAATTGTTTAGACACTACGTATTTCTCTAGTATAATTTTAAATAATCATACAATACCATTCAACCCAACTGTAAAAAATTTAGGGTTCGTCTTTAACAAAACACTTTCGTGGGGGGATCATGTAAAGGTTATCTGTGGCATTTATGGCGGACTCAGACGTTTGTGGAGAATTTCACATTATGTGCCTAAAGAAACACGTCTCATGTTGGTTAAGACTTTGTTAGCTCCGATTATAACGTACGGTTCTCCTTTATATAGCTGCATGGATTCAATAAGCAAACAAAAATTAAACGTAGCCTTCAATTCTTGTATACGATTCGTACATTCATTGAGAAAATTTGATCATGTTTCTCATTTGTCACATTGCGTATTTGGCGTATCTCTTATGTCACATTTTTCAATTGAAATTTGTAAATTGATTTTCAAATTGATTCGATTCAGAACACCTGTTTATTTATATGATAAACTCCAATTTTCTTTATCACCCCGAACATTCAACTTGAATATCCCTAGAAGCTCAACATTGCTTGCTCGAAGGTCTTTTTTTGTGATCGGTGCTAAGATATGGAAAAGTTTACCGGCTCAATTTAAAAACATAAATAACTTGAATTTGTTTATCAGTTCTATTAAGGATCATCTCCAGAAAACAGACGTTGCCTTATTCTTTCACTCTATATATTTGTTCATTAATTTTATTGTTTCCTTTTTTAAATAACTTCACCTTGGTGAAAATTTGTCCTTCTCTCATTGTACATAATATGTAACTTTATGAAGAATCTGTTATCTAACATTTTTTTTATTTTAGCTTTTCTTAAGATAAATTTGTAAGCATAAATTTTTGAATTTAATCTACTTGTAAATACTTGTAAATTGTAAGTTTTAAATGTAAATAATTTTTCAAGCCATAAATGAGATTGACTCTCAAGGCTTAACAATATATAAATAAATGTATGAATGAATGAATGAATCTTACAAGAAAATGAAAAGTTATCGGTGTGACTTCAAAAAGTTCATAAGTAAATCAAAAGTAAATCCCAAATACAATGCATATAATCTTTGCATTTCTTCTCACTTTCGCAATGACGAAAACAACTCTTTTAATTATATTCCTTTGTCTCCTTATTGATATAGTTATCATCAATATAACTTAACCTTCCTTTCTTATTACTTTTTTAATTAAAAATTTAAATTTGAAATTTCAAAACTAGCAAGCAACTTGCTCGTCAAGTGGCACGCCGTCTGTGTTACATCAAATAGACAAAAATAGGAAATTGACAGGAAATTAAAAGTTGTTGGAAACTCTTTCGCAAGGGCTCATGCGTCTCATTAGCAGAATATTACACTTCAAGAAAAGGCCACGAAGAACAATTGAGTATGTGGTCTTGACTTTTCTCTTCACACTTTTCGTAGTGTGCCACCAACCAAGTGACTTTAAAAACAAAACTACAAAAAATTTGTATTTCGATTTGATTCCCCATGTGAAATGTACAAAAAACATAGAAAACGGCAAACAAATATAACGATTCGGTTCTCCATGTGAAGGGGGTCTTAGCATCTTAAATTTTGAGTTTACCTGTACTCGTTATTTTAATTTTTATTCGTTACTTTTTTAAACAATTTCTTATTTTGTACTAATTTAAAATAGGAATCATTTCAATACAGTACTAAAAAGATAAGAAACATGGCTGCCATGACCTGACTTGGCTCGACGAGTCTTTTTACAAAGTAAATTTTATCTGTTGCTTCTAAACTTACAAAATAACTGTTTTATTAATCCTCTTAATAAACAAATTATCAATCAAACAATTCAGTTTTCGATTATTCAAACGTTTATTTAAATACATTTTCTTCATAGGCAACTAAAACAAAAAACATGAATGAAAGCGTCGTGTCATAAGTTTTCTTCTTTTTTTTTTCTTAAATGTCGGTACTTCGTCCGCTCCGTCGTCGTCGTTGAGAGAACCTAATGAAGGAAAAGTAAAAAAAAATAAACGGATAAAAAAGAAACGAGTGAAGTGTGTGCAGTGAAAAGATTTCCAACAGAAAATATAAAAAACGCATTTAGTTACAATTTTCTTTCAAATACTAGGATAAATTCTTACATATTTTCTGTTTCGCTAAATAAAGGCTTGTCTTTTTACATTAACTAAATATTCTTTTCTGCAATCTGAAAACAAGAATTAAAAAAAAAAAAAAACAAAAAATAGCCTTCTCTTTGTTAAGGAAAATGTTCATGTGAAATCCGGAAAAAGAAATGTGTATGTACATACGTACGTACCAAAACCCAGAGTGAGAACCGCTTGTAAAATTTGACCAACATGTGACCTCATTTTTATGATAAATTTTGTCCGTCGTGCAACAAACCATTAAAAATTTCCAATTGCAATAATTTTGTTAGAAAAAAAAAAACTACTACACCGCCTTTGTGACTGTGCACTGGGCTGGGGTGTCATGAGCATCACAGTTGCAAGTTCCAGCAAAGCAACAACAATCTTATAATTTAGCTCTTCAAAATTGATCATACACCACGCATCGTTTATTGCAACAAGAGAGGAAGGAGTACCCAGCGGTAGCCCAAGGAATATAAGGAAAAACCAATGTGGAAAAATATGTGATAAATATCCTCCATACACTGGATACTGTTTTTTTTTTTTATTTGGCTTATATGTCACGGAAAAAATTCTTAAAATAAAAATTTCTTGCGATGATCTGCCTTCTACTTGCACTATTCTGTTGCTGTTGCTCATTGGTGCTGCTGCTACGGCTGCGAATATGCTTAAAACATTCATAGCATAGATCAGTGTTGTTATATATTGGACAGTTTTTTTATTTTACATGCCATGCCGGGTTTCATGTGGTTTTAAGAACTTAAGTTGGGGAATAATTAATTATACGATCAAATGGTTTATGTAAAATTAACGGTATTGTGTGAATTAACGATTTATTAGACACATTTCAGGGTTATTTCCCCAAATTGCCAGAGATTATTTTTGTATAAATAGATTTTGATAGACTGACTAAAATCTACAATGTTTCGCGATAGAACAGGCATTATTTTTGGATTTTCACACGTTATTATTATTATTATTCGTTAGATTGGCAGTTTTTAATAACAAATATTACATCTACATAACTATTTTTAAATTTCCTTAATTTGCATACAAAATTCACCTTCTTTTTTTGTTTATTTTGACATTTCTCTCTGTGTAAGTATTACCAGAGCCTGGTTATTTTTTGGATATTATTGGCAATGTTTGCTTTTTTGTCGACTTAATTTTCTAAGGGAATTATTTGTTGATTACAGAGAAGTTTCTGAGCCCACAGTTCTTTTTAGTTAACATACCCACGGGCCATCCACAGTACTATTACACACTGGCCACTTTCAGTACTGTTGATCAAAAAACACTTTAAAAAAAAGTGAGGTTAAAACGGAAAAAGTAAAGTGTTTCCTCACTTTAAATCTGTAATGAGATGGTAACTTTTAAACCAGGAGAATTACATTAAACAAATCGCGATATTCCTTATGGAGTTATATTTTTTTTATTATTTCATTCATTCATCTATCGAGTTTCCTCTTACAGATTGGTTAGATTAACCTTTGTATATTTACATTTTTAATCAATACATTTCTTTCAAGAAATTTTAATTCATTGAACAATCTCATACATCTTGAGAATAGTTCATTTGAAACTTAATTACATCTGTGTAATGGAATATAAAACTATTATTTGTCACGAATATTTCTACTTGGAACATAAATATTTAAAAGATTTAGGAAATCGGGAAATATAACGTGAAAAGAAAATAACACTATTAAAAAACCGAAAATTTTGCAGAGAACTCAGACCAATTAAAGTGCATTTTGTGGCGTAATGCCGTATTTCGGATAAATTTCAATTTAATTGTTTAATTTAAAACCTAAAATACTTGAACTTTTTGGATACGATTTTTCGAAACTATATACAAACTGTAATTCCCATACGACTGAAGCATATTTTAAATGCGGACGCACAAGTGAAGTAATAGACTGATTTAATTGCATAGGAATTGGAAAATTCTGAGCAATTACATTTGCAACAATAAAATCGTTATGGAGAGAAAAATTAAACTTTTCATCATGTTGAATAACACCTTGCGATCGATAATATTGTGTTTACCAAACGAAAAATGAAAATCTGCCATGATATACTCGTACATAATTCTAAACACTGCCAAATATTACTACGTCACTTTGAATTTCAAAGACAATGAACAGATGTTCTAGCACGTACACAGGCAATTTGGTTCAATAGAGAAAAATTGACTGAAACAAATTAGAAATTAATTATACCTACTCTATTGAATTATAATTATGTAAAAGATTGATCCAAGAATTTTTGACATAGAAATCAAAACAACTATTTTTTATTCTCTTATTCACCCTTATTCCGATAGTCGTTTTACTAAAACGCCATTAAAACGACAAGGCTCTAGAAACGAAAATTCGAATTTTATTGAAACGACTATCGTTATAATGCTTAGAAAAGTGAAGAACATAGAGAACGCTGCCCTTTTCGTATTATTTAAGCACCAAAATGTGGTCTCTGGAGCCTTCTCGTTTTAAAGGCGTTTTATTAAAACGACTATCGGAATAAGGGTGATTTTAATTATAACGAAAATCAACTTCATTCTACTTTTTATTAGTAATACTAGCCGACCCAGCTCTCGAAATTCGAGTGCCAATTTATTTATGATTTATATTATTGGCAGTGTTTTCAAGCAAATTTATTAAATTAAATTTTATTTTATGTAATATGCAAAGTGTTCGACAGTGCAAAAACAAAAATGACCCACAGTGTGTAAATGCGTGTCTTAAGTATATTCTGCACATCTCCGTAACTGTGGCTTTCCAACCATATACAATTTATCGAAATCGGTTAAATACTCTTGGAGAAAAGTGTACCACAAAAAACATGTTTGCCGTTTTATTATATGATTGGCTGAGTTCGTAATTGCAATGTTTGTTGCCCCTGCCCAGCCTAAAACATGCTTCGAATACATTTATGAACACAATTACAACAGAACAGCATGTGTGCAGTAATCATACTTGTTAAAAATGAGTTCATAATTGCCAAAATTGTTCGATATCAGCATCGGACCAGACTTTGGCCTCGTATTCAATCCTGTGGATGGATAGTTATTAATTTCTTATCAAAGATGTACAAATCAATATTTGTACGATTATAAATTAATTTCAAAAAAAAAAAAATTACTCGCATTAGATCCTCTGTCATTTTCCTGCAAATTCAGCAACATAAAAAAAACACATGCCAAATTGACCGCATGTTGACTGTAAGTTTACTTTTATGAACACAAATGTTGCCATGCTCATGCAGAGATGATGCTGTTTGTTTACAATAATGAACGTAAGTTTTGCACGACTGCGGCAGTTTTGCAATTACGAACTCAGCCATTGTTGTTATTAGTATTTATGAGAAAACAGAATCCTCTATATTTCTGAACTATATGTAAATTCGTTATATGAATAATATAATTTGAAATCTGTATCAATATTAGCTGTGTTTTATTTTCCCCCAGATCTGATCCGGATTGGATTTTGTTTTCAAAATAACATGTAAAACAATAAATACAAATAAAATTGGACCTTTTGTTGTTTTTGTTATACATGTAATTTTGAATGAAGATCCAATCTGGATCAGATCTGGGGGAAAATAAAACACAGCTATTGAAAACGTTTTAAAATGCAACTGTCTATTTCACTAGAGCACTGTTTATGAAAATATTGATAAAATAATGATAGACATGAAACATTGCGGCTGTGGTCAGGAGATAAAAATGTTTCAGTCAGACAACGGTCGCCTATCATTTTTATAGCTCTTTTGAATTCTGTCCAAGAGACTCAAGTGGGTTTTTAGAGCAAAAGTTTTAAAATTGACCATTTTGTCTTACCCCTGAAAAGTTGGTCGCCTAGGGAGCTTATGAAAAGAAATGATATGATATTTGAATACTTTTTTAATCATTAAACTAATGTCTTCATATGAAAACCTGGTTTGCAGGTTTTATTCTGAACAACAAAATTAATCGGTGCTTTTTTCAGCATTTAATTTTGTTATTGAAAGCTGACATTTGGCCTGATTCGAATCAATGCTCAATAGATAAAACAAAAGAATGTATTTCCCGTACAACTTTTATGGAAAACCTTAATATCCTTATTCCAAGATGATTATGAGAAAAATGAAATCTGGTAATTTTGAACATTTTATTATTATTTTAACGCGTCGTTAGCAATACATTGTTCTCTGTTATGATTTAATAATGATTTTACCAGTAAATTGACTTATAAGCACTAAGTTGAATCTCATTTTGCTATTGTCTAGTTTCCAAAAAAAAAATTAGGCAGGTACTTGCTTCACATTCACGCCCTTATTTCACTTTCAAGATAATTCTGATAAGGATTTATTAAAACTCCTTTCCGATTTCAAAGCAGTTCCACCCGAATCAAATATTTTCTGTCACACTATATAACAACACTGGCATAGGCTGCTACTATACATATACATAATATACAACAGTAGAAATACTTTTTTATTTGTAATTTTTTTATGTGACTCATTTAAAGAAATGATTTCCAGCTTATACGCGATAGAGGGTGAAAATAAACCATAACTTGCGGTTAAAGAATACAAATAATAAACCTCCCTTTCTCACAGAAAATAAAACATTTTCGAAATAAACCAAGAAACAGAAAGACGAAAATCTTGAATAATCAAATAAACGATGTGAGAAAAGGAAAAATCAAGATATAAACATTGTTGTGACCACAACCCACTAAAAAAAAGTGTATTCTTAATTCTGTTAATATTTTTAATATAATTGTTGTTGTTTTATTATTCTAGTTGTTCCTGATTTGTTCACGTTGCCGGTGTAACGAAAAAAAAAGTGCATAAAAGCTTGAGTTAAGTATTACATAAAACAAAAACAACAACACAAATATTATGAAAGCACTTGAAAAATGATTTTAATTGATTTAACTTTGTGAATAACAACAAAACAAATTATAAACAATTCTGTGAACAAATATAAAATGCAATCTATGGAAGTGAACAGTGATTGTTCGAGATACATTCTGCAGGTAATTTTTTAAGAATGAAATTTTTTGTTTTGTTTTGTTTATTTTTTTTTTCAGACTAAACCTAATTCATTACAAATAGGTATGGATACACATATTGTATATTTGTGTATCGTCTAAATGTGTGGTGTGTTTGTGTTTATATTGGAGGGATTTTAGAAAAATTGAATTAACAATAATTTTGTTGTCACTCATAGTTGAATTTAATGAGTTTGGCATAGTAAAAGTACATATACGTTTTAAGATTATTGCGTTTGTGATTCATAAGCTAATATACAAAAAATGTGCTACATATCCAAATATATATGTATGTATATAAATAAGTATGCAATATATTTTAATCTTTTATGATTCATTAAATTTTTGACATTCCAAAGAAAACATTGATAAAGGAAATGTGTCCACTTGGTTAAAGCTAAGAGTACGCACAATATAATAGACTTTTTATTAATAGACTATTTATTAGAATGTGAAGAAAACACACAATTTAATATAATGTATCCCAAAAACCTTAAGATATTCATACATATGTACATACATATGTATGTGAGTAGGAAATAAATTTATATTTAAACACATTCAAACATGCTCTAACTCTTAAAGGTTTCTAAACTCAAAAACCAGATGTTACTAGATGTGTAATAAGAAATTACTTTCTTAATAATAGAAATTTTTCAAACAAGTTGAAAGAGTTTTGAACCATTTTTCTGTGTTAAAAGTTAGATTCTGACTTAAAAAAATTCCTTTTACCCACGGTTTAAAAAAGTTAGAGAATAATTCTTTAATTTTTTTCTTCTAAGAATTCTGTATAAAATGTAACCTAAAACCTAGACTTCTTCTTAAATACGATTTTATTTATTACTAGATGACACGGTGAACTTCGTATTACCCACATATATTTTTGAAAAATATGGTCAAAATATGGCCTCATTCCATTGCACAGTCGAGGTTGATTAATGTTACGCAGCATAATAACAGCTGATCCAATCGTAAATTGTGAGACGGTAGTCCAAGCAAATCCAGGGAATTTAAAAACTGGTTTGTAACAGTCTCAACTGATTTGTACGAAAACAGCTCTCCAGGAAAAAAAATTTTGAGATTGAGCATTGAGATAATCGACATCTATGTTTTTGGGTGCCAATATAGCTCGTTCACTCAGTCAATTATGGTTTCTGAACTGTTGTTATATGTCCGTAAAAATACGCTGAATAAGCTTCTCTTTTGAGTCGACAAAGTGACAAAAACCATTGATTTGCGTATTAATCCGGCCGAGGTGTCAACTGCTACCTTACCATTTCCAATATCTAATGCTTCGAAAACATAATCGCAGTTTGATCTTGTTTGCAAAAACACTCGCATGTTAGTTGGTAATTGGAGTGTCTTTACATGCCGCCACAAATTAGATGATTTTAGGCCTGCGTTTAGTTCGTCAGCAACGGTTAATCGGGGAATAATTGGAAGAGTCTGACGAAAATCACCTGATAATATAATAATGGCTCCACCAAAAATTTTTTGGTTGTCACGAAGATCTTTTAACGTTCTGTTAAGTGCCCTCGTATATTCATCCCAAACGATCAATTTGTATATCTGTAGAATCTTCGCCATTGAGCCGTTTTTAGCGATGTTGTAAACAGCTGTTGATTTGCATGTTTAGTGGTAATTTTAAGGCAGAATGTGCAGTTCGTCCACCTTCTAACAATGTTGCAGCTATTGCAGATGAAGCCAATGCTAGGACTACTTCATTTTGCTATATGATCTTTGCCAACGGCAATTAAATAAGGAACGTTTTTCCAGTCCCCCGGGAGCATCAAGGAAGTGAATTCCTCCAGATGAACTGTTCACAGCTTCCATCTAAGTATCGTAATCAATTTTTTGTTGTTAGTGCAATTGCAGAACATTTGAACAAACTGTTTCGGCCAATACTTCAGTATTGTATTGTTGTTCTCTTTGCAACTGATGGTTAAATGCCACGCTCATAGAACGATTGGGTGCTGTCATGCCCAAACACGGCAAAAATTTATTTACCATCAAATAACATACATATCTTCTATCTTGATCAATGTCTCATTGTAAATTTCTACAGTAATTTGTAATGTAAAGACATCAAATGTTCTTAGTATTTTTCGTTACTTATTACTTATGTTTCTCACCGTTTAAACCTTCCCTGATATTCTACAAATATATCAAGACCAAAATTAGCAAAATTGGTCCAGCCATTCTCGAGTTTTAGCGAGACAAACGAACAGCAATTGATTCCAAAATTAGCAAAATCGGTCCAGCCATTCTCGAGTTTTAACGAGACAAACGAACAGCAATTGATTTTTATATAAAATATATAAATATATATTAAAATAAATAAATAATTTTTTTTAATTTTATTAAATTTATTATTCAACATTTTAAACGTTGCTCTCAAAAGTTGACACTTCGATAAGTTTAAGTCTGTTGTGATAAGGAGGGAGATCATAGGAATTATCCCACCTCTAAGTGCAAACCTTACGAATCATTTTTGCACCGGTTTAGTCTGCACTTATGGCAGTCGTTATTTGGTTCCCAAACTTTAGAATCGTATTTTAGAATGGGACAAACAAATTTTATGAAAAGCTGTTTTGTAACAAACGGATCAGAAAATTGCCTTGCCTCTTTTTTAAACCAGCCAAGAATTTAATTGACTCTAGTTATAAAGTTACGCTTCAACACAGATGGTAAGTCATTTATAAATAGAATAAAAAGTAAAATGCATAAATGACTACGCCGTGGTATTGCAGAGTTAACGTTAAAAGTTTTGGATGTATGGCCATTAAATATGATCTATTGCATAAATAAGATTGAAGCTAAATCCTAGCTTTCCTAGTTTTAGTATCAATATTCGATGAGAGAGTTTATCCAATTCCTTACTTAAGTCTGTGAAGACACAATACACTTCATTCCTGGTTTTGATTTAGGCCCTCATTATGAATAACGGATTGAATGTTCAACTAAACAACACAAATGATTTGGCGAATTTCCTTTATAACGGTATTATGGTTAGCGAGCTTCCAGTTTGTCTTCAAATATCAATGTTATCAAAATTGATTGCATTCAAATAACAAATAAAATAAAAGTAAAAGTCAAAAATTACATTTAGCATTGTTATCTTTAATATTGTTTTGTGTTCATCGGTTGTGATTTTTTTTTATTAAAAAACAATAAAATGTAATGTTTTTAATTCAATTCGCTTTTTATAATGAGGACCTTAACATGGTAATATAGAGTTTTACAAATTATAGCCTCAAACATTTTTGGAATTACCGATAATCTTGCAATAGGTCTATGATTGATAACTTCGTCTTTTTTGCCTTTTTTATGCAGAGGAATTGGAAAAGAATTCTTCCATATGAGCGGAAAACATTGAAAATTTAAAAAGAACGGGCAAAGGCAACAAAAAATATATATATATGGTATATAATATATATATATAACTTTCGTCAAAGTTGGATCTAAATTTCGCTATATTGTCAATATGAATATTTCAGTTAATATCAGTCAAGTAAGAGAAAGATTTAAAAAAGGCAAGATTATAGCTTTTTCCGTCAAAATTATCACAGTTTGAAATATCACCGTTTCGTCAAGGCGATCTCATATGGACTCATCAGTTCACTAGTGTCTTGTCAATACGCGCAATTTAGTTCATCGTACATCAATTTTTTAACAAAAACGCCAATTTTTGTGGACTTAAGGCCAAAAGATAGTTTTTATAAAATAACTAATCAGGGCTGCCAGCGCGTAAATTGATACAATCGAGTTTAGTCGATGTACTCGAGTATAGGGAATTCCTTATTTGATTCAATCGAATCGAAAACAATCGGCTGATCATAAGAAAGAACTGCTTGTTCTCGATTGTATCGACCTATCTCGATCGTATCAAGTTACGTGCTAGGGCCCCAGAATTTCATTAAAATTTCGTCGCTTGCGAAAAATAATTGTTCAATTGTAAATACGCGGAAAAAATTACATGGCTTTTTGGTGTTATTTATGTGTGATATAGACATGATCACCTGATTTGACGCCACCCGATTTAATTGGGGTCCTTGAAGTCAAAAGTGTACATCAACAAACCAACAGAATTCTACGGTATTGTTAGCAAAATGTGTTTGAAGGGACTCACCTAACGCCACGGTCAAATACACCCACTTGATCGACATTATATTCAATTGTATTTGTTTAAAACTTATTAAAATTATTTCACCGCAGCCAACCTTCCGATATGAACGGTCTTCTTTAAATAAGTTAGGGCCTTAGTTCTGATATATGCTCTTTTTTCAAATATTTATATACATGTAATTTAAAATCATATGTTAATAAATAATAATAATAATAATAATAATAATAATAAAACCACAAAGTTTTGTTTACATAAAACCAATACTTATGGTTTATATCAAATACAAATATGCCCTATCTGTCTGCCCAAGTGAACTTTTTGCAGTGTAAACATTTTAAAGGAACTTCTTTAAATCCTAAAATAAATAGATACTAAAAAAAAGATTTACTGGCCTTTCCTTTTACATAACACATTCAAATATCCAATCTATTTAAGCAACAGTATTAAACTTTAATATGAATGCGAATTGTGAATTTAATTCTTTAATGGACGAAATAGCGCAATTTTAAATATTTTTAACAATTTCAATGAATTTGCTTACAAAATTGTGTTTTCTTTACCAACCAGTTCCCGGTAAAGTAAATAAGCAAAACTAACGAAACGAAACATAAACAGTCAAATTATGTTTATCTTTGAAAACATTTTGTTTTCTTTTGTCATTTTTATTTTATTTCTTACTAGCTGACTCGAAAGACGTTGTACCGCCCCAATTTCAATAAAGCTATTTGTAGTCGTTTTGTGAAATTGTGTTCGAAAATGCAAGCAATGAGAGAAAACGTATTTCTAAGTGATCATTGTATCTTTACAAAATTTTGGGCATAGATTATAATTTGAGGAGGAACATTTACATCCTAGAGGTATTCTATCGGCAGTTCATCACTACACAGCTCGAAATGTTTGATGTGTCTGGAATATGATCGACTTTTTACCATGTGGTTTTTTTTTTCAAAATTAATAAAATAAAAGGGAAATTGATTTACTTTGTTGTAACTGTATAATCAACTGTCACCTCATGTCGTTTTTCTTAGGTAATATTATTTCAAGTAAAAAAATTTTTGAGTTATTATTTTAATGAAACAATTCAAAAACATAACAAAAGTTCAACTGACAATAAATAACTGAAGATCGCGAAAAATGTAAAGTTGAATCATAAATAGTGAACTATCTATACTACTCGTAAATAAACGAATACATACATGTCAATTAAATGTAGTTCTCTTCGAGCACTTGTATTAACAACTGAACAATTATTAAATAAAATGTTTTAATAATTTCAACACGTTTTTGACGGACCGCTACCACTCTCTACGAATGAAAAATCGTATTCACACAAAAATGGCCACAAAACAAAAACGATCTGGTACATAATACGTACCCTGTATGTGGAAAACCCACATTTTTGACATTTGACCTGGAATATCTTTTTTTCCGCCAACTCGCATGATGATGGCTTTGTGCAGATCATTCGTAATGACGAAATAATGCGAATTTGTCCCAAGCAGACTGCCTATTTTAACTGGACTATAAACGCTTATTATGTATAAACTGCAAACAAAAAGCTAAAGTTTGTAGAACAAAATGTTTCTATAAAATAAATTACCTTTGATCCCTGAAAACTGACCCTGCGTTCATTGGACCAATGAGGTGGTCTATCAATTTATAAACATATCTATTATTAATATCCATGTCAAATTTCAGCCTTTAACAAATTTTTTCGGTTCTTTTAATATTTTTTGTAAATTCTTATTGAACTAGAAAATAGTCTGTCGTCGTTCTTTAAATCGAGAAACCTAAGCATATTTTCTGAACTATTGCTGTACAAAACTGGATTTTATCAGTTCCTCAATTACGGATCCTATAAAAGTGGTGTGAGGAAGCCCGGAAGTATTTCAGTGGTGGACCCCGACTGAATGTTTTTAAGTCAGTTTTATTTTATATTTTGTTTGAATCAGATTGTTTTAGTAAACTACTGCTTCAGAAGTTGATATGACGAGGACACTTGATCCTTGCTTAAAACAGTGGGATTTTCCGTTGGTAAATTCAAATTTTAAGCTAAAATTCGAGATTGAAATACGATTTCAGATTGACTCCAATATATTGGTATATTTTTTCCATATACAATGGCTTTATTAGTAAGAGCAGACATTCCCATTAATTATGGAACATAACGTCGTTAAAGTGAATGCCTCGACTGGCTTCGTAGTAGCGCATTCTTTCACTACAATCGAATAATCCTAGATCTACATATGTGCAGAATTCTCCTCAGGCTAGTCGGTGATATGTTGAGCTGCTGATGTTCGTGAATTGAGTCTCACACTCTCGGCTACAACAGCCACATTCTCGTCAATGCGAACCGTACGACGCACAGTGGGCAGAAAGCGTGGTTTAAGTGGTCAAAAATCCATAACTTTTGAACCAGTTGAGTTTTTTTTATAATTTTTTTTTATTTGTAACTTTATTTAAGTACCTTTCAATATATAGTGTTTAATTTACCAAATATGTGTTATTTTGATTTTAAAATAAATAATAAAAAAAGTTGTTTTTCTCCCTGTTAATGTGGGATGACAAATTTTTCAATATTGACTTAAATTGGATACAAAACTTATTTTAAAAGAACTTTCTTGAAGATCCAACAAATAGTGACGAGTAAACTATTTGTTTGAAATTCTTAGGTTTGCCCTTTGGGTCTTCACAAAAACACTCAAAAAGAAATTGGTAGTTCCCATTTTGTCCTTTTCAAGCCAACACTTTGTTTAAGAATAGTTACCAAAACCTTAAATTAATTTTGTCATTTCCATCATCCAATTATTAAATGTAACGGAACAATTAATGAGAACCATATAAATAGAGCATAGTATTTTTTTTGGGCACAGAAAATAAGTGCAAGTAAATTTACTAAACGCACTAAATAAAAACAATATGGTATGTTAGGTTAAGTTAGGTTAAAGTGGCTGTCATTAAAGCATCTGACCTACTTAGACCAATAGAGGTCCATAGTGATACCACGATCTAATATGGAACAAAAAGGTTCCCTACTATTTAAAACCATTTGGAGCTTCTAATGAAGCGAAGGAGACTTTTAATGTCTGTATTTATGAGATCGCTTAGTTCGTTATAGAAATATTCTCCTAGATGAAGTTTGCGTTTGGGTATGTACAAAGAAGGTGTGGGATTGTTTCCTCTTCCTCCTCGTACAAGCAACTCCTGCAAAAATCGTTTGATAGTACACCGAGTCGTGTCTACCTATAAGACAGTGTAAAGTTATGACACCTATTACGGAGCTGATCTGAGATCTGCTGAGGGACAATAAATACATTGACCGCTTCAAATCCAGTTTGGGCCAGATTTGTTTGGTCGCCAAACATGTGGTAATGTTAAGCCATCTTGTGTTTGATTGTTCCAGAGCAATTTGCCTCAGCATAAGTTTACTTGTAGCTACAGGCATTTCCGTTCCAATTCTGGCGAGTCCGTTGGCTTTACAATTCCCCGGGATGTCCCTGTGTCCGGGCACCCAGAATAGGTGAATATTAAACTGTTTGGCCATCTCCATTGGAGACGAACGACAGTCTTGGTACATGGTTACAGTACAACATGTAAGAATTTGCATACAGAAGAGTCGCTATGTAAAATACGGATACATGCGGATATGAATCTTTCAAGTTTCGATAGAGCACATATTCAATTTTCAATTCATAAACAAATTAAAGTTGTGAATTTTTGTATCGCCTTTATAAATTTGAAAATTGAGTAAAATTAAGATGGGTGTTTCAAAATCAAACGGTACTAACTACGTAACGTTTCTTTATATTTTTTTTGCGTATTATAACATATAAATATGTGAAATAATTAGCTGTAATAAATTCGATTACTTTCCAAAAGGATTTTCAAGAAAATCGGGAAATAAAAATTGTGCCAAAAATGCTTCATACATCGATTTACAAATTTTTCTCACTTTGAATTTATTTTTCTCTCAACCTCAGCATATTTATTTTAAAAAAATGTCATATATTTAACTTATAAATATTTCTTTAATTAATTAAAATTAAACTTATGTGATTCGAAAACAAAAAAAAAATATTTTTGACCACTTAAATCACGATTTATGCCCACTGTGCGACGGCGGGGACCATGAGTGTTATCCACTATCATACCAGTCTCACGAACTTTATGCACAAACTTCTTTTCAAAAACCGCACAGCTCGGGCTACAAAGCGCTCACTTTGGAAATAAGTTTTCAATATTTGCCAACGTTGTACAAGCTTAAAGCGACACATTTCGTTCTGCGGAGGTATGATACTGACTTTCTGTCAAGATTTCGGCTGAAAACACCTGTCAGTGTCAAAGTAACTTATTATTTAAAAAGAAACCACAAGATGGCCCGCCCTGTATTTGAAGTGCACACAATTTTATCGGAATTTTTGTAGATATTATGCAATTTTATTTGAAACTTAGGGACGCTTCTTTATACAAATTTTAATGGAAATGGGTTGATCCATTTTTGAGAAAGTCGAAAATCAAAAATTGGATTCATGGTACTACCATAAATAACATTTTTAATAATTTTTTTGTCCACCAAAATGTAGAACATATGTACATACATACATACATACATAATTAGTAAACTAATTTTTCCTCAAAATATTCGGTACTGTTTTCGAGATGTGATTTTTCATAACGGTTTTATGGTAGATACCGTAAGTTTTGGATTTAAAAAAATGTGGGCCTGCAACAAAAAAATCGGTCGGCATAATTAATTTTAAATAGAAAAAATCTTTTTTTGCCCAATTAAATTTGTTAAAATCTGCTTTTTGGCGGATCCACATACAAAATAAATTATTTTTTAACCATTGGGAAATCCCATTAGTTTAATTAATAAAGATATGGTGGTTTTGCATATCGCATATCTAGCAGACCCGTTTGTTTTTTGTAATCTACTCCGTGCCGTGAATGCGTAAATTAAGGGCTTGGTTTATTCCTTTCCTACATAGTTTATTCTTTTAAAAATACTTAACAATAACATATTTTTCAGACAAAAAAACATTCAAAGTTATTATTAAATAATGTATACATATGCATATTAACATCAACTCAAAAACATATCGAAAACGTGAAGATTACATTACCTCTTAGATTTTACGATTTAAAATTACCTCAGGATCGCATGTCACGAATGCTACTCACTTTAAAAATAGTACTAATAAAAATTTATTTAATTATTTTTATACAAAATAGTTTGTTAATTTTTTTAAATTTATAATTCTAGGTCTATGTAGGTGCACTTTCATTGCACTATGAAGCACTTAGTGTTGAGGCTTCTAAGCAAACGACTGCGGAGGAGATTGTATCATGTATAGTTGAGCGTTTGGGCTTACTTGGAAGTAATTATGAGTTAGCTGAAGTTGCTGGAGAGTGCAAAGAAAGGCGCTTGGCGCCCGAAGAAAAACCCGTTTCGGTAATGTTACTATGGCCAATGCACTCAGACAGAGATTTTCACAGGTGATTTTACTTATTTATATCATAGTGAAATCATTTTTAAATATTTTTTTTTATTTACAGATTTTACTTAAGAGAATCACAAAGTGACATCACGTGGTTAGATAGTTATGGACTCGACTCCCAAATCTTCCGAGATTTCATTCCATTTCTTTTGCAACCAGAAAATAGAGAATATCCTGATTTGTGCCAATTGCCAGGTAAATACAGAACATAATAAATATTTACATATGCATGTATGCATAATTTGTATCTAAACATTTAGCAAGGGAATTTAAAGTTATTGTCTTTACAACAACTATACCAGGATATTAGATCATTCTTTGGCAACTAGTGGTTTTTAAATCATTTTTTTTTTCGAAATTGTGTTTTTTGTTTTACTAGACATATTATGTATACAGCATGATCAATGATATCTTTTTAAATCATAGGTTATTTTGACACTGACAGCTGTTTTCCGCTCGAATTCTTGACAAAATGAGTCGCATTGAACTTTAACAACGCTGGGAAATATTGAAAACTTATTTCCAAAATGAGTGCTGTGTAGCCTAAACAGTGCGTTTTTGAAAAGAAGTTTTGGCCGAAATGAAGCACCTACCGCTCCTGCTGTACGCAAGTTAGTTCAAAAAGTTCGTGAACTGGTATGCTAGTGGACAACACTCACGTCCGTCGTACGGTGCGCACAGGCAAGAATGTGGCTACTGTAGCCGAGAGTGTGAGACTCAATTCACGAATATCAACTCGCCATTAATCTCAACAGCTCAACATTTCACGCACTAGCCTGAGAAGAATTCTGCACAAGGTTCCCGATTATTCACTTTCAAGGTGCAATTGACTCAGCAATTAAAGGAGCATGACCAGCCACTTTAACGACGTTGTTGTGTTCAGTAATAAATGGGAATGTTTGCTTTTTTAAAAAGAAACTTGTATTTGGACTTAAAATGTCCTTTCTTAGAGAGACCAATTGAGAGAACAAACCCACAAAGAACATCAAAAAAGATAAAAGTTAAGTTAGACCTTTGTTTGATATTGATATTCCTTTAAGAATTAGGAAAAAGGCTGATGGCTTTACTGCTAGTGCTCCCCCTTTTAATTATCTTTACGATTTTATATTGTAATTATAATAAATAAATAAATAATAAAAGAATTAGGAAAAGGAATAGCAACAATGTAGCAACAAGAGTATGGAGAGTATGAAAAGGCTAAAAATTGTTCCCAAAAAAAAAAACTTCTACATTGATTTATATCTCGTCTGGTATCAGAAGTATTTTTTCTCTAAAAGTTAAAAAATGAGTATGTATGCAATGCATACAAAAGGCATGGCATAGAACTAATAAAGAGTTAAACTACTTAGTAGGGTACTCTGCACCAGAATTTTTTGTTTATAATGTACATTTGTTTTTAATGTGTTTTGTTTCTATAAATAGAAAAAGGCAGTTATGCTCATTTGCTGTTTCATTTGTTGTGTCCATTCTGCTGCGAAGCTATAAAAATTGATTTCATTTTATTGTTTTTATTAGTATTTTTCTGTTTCTACAGAAAAATTAGACTTTAATTTAAAAAAAAAAAAAATCCGAAAAAGCTGAATTTTGGTGAAGACATTTTTTTATATGTCTTTACTCATGTAATTACATACTTTAAAATTGAATTGGGGCTATAGTTTTTGAAGGTAAAAATTATAACTTATGTAATTCTATACAAAAAAAGATTGAAATCCTTTTTTTCGTACAATTTTTGGAAATCAACATGCACAAAGATTATGGTATAGTTTTCATCCTGATAAATAACAATCTACTCCAAATACATTTCTTCTAGATATTTGTGTGACCAACTTGAAGGACAGTTTTTTTTGTTGTTTGTTGTTATTCTCATTTTCTCCAAGGATTTTGTATGCTTTTCTACTACATATTACTACTTTCACCACAGTTAACCGATAGATTAGTTCTTTGCATTTATTATGCTTTTTTAGCGAGTCTCAGCAATCTTGATAAACATTGTATGTAGTTGTCTACTTCCAATTTTCGTTTAACATACTTTTTAAGATAGTACAGTGCGTCTACCGAGTTCACCAAAATCTGTAAATGAATATATTAAGTCCATTATGTACTTTATGCGAGTTATGGCTATATTGTCATCTCGTCGAAGAGATAGTAACATATTTTTAAGATATGCGTAGTTGCAACTTACGGACAGTAGATCTACTACATTTTAATACAATTATGTGTTTATATTATGTTTCACGTAGACAAAATATTTTGAAAGAATAAGTTGTTTCCTTCATATAAAATATTCTGAGAGTGAAATCTATATATGTACTTGTACAGGCTGGGTCATCTAGTGGTTTCTTTTTAAACCATGGATTATTTTGACACTGACTGCTTATTCCCGCTCGAAATCTTCACAGAAAGTCTGTAGCATACGCCCGCGGAAAGAAATAGGTCGCTATGCGCTTGAAAAACCTTGAAAATATTGAAAACTTATTTCCGAAGTGAGTGCTGTATAGCCCAAACAGTGCGTTTTTATGAAAAGAAGTTTGTGTGTGTTTGTGGCTTTGAAATAAAGCAACCACCGCGCCTGCTGTATGTAAGTTTGTGCAAAAAGTTCTTGTGACTGGTATGCTAGTGGACAACAATCATGGTCCCCGTTGTCCGTCGTACGGTGCCCACAGACGAGAATGTGGCTGCTGCAGCCGAGAGTGTGAGACTCAATTCACGAACATCAACAGCTCAACATTTCACGTACTAGCCTGAGAAGAATTCTGCACAAAGATCTCGGATTATTCGCTTACAACAATTGACTCAGCAATTGAAGGCACACGACTATCCTAGACAGCCACTTTAAATACGTTGTGTTCCATAATAAATGGGAATGTTTGCTCTTACTAATAAAGCCATAATGTACATGGAAAAATTTAATTTGTTCATTTTATTGCATTTTTAACACCCATTGACAATGCTTAAACCAATCAAAGTAGCTCGCTTATTGCCATCAGCTTGAATACAGGCAATGGAGATGTTTTGGCAATATTGCAGTTAGATGGAAAGTAATTATTGGATTTTACCACAAAGCAGTTTTTAAAATACCAGACATTAAATTGCAGGAAAATACGTATTTTATTTTTGATGTTCTTGTTTACTGACAGTTGACCCTACAAATTACCCAAGAAAGAAAAGTATTAAATTGTCATTGGGATTGCCAAACATTTTTTCAGATGAGGTTCAGCGTTAAGAAAATTAGTTTGAACTTTTGCGCAATCTTAAAGACGATTTTGTTTCTCTATGATCGTGAGGATATATTTATTCTACATGTTTATGAGTTCTTATTGTTTAGAGCACAACATTTAAAAAGTAATTTTTTGCCTGGTGAAATTCCGAACTGGCATTGAGATCATTTGTTTAGAGGTTTTCCTTGGTTAAGCCCATTCCATTTATTTTGGTTTGTTTTCCTAAAAAAGTAAAACTTCATATCTCGAACAAATATGATAACACGATTGGGAAGACAAAAAAGTGCTTCCTAGAAGAACTCACAAAGTTAATTAAATTTGACCCATCCTAATGTAAGCTTTCTATATATTTTTTTAAAGTGAAAATGCAAATTTATTAAAAATGTATTGTATTAACGTATGTATATACAAAAGCCTTTAAGAGCTCCTAAACTGAAATAAAATTGTTTACGTATTTCTTTTTATAAAAATATAATTTATCTCTTGACAGACTTAAATGAATCAACTCTGTTGGAAAACTTAAGGCAACGGTTCGAAGCCGGATACATTTATACTTATGTCGGGAGTATACTCATCGCCGTTAATCCGTTCAAATTCTATCCTATTTATAATCCAAAATATGTAAGACTGTATCAAAATCAAAGAATAGGTCCAATTCTTCCGCCACATATATTTGCAATCGCGGACAATGCATATTACTCAATGCTAAAAGAGAACAGAAATCAAGTAATTTTTTTGTAAATAACAAAAATTCAGGTGCATAAATAAGCATTTTATATTATAGTGTATCGTAATTAGCGGCGAAAGTGGATCAGGGAAAACAGAGAGCACAAATTTTCTGCTTCACCATTTAACTGCTCTGTCACAAAAAGGATCACACGGATCTGGTGTAGAACAAACAATTCTGAGTGCTGGACCAGTTCTTGAAGCATTTGGCAATGCGAAAACAGCTCACAACAATAACTCTAGTAGATTTGGAAAATTTATTCAAGTATGCTTTGATTAAATTATTTATTTATCGATAACATATTATTATTAATTTTCGTTCTTTTTAAAGGTTAATTACAGAGAAAATGGAATGGTCCAAGGAGCTATTGTCCAAAAGTATTTATTAGAGAAAAGCCGAATAGTATCACAGGTATGTGAACAAGGAAACTTTTTAGCAGAAGTGCAAAGTATAATTTAATTTGTTTTCTTTTATATAACAGGGACCCTATGAAAGAAACTACCATGTCTTCTACTATTTGCTATCAGGTGCCACAGATGCAGAGCGTGAATCGTTGTATCTTCTTCCAGCGGATAAATACAACTACTTAAACTCCAAAAATCTGACATTAGAAAATTGCAATGAAAAATATGAATTTTCTCGTCTCAAACAGAGTATGGAAATGGTTGGATTTTCTTCGGAAAAACAACGTCGGCTCTTCAATGTGTTATCAGCGGTGTTGCTTCTAGGTAATGTTGAATTCTTTCCGAAAAAATCAACATACCATCACGATGAAAGTGTACAAGTGAGAAACTTAGATGTTGTGGCTATTATTTCGGAGTTGTTAAAAGTCAAACAAGACACACTATTGGCGGCGTTAACATCGAAACGTGTCAAAGCTAGCGGGGAGACACTTATTATGCAATATAAGCTACCCGAAGCAATCGCAGCCAGAGATGCATTGGCTAAATGTTTGTATGGTGCTTTGTTTGATTGGATTGTTTTGCAAGTAAGTACATAATTTTTGGCAAAACATTATTATTTTGTTCAAGGTATATGAAATTTTGTTTTGGTGTCACATTAATTTGAGTTTTGTATCGCTAGATTTGATGAAGCGATATATTTTCCTTATCTAAAATAACACCATTTCACTTAAGGAATTTGTATGGACAAACGGTTTTATATCATGGTAGGATTTTGATGTTTGGTTGGTTGAGGTTCTTTTCGATTAGTGCGCGCCTCCAGAGTCGCGGTCTTCTGGGGCTTGGATTCACAGATTTTTTTGTGCGATCATTCGCTCTTAAAGGCCCAGGAACTTCGATTTTACAGTACAGTTCCTGAAAACCGTTGTTGTATCTTCTCTTGAACTCACCGGAGAATTTTCCAAAAATTCCCCTTAGATATGGTTCATTGCTGATTGGCAAGATTTATTGTTTCTTGATTTCAGTGCTGGAATCGTTGTGTTTGAATTTATAGTATATCCTAGGAAGACTAAGCTTCTACCTTTTCCGATGTTATAACCGTCAATGAAAACATACTGTCCAAGGCGTTGGCGTTGCTTGATGAATACCTATACAAGCGTCACATCACAATTGTTCTTCCGGCTATGTCAATATCGTAAGCCTATGAGAGTAATTATGTGGACTTTTGCATTTAGTGTTGGCGTAAGTGTTTTGCATCATACCTTTAAGAAAGATGTTAAAGGAATTGGATTATAAAGCATCGTCTTGTCTACGTCCTTTGTTTTACATAAAAGATACTGGTGAAGTTTTTGACGATGGTGTTGTCATTGTGAAGCCCCTGTTTTTTATGAATATTTAATCGTTGGGTGATTTGTCTGACCTAAAACCACACTAACATGGTCGTTGACCAACGGCTTTACGCGTTCACATGTTGCGAAATTACAAATGTTAAGAAGATCTTTGCTTTTAATAGCTTGGCACCAAACACGCCAGATCTAGCAGTTCCGATACAGCTATCTTTAAGTATAATAGTACAATTTAAAATTTAAATACCCTTAGATGTTAAACATTTTTAGCGAATAGTCGCCTACGGTTTTCTCGAAGAAACTCCTTGACTCAAGAAGAACTCTATAAAAGTAACAATTATAATCAACCATTTCGCTTAAATTTTCCAACAACAAAACCTTCCCTATTTAAATGTCAAATAGTCTTTAGCTTTCTGAAAGTATTTGAAAAAAGTTTTACAAGCACTAAACTTTAAAAAATAATAAAAAAAATAAAATAATATTTTTTTAAACTTCGATATTTCAAAAATGGGTTAATGATTTGTTCATATTTATATTAAGAAATCACATGGCATTCTATTTTTTAGCTGAAACTACTAAAGAAGTGGTTTTAACCATTTTTAAATTCAAATTCATGGCCCTGAACATTTTCCTCTAATAATATCTTTGATTTTTAGATTTAAGATTATTTATTGATTATCTTTAGTACCCCTTGGCATAATGGTTAGGGCGTTGGACTGACATGCGGAAGGTCTCGATTTCGATTCTCAGCCGCTGCAAGAAAGTTTTTTTCAGGGGTGTACTGCCTCTTGCGAGGAATTGACAAATCCTCCAAGAGTATCTCTTGTCATGGAAAGTGCTGCTCATAAGCCGTTCGGAATCGGCAGAAAATTGTAGGTCCCCTCCGGTCCTGGTAACACGCACACAGGAATGGTTGAGAGTTGTAAGTCACTAGGTTCTGGTTCACTCCGAGCTGTTGCACCACCAAATTTATTTTTTTATTTATTGATTATCTTTTTAAATTGGTGTATTTATTTACATACATATGTATGTAGGTACTAAGGGCAAGTCATGCATTTTTATGAAAAATGCAACTCTAGATTTTGACATACATAACTATGATGAAGAATGCGTATCTGGCTAGGAACGCAATTGCAATTTTTTGTCGAGACGATTAGAAAATCGCTGGTGATTTTTTTGTTGCGCGATTATTTAATGTGAGAGCACAAAAAATAGTAACGAAAAAGAAATTTTTTGTTTAATTAAAGTGGCAGTACTCTGAATTAGTATATCATTATTAGTTACCGACTAACCTTCGGGCCGAAAAAAAAGGGAAATCAATTTTCGCATCTTGATGAAGATGATCCTCTTAATCTAACAAAACCTCCAAAAAACATAAATTCATCATTATCCATATTTTCCGATGATTACCTTCAACTACCATCCGCTTCCAACTTTGAAAGTTGTAAAAAAGCTATCAGATTGAGAGAGAGATTGTAAGTTTCCGCTCCAACAAAGCCAACATAACTGAGGAAAATCGAGAAACTCCCAAACAAGTCAGAAAAAAGTGCAACGCTATTATAAAAAGCAGCAAATTCTTAGATGACCGGAAATTAAGACAAAAAATCCTGCAAGATATTAAATGTATCATATTACGGAAAAAAATACTGCAATATCCCAAAGGAAGTACATTTGTTGGTTATTTGTAAGAAACTTACGAAATACTATTTTGTCTTTTGTTCCTACGCTCGTTTTCAATGACACTCCTTATGTCAGATCACAAAAAAAAGCGAATTTGCTTGCGACTATCAATTTAACGCTGTCAGATAGTGTCATGATTCCTCCTATAATTGAGAGCGTTAATGATTTTATGGGACAAATCTTTTTTCGCTCTCGTACAATTGCAAGAATATTGAAAGATCTCGATATACACAAATCCCCTGGCCCGGGTGGTATCCCCCAATTGTTCTGAAGAGGTGTTCTTCTATTGGTCTCTTTCCGAGTGGATGGAAAACAGCATTTGCGCCGCCTGTCCCTATAAAAGGCGAATGTTCCTCCCCCTCTAACTATCGTCTAATTGCACTTACATCCCTTGTTTCTAAGGTCATGGAAACGCTGATTAATTATCAGCTCAAGAAATATATTGAAGAACGAAAGCTTCTTAATGGACCGGCAGTATGGCTTTTGTAGCATAATAAATCTTATATCATTTTAGAGAAAGTAAGGTTATTGCTTGATATTTAAAAAACATTTAATAGAATTTGGCATCACGCTCTTTTATCGAAAATTCGGGCATTTGGTTCTCGTATTGATGAATATCTTCCTAAATGGTTTAGAAACTACCTTTCGATCCGCTCAATACAAGTTGGTTTGGATGATTTTAAGTCTCAATGCTATCGTCTGTCGTTAAAGCGATGGTAAGCAAGAAATTTGTTACCCCTTCTGATTCGGCTGTAATCTATAAGGCAGGCTTATATTCGTCCAAACCCCGAGTACAATTCCCCTATTTGGGTAGCTGCTCCAATGTCTCACTTGAGTCTCTTGGATAGAATCCAAAAAAGAGCTTTAAAATTTGCCGTTGCAAAGTTTCTTGTTTTTCATTACTTTACCGTTATTTTTATAAACAGTGCTCTAGTGAAATATCCAGTTGTATTCCTAACCTTAAACAATTAAACCGTAATACTCGCGCTTAAGGGAATGCCCATCAGTTTACCCTTGAGCCCAACTTCGGACGTACATTTAAATTCAGGGATTCTTTCTTTAGATGCACTACACGAGTGTGGAATGCTTTTGCCGACTATACATATATTTCCTTTCCATTATAATATTCAGACCCTTCTCCCATCGGCCTGTTGCACTTACGTCTTCTGTTTCTAAAGTCATAAATTCGCTAACCAATCATCAGCTTCAGAAATATCTCGAATACCGAAAGCTTCTTAATGACTAGCAACAGGGCTTTCGCTGCAATCGTTTCACTGGTAGATTTGGTGATTTGGTATCAGTAACACCAAAACAATATGGCCGCCGTAGGCCCACGCCAATTTGAAAATGAAAATTGAAAAACCCAAAAAGACTACAAAATCGCAAGTGCGTTCCTAGCCTAGATTACACAATTTCAAAAATATGTGTTTACATTTTCGTAAAACAAAATTTTAACAAAAAATGTTATTAATGGTATCATAGTCTTTAAATGTATTTAGATACTCGTATGTATGTACATTAGACTGGGCCAAAAAAATTGAATATTTTTTTTTTGAAAGATATGTCGAGAATATCATTCAGAATGACAAAAAAAAATTTTCGTAAAAGTTTGAGCCCTTAATATAAATTTTAAGAGGGCTATCATCGCTAATTTTGATTTTTAGTCATAATTTCATGTTTTGCGTCAGAACTGACAAAACATTGAAGTAAAAAAAAATTCATTTTGACTTACTTTTATATAAAATTAAATTCCCTTCAAAAAAGGTCTGATTGAAAATTTTCGTCAGACAAGCCGTTTTTGAGTAATTAATCTTAATAAATTGTTATTTTTCGTTAGTTACAAAATTCCAAATTAAAAAAGTAAACTCGAAGAAAAATAACAATTTATTAAGCTTAATTACTCAAAAATGGCTTGTCTGACGAAAATTTTCAATCAGACCTTTTTTGTAGGGAATTTAATTTTATATAAAAGTAAGTCAAAATGAATTTTTTTTACTTCAATGTTTTGTCAGTTCTGACGCAAAACATGAAATTATGACTAAAAATCAAAATTAGCGATGATAGCCCTCTTAAAATTTATATTAAGGGCTCAAACTTTTACGAAAATTTTTTTTTGTCATTCTGAATGATATTCTCGATATATCTTTCAAAAAAAAAATAGTCAATTTTTTTGGCCCAGTCTAATGTACATATATTATTAAATAACACTAGTTTACAAATTTTCGGTTTGTAGCGAGTACCTCCAAAAAAAAGTATTTTCTAGACTAATTTTGACTCTCTGAACACGAAAATGGCACTCATTTATTTTTCCAAAGAAACGTTTTCGAGATATTAGCAAAAAACCGTTTTGTTGCTCCTTTTCCATGTATAAGCCTAATTCCCAATAACGGTCGAACTAATTAACATATACTTTATGTTCTTGAACAGATATTTTGTTTGTACTTCCAACAGTATACGACTTGTGTAAATCGGCCCAGCAATTGTCAAGAAAAAGCCGTTCAAAGTTTCAAAAAACACAATTTTTCGCCGTTTTTAGAAAATCGCTTGTTTTAAGTCATTCCGTAAGGATAGACAACAAAATATTTAAAAGACTTTTAAGAAGATCTCAGGTGGAAGATATTGTTTTTACAAAGCTAAAACGCACAAGATCAATGAAATCGAATAATAAATGTGGAAGTTATGGTTGTTGTCAATCAAGTGTTGTGCGTATGATACCTCTACACATCTGCAAGAAAGGGACAACATTAGACGCACTAGAGGAATTTGAAATCTACAAAGCATATAAGACAACACAGGACAAAGTACTTAACGACAAATTAACAATAAAAAACAATACACTATACAACACAGCGATAAGACACCAAAGAGGACAGCAGCAGTAACGGAGACAGACATAAGCAAACAATAAAAAACCAATTCACAATAGAATAACTAGAAAAACAAAAAGAGAACCCACATAAAATAAGTTAATTGGCAAACACCAGTAAAGTCTAACAAAAGCCCGAAGATGGATATTTATATCCGAAACGCGTCGCTATAAACAAAATAATTATATGTTGTAATAAAAGGTTAAACTATAAAGAAATAAAATAAAACTTCAATTTTAATTAAAAATTTTTATTTTTAACTTTATTTTATTTTAATATATTAAATCAAAAATCTGAACATATGTAAGTCTTATATAAAATAAACTTTTTTCGGCGAAAAGTTATTTGGTTAGAAAGTGTTTGTGTTCTTTTTAATTTTTTTTTTGTGTAGTTGTGTTTGAGTTCTATATCTGTCAAATTTAGGGTTTTTCAACATAAATTGTCTTAGATTCTGTTTCTAAGCCCACATTAGATAGAAGAGTTTGTCTAACGTGTTTAAAATCATGAAAATGTTAGAAAAATTCTCCAAACTAAACGACTGTGTTAAGAAGAGCTGGTTTCATTCCTTAAACGAGCAACGTTTAAAATTTTGCGCTAATGTTTTTATAACAATTTACGAAATTCCAACATAAATCAATCTACCCTCTTTATTTTATAACAAAAGTGCACTTTGTTAGTGTTGTTTGTTTTCGTTTTTCTATTATATAAAGTTTTAGATAAATATTATTTTGTTGTTAATCTATTTTAAGGTTAATCATGCCTTACTCAACAAAGATCAGACTCCTCATACTGGTCACTCAATCGGTGTACTTGATATCTTTGGATTTGAAGATTTCGGTCCGCAAAATAGTTTCGAGCAACTTTGTATCAACTATGCCAACGAGCATTTACAGTACTATTTTAATTTGGTAAGTTATCTTAGTCATCATTTATTTTGTAAAATATAATTTAAATGTATATATAGCATGTCTTTAAATACGAGCAAAATGAGTACAAACGTGAAGATATTAAATGGAGTGATATAGAATTTATGGACAACTCTGGATGTTTGCACCTGTTTGAATCAAAACCAACAGGTTTACTTTGCATTTTAGATGATCTTTGCAAGTAAGTATCAATAGTTAGTTTATAATAAAGTATTTTTTAATTGAAAAATCATCTTTTTAACAGTTTTCCAGGGGCCACAAATGAGACACTTTTACAAAAATTCAATAGTGTACATAAGGACAATAAGTTCTATGAAAAACCCCAACGAAAAGAAAATGCATTTATAATAAAGCACTATGCGGGAAAAGTGAAATATCAGGTATTGTATTGCATACCAAGAAACTGTAAACCTATTTCTAATTTCTTTTAATTTAAGGTTGCTGAAATGAGGGAAAAGAATTTAGACCTCATGCGCCAAGATATTGTGAGCGTACTCAAAAATTCCAGCATGGCATTTGTACGGGAGCTCGTTGGGGCCGATCCGGTTGCTGTGTTCCGTTGGGCTATTATTCGTGCATTTTTTCGCAGTTATTTTGCATTTAGAAATGCCGGGAGTAAACATAGGAAAGAAAGGACTGATTATGCTTTGAATAAATATAGTGGAAAAAATCGATATCGGCAACAAAACGACATCATTTTAAGGTATGTGGAAATATTTGAGTTTGTTTAAATCAAACTAAGTAAACATAAAAACAAACTTTAACACTAGCAACCCACCATTGCATTTTAGTTAAAATCACATTAAGAGTATCAAGTTATTACTATTAAAAAAAGATGCATTGTGTTATGAGCAAATTGTAATTAAACAAAGACATATCAAACAATGTGTGCAATTGTTATTGAAAAAATAAAGCTCTCCTATTAAGTCGGGCATTACTTCGATATACATTTTTGTCACATCATAAGCTTTTAAATATTTTTTTTCTATTTCTATATTGAAATTTCTAGTAACTTTTGAAATATGACAGGTTATCTTTAGAAACGGTGAGCGATTTATCGATCGGGTGCAACAGCGAGAAGAAACAATAGATAGTACTTTAAATATGTTTATAGAAGTTTGTCTTCACTAAAGGCAAAAGCAATATTTTATTTCGATGACAATTTTAAAATTAATGTTTTAAAAATAATAACACAAATCTTTTAGGTTTTGTTTTGTTTCTTTAGGCGACAGATCAAAAGTGATTTGATATCCATGTTTTTTTATCTTTGTGTTACTGGCCTTAACTATGTATGCTTGTATCGATGCATTTACCGACAATTGTCTTTTGAGACTTTTCTGTTCTGGTCAATTATATCTGAGTTTCTTAAATAATTTATTATGTCGATATTTTTAAAAGAGAATGTCAATAGGAGGATTTCTTCCACGATTATTTGGTGCAAATAGTAAAAAAAATATTAATGCGATATTGGTTATAAAGTGTTTAAAATTGAGAAAAAGTTTATAAATTGGTTTTAAGGAGTCCAAAATAGAACTAGGTAAGACATTCCATTGTTTTATATTGCATCTTTAGAAACAATCTCTGACAGTACTTTCTGATGTGCGTTTTGCATGGTGCAAGCCATTAAATTTCTTGAATTCGAAATAAATTACCTAAAACGTCTATTTATATATTAATAAAAAAGGTGCAAATCATATCGTATAGTTGAATGAAATAATGTTTAACAACTTATGGTAGCTCATTTATCTAAAGTGAGAAGAGGGTATGTCCCTTTGGCACTCCAGCTAGAGCATTTGAAAAAACAGAAGGCTTCATTTACCAACACGAACTATTGTCTTACACTAAGATATGAAACAGAACATCCATGAAACAAAGCAATTTAAACAAACAATACACCAAACAAAAGCAAAGGTAGGTATATACATGTATAGTAAGAAGGTCTTACTGGTTGTTGGTTCATAGATATTTTTTGTATCTACTTCAGGATGGCAATTGCCCGTAACTATTTAGTACTTTTTGCATTTTAGGTGCAGAAATTATATTAACCTTTCATTCTAGAGAAAACGTGGGTGTGGTTAATATGTTTCTTAAGTGCGTAGTATTCGATTTAATCGTTATTATTTCTTCTACAATGACTTCATCTTTTATTATTAAAAATTTGAGAGATCTTTTTATATAAGTTGATTTCTCTTCAATAAGAGAAACTATGGGTTAGGCAATGTTTAAAAACGATGACGTGGATGTTAATTTATCACAATCGATATCTTCAGCTATACTTTTAGATTGTTTTGCAATACCACACATGTTTCTATAACTTTTTACCAGAAGTTAAAGAACCAATTTAATGTTCACAGTAAATCTTTTTTGTCGTCCTCAAAATTACGAGAACTTGATTGCTTAATCTGCAATAAGATTTTTGGAAATGATCCACTTTGTGTCGCCCCCATTGACTGTAGGCGGCATATGGTTGTGACATCAGAACAAATATATCCCCGTTTTGTGAGTGTTGACTCCCAGGCCATATCGCTCTGTCCATTTTGTTAGCTTGTTTTGTAGGAGCTCTTTTAAGATGTTCTCTCCGCTTTCAGGCATGTCATTTACTACCAAATTTCAGAAGGGAAGAAAAAACACCGCCTTGCGACTTACTTCTACTGACAAATCTTCAAGCAGAAAAGCGGCCCAGTTTTCAAATGATAACCCTGCTAGTCAATATTTGGTTAATCAGTTCACCAAGCGACCTATCTACTTTGAAATATGATAGTGCAGATGCGATTGCAGATGTGTCGGCCATGTTAAAAGCGCCTTCTATATCTAGAAAAGTAACCATAGTGTACTCTTTATGTTGGAAGGAATATTCGATAGTTCGTACTATCGAGTGTAATGCAATATCTACCGATCTTTCCTTGCTTGCACATAAATGGATATTAATAAATCTTTCAAGAGTTTTTAGAAGGAATTATGATAAACTAATAGGTATGAGATCTTTCGGGCTTATTTGGGAAGTTTGACCGACTTTAACTATGAACACAACCTTAACTTTTGTCCATAGCGGAAGAATGTATACCAGATTTAGGCAACTGTGAAACAGTGTCTCCAGAATAGTTATATTTATATCTGAATTTCCTTGTAGCTCGGCAGGAATTATGCCGTCTGTTCCTTCAGACTTGAAGGATTTAATGCTGTTAAGTGCTCATTGTAGTGTTTCCCTAGTAATCAGATCTTGTGGACAGTTAGACTTCGTAGGTGTCTTCTACATGTGGGCTGTAAAGTTAATGTTTTGAGAGCTATCTCGGAAACGCAAATGGGTATCCAGTAACAAGTTGAGCGATTCTTCACAAGAATTGGTCCACGAGTAAGGCCATTTTTTGGACAACTGGGCATGGTTGGATTTGAAGAGAGGATTTTTCTTAGCCTAGATGCTTCTGAAGTTTCTTCTATTCTATTCTATATATAAGATCTTAGCAGACTTTCAAGTGTTATCCTATATTAGGGCCAGTCAGTTTTCGATACTTTTCAACTCAAAGATGAATAGTGTTAGAGAAAATAGTGTCTGGTAACAAATGTGGCTTCATTACCTACGTTACTTACTATGAGGTTAATACTTAAAATAAAATTAAAAAGATACTTACCTCTTTTATTTATGTTTGACTTGCCCCATACTGTGTGATGGGAGTTGACATTACCCCAATGATGAATGTGTATGCCTTCGGGGCGACCGAATCACCAAACCCATATCTTTGGCATGGTTCAAGGGAGCAAGGAAGGGTTCATTGATTACCTCCTCGAGCTAAGCTACCTTCCAGTCATGAGTCGGTTAAGAGGGGTTGCTTACCTTGGTTGTCTAGAGTATATCATACAGCTGTTATCCATGTGCCTCCTTAACACCTGGCCAGATTTCACTTAAACTACTGACTGCAAGCTTGTACAGATCGCACGACCTCTGATCATCACAAGTGATGAGTTTGATATATGTACATACCCCTATCGCTTGTGACCGGGGGTGCAGTCGGATTTTCCCTCATAACATTTAAGAAGCCTGCAGACGAAATCAAGCCATCTATATTGCTCCTTCAAGAACCGCAACCTCGGTTTTACTTTTCAGGACGCCTCTGAATGATTTTGAGGAGATACAAAGGTAAGTGCTGGTGTTGTGCACTCTCAGCCGTGTGGGTACCGGGATGGGTCTATCTAGAGATAGTTGACGCTTTAACGTGGGGTCGCCGCTGGTATGTGCATTTACTAAGATGCTAAGACGGCCTCTTGTGGGTGTTGTTCCTCGAGAACCCGGACGATAGTTTTTTTTAATTCTTAAATATGACAAATACTTTCGAAAGAATAGTTCATAAAAATGCCTTGCTAAATATAAAACCACCACAGTAAATAACAGCACAATAAAATACAAACATAAATACATTTCAATTTTTAAGTACGTACTATGGAGTCACTTTAGCCTAGTACTCTAAGAACCCGAGAAAATCTTTACTATATATTATTTTTTTTAAACTTTTATTAAAAAAATCGAAAATAGCTAAATTTAAGAGAGGAGTATTATTACTTGTTTTTGAATCGGACAAATGCATATTTAAAATCAACGTTAAATGTTGCTTAATTTTCTAAAATTTTCTACCTTTAGCTCCACAAAAATGTTGGGAATTTTGTTTTTAAATGTTTTTAAACTTAAATTTTTTGTATTTGAAATTAAATTGAAAAATATTGACAGTTTTAATGAACGAAGTTATATTTTTTATTTTGAACTAAAACAATACAAATTAAAAAATTCATTCAAGTTTTGCAGAGTTCCCAGATTTTCTTGATTTTTTTTTTTTGTGTAAAGTGATTCCATCCTATAAAATATATTTTTACACTATGTGCACATTTCAAAATTATCAACACAAAAACAAATAGTACAAAATACCAATTGGACATTTTCTTTTGTGTACTCATTATACATTTTTGATACAGCCATCTAGTGACAGTTTCATCTGTAAATCTAACAATAAATAGAATTGCGTAAGTCAAAAAATAGCAGTGTTGAGTGTACAAAACAAATTGTATTGTTGCTGCTCAGTTTTCCATTGCATGGTGTTGATTCTATTGTTGTTTGCAAGCCATTACTGTATTCTTAATTCTTTTAATTTAGATAAAATTTAATCTCTACTTTTAATAATAATAAATTGTTTTATGATTTTGCATCGTTTTTTAGTTTTATTAGTTTTTTTTAGTTTTTTTTTTTTTTTGTTTTTGTATTATTTTATTATTTATTTATTTATTTTTTAACTCTGTTTTCGTGTAGTAAAAAAAGTAACATTAAAAATGAGTTACCCAATGCACCAAATCAACTGCCGACTAATGCGTGCCGTAACACCAGAAGATCATGGTCAAGTATTGCATTTAATAATAAAAATTTCCCTGATGGTAAACTTGTCTACGAGAGCAGTCAAGCTGGCGTCATGGAAAACAGTTCTAACAAATTGTTTTCAAAAAATTATTCAAGATTTGAGCGCTCCAGTCAAGAAGTTATGGCAAAAGCTTCGCAAATTGTTCAGTAAGATTATTTCTTCCTTTCTTTTCATAGAAGCTTATCAAAAAAATGTTCAAATGTTGTTTGTTATGTGTTTTTTTCTGATCCGATTCTAATAATTCTTGCATTTTTTAATTGATTTAAACAGTAGATTTAAATTTGACTATCTTTTAAACAAGAGTTTTTCTCTCTTTCTGTTTTTTTTTTTATTTTCGTGTATAGGAAAAATAAGTCCTTCCGTCCGCGAGAAAGACCAAAGAAGGGACTTAAAAATCTTCAAACTGTTAAAATGATGACGGCTGGCACAAATTTGTTTAATCAAACAGGTATAAAAACTCGTAAGCAACCTCTTACGGTAACAGCCCAGTTTCAAAACTCACTAACCGCTCTCATGGATACTCTTAATCAGGTAAACATCAATCTTGTAAAGCAAATTAATAGATTTGAACTATGTCATTTTGTGTTGCAGGCAAACCCGTTCTTTATACGATGCATAAAATCGAATGCACAAAAAATACCAAACAAATTTGACGAAACGACAGTTGTACGACAGGTAATAAAAACAAACAAAAATTATTCATACAATAGAACAAAACCTTAATTTATTAAATTTTAGTTGCGATATACTGGAATGTTGGAGACTGTACGTATACGGAGAGCTGGTTATAATGTACGACTGACATATGAAGAGTTTATTCAACTGTACCGAATATTACTTCCAAAGGGATTGGTTAGCTCGCAAAAAGATGTTAAAGATTTCCTCAGTACTATGGATTTGAATAAACAGCATTATCAACTTGGTATGTAAAATTATAATTAAAGCAAAATATGCACGAATTCAATTCGATTATACGTATATACATACTTTTGAAGTTTACATTTCTATATTTATATAAAAAGTTATAATTCTTATCTGGAGATTAAGGTTGGATTTAGGTGTAAGTTGCTTGGTCCCGATATAATTTTGTTTATTATTAAATAAAAAATACTCCGAATGTAAAAAAACACGTGTTTAAAAAAGTGCTAAATCCAAAATATTATAGAATCAGAACTATTAACTATTAGCGAAATATTCCGATCGCGTGTCAGTATTCCGATCGCGTGTTGTCCGATTTTTTTGATTGATGCAAAGAGCGAAATTTAATGATTCTATTGGAACTTTAACAATAATCTGAAAATGGCTTTCTACAAGCTCCTTTGTGTACTAAACAAGCAATAATAATACATACACATTGCATATCGTATGGCAACACTTTCCGTGTAACAAGCCCTCAAAGTTATGTCTTTTCAAGAACAATATCTTAATACAAGAAACATGGACGCGGTCGTCAATTCATTTAATTTCCAAGAAATGGATATTATTGATTGGGTCGAATTAACACATAATAAGGAATACCAGAAAAAATATAATGTCGGACGATTGTTCCTATTTATCGGATAAACAAATAATAGGACTGGTCAATGGATTAACATTGGTTACGAGTTTTGTTGCAAGGGTGGATTCAATTATACGAACAAGAGGTCTGAGGTTGAGGAAATATTTGTAAGATATGTATGTACAAAATTAAATAAAAATATGTAATTGATAGTAATTGTCTGCTATCAACTCAAACGCGCAGTTGGGATTGACGGAATTCCGATTAAGTTTTTAAAGCTCATATTTCCAGCGTTTGGGTAACATTTTCTCTTTTTCTTAAATTCAATTCTTACTTATTCAGTTTTTCCTTCCGATTGGAAAACTGCTAGAATATGCCCGGTCTAAAAAAACAATAAACCTGTTTTGCTTTCAGACTTTAGGCCTATAAGCGTTCTTCCGGCACTGTCAAAGGCTTGCGAAAAAAGGGCTAAATGCTCAAATATAGTCTGATATCTAATAGTTTATTTTTTAAAAACCAGTCCGGTTTTAGCAAAGGATATAATACAACATCCTCTATAACACTGGCCAACACAAGTTTTGTTTCCTTAATTTTTTTTTACTGTTATTGGGTATTTCTCAGGCCCTGATAAGGAAAAAAATACTGGGAGATTGGTAACAGCTTAACTTTTTTAAATACACAGTTTTATTATTTTGATTAAAAAATACAAGAAAAAAATACAGTAACTGATTTTTTTTCTCGTGTACGATAAAATTAATGTTTGTTTCCGGAGTGAGCAATTTTGTTCTTTAAATGAGATGGTAATATTTGAGAAGCTTCTTTCGGTAAGTTCAGATCTTTTACTAAGTCATTTAGTTCTTTCTAATTAAATGGTTGAGGTTCTTGGCTAAATTTGTAGTCCGAATCAGTATCTTCACTTGATATATTTCGTTGGGATTCACAGGGATTTGGATCATCAGAAGATTTAGATGTGCTTGGTTATAATTAATTAATTAATTTATTAATTATAATTAATATAACTGACACTATTAGAAAAATTATAGATGAAAAAATGATATCAATCCTTCTTCTTCTCGATTTCAGCAAAGCCTTTGACAATGTTGACCATAACCTTCTTTGCCTTAAGCTGAAAACGCAGTTTAGATTTCGTCAACTGCATGCAACCTTGTCTTCTCTTATCTTACTGACAGAAGACAGGCTGTGATCATGAACATAATAACTTTGTCAATTTTACCTCTTTATCGGGGCGATTTTGGGTAGGATCGTTTTCACAGTGTTTGTGAATGATTTTCCTGCGGTAGCCAAGCATAGCTCTGTTTTTATACGAGTATATGCTGATGACGTCCAGATGCTAAATTCTTCTAAGAAATGTGATCCTAATAAGTGTGTGTTGGAAGTTGGTGAAGAGTTTTCTATGGTGCAAAGAAAAATTTTTTGGTTTTAAATGCTGAAAAATCCAAAGCCATTTGGTTTGGAAACTATTTTGGTTCTCAATCAATAAACATGCTCTTGATGGCAAAACAATTCCATATAAAAGTGGTGTTAAGGTGCTTGGGTCTTACTTGGACGACAAACTTTCATGGGAGAACCATATAAATAGCATAATAAGACGAATTACATTTACATTAAGGAAACTTGTAACGGTAATTAAACAACAAACAATGTTGTTTGCCCTTCCACCTTGCAGATACAGGTTCACCCAAACAAATTAAAGGGTGTCCAAACAAAATTACTTTAAAAACAATAAACGAATATAAATAAACAAGAAAAAAACAAAACAAAAGCAAAATAAACTATATGGCAGTGAACTATATAAATAAAAAAACGGACATAACAGACAATTGAAAATAAACTACGTTACGTTAAATTAATTCAAAGATGATTGTAAGCAAACGAAAAATTTCCCTGTACTAAATCACCTACTTGTCGTTTCAATACACGGGTACCGTTGGTGTTTTTGGTACCCTTGAGCTACCCTCCCTCTGTCTATCTCATTGCTGAGATGACACCTTGGCTGCCGCGCGCTCAACTATTTGCGACAGCCCCTAAATAAAATCGGCCTAAGCCTCACCTGCGGAAATCTCACCTGTCAAGGACTCTCATGTCCCATCGACCACTAATCACTTCAATAGAAAAATTAAACTTCCATCTTTTAAGAAGTTTTCTTAAGAATCAATTTAAAAAGAAAATATTCCCTTGAAATAAATGGTCAAAACTCAAATTTCATTTATAAACTAATTTATTATATACAATTATCGTGAATACTATTTATATTAATTACAAATACTAATTTTAGGTTATATTACTATCAATATTATTGTTAATATTAAGGCTATTATGTTATTTCAATATATTTGTATTTTATATCAACAGAATTTTTAAAATACTTTTCAATTATTACAACAATTAAAGTGGCATCACTCACATAAACTTGAAAAATTTTCAAGTTCAATGTCATAGGTGAATGCCCTCAGTTTTTAGAATTTAACTAGAACAAAACAAAACAAAAATTAAACAACAACAAAACATACCTGTATCCGTCTACCTATGAGCATACGTATCGGGATCCCAGCGTAGCAAGCCTGTTTGAAAGAAAATTAGACAAAAAAAAACAACAACAAAACACACTGAGGGAATTTCCAAGACGATTCACAATTGATGTATGTGTTGTATATGTATATACAGCTGCGGTTAAAATAATAGCAGTGAAAATAGATCCAAGAAATATTCAATAAAAAAAGAAAGATAGTGCTCATGAAACGTTATAATAAAATTTTATTTATTAGGTTACATTTATATATGAAATCCATTATACAAGAAAGATTTAAAAATATAAAAAAAAAACTTAAAAAAAAAAAATATCTTCAATGTATAAGAAAATAGTCCAGTCAAAAAAATAGCAGTATGTATTCATAAAAATGGAGAAAATAAGAAAATTACATTGGATTTAAAGGTAAAACAAAATGTATTTGTATTTCTTACGTCAATACTTTGTAGACCCCTTATTGCTTATAACAGCTTCGCATCTTCTCTTCATTGAGTCCACCAAAGTTTGATATCTCTCCAATGAAATATTGCTCTATGCAGTCTCCACTGCTTCCCAAAGCTGGTTGTTATTGGAGGGTTTTGCATTTGAAACGAATTTCTTGACATCTGCCCAAAGGTGCTCTATTGGGTTCAAGTCGGGGGGATTGCGCAGGCCACTCCATAACAGAAACTTCATTGACCCGAAACCACTCTTTGGCTTTTTTGCTCATGTGTTTTGGGTCATTGTCTTGCTAAAAGGCCCATTTTAATGGCATTTCCTCTTCTACGTAAGGCAGCATGGTTCTTAGAAGAATATCCACATAAAGATGCTGATCCATTACACCATTTATGCAATATATGGGCCCTACACCTTGATAGGAAAAAAAACCCCATACCATTATGCTTGAGCCGCCATGTTTTACAGTCTTCCGCGAATACCTAGACACATATTCAGCATTAGGTGGGTGTCGCACATATTCCCGGGAACCAGAACCACCATACTGAACAATTTTGCTCTCATCAGACCGAAGACTGAAGGGGCTTATCGATATGGGCTTTGGCAAACTGCATTCTTTTGGCGATGTGTTTTTTTGTCAAAAGATTAACCTTCTTTGGGCTTCTGGCATTGAAATCATTCTCCCGCAATATTCTTCTGTACGTTTCTATACTAGCGCTTAGATTTACCTGTTTTTTTTTATTTCAGTAGCCGGCAAATGCAGAGAGGCCTTTGAGTATCTCACAATTCTCCTCTCTGATTTTGGAGAAATAACTTTTTTTCTGCCCCTGGTTTCGGGTTTTTCTGTATATTTTTTTTGCGTTAATGATCATCTTAGTAGATATTTTTAAGGTTTTTTGAATTTCCGTATAAGTTGGCCTATGATTTGCCGCATTTCCGGAGTGCAATACTTATTTCGACCCATACTGTAAGTTTGAAGGAATATAAATGTAGGAAAACTATGGGTTTTTATACCTTACTTTTTAGTTTTACAACAAACAAAAAAAAATATTCCTAAGATTCAAAAACAATGAAAAAAATTCACAAACTATTAAACACTGCTATTATTTTGACTGCACAAACATACACTTTAAGTGAAATCAAAAGACTTTTGGAAGAAAACCGTTATGATATGGTTTTTTTTTAATTCTGGAAACAAAAGATTAAATATTCTATTACAAAAATAGTACTAGAATATTTTAAAAAGTTGCCTATATCTTAGTTTGTACTAAAATATGTCAATGGTAAGATTACACTGCTATTATTTTGACCGCAACTGTATGTAGCTTTGCACACAAATTATTGTACAACTCTCATTTGAAAATTTGAATACATTTATTTCACAAACAAACAGAAAAATTATACCATTAGACAAAAAGAGATAAAAAACACAAATGGAAGGAAACTGGAAAATTACTAATACTAAGATAAATCAAATAAAAACAATGAAACTAGAAGGACTAAGGAAAACTTTTTATGTTTAACTATATAAATATACGTATAAAGCGAAATAATAAAAAAAAAATTAATTACAACATCAAATTCATTTATTCAAACAAAAAAATATTTTATTAATTGCTAACTATTTTAAAACTTAATCCAAAACATTTGGATAAACAATATTTTTGTTTTTCCATTTTGAGCATGAATAAACAAACGGCTGGGGGTATCTACTCTGGAACAAGCAACATAAAGTTGGCCATGTGAAAAACATGATTCCTCCAAATTCACACCACAAAAGTGTTTGCCCATGATCCTTGTTGTTGGACATCGAAAATGATAAACGCACAGGATATTGTAATCGTTTGAACTCAAATGGCGTATCAGTTGGAATCATAGGGATATGTGGTATCAAACAAACTTCTCCTTTTGATTTAGCAGTTAAGATCGTAGCTTTAATCAAATATGGCAATAACTTTTTCACTGCCAATCTGGTGCCATTACACAGTTTTGGTGGATTAATATTTCGCAATAATATAATCAAAGAACCCACTTTCAGATTCAAGCAATGCGGTGGCATACCAGCTAGTTCCAATGAATTTTAAAATTCAATTGGATAATTCATTGCCTCATCTTGATTCATAACACTGTTGATTACCACGTAAATCTTGCATTGTTCGATTAAATGCTTCTAGTGATTTTTTATTCGCCGTTGTACACTCATTCCATAAAATAATTGACGTTAATCGCAGAACTTTTGCCATAGCAGAATTTCTCGAAATATTGCAAGGTGGAGTTTCAATCACCTGTACATTCAATGGCAATTTTAGTGCAGAGTGTGCAGTCTGACCACCTAATAATGTAGCAGCAATTTCCGAAGATGCAAGTACCAATACAATTTTCTGTTCCGATCGAATAGTTAGAATAGCTAAAATCAATGACATAACGAACGTTTTGCCTGTACCACCAGGCGCATCCAAAAAATATAATCCACCTGCATTATTGGAAACGGTTTGCATGATTGTGTTATATACGATGAAGTTCCGAAACATGTTGCAATTGCTCTTTTCTGCGATGAAGTACAATATCACGGGATTGAAATTGATCACCAAGAATTACAATTGCAACCTCATCAATTGTAGATGTTCTATCAGCCCTTATTACGATTTTGTGATTATCAGATAGCATACGATCGAAAGCAATTTTGAACAATTGAACTAATGCGTTATGCTGATGGAAAAACCTCGAATAATTTCTCGTCTTGTATTCGAGACAATTACACAACGTTGATCCAATTTACGATTTTCATCACCAATAAAATAAATTTGCTAAAATTGATGATCAGCGTCGGGGTATGGCAATAACGAACCAGCTTGATGATAAATCTGGCCCTGAATCTGTAACATGTATGCAATTTTAGGTAGATGTTGGATCAGAATTTTTAAAACTATCGAATACTTTATGATTCAGATTGATATAAACATGGGACAATCATGTTGAAGTATTTTCCTTAAACGTCGGCATAATTATCTCTAATAATTTTAGTAGCACTAAAAGAAGTCATTTGAAATGCCGAATTGTGTTGTTGAATATGGATCAAAAAGTGATTCGACGTTTGAGATGTCCCAAAAATAAATGAATACAATGGTTCGGGTGGAGTTTCTATTGCTGGAAATCTCACTTTGTCATTAGCACAACACATGCCGGGCATTTCACCTGGAAAGTTATGGACAATGTGGACATATGTATTGCGTCCATCATTCCAGTATATCCGTACATACTATAATCAATTTGGATGTTGTAATTAAAAGCAGCACGCTTCATTTTAGCCAAAAGAGCAGCACGACGTATTCGTGATCGGCGTGCAAGGTTCAGTACAGGTAGAGGGTCAACCGATCTATTTCGTGCATTACGTTCACTGCGATGCATTAGCTTGTGCGCGTTCATCTGCAGTCTGTGATCGACTTAGTAATGCCACATCATTTGCATTACGCGTTCGCCGACCTATATTTGCTCGCCCGGCTTGTGGCATTATTCCTTCATATAAAAAAGAATAAATCAAATTAAAAATATAAGTTTCAATTTGACAGCAAAATCCCCACTAAGAAAATGATCCGACATTTATTGAATTCATTTGTTACAAAAAATGTGATAAATAAAGAACCACTCGACCAATTAAACCATCTACTAAATATTCCAAACAAAGCCTTAACATTTGGTTTGGATAGGTGAGCCCGTTCTTGAATTATAGAATTACAACGAAAAGTTGCATTGATTTTTATATATATAGATTTAAAAGAAAACTATAAATAGTTAAATATGATGAACTTCGTTGACCGACAAGAACACAGAAAGGGACATGCAGGAATACTGAAGAAATCTTATTTGTTTTGAAAGTACATATGTATTTGTATTATTTTTGTGAAAAAATTGATATCTCATAGTATGAGCAATTTTTGTTAATAATTTCAAAATAATTAGGGAATTCAGAATTTATACATTTATACAGGTATATTTATTTTTATCGTAGGTAGTTATTAACTTGGTAGCAATCGTTTTCACTATTTGGAATAACACCAAACACAAAGATTATGGAAAGCTACTTCATCAGTAGTTTAGGGATGCATTCACACAGATTACAGATATGGGCTTTTGTTGTATTTCAAAGATAGGTTTGGTATAGGATAGGTTTTCGTTGGATACCTATTATTATTTTTCTTTTAGTTATGCATTATACAAAAAGCACAGAACAAATTTTAACAATTCGGTACACAATTTTGTAAATTAAAACTCTGTATCTTTTAGTTTTTCTTTTATTATTTTTTTTTTGTTTCTTGAGACCACCAGAAATGTATTTAATCCTCAATTATTAATTTTTATTCTCTTCACCAAAAAAATATATTATTTGCAGCTCACTCGAACGAAACTTCAATAATTAATCTCCAAAATTCCCAACAATCCAAAAAAAAACTTAATTTTTCAAATCTATTTCCAATTTTCTCCTCAAAAAAAAAAAATCAAGCAACTCGATTTTATTTTCTCTATCTTAGAAAAGTGATTTTCGATACAGTTTTTTTTTATTTGTAAACGAAAATTCGTTAGCATCCATGACGACCCTACAAACTATATCCAATAAACGATCACCTACCTTATCAAATTCGCTGAAAGTTATGGCCTTGTCCTTCCAATCTTACTATATGGCTGTGAAGTTTATAATGGCAATAATATTAGTTTACGAAATAAATTAAAAGTCTGTTTTAACTCCGTTGTGAGATATGTTTTCAATAAAAGAAGATATGACCATATAAGAGAATTTGTTTTTAAGTTTCTAGGCTTATCTTTTGAAAATTTTCTAGAATTTCGTTCGATGTTCTTTCTTTTTAAAGTTATTAAAACTAAAACTCCCTCATATATTTTCAATAGCACTACTTTTAGACTTCGACTCCACCCGACCAATATAATGATAACCTCGCACAGAACTAATATAAGGAAGCGTTCATATATATTTCGTTCTACTTCATTACTGAACTCTCTGCCTGATCATATCAGAAACATTTCAAAGCCGATTCATGTTTTAAAAAAAAGACATTTGTCAATATTTAAAAACAGATTACGGTCAAATTTTTATTCATTATATTTGCAATTGATTGAATTGTTGTTGCTGATTATTCCAAATATTTATGGCGAACAAACACTATATATGTATAACATAGTTTTTTCATTATATGTTGAGCAAATTTCAAAAATATCGTAGTAAAAAAAAATAGTTTTAAGTCATTATTTTGTATATACATTTTGTAGGTACATATATCGCATGCTTAATGGAATACTGACCTAACTCAAAAAAACGATTTTTGGGAAGTTGCAAAAAAAGATCTTGCTATGATTATTTGTCCCACTTGTTGACGGATAAAATTAAAACTAATTCATGAATTAAACATGAATGCTGGTATTCTTAAAGTATGATAAACTATTCATGAGATCTGAAGCTTGCAAAAGCCTGTATTTGTACGTAACTCAATTTTGACCTATCTCCTAATGGGTCAGTATTCCATTAAGCATGCGATATGTACATAGATATTAATATTCATATCAATCTATCATATTTTAACTTAGTGGCCTCTTTGATAATAAAAATAATTGAGATAGCAAATATTAAAAACAAACCAAAGACTTAAATACCCTATAACCGAGTCCAAATATTCAAAAACAGAGTGAAAAATAGAACTGAAGCAATTTGGGGGTCTCTGAACACAACCTGTAATGCAAAAGGTAGTAAGCTTCTAGGTTTGGAAGCAAGTATTTAGAATTTCTGGGATGGCGAGGAGTGTGAGCAAGCCAGACAACTTTCGTTCAACTGACTCAAATTGTTAAGATAACAAACTGGAAATGTTGAAGCAGATAGGGACAAGTGGGGGTAATTGTTGAAGAAAACATTTTGTTGGTCTGAAAGCAAGCAAAGACAAGACCAAGTAAATAGTATTAAGAAACAAATATCTGTCCACCGGTTAGGACAAAACGTGACTAATGATAGTAAAATTTTTAAAATATTTAAGGAATTCATATACCTACGAGTAAATACTAATACCAATATGGACACCTTAGTGGAGACTCGATGAAGATTTACTCTAGGAAACCACTTTAATTGGGCCACATAAAGCAAATGGACATCAATTTTTCTTCGAATACCTGCCCTCAGGTTTAAGGCCAAACGAAATTATGAAGCTCGAAATCGTTTTTCCATGAAAAATTATATGTTAGTAAAATATTTGATTCTGACACGAAAATTCCTATACAATCTTATAAAGATATTTTATAAAAATCGAAAGCAATTTTAAGGAACGGACTTCATACATTTTCCGCGTACCTAATGCTTATTTGTTGTTTTAATTGAAGAATCTTATTGGCCCTCTACCTCTGTTTCTCATGCCACTAACTAATTTTCGACTTGGCAGTAGTGAATTTTTTACACGGAACCTTAAATTTACATGTTTCGAATTATTTTTTTAACAAATATCTTTCAGGTGCAACAAAAATTTACATGAGAGAATCACAAAAAATGCGCTTGGATATCAAACTACATACCAAAATCATCGATAGCATTGTTTTGATCCAAAGATGGTTTCGCGGTATTCTTCAACGAAAGAAGTTCTTACTCTATAAAAGTGCTGCACTAACAATACAATCTTATTGGAGAATGACACTAGCCCAAGAAAAACTTACCAGCAACCGTCAACGATGGAGTGCAGCAATAATTATTCAATCATATTGGAAAATGTATAAACAAAAGACATATTACCACAAGTTAAGGGTTAGCATTGTTGTAGTACAAGCACATTCTCGGGGTATGCTAGCAAGATTGCGTTATAGAAGTCACAAAATGGTTAGTGAAAAAATTTTATTTTGCTTAACGAAAACATTTGCTCAAAGTGTTTTATATTTATTTATATTTATAGCGTTTGCAAAAAGAAAGAAGTCGACTGCGATGTACACAAAGCCTGCCCAGTACTGATAGGTATAACTGACTAAGTGGTTTCTTGTTTAAAGTTAATTAAAATAATTCTGCTTTCTTTTGTTTGTCAGAACGTTTAATGAAATTTATAAAACGGAGGATGTTAAGCGTTCATTTCAAAGACCGCATCACAGCTTGGATAGTGAATTCGATGAACCAGCTATACAACACAATCTCGAAGCGACACTTCTTGAATCACAAAATAATGAAGTACTACAAAAGGCTGGCAATCAATTGAGAAACCTCATGATTTTATCTGGCAACAATAACCGATCTATTCCTATTGGGAACGATTATTCACTGCATCAGAACTTTGATATTAAACTTCACCTAAAGCAAAATACTACTGAAAATGTTGAAAAAGTTAAACAAGTATATCCAAATAGTGAGATAGGTGGGAGATATATTGACAAAAGCACAGCAAATTTCAAAAGGTATGTATATATGGTAAGGTAAAGGTATAAAATCCTTCTGCTTTAGAAATCTGTATATAGTAAAATACAATTTTCTTTTCTTTACACAAAGAAAATATAGCTATAAGGCATTTTCATCGAACTTATTATGAGTCTAAGCTGGATGTAGGTTTTCGTCGTAGAAGGAAACCAAAAATATATTCAGAATTCATTTCAGACTTTTAAACTTACTTAAATTGGGCAAAAATGTTCATCTACCGACAACAAAGTTGAATTAAATGTAATAAGTAACAACTGATATAATGATGATTTTCGGTGATAATAATTTAGGCTCTTGTATGGATGGCAGCATAAGTAAGCGACTAGCGTGTACTATATTTTGCGCAAATGAGGTGATTTCGGTGCACAGCTTTCAATCGCTAGATTTAGAGATCGATTAACCATTATGCTGCGTTTTCCGGTTTGGTTACGTTAAGTAGGAATGTAGGCCCGTTGTGATCACATATGGATCTATGAAAGCTTTTCTCTACTCGTTAAACCAATTTGAGCTAAATATGAACCATGTAAGACTACTTATTTCAGTATTTGCCACAAATCTAGACTATACCTTTGGGAAAGAACAGGACATGAATATAGAAGGTGAGGAATTTATTCCTTATGCAGTTCTATAAATTTGTTTTGTACTATAAACCAAGTCGCGTGGCTTGTCTGCCTATTAGATATCTAATCTCCTTATAGACATCATAAGCTTAGAGCGTTTCGGATCCATCTATGTCCAGGCCAAATGTCTTTCGCGCAAAGAAAGTTGATGATTTCCCTCCTAAGGTTTAAGAAATAAATAAATATAACATTAATTTCTTAGATTTCATCTGTTTTGGTTTTGGTTTTAGTTTTTTTTTTTTATTATATTGCAATGTCTGGTTATTTTAGAGTTGACTATTGTAATATTCTTGGGCTGAGACATAATTTTCTGGCTGCGTATATCCACACTGTTTCTAACAGGCCATCTTGTTGGCACTGTGTGAAACCCAAGTAGGTGAGGATTCCGATCCTGCTGAATTTTTCATTCATGGGTATAGCTTGGGTTAGGTTAGATAAGTGGGCTAACAGTTGATCTTGTTACCGTCATACTTAGATCAATGTAGATTCGTTGTGATACCCTAGGGTTTGTGACCCCTTGTATTGAAATCTATGATAATCCTATGTCAATCAAGCCCGTTAAGAGTGTAGATGTGTTACAGCAAGTATAGCCTGAAAAGTCAGAGGAAACTACTAAATCATTGAAGAAATTTCTGTTGTCACATAATAACCTGGCTAAGGAGAGGTAGACGCCTTCTAAGGGCGTATTCCTTTCCTTTACCCCCACTTGAGAAATCATCTCTCCACCAGGCCCGTAGGAGTATGTGGCTTCTGTCTGGTAGATGAGTTTGATATGTCAGTGTTTGGTGTATATGTGCTTTTTAGCAAAAGCTAACTTGGCTTTAATATTTTTCGCTGAAAGCAGAGGCTTCTTCGGTTTCTCTTTAGCGTTTAACCCAATTCTTTTGGGTGTCCGGCGTGCAGTCCATTCACTAACTGGCTTTTCTATGTTTTAGGCTGCCTGCTTAGGTGTTTTGGACCCACAACTTCTCAATTCTCTTCCCATTTTTCTAGCTTCCAAATCAGAAAGTAGTCGTTTCCGTCCTTTTTTCATTGAGGGGGCATCGATATTTTTGTTTTTTTTTGGATATTAAGCACAGAAGTTTTTAAAATTTTCAAAATTTTGGACACTTCACGCGATTATTCACCACTTTTTAGTAAACAAATAGCGCGGTCGACGCTATTTTTATAAATTTTTTTCATTTTGCCAACAATCAGCTTTACACGTTTTAAAATGAACGATTTACCAACAACAAACTTCTTCTTCTTCTTCCTTTTTCTTCGGCGCTGTTATGATCTCGATGTCGAGGGGATCATAACTCTCCCACGTATCTGCTTCACACTAGTGATCCGCCTGTGGGGTTCGCCGGGTTGACCTCAGAAATCGGCGGCAAGCCTCCCGGTTTTGTATTGTTCCATTTCTGAGGCCAACTGAATGCTGGTGTTTTTGCATTTGTTTGTACCAGGAGTGTTTAGGCCTACCTTTCTTTTTATTTCGAATTGGAACGTTGTATGATATTGCCTTTTTGACGGGGTTCTCAGGATCTCTCCTTTGAACATGGCAATACCAACTGAGTCGGTCGTGTTCAATTTTTTGGGAAATGGTATTCTTAACATGAAGGCTTCCTCGGATCTTCGTACTTCTAATTCGATCAAGCTTTGTAACTCCTGCTGTCATACGAAGCATCTTCATCTCAGCTGCCGTTAGCTTACTCTCATACTTTTTGTACATTGTCCAACATTGTGAACCGTATGTGAGTGCTGGACGCACAACTGAAGTGTAGAGCTTTCCTTTCAGCTTAGGGGGCATTTTTCGGTCACAGAAGATAGCAGAATTTTCCCGCCACTTCATCCACCCTACGCTTACGCGATGATTGATATCGTCATCACAAGTAGCTTCGTTATTAATCATAGACCCCAGATATTTAAACTTTTCACACTTGGGAAGCACTACTCCATTCAAATAAATGTCTGGAATAGGCCTGTGTGGATCAGAAAATGCCTTCAAGCAGGTAATCAAGAACTGTAATAAAGAGCAGGGGACTCAAGACACTTCCCTGGTGTACACCTACTGTGATTTCGAATTCTTCGGTGACTCCAGCTGCGCATCTTACTTTAGTAACTGCTCCATCATACATGTCCATAATTATCCGCACATAGGTTTCTGGAACTCCTCGTTGCCTGAGGGCCACCCATATTAGATCTCGTGGTTGCCGATCGAATGCTTTTTCAAAATCAACCAATACGACATGCAAATCCTCCAAAGAATCCCGATGTTTTTCCATAATTATTCTTATACTCTGGATTGCATCTGTGGTTGACTTACCCCCGACAAACCCGCACTGGTCATCAGATAGCCTAATTATTTTTCGCAGTCGGCTACCCAAGACTCGCTCAACGATCTTCATGGTGTGTGACATCAGCTTAATCGAACGGTAATTATCACAGCTTCGAGTATCACCCTTTCCTTTATAAATTGGAAGAAGGTAACTTTCCCTCCATTGATTAGGCATGCGATCACCTCGTATAAGTTTGGAGACAAGAATCATGAGCCATCTAAACCCGATGTCTCCCATCTTTTTCCAAAACTTTGAGGGTATTTCGTCTGGGCCAACAGCTTTTCCCTTTTTGGAGTATTTTACCGCCTCACTAACTTCTTCGACTGTGACGTCGGATACTTCGCTTAGGTTAGGTGAAGCTATTGGAAAGTATAGCCTTGGAAATTGTTCGTTTAGAAGTCCGTCACAATACTGTCGCCACCTGTGAAGAATTTCGTTGTCTTCCACAAGAGCATTGTTAATGAACTTTGGCGAACAAATCTCCTGGGCATTTCTTCTTCTTTGAGCGGCTATTTTGAAGATAGTTGCGCCCTTATTCGTGTTTTGCCGTAGCTCTTGAATAGCACCAGCTGTCGGGGTAGAAATTTCATCCAGCTCCCGATACAGGTTTTCTGTATTCTTTGCTTGAATTTGGGCGCACTTCTTCTTCGCTTCGTTCTTGCAGTTTCTATATTCCACTTCGAGGCGTGACTTTTGCTCTGTATCATTAGAGGGGCACTTCGACCAAGCCTTGAAAGCCATTTTCTTTTTACTTATAACTGATTTAGCTTCATCATTCCACCACCATGTTTCTTTGTCTTGTTGGTTGTGTCCTTTTGAAACCCCTAACAGTGTTTTGGCTTTTTCTTTGCAAGTTCTCTGTAGGAGATCCCACATACTTTGTGCTGTACTCTCTTCATTTCGAACTATATCGGTGTTGTTATACAGAACGTTTTGCATATTCGAAATAAAAGCTTCGCCTTTTTCCTTATCCAGATTATACCATTTGATCTTCCCAAAAGTTTTTGTATGTTTGTTGTCGTTCACTGTCTCCATAAAAAATTCGGTCAGTAGGAGACGGTGTTGGTGGGCGATCGCTTCTCCTAGTATCACTTTGCAATCTTTTACCCGGGGTTTCATGAAACTAGATACCAAATGGTAATCAATCTGGGTTTCATTTCCACCACTGCTGTACGTGACCAGGTGTCGGCTTTGTTTGACGAACATGGTATTTAGTACGATAAGACCGTATGTTTTGCACATGCTCAGGATGTCTTCACCAGGAGGGTTCCTGGTGCCGTATCCGAGGCCTCCATGGCAATCTTCATAGTCTTCGTTTGTCTTCCCGACATGTCCGTTCAAATCTCCGCCCACGAACAAAAACTCTTCCTTTGGGATGTCCTTAAGTAGATTGTGAAAGTCTAGCCAAAATGCATCTTTTTGCACCTGCTCACATCCAATTTGGGGAGCATATGCAGTGACAATATTCCACAACTTTCCTTTAATCACCAATTTAAGGGACATCAAACGGTCGCTGGATTTCGAAATGGTCAATACGCTGCCTAATAGATGTTTTGCAAGGATGATTCCGATTCCGTTTTTACCCTTTTCCGTTCCATAGTAGAACATCTTATAGTTTTTTGTCCTCGTATCCAAGAAACGGGCCCTGTTTCCCGTGTTTCGCCATTTTGTTTCTTGAACACATAAGATGTCCACTCGCCTTCTTTTCATCATCTCTTCCAACTCGAAGCTTCGACCTGTCATACTGCCAACGTTCCAACTCTCAGATTTTGTATAATCTGTGGCATTACTTTGCTAGCCCCCGGAATCCGTCTAGCTCTGACCCGAGCATTGCTGCTCGGTCCAGGATCAGTACCATGTGTAACAATGGTAGTGCCTGACGGGGTAGTGTCATTTTGGACGAGTACTTCCATAATGCTTGAATTCACAAAATCCGTTGTAAGTATCGACGTGTGCATGCTCCAGTTTTGTATTTGATCTCTCTTTTACGGCACCGGTGATCTCCAGTCGTGCCAACCCAGGGACTGGCATGCACACTTTTGGGAAAGTTTATAGGTGTTACGTGTCGCTAGGTTCACCTTGCTGTTTGTGGCCTAGATGTATTTACTCCTTTAGTCGCCTTTTACGACAAGCGGGGAGGCGCTGCAGGAATATTCTAACCCGTCCCTGCACAGGGACAACAAACTATCAACAAATAAAATTATCTTAACTGTTACTTGTTAAATAACAGTAAAAAAAGCAAAGCACAATAGAGAGGAATATCTCTCAATGAACAAACGATGTTAAATCTCTTGAAACTAAAACGTGCATAATTGGACAAAACCAGAAAACTATTATTATTTTTTTGTTTGTATAATATACTAGCCGACCCGTACTCGCGTTGCTTCGCAAATTGTAACTACGAATATTTTCTTAATATTAATATTAGCATATGAAAACATTTCTCAATGGGACTGAGCATATTTGCTACAATAATATTAATTTAAGTTTATATGTATAACCGTATCGTATGTACCGTATCGAATTAGATTCTCTTTCACATTGTTGTGTATGTTATAAATATAACAACATAGAAAATAATAAAATTTATTTCAAATAAACGGGTTGACTACTTTCTGAGATCATTCAACCCAAACTTTAAAATGGTTTCGCTTTTATAGAATAGTTCATGTGCACGGCACTATAGTCAATTGAATGTCCATTTTTGTCACTCAAAATGCTATTGAGTGTATTCAATTAACTTTAAAAATAAAATGCACGACTGGATCGCACAAACTTGCTCTTATGTAAAAGTACTTTGGAATTTAAAATACATTTTATAAATATATAACATAGATTTAATGAGATAAAAATGTTCAAATGTATGGAATTGCCGTCTGATTAATCTTTTTAATATTTAAGTAATTTTTCATATGACAAATTTCCTTAAAATTTTTCTGGAACAAAATTTGGGATGCCAAATTTTAAGTATTAGGTAGTATAAATTTTAGAAATAGTTTTTTTTCCGAATATTTTTATATACAATATTATTTTAAACTTAAGGGGGCTCCTGCTGAAAATTTTTGGTTAAAATCGTTAGAGCTGTTGATGAGAAAGTCAAAAAATCAAAAAACCGTTCTATGACAGATACCGTTATTAACATTTTGCCCAAAATTTTTGTTGACCAAAATGTAATCCATGTCCAATGTCCATGATATCACACCTAATTTTTTTTTATCAAAATTGTTAGAACCGTTTCGAGATAAATAAGATTATGCATTACGGGTGTATGGGGGGTACCGTTAGTTTTGAAGCTAAAACAAATTTCAAGTTCTCCTCTAGGGAATCACTGAAGTCCCTTAACTACCGAGATTGAAGAACATATGTCTAGTGGGTAAGGCTGTAGAGAGAGGTACAGACATACAGACGCACTGATAAATGTTTTTTGTGTACTAAATCGTCCTTAAAATTTGTATAAACAAAAATGATATGCAAGTTATTAGTATTCAATAAAATACATTTTATAACGTAATTTAAAAATTTATTCGTATATTCGTTTTCTAGATATTGAATTTTCAAAAAAAAATTATATTAGTTTTATAAAAATCAAAAAACTATTTTTTCGAAAAAAATTTTAGATTATCTTTTTTCGAGTGTACAGAAGCTCACGCATAAAAACCTAGGTTAAAATCGTTAGAGCTGTTGATGAGAAATTCGTAAATCAAAAAAAACCGTTCTATGACAGGTACCGTTAATAACATTTCCCCCAAACATTTTTTTACCAAAATGTAGTCCGTGTCCATAACATCACACCTATTTTTTTTTATCAAAATCGTTAGAGCCATTTTCGACATAAGTAAGATTATGCATTACGGGTGTATGGGATGGTACTGTTAGTTTTAGAGCTAAAAAAAAAAATTTCAATTTCTCCTCTAGGGAATCACCGAAGACCCTTAAGTACCGAGTTTAAAGAAAATAGCTCCAGTGGCTTAGGCTCTAGATCGAGGTACAGACATACAGACATACGGACATACAGGCATATAGACAAACAGACGGAATCGTCGCACCCACTTTATTCGTCTTCGCTATCATCGTAATGTCAACTTTGATCAAAATCTCGAGTTCGATTTTTTTTCCAAATGCAGAACTTGCTCTATAGTTAGTACCTATTACCTACTTATATCGCAAGTAAAAAGAGCCCACCCCCACATTGCTCAGCGATGTGACGATAGAATTAGAGAAACAAAAAAAATGTGTGTGTGTGTCGATTAATTAGATAAACTATACAAATACAATACAGAAAAATTGAATATATTATGTACATAGGTAGGTCTAGGTAGGTAAGAGAAAAAACGTAACTATTGAATGGAACAGATATTAAGAGAGTGAGAGAGTGTATGGGAGCGGGAAGAAAAGAAAATTAAAATTGTTGGAATGATAATGAAATGAAACAAAGCAGCGACCTCACGATTGTGATGAAATCTAATTCCTGGATAAAATAAATTCAAAAAGTTTATAATTTTATAATTTGTTTTTATTTATTTCTCAGGTTGTATGTTTAACTAAGAAGTGATTTTGGGCTTAAAATTTGCGCAACAATATTGACTTTATGAAGCAATGTTAATCTTTGTTGATTATTGTGTAGGTTTTAAGATATGAGTGGTTGTATAAGTCAACTAATGAGAAAAAATGGACAAAAAATGTAAAATCAATAATATTTAAGTTTGACAAATTATTAATGAAAAAACATTATAGCCATAAACACTCTTATAACAATATAGAAAATAATAAAATTTATTTCAAATAAATCGGTTGACTACTTTCTGAGATCGTGCGTATCAAGGTTTAAAATGGTTTCGCTTTTATATAATAGTATAGATTATTTTTTGAAAATTTTGCTATACATAATGAATGTGAGTTAAATAAACAAAATAAAAAAAAATTTTAATTCTATTAAAAAATCCTTACTTAAATCAATTTTTCAAAATAGCAAAATCATTGGACCACTTTTGCTCGTCACTGTTGTTTTTTTTTGCCTTAAGATTTTAACGTTATATATGCATATAACGATATTCGAGTTTCCAAAAGTAACATTTACAATTCTTATGGACAGAGAAAGTAGTACGAATATTGTAAACTAAAAAATGTTCCGTTATTTTGTATGAATGTTTTACATTTCTTTTAGACATTTTGTTTAAAGTATCTCTTGCAACAAATTATTTCTAGTCAAATAGGTAACAATGCCATTTATCCAGATTTCGAAGCAAGGTACACATCCCTATTCTATATTACTTTATAGATTCACGTTTACTCGTTGTCTGCATTCTGCTAAACGTCGGAGATACTACTTCGCCTATATTTATGTTGAATCTTTGATATATCAGTTTTAAATGAAGTATGGCATTCAATTACAAAAATTTATTTGGAAAATGGAAAAAATGTATGTACATACATACATACAAATCCAATACTTAGAAAATGGAAAGTGTTTATAAATCTATTTCTGTGTTCACCAAATCACAAACTTAAAAAATGTTCATTTAATCCCGCATTAGCCTGGATTTCCTCGAAATTCAATGAGTATGAATGTGAAGTCAAATCTTTTTTCTCCTTCCTTTTCTGAAAAGAGTCAAGGATAGAGTGTCATCGTGTAATATGGGACTTGTACTAAAAAAAAATATAACTAACAAAAATAATAAATTATTTCCTCAAAACAACTTAACATAAATTTAAATTTTTGAATCTTTTCATCTTCGTTTTTGAGAAAAAAAGTTCTTCTTAACAATTGTTTACATTATCTTAATTCTGTATTGAAAATACTGCAAATCAATTTATTTATTATTTTTTTCTATCTGAAAATACAGAATTTTGGTTATATAGGATTTTGTCCAAGCATTACTGTAACATTTTAATATGCAGTAGTTTGAAAACTGAATCATGATCCATACGGAATTTTGACCCCAAACTTATCTCAAGAAAGCTTAGGCCACCATATAATTATATCGATACAAAATATGAAGCTTAGAATATTTTAAAATATTATGATTATTGGTAGTAGCTATATAAATTTATTAATTTAACACTTTAACAACATTGAAATTATATAACTATATAACTTTTTAAATATGATGTTAAAATACTGTTTTATCTAAACAAAGCCTTTATTCTTTCCTTTTAGTTATATTGTAGACTTTTCTAATCTATTTGAATTTTCCTTCAGTAAAACTCCAGTGCGCAGAACAGATTCCGGTCCCACTAATTTCTGTAATATGGACTACGAAGATATTGGAGATTATAATGATATCTTAGATATAGACAATCAGCAATCAAACAACCCATCGAAAAAAGACTACAGTCTTTTAACAAAAGCAAATCCAAACGAAGAAAGTTCACAAAATGTTAATGATATAGTTGGACAGCAGCACCAAGGAAAGTATCACACGAGTGATTCGCAGAGTCCGCAAAAATCCGTTAGTGAAGCCGAAGTAGAAATAAATTCCAATTACTCTAAGCATTATGAGAATATAAATGTTTTGTCCGACACTCACTCAAACTACCAACTAACGACAAGTCCTCATCAAGCAAGTTCCTATTCACAAAAGCATTATGCTAACGATGAGAGTAAGTCATCAAGCACAGCACAAATTCAAACACAAACTGCTGGTGTTGCATCGGCTTCAATACCTAAAGGCAAGGCAGCAGCACTTTTAGGTTCAATATCAGAAGATCAAGTTCAGTACCCCCTGACTAGCCGACTGAGTAAGCAAACAAAAAGCCGACGAGTCAAATCAAATTTGAGTGATGAATTGAACCTGGTTGAAGTCGTTGCACCGCGCTTTCCTAAGCTGAATGACCCACCTGGCGAGAGATTGCGTCGCCGCAATTCTGACCCGAGCACCAATAAGGTTCCACTTCTTGAGGTTAATCGAGGCAATGACATGTATCAATCGTCTACTCAAATCAATATTGCTGGACACAGATTTCGAAAAGCTGCCCGAATTGGTAAGGCGGAGAAGTGTGCTAGCTGTCAAGAGAGTGATGCATTCGTTAATGAAGGATATCGTTGCTTGGACTGCAAAGTTCTTGTGCACACGAAGTGTATTCAAAATGGTGGAGTCAAAACACTTATATGTGAAGCGAAAAGATCAAAACGCATGCGAAAAGGCAACGACAAGACCATGACACCAAACTCAAAGTATTCAGCGAGGGAGTATACAGATTCAACGGACAGAATTATAAGCGATGCCAAGGAATTAAATTTAATGCAAGATTTCATCACACAAAAAATTTACAAAATGGATGAAAATGAAGGTGAAAAATCATCAGAAGTTGATAGAGTATTCAAACAAGCATTGCGAGCCTTCAAGGACAATCTAGTAACGCAATACAGTGTTGCACATAAACAAAACTCCGATTCATTAAACATAAAATATAGGGATTTAATTGATAATTTTGGTCAAGTTATGGAAACGTGCTGTGGAAAGCAGAATGACTTCCCTCTGACAATGGGGGTGAATGCGTTTCGTGGCTTCATGAATGAGTTCATGAATTCTAGAGAAACGGAAAAACCAAAGGCTAAAAGGAAAAAGGAAAAGAAGCGAAAAGTAGAGGAACATACAAATTATCACGGTAACTAAAATAATTCAAATAATTTGTGTTTCCGATTTAAATATTTAAAAAAATATTTTTGCAGGACATGCTTTCCAATTAACTATAATCAATATTCCAACGGCCTGTGAAATATGTCAACTTTTCTTGCTATGGCCAATCGAACGGGGATTGGTAAGTAACGATATTTAGAAAAAAAAAACGTTTGAAAAGCATACATCTTTTGAGCAACTTTCTTTTAAACCGTAAGAATTTGTTTCAAATCTTAAATTTTTCAAATCCGAAAATAATAAAAAAAAAAAACATGAATATCCAGTTCCGGTTCCAAAATAAGAAAAAATTCTTGCGAAATATAAAGTATTACAGTGAAAGCTATAATAAGGGGACACTCATGGTCCCCCAATTTTTGTCCGGTTATGAGAACTGTCCGGTTAAGGGAAAGCAATAAAAAAACTTTTTTTAACTTCATATTAATTCTGATTAATATTGAATCTACGATCTACGTTGCCATTTTCCACGAACATCTTCTTTATTTCTTGAAATCTCTGCAGCTTGTGTTTTTCCAATATTAAATCTAAAAAAACTTTACATAGATAAAATATTTCATGTCGTGGCTGAAAAAAAAAACAAACCTTTTTGCCAAAGCGCGAACCAATAAGTTTTTGTTGCCCAATGCATTGGCAATTTACAACTTTTCTTGCCTCACCCTTTTTTACCGTTATTTTAATGGACTATGCTCTACTGAAATAGCCAGCTGCATTCCTCCCCTTAAACAATTCAACCGTATTATTCGCACTTCTAAAAATGCCCATCAGTTTACCCTTGAGCCCAACTTCGGACGTACTGTGAAGTACAGAGATTTGTTCTTCAGCCGTACTACGCTAATGTGGAATTCCTTACCACGCTCTGTCTTTCCCAGTCATTGCAATGTTCAAAAATTCAAAACCAATGTACACCGAAACCTCCTTTCTGACCCCTCCCTTTTTTCCTATTGCTCACACTGTGTCTCTGACATATTAAGGGTATACAAAAAACTTTTGAGTGTAATGAATGAGTAGCTGAAGTAAAGGAAATGACATGTGTAAAAACGAAACGCGGGAAATCCCCTAATAACCTTTTATGTCAACATGTTCCAGGGTGTTGTATATAGAAAGGTGGGTAGGGGAGCCATCATTCAAAATTACAAGATTTGAGTGAGACAAAATATTTTCATTGGCGGACTATCTATGTTTAGATAGTAATTGGGGATCTCCAAAGCATCGTCCGCCAGAAGGATTGATGTTCTTTTTTCGTCAAAAATAATAATAAGGACTTCACACGTAAATCTATGGTCAGGAAGTACATATATATATGTGGTGTTTGGTAGAAACATGATAAATCCATTAAATAATTAGCATTGTTACGTCCACTTTAAATCGAGCTTGAACCCAAAACGGGTAAACCGATTTTCTTAAAATTTAAATCATACTTTTTCGAAGAATTTTTTCATAAATATTCCAAATTTAAAGAAAATTTGTCAACCCGTTTAAGTCCTCCATGTAAAGTGGACGTAAAAACGCAAATTATTTTATGGAGGTTATAAAGTTCAGAGAGTATAGCTTCCGTTGTTACAAAACCAATCCAACTGAGGAAAACCGGACAAAATACAAACAAGCGCTGAACGCCTGTAATGCTCATATCAAACGAACCAAGTTTTTACATGAACAAAAAACACGGCAAAAAATACTACAATGTCCCAAAGGTAGTAAAAATTTTTGGTCATTTGTGAAAAATATTAGAAATTCCCGCAGTTCGTCGGTTGCAACACTCGTTTACAATAACACTCCTGTGACTAGCTCACAAGGAAAGGCAAATTTGCTTGCAGCCTTGTTTTCTGCAAATTCGACACTGCCACATAGTGTTATGACTCCTCCTGTTCTTTAGAGCGTAAATAGTTTTATGGGACCAATCTTCTTTCGCACTCGTGCAGTTGCAAGAGTCTTAAAAGATCTTCAAATACACAAATCCGCTGGCCCAGATGGTATATCCTCTATTGTGAAGAGGTGTTCTTCTACGCTGGCAAAACCATTGCGTAAGCTTTTCTATCTATTCTATTTCTCTGGACTCTTTTCGAGTGGATGGAAAACAGCATTTGCCCAGCCAGTCCCTAAAAATGGCGAATCCTCCTCACTCAAAAATTACCGACCAACTGCACTTATGTACGTTCCTTTTTTCCAAGGTCATGGAAACGCTGATTAATAATCAGCTTAAGAAATATCTTGAAGAACGAAAGCTTCTTAATGACCGGCAGTACGGCCTTCGTAGCAACAGGTCTCCTGGTGATATCTCACCGAAAAGTGGAACAAATCCTTGCACCATTCTGGTGAAACCAAGGTTATTGCACTTGATATTTCTAAAGCATTTCATAGAGTTTGGCATGAAGTTCTCTTATCGAAAATGCGTGCATTTGGCATCGATGAATGTCTACTTCGTTGGATTAGAAACTATCTTTCAGGCCGAACGAAACTCATGGAGAACTTTTTGCAGTGAAATCGAAGGGACAAACGAATCTGCTAGACTAAGGAAAATTCTTTCCAAAGATTCAATCCCTTTAGGATCTCTTAAAACGCCCACTGGGTGCTGGACAGAATCCTGCAATGAGACTCTTGAGCACTTGATAAATACTCACTTCCCGGGTTGCGGGTCAAATGACAGCAACCTGGAAACAGAACCCTACACGGAACACATTATACCATCGGATATTATAACGGAAGAAAAGATAAGATGGGCAATCCATTCCTTTTCTCCGTATAAATCCCCTGGCCTTGATGGCATCTTCCCAATGATGCTACAGAAAAGCGAAATCCAAATAATACCGCTCCTGAAAAACATATTCCTTAACAGTCTAAAATGGGGATATGTTCCTTTATCATGGCGCGAAGTCAAAGTGGTTTTCATTCCGAAAGCTGGCAAGCCCAGTCATACAGAAGCAAAAGATTTCAGGCCAATTAGTCTGACATCGTTTATTCTTAAAACGTTTGAAAGACTGATAGACCTACATATTCGTGGCAATCTGAATCTGGTTGATTTATCCCCAGCTCAGCACGCCTACACAAAGGGGAAGAGTGTAGAAACGGCACTTCACAGCGTCGTTAGCACGATTGAGAAGACATTGAGCGACAAAGAATATACCCTTGCTGCGTTTCTCGATATTGAAGGAGCCTTCAATAACGTGAACAATAAAGCGGTAGAGGCAGCTCTAGTAGACAACAAAATCGATAATTCGATAATAAGTTGGGTTATGTGCATGCTAAAGAACAGGCAAATTAACTCGGAACTGGCAGGGATACAGATGAGAGTGTCCACATCCAGGGGCACCCCACAGGGGGGAGTTCTCTCACCACTCCTTTGGGTGCTGGTTATGAACACAATTCTCATTAATTTAAAACACTGTGGTGTAAAGATAGTAGCCTACGCTGACGATCTTGCGTTATTAGCTACAGGTAAATTCTTACCCACTATCAGTGAACAGATTGAATACGCCCTTTCTAAGGTTAATAGATGGACTAGAAAGTGCGGCCTGATGGTTAACCCGTCAAAAACAGAATTAGTCCTCTTCACAAATAAAAGGAAAATACCAAACTTCAGAATACCTTCAATTGAAGGCACCCCGCTGAAGATTTCAGATCATGCAAAGTATCTTGGTGTGATTCTAGATAGGAAATTAAACTGGAGTCTTAACACTAAGGAAAGAGCGAAAAAAGGAATGATTGCATTCTACTCCTGTAACAGAATCTTTGGGAAATCCTGGGGACCTAGTCCAAAAATTATCAGGTGGATGTATTTGGCGATAATCAGACCAATACTAACCTATGGTAATTTGGTATGGTGGAATGCAACGGAAAAAAGCACGAACCTCAAAACTCTGGCAAAAGTACAGAGACTCGCGTGCATTGGGATTACGGGTGCCATGAGATCCACACCAACTGCAGGGTTGGAGGCGATACTCAACCTGAAACCCCTAGACCTTTTCGTACAAGAATCCGCAGCATATAGCGCCTTAAGGCTAAGCCAGACTAATACCTGGAAAAACAGTGCAATAGGACATGCTCAAATTCTTCAGAAATACTTGGGTGATAGTATCATTACAGATTATACAACACCCGAGCTTGACTTTTATAAACCATTCCAAACTGCCTTTCCAAGCAGAGAAGAATGGCTGAACAACCAACCATACACCAGTGAATCAGAAATAGCAATCTATACTGATGGCTCCAAAATGGACACAGGTGTTGGTGCAGGCTTTTTCTCAGAACCTCTTGAGCTAAACAACTCACTTAGGCTCCCAGATCATAGCAGTGTCTTCCAAGCGGAGGTCCTGGCAGTGACAACAGCTGCTAGACAGGTATCAATGATGGCGATACCACGGGCTGATATCACCTTTTACATTGACAGCCAAGCGGCAATAAAAGCGATTTCTGCCACTGTGATAAAATCGAAGCTTGTCTCCTGCTGCCGCGAAGAGCTTAAGGTTCTTGGCACGCAGCACAATATTAGACTCTGCTGGGTACCGGGACACAGCGGCATACAAGGTAATGAAAATGCCGATGAGTTGGCAAGACAGGGATCAGCGCTCGACGCTAGTCAAGCAGAGATGGTAAGCATCCCACTCTGTAACATTAAACAGGAAATTTCAGACATAATCCTAAGGAAATCCAATGAAAGGTGGAATCTACTTGACACCTGTGATACTACTAGGAAAATATGGCCCTGCTTTAACAAGCAGAGAACTGACAAAATTATACAACTTAGTAAGAAGTCCCTTCGCTCTCTTACGAGCATAATCACCGGACATAATTTATTGAAATACCATAAATTTAAAATGAAACTAAGTACAGATGACCTATGCAGAGGATGTGGTGATGAAGAGGTACATGAAGACACGTCACACTTTCTCTGTCATTGCCCGTCACTATGCCACCAGAGAAAGAAATGGCTCGGTAGCTACTTCTTTGATAATCTAGAAGATATTTCTAATATTTCAGGAATACACATATTGAACTTCGTCAACGCCTCAAAATGGCTTGACTGATTAATAGAATACATAGGTTTTATCAGGAAAGAGTGATAACACTCACGGGTAACACAATGGATCTACATTGATCTAAGTGTGACAATAGCAACATCAATTGTCAGCCCAACAACCTAACCTAACCTAACCTATCTTTCAGGCCGATCAATTCGTGTTGTTTTGGACGGTTTTAAGTCTGATATTCACAAATTAAATGCTGGTGTGCCCCAAGGCTCTGTTTTGTCTCCAACTCTCTTCGTCATCTTCATCAATGATCTCTTGTCTGTATCTTCTAATCCACTACATTGTTTTGCTGATGCAGTACCCTCAGCTTTTCATATTTGTTTCGAGATCCTCATCCTTCATCTTCGGAAGTGGCTCTGCAACGGCAGCATATGATAAGTTCATTAAAGGGGGTGTTAAAAACCCAAAGCTGTCTCCTGTCTGTCAAGCGAAATATTCCACCCCTGCCATCATCCATGGTTTACACTTGCATCGAGGAAACCGAAAAGCTTTTCGTTCTCGGTATGTCTATTACAGACTATCTTTTGTGGCATGATCACTTATTTGATTTTGCGAAATATGCGGCGAAATGCTTAGGTTTCCTCAGAAGATGTGAATGTGGAATACTATACCCCACTCCATTGCCCCCCCCCCCCCCCTCATTGTGATGTACAAGCCTTTAAAACCAATGTGCATCGGCATCTCCTTTTAAATCCCCTCCTCATTTCCTAACTGCTCGCGCTGTGTTATTTATAACATTATAAGGGTATTCATAACCCCTTGAATGTGTGCTAATTAAAAAAAAAAATTAAATGCAGCACATTTCAAATCCCTTGACAAATTTCAAAAATAATGGTTAGTCAAACATCAACACACCACACATTTCAGTAAAGTTAAATCCCTGTCATAAGCCACCAAAGAGGCTATGCTTAGAGGGCGGCTTTTATTTTTAAAATGTAAGCTATGTATTGGGTAAAGGTAATATTTATATTTTTAAATATTTCTTTTTAAGAACAATACAACTTTAATACCTTTCCTTTTACTTTTACCAACTTTGGGTTTGAAGGATTCATGTTTAAGTCGAAGGAGTACTATATTTTTTGTCAATGAGTAACTTGAAGTATTAAAACTCGATTCAGAAATAGCTCCGTAATTTTTGTACTACATCGTGCTGTTTATGCATTGTGTAAATAGCTGTTAAATAAAAATAAATTTTAATTCTGTTATACAAGAATTGTAGTTTTTTTCAAAAATAAAAATGTTCCGTACTTATAAAATAAATTTGTTTTGTTTCTTTCAGGTTTGTCAAAACTGTCGCCTTACTTGTCACAAAAAATGCTATCAAAAGGCTTCTTCATGCAACAAAACATCTTCATCGCATGGTGGATGCGTGTCGTCACAATATAGTATTACTGACTCAAAACTCTTTGGTGTGCCATTAACGAATTTATGTTTAGCCGAAGGAGCTAAAATTCCCATACAAATCGAACAACTTATTACTAAAATTGAAATGTTAGCTCTGTACACTGAAGGAATATACCGCAAGAGTGGTGTCAATTCCAAAATAAGAGAACTCAAGCAAAAAATGTCCGAAACTCCGATTGGTGCGGAAATCGATTATGAGTCATATAACGTACATGTATTAGCCAATGTTCTGAAATCATTCCTACGCGAAATGCCCGAACCATTACTATCATTCGATCGTTATGATGATTTTTTACGTGCTTCCGATTTACCAGATACGAATGTCCGAGTACAAACTCTGCTATCGTTAATTAAAAAACTCTCGGCTTCACATCACTTTCTGTTAGAGCGTTTAATTTTTCATTTGGCTCTGGTAGCACAAAAAGAAAAACACAATCGCATGTCGGCGAGTTCGTTATCAATAGTTTTCGCTCCGTGTGTTTTACGAACAAATCGTTTAGTACCTGCCCAGGATAGTCTCAATGATATCTGTAGACAAACGAAGTGCATAGAAACCTTGATTACGCAAAAGATGTTAAATGTAAAGAGTACACTAGCTGATATAGATACTTTAGACACGGCCGCACATACCGCTACTACTAGATTAAGTACTTTACGTAGCTCTAAAGTGTTTGTCCCCGAAGAGTTAACCCAGCGGCCATCACAAATCGAGACTGAAACAGAAGAAATGATATTAGAGGGGCATATTCAGGAGATCCGCAAAGAGAAAGCACTTTTAACTTCAGCGTTGCCAAATTTAGTTAGAACTACGTCAGATGATGACTTGCTTTCGACTGACTTAGACGGAGAGGGTGGAAGCTTGGATGACCTGAGTACGGGAAAAGACAAGGACAGTCATTCATTAGCTGAGTGTAAGGATTTCAAAGATAGCATTGATTCATCTTTTGGAAGCCTAAGCGGCGACAATAACGTGAGTCGAAAAGGATACGATGAAAATAAGTTACAAGAGCATTATCAACAGCAGCAACCGCACATCGGACAGCAACAACAACATTTCGATGCCGATTCAGCGAGTGATTCCATAGTTCTAAGCTACAATCTTCGTGATCAAAATATCGACTACATTTCAAGCCCAAGACATCATGTTTCCTTGGATCATGAAATGGTATCATCGGGTTATTCGGCTGCGAAAAATTATTCATCTACTCCAAAATCAACATCATCTAATAATAGTAGCAGTAGTTTAATTTGCAGTGGAACCCGACGCTCGGGCAGCCAACAGAATCTTAGTTATACCTTGACACAGGTGTCAGCAACAAGTGCCGGCCCTAGTGGAATCAATTATACTGCAACAAGTCAGTCAGGTAAACCAATGGCTGTGCGAAGTATGTCAAGTGGCTATGATGCTACAACAACACATCTACTCCCAAACACTCCGCAGTGTACATCTGGAGCTGATGGGTTTCAACTGCTTTCAGCTGTCCCATCATCATCATCATCGTCCGCAACATCACCACATGTCGTAGCAGGAACCTCTCTATCTGCATCGTCTTCATTACCTACACCATTTCCCAATACCAGTAGCAATAAAGTAACAAGTATTATAGAGGGCGGTAATATAAAAACGACTCGAAAGAAAAAGAAACAGGAAAGTTTGGACGACGAACCAATTATGGTGTAAGTTCTATATTCTTATTTATCCTCAGAAATGTATGTACATTTATATATAAACTCATATATAAATAATAATTAATTATAGGTATAGATTCATTAATAAATAAAAATAAATGTATGTTTGCAGACATTATGTAAAAGAAACACTTCCAAACATATATAAACTTTACATATGCAAATGTCGCATCATGTTTTAAATTATATACATACATATATGTACAAACATATATATAAATATATGTAACTAAAATGTTTTTTTTTCTAAATTATTAAAGCAAAGCAAGGTACACCAAACTTGTTAAACATTTTCATCTATTTATGTTACAATTTTTAGTATAGTTTTCGACACTCAAAAATTAATTAATTTTTTACTATTATTCCATATTTAAATTAAATAACAGTTGACTTAAAATTAATTAGAACCGATATCACACTGACATCTCAACCCGATGAAATCGAAATAAATAATTTTTTTGATTTTGCTGTCGCTTAGTTGATATTTCTACTTTTTAAATACTATGGTCCATCATCCAAATTATGTTCTAAAATTAGGGTTTTTTAAATGATTACCAAGCTAACTTTAAAAATGTTTGTCATTTATCAATTGATAATTCGCAATCGTACTAGAGATGAAAGGAAAAATTAACGCTTATAAAAATTTCCCATAAAAATAATTATGCTTATTTGAAAAAGACTGAACATGTACTCATAAAGTTCAAACGTGTTTGTTTCTTAAGGAAACTGTCCCTAAAATCAGAATGGCAACTATGTACATGACAGTAGGCACCATTCTAACCCCAGGATTCAAATTTAGGATCAGATCTATAAAAAAAGCGGAGTAAATTCGATAAAAAAAAAATAAGTAAAAAAAATATGTACATATAACATTAGACAGCCTTCCAACTACAAGAAGAAAATTTAAAAAAAAATTATAGTTGACAAAAAGCTGTTTAACTTTGACACCGGCATCCGTTTTTAAATTTTTTAAACGATTGATCAAATATCCAACTTCATACAACTTTCATGAAAAATGTTTCTCATCTCAGATGTTCGGACTTCCGTTTCATGATCCATAAATTAGTTTCTGTTCAGACGGACAGAGCTACTTAGCTTTGCAAATGATGTAAGTAGTGTATAGAAAAAAGACGGCAAATTCTTTAAAAATAAACAAACATACGGAGAAAAGAGAAAATACTTAGCTATATAACATTGCTATCAGTCTGGTGTATCGTTATATTTTCATTTAATGATCCATATAGAACATAAGCGATAATAAAATACGACTTTTATACACCCGTTGCAATTTATTCTTTTCACAGTTAATGATGGACTACCCACTTAATCGGCACTTGTTATAACTTATATAAGCAAAACCTAACAAACCATTTTTTAGTTTAGTTGTTTAAGGATTACTGTAAATCTAATTTCTCAATGGCAAGATTCATACATTAAAAAAAACTCATTAGAATGTTGAGAATACATACAAATAATTTTCAAATTTCTCAATTCTTTAAATGAAAAAAACTTTTTAAGTCAACCCCTGGTGATATCGGTTCTACATAGGATTATCATCTGCTTAAACCCATTACTTGTGCAAAAAAAAAAAATACAATTTAAAAAAGTTTTTGTAATTTAAGAGAGTCATTATTCGTTTAACTTGATAAAACTATATTGGGCTATATTCTCGGCATTGCCTTCGTTTCAAACTCATTTATTGATACT